>CM077516.1:37729784-38929784 GCA_039654895.1 Mongoloraphidia duomilia | reverse complement strand
CAATTGTACAGAAATATGTAAATTAATGTATTTTTTAGGCGCGATCTTAGCGAAGCTAGAAGCGCCTATATACACTCGCTTTGTCTGTACGTCTGTGAATCTGTGAATCTGTGAATCTGTGAATCTGTAACGGATTTTTTGTATCAGTCGTACAGCCCAAACGAGTTAACCGATTTTAAAAAACTTTTTTTTGTTCGATTCCTCTCGGGGTCTATTTGATCCTAACGTCGCCCGATTTTTGAATTTTGGCCCCAGAGGGGAGCAAATTAGAAAAAACGGTGTTTTTTGCTTATAGTTTGCTCAATTTAAGTCAGATCGATTCGAAACCTGTCTTAAACGAAAGAGCAGAAAATTTTAGATAGATTTCATGTATAATATTGTGTCAAAACTGTTTTTTTATACAGATTTATATGATTATTAAACGAAATAAATGCGACTTTATCTAATAAATCGCGAACTTGTTTCGGTTGTCCTTGTCTGTTGCACAGTGTGATATGGATATTGGAAGATAGCGTATGCTCTGTCTTATATTGCATTATTTTAATATAGTTATTCAATTTTTTGACTGCTGATGTTTGAATTTAAGTTTAAAAACCCTGGCCTACTGAGTTAAAATGACGTGTAACTAATTATTGACGTCGATCGGATGGCGAGACCTAGGGATCGGACCAAAATTTCTCGACGTTCATACCCCGGCTTTCGTCCGGGTGTAAATCGTACTTTTGAATTTTCACCCACTTCCCGTGATCCGATTGAGTTGAAATTTTGCACACATGTGTAGCTCCGGTGACAATACAATATTATGGTAACTAGCTGACCGGCCCGGCTTTCGTCCAGGTGTAAATCGTACTTTTGAATTTTCACCCACTTCCCGTGATCCGATTGAGTTGAAATTTTGCACACATGTGTAGCTCCGGTGACAATACAATATTATGGTAACTAGCTGACCGGCCCGGCTTTCGTCCGGGTGTAAATCGTACTTTTGAATTTTCACCCACTTCCCGTGATCCGATTAAGTTGAAATTTTGCACACATGTGTAGCTCCGGTGACAATACAATATTATGGTAACTAGCTGACCGGCCCGGCTTTCGTCCGGGTGTAAATCGTACTTTTAAATTTTCACCCACTTCCCGTGATCCGATTGAGTTGAAATTTTGCACACATGTGTAGCTCCGGTGACAATACATTATTATGGTAACTAGCTGACCGGCCCGGCTTTCGTCCGGGTGCAAATCGTACTTTTGAATTTTCACAGGCAAAAGGTCTTTCTCCGGTAACGTTTCGGATATATGTAATAAAATCAGACTAAGGAAATAAAGCACACTAAACAATTGAAAAGTCACGTCACGAAGTAGTGTTGCGTCACTTTTGTAAAAATTATCCGATCCTTTTGAAAATTAATATTTGAGAGTTTTATAGGACACAAAAAAATAAAATGGTGTCAGATTTCAAAATGTCGTCCATATGTACTTTTTTGTAAACATTATCCGATTCTTTTGAAAATTAATATTTGAGAGTGTTATAGGACACCAAAAAAATTAAATGGTGTCAGATTTCAAAATGGCGGCCATATGTACTTTTTTGTAAGAATTATCAGATCCTTTTGAAAATTGATATTTGAGAGTTTCATAGAACACAAAAAAATAAAATGACGTCAGATTTCAAAATGGCGGCCATTATATATACTTTTTTGTAAAAATTATCCGATCCTTTTGAAAATTCATATTTGCGAGGTTTATAGGACACAAAAAAATAAAATGACGTCAGATTTCAAAATGGCGGAAATATGTAGAACGCCTTTCTAAAAATTATACGATCCTTTTGAAAATTGATATTTGAGAGTTTCATAAGACACAAAAAAATAAAATGACGTCAGATTTCAAAATGGCGACCGTATGTACATTTTTGTAAAAATTATCCGATTCTTTTGAAAATTGATATTTGAGAGTTTCATAGAACACAAAAAAATAAAATGACGTCAGATTTCAAAATGGCGACCATATATACTTTTTTGTAAAAATTATCCGATCCTTTTGAAAATCGGTATTTGAAAGTTTCATAGGACACAAAAAAATAAAGTAGCGTCAGATTTCAAAATGGCGGCCATAATATGTACTTTTTTGTAAAAATTGTCCGATCCCTTTGAAAATTGATATATGCGAGTTTTATAGGACACAAAAAAATAAAATGACGTCATATTTCAAAATGGCGGAAATATGTAGTCTCCTTTGTAAAAATTATCCGATCCTTTTGAAAATTGATATTTGAGAGTTTCATAAGACACAAAAAAATAAAATGACGTCAGATTTAAAAATGGCGGCCGTATGGACATTTTTGTAAAAATTATCCGATCCTTTTGAAAATTGATATTTGAGAGTTTCATAGGTCACAAAAAAATAAAATGATGTCAGATTTCAAAATGGCGGCCATATATACTTTTTTGTAAAAATTATCCGATCCTTTTGAAAATCGGTATTTGAAAGTTTCATAGGACACAAAAAAATAAAATGATGTCAGATTTCAAAATGGCGGCCGTATGTACTTTTTTGTAAAAATTATCCGATCCTTTTGAAAATTGATATTTGAAAGTTTCATAGGTCACAAAAAAATAAAATGACGTCAGATTTCAAAATGGCGGCCATATATACTTTTTTGTAAAAATTATCCGATCTTTTTGAAAATCGGTATTTGAAAGTGTCATAGGACACAAAAAAATAAAATGATGTCAGATTTAAAAATGACGGCCGTATGTACTTTTTTGTAAAAATTATCCGATCCTTTTGAAAATTGATATTTGAGAGTTTCATAGAACACAAAAAAATAAAATGACGTCAGATTTCAAAATGGCGGCCATATGTACTTTTTTGCAAAAATGATCCGATCTTTTTGAAAATTAATATTTGCGAGTTTTATAGGACACAAAAAAATAAAATGATGTCATATTTCAAAATGGCGGTCATAAGTATATATTTCTTTGTAAAAATTATCCGATCCTTTTGAAAATTGATATTTGAGAATTTAATAAGACACAAAAAAATAAAATGGCGTCAGATTTCAAAATGGCGATCAAATAATAACTTTTTAATTGTATTATTTATATCTTTGATAAATTCGGTTTTATATACAATGCGTAAAAAGCATAGCTTCTGTCGGGTGTATTACGACACATCATGACTTTTTTATTTAGCCGGTTCCGAGTAACGCTTAATAGTCAACCGTTGCTATGGAAAATTGTTTAAAAAATTCACTGTACTATTTTTTCTATCTAATCCAATACATATTTATATTAGGTCTTATGGCTCATAGCCTACTACAAAATTATAAATCTTCTCAGTGTTATTTTCCCTATGTTCAATAAAACCGTTTACACACAGTACCTACATGAATATCGCGCCTTGTAATTCTTGAATTACTTGTATGCTCCAAAATTTTTTTAGTTTTTTTCAATGTAACACAATAACTTGCAGTTTTGGAATATCGATGTATATTTGAGGAATGCTATAAAGTTTGCTCAGACTTTAATAATAATACATGTAAATAAAAATGTAACAGGACCTATAGTCCAGTCACGAGAGGAAGTCCACCTTGCGTTTGGTGCAGCAAATGATTTTATTTTTTTGTGTCCTCAAGCATGTTTAGGAGATGTCAAATCCAAGTTTGCGACCTCTAAAACAGGACGGAGGAGTTTTGGTGGGCTAAAAACCACGATTTTTTTGCACTTTTTTCGATTTCTTGCTTATAATATGGAAACGGCTGGTCCTATCGAAAAAATGGTCCTATTCAAAATTAAAGGGCACAAAATTTACTTCAAAATGCACTAGTCAAATATGTTAATGTTCCCATTTTTACCGGCTCTACAGAACTTAGAAAATCGCCAAAATTTACCAAAATGAAAAAAAAGCATTTTTTCAAGCTTTTAACTATTGTAAAACTCGAATAGCCTATAACCTTCCTTAATAAACGGGCTATCTAACAAAAAAACATTTTTCAAACCGGACCGGTAGTTCCTGAGATTAGCGCGTTCAAACAAAAAAAAATAAATTCTTTTTTTGTTTGAACGCGCTAATCTCAGGAGCTACAAGTCCGATTAAAAAAAATTTTTTTTTGTTAGATAGCCCGTTTATTAAGGAAGGTTTTAGGTGATTGAGTTTTTTTAAATTCAATCCCAAAGGGGGTAAAACGGGGGTGTAAGATTTTTTGTTATTACAAAAAATCCTACTCCCATGTTTTACCCCTTCGGGGTTAAATTTGAAATAAACTCGTATATCCTATAACCTTCCTCAATAAACGGGCTATCTAACAAAATTTTTTTTTTAAATCGGACTTGTAGTTCCTGAGATTAGCGCGTTCAAACAAAAAAAGAGTTTATTTTTTTTGTTAGAACGCGCTAATCTCAGGAACTACCGGTCCGATTTGAAAAAAAATTTTTTTTGTTAGATAGCCCGTTTATTAAGGAAGGTTATAGGCTATTCGATTATTTTTTTTTAAGTCAATCCCACGGGGATTAAAACGTGGATGTAGGATTTTTTGTTATTACAATAAATCCTACACTCCCGTTTTCACTCTTTGGGATTGAATTTTTAAAAAACTCGTATAGGGTCTCATTAATTAGTACTTTGCTTCTTTTACAGACTGGTAGTTCCTGAGATTAGCGCCTTCAAACAAAAAAAGAGTTTATTTTTTTTTTTGTTTTTCTAAGTTCTGTAGAATCGGTAAAATCGGAACAAAAACATATTTGACTAGTGCATTTTGAAGTAAATTTTGTGCTCTTTAATTTTGAATAGGACCACTTTTTCGATAGGACAAGCCGTTTTTATGTTATAAGCAAAAAACGTAAAAAAGTGCAAAAAAATCATGGTTTTTAGCCCACCAAAACTACACCGCTCTGTTTTAGAGGTCGCAAACTTGGATTTGACATCTCCTAAACATGCTTGAGGACACAAAAAAATAAAATCATTTGCTGCGCAAAACGCAAGGTGGACCTACCTTTTTAAGCTCTCGTGACTGGACTACTATGTAATTTCATGTTCTTGTGGATTTTTTGAGGATTTTTATACGAAATGTTACAATTACCACAAAACACCAAACCATAACAAACACTCTCGACGTACGTTTCGCCAACCAAGTTGGCATCATCAGGAGATGATTAAAACTAAAGACTAAACAAAAATTACTGCCTATTTATAGGCTACCTAATTTTAATTACCTGAAAACTAAACTAATTTACTAAATCAAAAAGCAGGCTACCTGGAATTGGGCCTTTGTCACTGTTCATAATATTATGTTTACACTTATGAATCTCTAGACTCTCTACGGCGTCTAGTTGTCTAATATTAATGACGTTTCTAATTAATTTTAAATTACTATTGTCTATTTTATGGTCATTTTCAAATGCATGTTGGGCAACACTAGATTTATCAAACCTGCCATATTTTAGATGAGCCATATGCTCTTTAAATCTTACTGAAATAGAAGTAGGATTAAATATTGTATACTCTTCAAGTAATAGTTTGAAAGAAAAATTAGGGAACCCTAAAGAAAAAGTAGAAGAAAAAGAAAAGTCCGGGATTTATGAAATTAGTTGTCAAAATTGTAATAAAAAGTATGTTGGCCAAACGAGAAGATCTATTTCAGTAAGATTTAAAGAGCATATGGCTCATCTAAAATATGGCAGGTTTGATAAATCTAGTGTTGCCCAACATGCATTTGAAAATGACCATAAAATAGACAATAGTAATTTAAAATTAATTAGAAACGTCATTAATATTAGACAACTAGACGCCGTAGAGAGTCTAGAGATTCATAAGTGTAAACATAATATTATGAACAGTGACAAAGGCCCAATTCCAGGTAGCCTGCTTTTTGATTTAGTAAATTAGTTTAGTTTTCAGGTAATTAAAATTAGGTAGCCTATAAATAGGCAGTAATTTTTGTTTAGTCTTTAGTTTTAATCATCTCCTGATGATGCCAACTTGGTTGGCGAAACGTACGTCGAGAGTGTTTGTTATGGTTTGGTGTTTTGTGGTAATTGTAACATTTCGTATCTTTACACCAAAGGTTCCACCATTTTTTATTGTAGGATTTTTATAGACGAGACAACGCATTTCCAAAATTTATCTCTTTTTGTTTAGCCTGAATACGCTCAATAGGGTAGTTGACAGTGATCAAAATAAAATACAAAACTTTGTTATAATGAAAGTTTATGCTCTAAAATAGTTATTAGAATTTTTATTTTTATTAATTAATATTAGAAATCGTGTCCATCGTGATTATAATAAAATTAAGAAAAATCGCAGGATATAGTGGACAAAATATTTGATTTATTAAATTAAATGTACGACGTACATTTAATTTAATAAATCAAATATTTTGTCCACTATCCTGCGATTTTTCTTAATTTTCTTAATTAAGTTTCTTATAAGCATATTTAAATAATTAAATAAAATCATTATTTTTAATCTATGTATCACGTGACTTCAAACACCGTATGACGTCAAATGTTCTCAATTGTGAATATATCCATAGCAACGGAGCTTAAATTGTTTACATCATGTTCACATAGGTACAAAACGGTATTTTTCAACACTCTGTTTTTGATATAATTAGCATCGAGTTAGTAGATATAAACGTACATTCATAAAAATATGACGTCATAGGTTCCTAGAGCAAAAACGATTTTTAGCGGGCAGGGCTAACATAAATATTTCAAAAATTATTTTTGAGCTAATTTGAAATCAGAATGGAGTGATTTAGGTGTCATTTTGTTCAGAATTTACTGCTCTACTAATACAACACAAAAAAAAATTAGGCAAGTACCCTATTATAAGATAAGGTAAAACCGTATAAATATGGGACAAAATGAATGGATCAGAATAAGTCATGATTACATTATTTAATGGTTTATTTAGTGTTGCTATGGTAATTTTTAATAACTTAAAGTTTTTGTTATTCATTTCTCACTGACTCATTAGAATGTGAAACATCAAGGTTATTAGAGTACAGGTTGCCTCGTTCCATCTGACCAATCAGCGTAAGCGCGGGAATGACGTCAGCTAGAATTTAGTTTAAATCAAGTACAAAAATTATTTAAGATTATGCTTATTTATATTAGGTGCTTCGTGCAGATTTTTTCTTAAAATTGGCAGGAGACAATAAATAGAAGAATAGATGTTAAAAAATAGAATAATTTTTATTTTTATTACAAAATTTAGGTTTTAATATCTATAATATAAACAAACAAAAAATTAAATAATGCTCAAGAAATGGCAGATCTTGTTAATTACCTATTTTTTTAAATTTAAGAAACGAATAGAATTAACTAACAAATTGATAAATTAATTATTTTATCTTTTATATTCACAAAATATAAAAAATAACCACAAAACACCATAACACTGAATAACAGCTATCGCAAAATTGACAACTTATCATATTTTTTTCACTAACAGAAGAATTATGTTTCTATTAGGTATTGAAAAAACATATCACACTACCATGGTTACTGTGATTTTTATTTCCAAAAATTAGCAGCGTCAATCGTCTGATCTTTTCTATTGAAGTGAGCAAGCATGGTATATTCTGAGTGACGTCATCCCCCCCCACTACTATCTATCGGAATGAGGCAACCTATACTCTAATAACCTTGGTGAAACATACAATTTCCCATTTTCATGGTTACACATAATAACATTTCTGACAACAATACCTATATTACTGTGTTTATTTTAAAATACGAAATTTTACCGAAAACCAGAAATAAAAAATAATTTATATCTAAATTAGTTCAAATGTTATATGCAGTGTCGGGAACAACATACTAAAAGTGTTATATCCCCTGAATCCTCTTTTTCTTTAGAAACTATCGCCAAGAAATATGCCTTTCAAAGCCAACTTAGGAACTAAGTAGTAAGTTTGTTATAGTATGAGGATTCAATGTTAAAATTTAATACGTATATCATGTATACTTCGCAGTTAGACTCACTGTATGCTAGCAATACCTATGCGGGCAAAATCAACGTTCAAGAGAACAAAGTCGTGGGGGAGAAGTTTGTTTTCCTCTAAAAATTTAAGGCCCATTTAGATTATAGACGCTCGACAGCTTTTTAAGGTCCAGTTGATTTGCTGTTAATTTAATTTTAAGTCGCACTGGAATTTGAGATTTAGATTCAGTTTAAAATTTAGGTGAAATTGCAATCTTTAGGAATAATTTTAATGGTTTTTTATTTCATGATTATTTTAATATCTACCTTTAAAATTAGAGAAACTATTTTTATTTTTGATTTTTTGTTTTTATGTCGCAGAAAAAAATCTTTAAATAATCCAATTCAAATCACTTTTGCAATTATTTTTACATTTCGTAATGCCGTCATACTTCCTATTTTTACAAACGCGGAAAGAAAAAAATAATTTTGATTTGTTTTTGATTAAAAAAAACTTACAGAATTTAAATTTTTCGGTACTTCGTTTCAAAATTTTTTAAAAACTTTTCCATTCAAGTTTGTAATTACGAAATAAATAAAGAAATAAAAAATTTATTAAAAAAACAAAAAACCCGACTGCGTAAAAATCGAGCATAAAAGATGGAAACAAGATCAAATGATAACATGCAGTCGGAGGCATAGTAGTAACATAAGGTATTTATGTTCAATTTGTTACTACTATGCCTCCGACTGCATATGTTATCATTTGATCTTGTTTCCATCTTTTATGTTCGATTTTTACGCAGTTGGGTTTTTTGTTTTTTTAATAAATGTTTTATTTCCTTCCTTTTAGTTGAATCTACTCATCAAGCCTTTTAATTTGATACCCCACACACAAGGTTTTACCGATTTTTTGTGTACTGACAAAATGGCGTCTAGCGCCCGCCATATTGAATTTCCCGTGACGGCATGTACCCTATTTGAAATGTCAACGAAACCTTTTGTTTTGATTTTGATACCTATATCAATGTATTTAGAAGGAAAATTACTTTTGCATTCTGACAAAATGGCGTCTAGCACCCGCCATGTTGAATTTTCCGTGACGTCATATACCCTATGTCACTCTGGGGATTCAGGCAAATCTAATGACACCTCAATTATCAAAATCCGTCAAGCCGTTTAGGCTACAGAGCGTGATAAAGAAGTATACATACATAGATACATACATACACTCGAAAAACAATATAGGGCTTGAGAATAGCCGAGAGTGTAGCGGCGCTGTTGTTTACATAGCGTTGCTATGGTTCCTCTATTACAAGTCCCCAGTTCTCGGGTTCTAGCCCGAGAGCTGGTAAAAGTGGTAATTGGATTTTCAATTTATTATTAAAAAAAAAAAAAATAATGAATTGAAAATATGAATTGGTGCTAGGTCCAAATAACCTTAGCTGTTGGTGGTCTTTAAAACACAATTAACAATCAATTCGAAAAACAATACCCTCCTTCTGGCGCAGTCGGGTAAAAATATCGTTACACTGATAAATTTTTGTGAAAAAAAACAAGACAAAAAATTTTAAAGCAAGTACCTATCGATCCACCCAGCTGCTGAAGTCTTAAAATTGATTAATGACCAAGGCGACCAGTTAACACGTCATATTGAACTAGATCAGATCCGAGACAAAACGAAATTCCTGGAATATTATTTCCATTAGTGTGAACTCGACTTCAGTAATCACTGATCACATATGAATGTGGTATACGCCTCTATTAAGATTATCTGATACCCCGCGCCAGTAGCAACTCGTTAATATGGATATCAGATCTACAAAAAAAAATTGTAATTGGATTTTGACCACACATTAAGTTCTTAAATGGACCATTTTCAAGGCCATGATGTGCCAAATCCGAGCGTGCGACCACCCCGCGGACCGCGGTGCACATCAGCTAACGCTAATGTCGCCGGAGTCAAGTATAAGCATCTTTTTTTTTAGGTTAGACTAGCTCGGATAGTTTTATCTGATTTTTTTTTTTGTTATTTCCAAATCATATTTTTTAATCGTATTCAGTTTTTTTTTTCATTATTCATCAAAAATAAGACATGGAAACGGTCCACGTTCATTCCATCCTTGGAACCGTTTTGCGCAAACTCATATATAGAGACTCCTTAGGAAGAGACTGCAGAACACTGGACAGTGTAATGTCCACTGTCCAGCCTCTTCCTACAGGCCATCTAGTGTCTTCTTAAAGAGACTCTACTGGTGGGAGAAGAAAGGTAAGGAAAGATATCCTTACTTTTCTTCAGCAAAGGTGCTAGTAAAACAGTTAGATCGTTTCGTGGACATATTTCCGCGAAATCAACAAAGGAAACGTTCCATTTCCATCTCATCCTTGGACCAGTTTTGCGCAAGCCTAAAATAGTGACTTATATTATAGAGACTCTTTAGGAAAAGTCTGGACACTGGAGAGACCATCTAGTGTCTCCTTAAATAGACTACAGCTGGGAGAAGAAAGGTAACAGTGGAACTAGAACGTTCCGCTGACATGTTTCCGCGAACTCAACAAAGGAAACGTTCCATGTACATTCTATGCTTGGACCAGTTTTGCACAAGCCTAAAATAGTTGGCTCTTATTATAGAGACTCAGGAAGAGTCTGGACACTGGACAGACCATCTAGTGTCTTCTTAAAGTGCGTCTACTGGTGGGAGATCTGACCCATTGAACGTACACCACTGTCGTTCATACCTGTATTTACCTGTGGTACCGGCTTCTCACGGTAAGGCATTGCACCTCTCTCCTATACACCCATAACCCAATAGTAAATAGGTAGATCTCTTGCAGGCTACATCTAGCCGCGACGTTGGTACGATCCAACAGTCCACGTTTAACAGTCAACACTCGCAATTCGCGCACGCGATCGCACGGTATTGTTATTGTTATTGTTGTCAGTGCACACACGGTTCAAAAGATCCGTTCAGTATGTGATTGTTAACTTCCCATTGGAAGTTTTTTTTGTTATTATAGTTCGTTCAAATTAAACTTTAAGGTGGGATTATACTTTTGATTACTTTTTACTATTTGAATATTTTTCCTGCTAGAATCCTAACTTTAAACCGTTTTTAAATGATAGTTACGATGTATATTAAATAGTTAAAATAAAAATTTAGTAAAAAAGAAATTTCGCATAGATTACCTATAATTAGTTTGAATATTAGATTTTTCCTTGCTTATCGCATCTTAAAACATCTTTTAACCTGATTTACAAAATTGTGCATATTAAGAGTATTGTCTACCGGAAGTTGCTTCCTACACTCTTCATATTCTCAAATCCTTTCCCTTCGCGGCCTCGCCTAAAGACGGTTACAACTATTCCGACGTTATTTTTAAAGCTAAAGGGTTCGGTAACCAAAAATCACACTACAGAGTACAAGATCCTACGAGCGAATTTTTTGAAGTTGCATGTTTTTCCAAAAAAATATTTTTTTCAATTTTTCGGCTGAAGGATCTGTAACGTAATTCTAAGTCCTTCATTTGGCGTTTACCCGAACCCCTTAGCTTTAAAAATACCAAGGTTATCTATATCTAGTACCAATTTATATTTTTACATTTTTTTCTCGGTAAATTTGAAATCTTATTGATACTTTCACTAGTTGTAAGACTAAAATCTGGAAACTGAGGGCTTGTGGTTAGATGAACCTAACGACGTGCGGCGCTTAAACAATAGCATCCCAAGTTTAATTTGTTTTGATTTTAAATTCTAAAAATTGCGTTTTTTCTAACACGAAAACTTTCTCGTAAATGATGTATTTTATTAACTTTTATTAACTCACAACATTAATAATAATTTGTCGTTAGATATTATACTTAATTTTATTATAATAATTATTATAATATATTATTTTTATTATAATTAGTATAATATTTTATTATAATTAGTATAATATTTTCGTTGTTTCAAAATTTTATAACCTAAATATTCCAAACATTTTTTTTTCTAAAAAATTAATTTTTATTTTCGGACATTCGATTCTTTCAGTGCCTAATCCAAGTGAATCGATTCTTTCAAAATGAATCATGGCACGTACTCGACGTGCGTATACGTGGTACATACACTATAATATTATACAATGTGTAAAAAAAATGTCGTGGTTTAATGCACCCAAAAACTGATCTGGTAATTTTTTCTTTCAATCTAACTTATGTAATACTAGCCGTTACCCGCGGCATTACAATTAACAGAAATTTTATTTAATTTGTTATATTGTCAACGCGAGCAAAGCCGGATATATAAAGTAGCCTTCCTATATACATGTGCCGAATTTCACTGAAATCGGATTACGAGTTTAAGAGTTATGGCGTAACAGGCAGACACACAAACTGAGAGAAAAATCTGAAAATGAATAGTTATCACTTGATATCGTGCAAAAAGTAAAATTTCTTAAAAAAGTTAGAGAAGTTACCTCTACAGTTTTATTATTAATATTGATTCAGTTTGTTACGAGGTTTGTTATAATCACCAATATTTATTTATTAGTATTAGGTACAGTGAGTTCACACTAAAAACACGTTCGCTGAGAACCAATGTTCCTCTTAGTCTTGTCTTTATAAATACGACAAAATCATCACTAGCTCCCGTACTATTACCTTTATAAATACGACAAGTAAAGAATGTACTGTAATTCCCACCACACACATCCCTCAGCTCATTCTTTCCCTTGAATATTGGTTTGTGTTAAACGCAATTTTAACCCCTATTAATTTTAGATAAGTGACGACATCTCTATAAGAAAAAAGAATAATTATTTCGTCTATTATAAACTCCCATTTCCTAGATTTTAATTAAAAAATTGGTGAAAGTAAAAATTGATCTGAATTATAAAAAAATAATTATGAATTAAAAATGTGAATTGGCACTGGGCCCAGGCAATCATGGCAGTTAATGGCCTTGAATAACTAAAAAATTTTTTTTGTATCGCCACAGCCGTTTTTAACTTGCTGATTATGATCGCAGTGTCTTTGACGTGAAAACTGAACACCCTGTATAAGAGGTACAGAACTCGCGGTGTCATCAACACTAATATATGTATGTACTGTGTGTTCATCTGCATCAGTCATGATTCAGTCAACCGGAACTTGAGGACACCTTATCCAATTACAATAATAATTGATGACCATTGTGTAAATTCTAAAACATTGTATAATCTGCAGTAATTTGAATGTTGTTATTTATGTTAAAAAATTCAGGGCCAAAAAAGAGATTAAAAAAATTTTAAAAAATTGTAAATAAAAATCGTAGCAAAATCTGGTCATAGTTTCAGCACTCTGTTAAAAGCAATTTTCTCAAGAGTCAAGTCTGACACTTTAAAGAATAAATATTTTTAATAGATTTTTCGAGCAAAAATAGAACGGAATTGACGCTAATTTTTAAACTCAAAAACTAATTCAAATACACTGACCGGCAAAAAAACCGGCCACCCTAATTTTTAATTTTTTTTTTAATTCCACAAAGGAAGGTCAGCTGTTTTTTCTTCGTTATTAATGCTTTTAGATGTGTATTTCATTTCATATTACCTCTAGTTTTAATTTGAACAGGTTAAAATCATTTTCAACCATATTATTAACTCGATGCCACAACGGCTTAACGATGTAATTCGAGTTCGAGGAGGATATAGGTACACGTTATTAAAAATTACTGGAGTCCATTAAAAACAGCCCACCTTAATTTTTTACAACTAAGACAAAAATCGTGTTTGCATTGTTTCTGTTGAATTTTTTTTTGTGTTTATTTATGGTATCGGTTCAGCTAGTTTATGCATTCCGTATTAACAACAAATGGTTCTTTAACCTACTATCAATATCTAGTAAAGTTATAATTCAACATTTCAGTACTTTTGTGAAATATTTCAGGGTGGCCAGTTTTTTTTTGCGATCAGTGTAGTGTAAACTAATTGTACATTCTAGTACGGGAGCCAGTGGACGATGCTCATAGGTACGTCATAGTGCTGATGCACCGTTTTGGGGGAACATTATTAATAGAGGATACCGAGCACATAATGTAACTCTGGTCAGTTGGCTCTAAGTGCTTGCGTTCCGTCCCTATCGATTTTTTAAAGTGACAGAATTTCAGGATCATTGCTGATAAAAAATTTAAATTGCTTATTAAAGTTCAACCTCTGCAAATCACAAAAACGACCGTCTGCCATGCCAAAACGGTTGCTATCGCCATCTGTCAGGGTGTACAAGTTGCACAAGTTACACATTGCCATCGTCATATTGGGAGAACTGTTTTGTATACGACCTTCAATTTTGGAACTCGTTCATTACTAATGAAAAGCTGTAATCGTATAAAATTTGGAGAAAAACGGGTCACTGGAAATAAAGCAAACAACCAAAAAAAATATTGCACGTTAGTATCAAAAGTGTCGTGATTGGTCTATTTCAAGTGTGCCGTTCTTCTCCAAATTTCGTAGGATTACAGCTTTTTATTAGTGACGAACGAGTTCCAAAATTGAAGGTCGTATTCAAAACGGTTCTCCCAATATGACGATGACAACGTGTAACTTGTGCATTGTGCAGCTTGGACACCCTGACAGACGGCGATAGCAACCGCCGAGGCAACCGCTTTGGCATGGCAGACGGTTTTTTTTATGATTTACAGAGGTTGAACTTTCATATGCAATTTAAATTTTTTATCAACAATGATCCTGAAGTTCTGTCACTTTCAAAAATCGATAGGGGCGGAACGCAACCACTTACAGTTACATTATGTGCCCGGTATTCTCTATCTGTTCCCCCAAAACGGTGCATCAGCACTATGACGTATAAAAATCATCACTGGCTCCCGTTTTATTCCCTAATAAGAAAGTTTCTAACAAGAAAAAAAATGAAAATCTACTATCGAAACTTGGGAGTTTCAGGTTTAAGTCCCAACAGTGAATTTTTTAACTTTCTTGGATGTTGTTTTTTATTTCTCTAAAAAACTTCATAAATTATATTTCTTGTGCACGTGCAGTTTCATAAATAAATATTGTAATATTTCAAGTACTTTTATAATCAATAAGTAACCACTTTTGATAAACATTTTATTTGACTTTAGAAAAGTTATCATTTTCACAGTGTATTTAATTAATCTAGTGAACTTATTATAAATTATTAAATTAGTTATTAATCTTTCCAATGGATAATTGCACTTTATTTTGTGAAATTTTGTGTTTAAAAAATAGTGAGCCTACAGTGTGGATATTTTCTATGAGAGTGTAAGTTTTTCTTTCTTTTTTAATAATTAATTTAATTCATTCTAACCGTAGCAATTCTATTGTATTATCATATTTTGTTGTTAAAATTTTATGTACACAAACTATAACTTGAATTTTTGATAACTCGAAGAAAATTGGTTGACAATAGCGTCAAGAGTGAAAATTAATATTATTTGATAACTCGAAATCTTGATAACTCGAATTTTTTTGTAGCAAGTCATGGTTCGAGTTATCGAAGTTCGACTGTATAATATAGAAAACGACTTTTTTCGGATATCTAAAAGTGAACGCTTAGTGGATGATACGTTACTATATAGCTCTATAGTTATAGAGCAGCATCACAGCTTAAAGATGTATCAACGGAACCACTCGAAATGTAAAAAGCTTTTCGCGCATACATACTGCGCAAGCGACTACCATGTTATAATAAAAATAATAATTCTTTATTGCTCCAAAGACAAAAATTGTATAGGAAAAGTTAGCAGGCGCGACTGCCAGTTCTGTCTCAGACTCGATTTTTAACGCCTTTACAAGACAAAGAATACAAGAAACTGATATACATATTTTCTCACCACAGACATTAAAATCCCAAATAAACACAAAATTCAGAACACATAAAATGAAGTATTAATAAATTTTAAGATTAAATGATTAAGATGAAGATTAAATGATCGATAAGATTTTGATATAAAAATCAGCGAATTATTTTAATCGCTATAATCATCAAACAGAATTGCGAAATAAAAATAATTAGTTTAGTTTACGGGAAACAGACTAATTAGATGCAAAATTTTGTGTTGAAAAGGATTTCCTCAGTGTTATGGCCAGTAAATTATATATCTTTAGGTACAGGAAATTTATCATTAGATTGTCTTTGAACCAGAAATTGACTTGACAGAAGAGTGATGTTTGTCCATTTTTTGCTTTGAACGTTAAAATCGAAAGGTCCTGTAAATTCTGAGTTTCTGGAGAAAAGTTACCTGAATGGTTAGATAGATAGATGAAATCGGGGGCATGAACAGAATCCCGCTGCACTCAGGCCTACAAGGGCCACATCTAAACCAAATCCTGAACAGTTCTGGGCCTTCATGAGAAGTCGCCCAGGTCATTCGTGAATCGTGATGGACCTGTTATATCTCCTAGTAACCAAATAGTTGGTTCCTAAGGATTAATTAGTCTGAGGTATGCCTCCTAAAACCTCGGAGCAATCAATCCTTTCAGGGTCACAGTCCCTAACCCATTGATTCCCAGAATATGGGAGCTACAGGTTTTATATTATTCTAAAACTCTCCAAATCAGCAGACTTAGCAATTATGTGGTAGGATGATTCGTAATTACTTGAATGTTTAACTAGCAAAGAACATATCACCAACACCATGGAATGTTAAGATCAGAAATCTATTCCAGCTAAATGACAGTTTTGTTACAAATACATTTTTCTCACATAATTTCCTCAAATTAAACTGCATATACACGCATGCGTAACTTGAAATAAAAAACAAAACACAAATGAGTCATAGCCTTGAAAACAAATGTGTATCAAAATGTGCGGGGGCGGACGTGAACTTGATGCCAATCTATTTGAATTGCATAAATAGCGTAACATGAGAAATGAATTAAAACCCAACACCTTCGTAAAACTAAAAAAAAACGTATCCACAACCAGCGCCGGTTCAAATTTACTTCTAGTTAGATGCAACAAAAAACAGGGGGCTAAAAATGTTTAAACATTTAAGAGATCAACAGTCTTATTAACACCAATGATAATTTTCCATATTCTTCTCCGTTTCAGGAGATATTATTGTGGATTATAGACGCGCGAGAACTAATGTCATTAGCGTATATCACAGTTACAAGCCTCTGGATTACATCATTTCTAGCATTTCATTACTATCAGTAAGAATGTAAATGGATAAAATATATAGAGTCCAGAGGAATGTAAATATTCGCAATCCTCTGGGCGGCACAGCTTCATATATTTCATTTCCCATCAGTTTCCAATCGTCTTTCACTACAATTTTCAATCGATTGAACTCCTTAGCTTCTTTAGAAGCTAATGACCTTAATTGTGGAGCGTATATAATCTAATCTAACCTATTCCTTATAGCTTCTGCCCTTTCATTACTGATCTATTCCCAATCATCCGGATGTTACTGCTCATTCATTTCCAATTTTTTGGACAAAATAGCTTGTGCCATTTTACTACTAATCCATTTGCAGTTCTTCGGACTTCAAAGATCGTACTATTTCATTATACATCCATTCTTAAGCATTCGGCATTCAGCATTTGGCATTTAAGCATTCAAAGCTTCGATTTAACTTAGAACTTAGGCGTCATTCTGCTATAGAATTTCAGTTAAAAGTGAGTATTTCCGGAGAGGAAATAAATTTAAAAAGAGATAAATTTAAAAAATGAGGAATAAAGTATCTGATATTTTTTCTACTAATATCAAAATTAAGATCAATACAGTTTAAAAATCCGCAAACGTGGATCTCGTAATCACAAAAGTCAGGATTCTTAGATTAAAATTCGATTATTTCTTGATCATGGATTAAAAAAAAATATGTGTCAAGTATAATAATATTTATTGTAAAGGGATATATAGGCAGATACAAAATTAAAGCTGGTAAAATATTATTTCTTTCTAAGCATTTTGCAGTGACCTAAAACCGGACCTGACATCGTAGTGGACATTCGTAAATTCGAGGTCAACATTGTTTAAAATTTAGTCTCTCGTAATCCTATAACGTATTATATTTCTATCGAATCAACATTATACAAAAAAATATGTTCTCACACGATAAAATAGCTTACGTCGGATTTTTGGTAAAATAAGATTAGTGACGATTTAATAAGTTATTGTGAAATATAAATTACTAGCGCTTACCCGTGACTCCGCTCACGTATATTTAGATTTTTTATACCTTCCCATACAAACTTAAACACCTCGTTGCACCCCTCCTTAAAAGTTGTGTCAAAAAATCCTAAATTGTGTTTTTTATTATGTATTTGTGTTTTGAAGAGTTTTTACACTAAGTTTCAAGTTGATGCACGCAGGGAATATAATTTTTTATACAAACATTTTCACCACATTTCACCCCAGTAGGGGGTTAATATCCAAAAAATTCTTGCTTAGTAGGTACACCTCTACACGCTGTAGGGAACATAACTTCTAAATTTCATATTTCTATCTTCAGTGGTTTAGGCTGTGCAATACACTTCCTTTTGACCCCCTTTAGGGGTTGAATTTCTAAAAACCCCTTCTTAGTGGGTGCTTACGTCACAAAAGGAACCTACAGTCGAAATTTAAAGTTTATAGCTTCGGCGGTTGGTCTGGGCGTTGATTAGTCAAAAAATTGTACACCCCCGTTTTACACCCTTAGGGGTTGAATCTAAAATAATGCTCAAATACGGATTTGCTTATTTTTAAAGAAGAGTTAGTATGCTGAATTCAATACCTGTCACCTTAACTATTTGTGAGATATGAACATTTTGACCCTTTTGTTAATTTCAAAAAATTCCTTCTTAGCGGATGCCTACATCCTATAAATAAACCTACCTGCCAAATTTCAAGTTTTTAGCTTCAGCGGTTTGACCTGGGCGTTGATTCAATCAGTCAATCAGTCAATTCTTTTTATATTATTTATATTATATACTCAGTAGAAGAAAAATCGAGGTTATAAAATAACCAATTTTAGAAAAAAATGACAAAAGCCTCATGGCCTTGAGATCGCAGAATTATTCTGCGTTTTTTTTTTTTTTGAAATTTTTGTTCCCTATTGACATATCAATCTCGTTAATCATTTGTCACTATTCATTAATAATAAAAAAGTAAGTAATTCGATTTCTCTGTAGTGATACTTCATGATTACAGAGATTATAGAATATAATCGTCACTAATCAAAAAAATTTAAAAGTCACTATCGGAACTTGAAACCGAAACTCCCACTTTCTCAGTGGTTAATTTACCAGACATTCTACAGTCTACATTACCCACAGTGGACACTCATTTCTTTCTTATTTTATGCTAATTAATAACAGCTTCCAGTATACGTGCGAGAGAGTTATTCTACAGCAGGTGATCAAATTATTAGAGGCACTTGCATAAATTAACTGTTTTATACATTAAAACTATTAATTTAACCAAGATGCTGCCCCAGGTTCAGGAGTGGTTCCCAAATGGCGAATTTATATTTATGCATGATTTTTCACTTTGCTATGTGACAAAAAGGTGACCTATTTATTAAAAAGAAAAAGCCGAAGTTCTCGACTGACTTAGAAATTCCCCGGATAACCCATTGAGAATCTTTGAGAACTGATGAAGAGGAAATTTCAATAAAACTTGTCACCAATAAACATCAAATCGAACGTATGATTGATGTGTTGCACAGGAATGAAGTAATCAAAAATACATGGCATTTCCATACCTCCTCTAGTCTGAAAACTGGTAAATGTAACTGAATTTTCAATTTAATGTAACATTATAGATGAAGACGAAGGCTTCGTTAGCAATTAAATGCAAAAACCAAAAGAGTAAATACATTCATTTTTGGATCATTCAGCGATTCTACTCATCACAGTAGATACAGAGAAGAAAATTAAAGAATATTTCAATTTATTACTAAAAAATAATAAATTGAAAATGTGAATTGGTAGTAGACCCAAATAACCCTAACTGTTGATGGTCTAAGAAAAATTATCAATGTTTTGTTTCTATACAAACTCGAAAAGTTTTTTTAGTAGTGACTGATAATTTGATAACCCACTGTACATATGTATTACTACTAAATATTAACCGCGTAGACTAAACCAGCGAAAAATTCATTAACTTTTTGTAAAGAAATTAAAAACGCACGTATACTTATTTTGAGAACACGAAACGTCAGTACGTTCAGTCCAATTGGACACGATATGATTATAAAAATAAAAATGTGCATGAAAATTCTTTTGTTCCGCTTCACCGACCATATAACAATTTTGCTTTCTTTGACGAGTGCATATTCGCGTAGCGGATAGTCGAGCACGCCCCTCGTTTTCTATGTACTCTCGTTTGCAATTATTATCCACTCAAAAAACACCGGACAATGTTGTTTTCGTTACATTTTACTGAATCAGTTTTAAATGTCACCTTTCTAAACTAACGTTGCATGGAGAAACTTCAAGGCGGTGTCACTGTTAGCAGATACCCATCTCTGTCCGTAATATTGTGATATACAAGATGACACAAAAAGCAAAGTTCAAAGAATATTACCCATTTTACTAGAGGATTTGATCCAAAGAGTAAGCATGAGTGAGAAGCAAAAGATTTTGTCGTAACTAACAACTTTTTCCTTTGCACCAAAAATGTTAATCCTGGGGAACCAAAAATATCGCTTCATTCGATATATTAATGTTAATCCTAATTAAAGTAATAAATTCGCAGGTATGTGGACAGTAAATAATAAAACAGACAGTTTTTTTAAAAGTACGACGTTTCGTTTATTGATTT
Source organism: Mongoloraphidia duomilia (assembly GCA_039654895.1). Taxonomy (NCBI): domain Eukaryota; kingdom Metazoa; phylum Arthropoda; class Insecta; order Raphidioptera; family Raphidiidae; genus Mongoloraphidia; species Mongoloraphidia duomilia. Next base: position 38,909,125 of record CM077516.1, on the reverse strand, counting down.
AAACTTTTTCAAGTACTTTATACTGGCAGTAAAAAAACTGTCTGTTTTATTATTTACTGTCCACATATACCTGCGAATTTACTACTTTAATTATATAAATATGGACACGAAATCTACTAAATGTTATTCCTAATCTACCTGACCGGTCGTATTTTAGTGTAGTTGTGGCCTTGGAAGCAACGGAATATGCTCCTTCTATAGCTTTCTCTGTTCTGAGGTAGATATATAAAATAATATTGTAAATTATAGGCGCTCTCTGTTCTGAGGTTAATATGTAAGTAAAACTGTTAAATTAATTATTGTAGCTCAGCTTACTAGATACTGTTTAAAATATGAAAATCAAATCCTGGAACGAATTTTAATTTTTATGAATCAGACAACACTAAAAACACATTCAAATAGAATTGACTTGTGGGCAACATTTGGACCCTAGTAAACTTGGCAATGTCCTTTAATAGTAGCAATAGCTGCAAAGAAGTATTTTTACTTATTAGCATCAATATTTATGAAGAGATAATACTGTTCTCCCAGGATAAAAATGTTTGGTGCTATGTACGTAGAACGCTATATTTCCACTGTTCCCGGAAATGTAACTGTTCGTAAATATTTTCGATCATTTGTCGTTTTGTGACATCTTGTATTGCCAGCTGTAATTCATGCATACATATTTTAAGTTGTATATAAAATTAAGAACTAATTTAGTAAAAGTTTCTCATCGTACCCATCATTGAAGTCTCCTACTTTTGCATGCATCGTTTAAATTTAACAAGAGCAATAATTAACGAGGTTGTTAGTGATAGATGAAGAAACTCAGCTCCAACTAACCGCACCCTACCTGGACACTGAGTCATTTAACAGTTTACTAATTCTATTTGCTTTACCATTAAACAAACCAAGAAAGAAAGAATATACAGGGTCATCAATTCACCGTTCTCGATTTTATATAATATATACAGTGAAACTTATGAACTTGGACGCCTCAATATGTTGAAAATTCGTCTAAGTTCAACGACTTTTATCTGCACCTTCCGCTTATATGCCATTTTATATACCAGACATTACGCCCCAAGCCTGTATCTGGATTATTTTTAAATATAACCTCATCAAAGCCTATATATTCGTAAATGGGATGAAATTCTCTACAAAATGGCGGTATATAATCGACAATATCTCTGAGTAGGCCAGAGAGGCAGCATTCAACCGTTTTATTAAATAGCACTATAGGCGTTTTTTAGCTATTCTGATAGAGCTTTTAATTCTCTTTTCAAGTAATTAAATGCCAGTGTTACATTATAAAATTTTCTAGATAAACGCAATTAAACTTTACATATAAATATAATACAATAATACATTTACCTTCCTACTTGATTTTAATATCAAGGGTTCATGTATGTATTGAATGCAAAGTTGAATTGCGTTTATCTCAATAATTTACCGCCATCTTCTAGACTCCAGAGAATTTCGTCCCATTTCCAAATATAATATAGGCTTTGATGGGGTTATCTTCAAAAATAATCGAGATATAGGCCTGGCGAGTTACGTTTGGATGTATATTATTCAATTTCTGTATAAGTTGAACACATCCATACCTTGAACGTTGAACGCTTACATGCTAACCGAATGCCCTTATATTTTGAGTGTCTATAATCTGCAATATCTATGAAATGCCCTTATGCCATATAAAAAAGCTTATTTATTATTATCTCTTTGTTTCGTCTAATCGAAAAAAAACTTATTTTTTCATTGAACACTTCAGTAAGTTTAACGGTTTTCGTTTGTACCAGAGACGTTCAATTTACACAAGTTTCACTGTATATCTACATATATCTGTAATTTGAATCTCTGTGTGCAGTAAAAATGTAAATTATTTAGGATTGGTTGAAAAAAAAATACAATTTAATGTGAAACATAGTTTCCATTTACATTTTTATTGCTGACGTAGTTTTAACTCACATTTAACACGTGTTTTTCTTAGCTCTAAAAGAAAATAGCTTTATGGTCGGTTTATCATACATTTTAATCACGGTGTTATTTTAACCACGCTGTTAAATGGAGAGTTGCTATGGTAACGAACTCAGCAACCAATGAACACGTAGCAATGAAATTTAACAGTGTGATTAAAAAATACCGTGATGAAAATGTACGTTAAACCGGACATTAAAACTATAATTATAAACCCGTTAACATAAATTACTCTAAAGAAGTAGATTAATTCTCAAGAATTATGATGAATTATTAAATTTATTATTTTGGAGTCTTAAAAAAGACTTCGTTCGGTTTATCTAAATAATATTTTAAGCATTTTTCAAATGATTTTTTTTTAAATAGGTTGCACTCATTTTCTATTATTTCAGATCGATTCCTGCTGTTTTAATAAATAGAAAAATTTTCGTAAAGAAACAATTCTTAGCGCTCTTTTTATATTATTATGTTTGTATATGAATGCCCGTCGAAATTCGACAAAATGTACCTAGATACATTGGAACCCTAGATATAACGAATTGTTGGCTATAACGAACAAAAATGAAAGTCCGGTCAAAGATATGTTTTGTTCAAAGCTATTTTTAATCGCTATAACAAACCATAAAACACGGTTACAACGAACCCACGGATATTAGGCCATATTATTTTGTACTGTCACATAAATTCGCTTGCTTGTAACGAACTATCGTGTCAAATTATGTGATTGAAACCGACGTGCAGGGTGAAATTGGTTGCATGTAAGCGTGCGTTACGTCACTAATCACGTGGTTTTTTTTACAGGCTAAAAATGATTAGCTCTTCAATAAAAAAAATATTATCGTCACGTATCAAAATGTTTGTCTATAGCGAACTTCTGGGGTATAATGAACGTAAACTATGGTAACTTGAGGGTTCGTTATTGCCGAGTTTCACTGTATTTGGAAAAGTATCTTGTAAATAATTGTAATGTAAAATCTCCGAATTTCGACTGGCTCCTGCTGGGTTTATCGCACAATGTTAACAGGCTGTTTTTTAAATCACGCTGTTAAATTTTGATAGTTACTTGTTCATTTTGGCAAATTGTTGATCGTTACCATAGCAACCGTCATTTTATAGCGTGATTAAAAAAATAAAATTGTACGATAAACCCAGCATCAGTCTAGTATTACCTGTACCTATTTTATACGACAAGGAAAAAACTTGAAGGTAAAACAGAATTATTCGTTAATTGAATTGTTTCAAGTATGTCACAGACTATTAGACAAAAGGCGTTGACTTCCACTTCGCGTGACTAATGATCAAATCAAGTGTTGTTACTTATTATTAAATAGGCATCATAATGCAGTCACGCAAACCACACTCTAATGATTTATTTCATTTATATTGCAAGCGCTGACAAATAAGAACCACCAAGATGGCCATACAGCTTTGCACTCAGAATTTTAATTAAAAAACTAACTCTGTCATACCTACGTGATTCATACTACCGATACTACCCGTAGCTTCGAGCCAAAGGCAGTGTTTTAGATTTCTCCCTATAAAAGGGAAAAGATTTTATACAGTTTTGTTTGAACAATAAAACACAAGGTTTAGAAAATTTACACTTGTATATCTTTAAATAGACATAGACGTAGACGTAGACATATAGACATAGATATAATTCATAAAAAACGCCGACTCCGATTTAAGACATCCCTTAAATATCTCTAGTTAGGGAATTTTATATTTTTACCACCATAAAAACCATCACAAATTTTCACTAATCTCTCAATATCAAGCAAGCAAATAATCAAACTCTATTGACTCAATATTATAAGATTCTCTGAGTACCTACGTATACAAATATGAATTATTTTACATTTTCTGTCATTTTATTTTTTTAAGATGTATATTGATCAGGAAATTACCGATAACAATTAACGAAACTGTCTCTGTAAGTTAGAAACTAGAAAGTTTTATCCTTCATAAAAGATAAAAGTAAACGTAAAATGTCTAACCTTTAATTAAAACAATAGAATAGCTATTGACACACATCAGGGCGCAAGTTAGTATTTTTCTGGTCAACTAAATACAGGGATGTCCATTTTATGATGTAAACTACCTCAGAACATTATCTCCGAGATGACTATACAGTTACACAATTTTTTAAATATAAATCTTACATTTAGTTCACATGCAGTGGCGTATTTCCCCGGGCGGAAGGCTGCGATAACATTTGAGGGAACCTGAGTTCTGAGACTGACTCTTGGATATACTATATAGCTGGCGTTCTATCCGTTTTAGTTTTTCAGGGTTTGCACGGTAAAATGGACACCTATTCAAACAAACATTAGTCGCAAATAAATCAAACCAGAACGTTTCAAACATTTTCAAAAAAAAATAAAAGGATTTAGAATACTTCTTCTCCTCTACAGTTTACCAGTCTCCTGCGGGCATGCCAAAATTAAAACTCTACCCGCTCATTTAAAACCGAAATTCATTAAAACTAATTGCTAATTAGATATATTTAAATTTGGAAGAATGGGTTCGTTAAAAACTTTAATTATTTTACAACATAATTGCATCCATATTGGTTTTCTTCTTCTTCTTCTTCGTAACAAAATTGTATTCTGTTGATATACAGGCTGTTCTATTGTTTCAATTGTATAGCTTTCACTTTAATTTTAACCAACAGGCTAAACTTCAACTTTTTCTAGCTGTTAAGTAAGGCAGTGCAAAAAATTAAGAATTTTTCATAATTTTTATAATTATTTTAGGCCATAGATTCTTAAAATCAAACCTCTGGCTGGGCGCGCACTAATTAAGCAAAGCTGCTTTAAGGAAAAACTTTTTTGTGTAGGTATATATAACATACTTTTTCCCTGTAATTGTACTATATACAGCAAACTGTACACAATTTAAATTTGAAAATATCAACATGACAATGATACAAAACACAAACAAAATATGGCGTAACTATGGTAATTCGCATCACACATTTTATTTATCACACATTTTTTGTAACACATCATTTTACTCCATATATACCGCCGGGAAAGACGTATTTCTATGTCAAAATAAAGTGCATAGTAGGTACTCTCGGTTAAATGCATTATTTTGATCTCTCGGTATACATAACAAGCATAAATTATTATCTATGTATGTATTATATGGTACGCGCCGCAGCTCACTACGAGCCACTTGTGATTCAGACCGTTAGAAAAAAACGCACGTGTTATTGGTGAAAATTACTATCCATTTATCTGATGTATAGAAGAAAACAATAATACATATAGATATACTATAAATATTATGTAAATTAACTAGTAAACTGCCCAAACGATTTCTTTTTAAATCACCTGCGCTCTAAAAAACAGTTAGTTGGAAAGTTTAGTGAAAAGTCAAGTCTTTTCGGATACCGAATTTCTTAATATTTTTTAGTTAATAATATTCGTTGTAATTTACTGAGGTATTTTAGACCTGGAAGGTCTACAGGCAAAAGCCCGATGGGAGACCTGCAATTTGGTACAAAACATTGACAAAATATACATCTTTGTTGCATTATACAAAAAACATATTCAACAAAAATGCCAAATTAGGTAGCATAATTCTATTAAATTTTAAGTGGCTGACGTCTATAGTCGGTAACTGATATTAATCCTAAGTAGGATGACCTTATAAACAAATATGTCCGCTGATGAATGTCAGAGACTTAAATCATAGATATAGAAATGGACAGCTAGTTACACCTCCTTTCCCTATAGTAGCAAATAGCAATATGTTACTATAGTTCACAGTATCGTCAATAATGTCAAAGGTCAGAATAGGATAGAGATCCCATGAACGTGTTAAATGGATAAGGTCATCCTACATAGAACGTTACCCATGCTGCCACCTATAGTTCGATTTAATTGCGAATAAATAAAAAATAAAAGAGATTTTTTTATATAATAATCTACAACTAAGTTCTAAAGTCTAAACCGCTAGACACATATAGGTACAAAAGATGTCTCAAGTTAATAATACAGTGAAGTATTATAAGGATATTTTTTGTATTATCTGAAAAGAGGAAATAATTTCCAAATTTGTGAACCACAGGCTCATGAAACAGCTGAAAACTAGTATTCCAATAAAATCATAACCCTTCTTTTTCGTAGTCGGATAAAAATCAGGAGAATACAGGAGAATACTTCGCAAACTTAATTAATATTCTTATAGGCACTTCGTACTTTATCGGAATTTAAGCTACTATAACATAATAGATCAGGTACCTTGAATGATAATCAAAAATTCATTTTGGTTCGCTGTTGAATTCTGAATTTGACACGAAATGGAAATCTCCGAATATTTCAAGTTTACAATATAATTAACTTTAGATGTTGATGCAACTGTTTCTTTATGTAACAATGTTTGTTTTTTTTGACACAACTAATAATAATTTCAGATCAACAAAACCCACCAAATCAATATATCAAAACAAATGTGGGTGAAATACAAGTTTTACTATAAAAGCGTTGCATTATTTACATAATCCTTAGTTTATTAATAGAAAAACAACACTGATAAAAATAACAGATCCAAATTACTTTTCTCTTATTAACCTATTCCATTTTCTTATCTAAAAATCTACATTATTTGTTTTTTTTTTCGTATTTATTTTCACTAACACTAACATAATACCTATAAAAAGCTATGTTCAGCGATTTTTTGTGGACTTAAGTGACCAAAGATTTAACAACGTGCTAATTTATGGAAGTAAATTAACATTTTGTTAAAAGAAATATAAATTCAATTTAAACCTGTAAAAATGTTTTTTAATTTCTCTTCTTTATAATATTTGTGTGCAATATAATTCATAATCATAATATAGATCTGATATATTATGAATATAAGATAAAATAGCAAACCAAGCAGAGGTCTGGGCCTGGCATATTCTATTCCGATGACCAAAAAAAACATCTTTTCAAAAACTACTGTCTTTCTTCGACAAGCTCTAGTCAGGTTTTCGATACCATGACAGCTACATACAACTTCAAAAAATGTTGACAAATGACGAAGGGAGGCATAACTGACCGTGGAACTTTGCATCACTTCCGCGACGTATCTCTACAACACACTTTTGTGACATTTCAGTCTCTCTAGCAGAAATTGGGGAAATTGGGGGGGGGGAGTGCAGGATATTTACACATAAAAAATATTAGTGCATCTTACTTCACAATTTTTTCCAATGTCCCCCCTCCCCGAATGACTAGCTGTTATACAGACTTTACCGTGTTTACCAAACCTCTCTAACATAAATTTGGGGGGGGTAGTTAAGATGTTTACACATCAAAAATGTTGGTGCATTTTTTACACCACAAGTTTTTTCAGTGTCCCCTTCCCCGAATGGCCGGCGGTTATAAAGACTTTACTATGTTTATTAGTGTATTTGCCATAATATGGCACATACACTATTGGCGTCGGTCGGATGGCGGGACCTAGGGGTCGGACCAAAATTTCTCGACGTTTCATAGCCTCCTGAACAATTTGGCACCATTTTTGGAAATGTTTATATATATATGTATGTATATATTTATATATATATATATATATATATATATATATATATATATATATATATATATATATATATATATATTTATATATATATTTATATATATATGTGTGTACACGATAACTCTCGACAGACTTAATCGATTGAAACGAAATTTGGTACACACATTGGAACCCATCACCGCAAGAAGCCTATTTAAAATGGGCCCGATCGGACCATTTTCAGGGTTGTATTTAGGGGTTCCAAAAGGTTTTTGGGCCCAAAAATACCGAAAAATTTGTCAGAATCGTTTCAAAATTGAAATTTAACTCTTTAGTAAAGATTAAAACGTGCTGCTAAAATTTTAATAAAATCGGCCCGACAGGACCGGACTTTCAAATTTTATGAAAACACTGGTTTGTTGATACGGATTTACTTATGAAAGGGTGTATTTAATGTGGTACAGAGGTTGCATTGATAATAATATTGAAATTAAGAAAAAAATATTATTTTAAGGGATGTATTAAGGGGTTAAATTTTTTATTTTGTCCAAAAACAAACTTAAGTTCACGTATTAAAGCCACAAGGCCTGTATTTGCAAATACACTATATTGTCGGCAGGGTTTGGCACTGCGACCCGAGTTTTTTTTTATTTATTGTAGATTATAGACGCGTCGATAACTTAGGTCATTAGCGTCTTAGACTTTACTATGTGTTTAGAGTTCATACATTTAGAGAAAACCAAATCCTAACGGAAACCTGCACACAAAAACTGGTGGGAGAAGTAGTCAGTGGTGTACGCAAAGCAGACTCTGACGCATAGACGTAGGTGCTGGGGGTTTTATTAAACCCGATTTTTCAAATATTTTAAAATCATTCAAACATGAATCACTGATAAATGATAATACACGTCAAACACAATTCAATCCTCTATTTTGTAACAGCATGTAGGTAATATTATACCCTAAACAGTGAACACTGAATGATAAGTAAATGGTGCACTGACATGTACACATAAACTGGCGCACCTCTTCAAAAATAGAATAGACCAATCCGGACCAAATCTGGTTTCTGTGCATAAGGCGGTTAAGTTTTCTCTTATTGTATGAACTGTACATACAGCGGTCCTGTTTTTATTATTCTTGTTTTTCTATTTATTGACATAGAATGCAAAACAATAACCGCAATCGTGATCGAAAAAATCGTGATGTAAGTAACCTTCACCGAAGATGAGTCAATATTCTGATTTTATAAACAAACGTGCAACTCCAATCTTGGGTCTGGTGACGATGATTAAATGTTTGAACGTATAGCCGTACCAACCATATATGTGAACAATGAGGACGTTGGACACACTTGTTTTGTTTTTAAATTGCGCTTCCATTTGTTTGATTCGATTAGGAACAATAGACAATTATTGAATCATTGCAAAACTTAAAGACTCATATCTAAACACCAAATTCTCGAATTTACTTCTGAGAGCAAATTTCTTATAGAACAGTATTAAATATTTTCATTGGAATTCTGAAACTCTAATTTTGATTGTTCCTCTTATAGGTCTATGGTTCCTTTGAAAAAATAATTCTCCAAATAACAATACTGTAGCTAGATTTTCTGGCGCCTGTGGCAAATCATCAGTTTCAACTAGCTACCTCTTAACGTTTGTGAGATAGAGCCTTATGACAAACGGACGGACGGACAGACATCGTAGGCTCACTAATAGGGTTCCGTTCAGAGACACGGAACCCTAAAATTAATAAATGAAAATATGTGTTAACAAAAAAGCAAGGTTTAATCCATATCTAGTGTATACGCTTTTAATCGTAAATTGCAATATGTATACAATATTTTAATCCTTGAATGACTCATTGATGTTAACTGATTTTTTTACTATACTTATAAAGAATGAATTCACAATCATTTTACAAAAATAAGTAATTTAAAAGTACTTTGAACCGACAATTTTATAAATAATGACATTTATTAATAATAATAAACCTTCACCACACAAATACACAACAGACTGATATTAAAAATAACTACCTACCTAAAAACGGCAAATATTAAATTATAATATCAGACTAAACAAGTCGGTTATAAACCTACATTATATCTAATATAAAATTACTATATTAAATACTATTGTTTTTGCGCATACAAATCATTATTTTTTTATAAGTACATATGAGTATGATCACAAAAAATTTGTGAAATTGGCTTTCGAAATTAAATTGTTTCGTTTATCGTTCCAATCTGAAATTAATTGTTATAATAATTGAACAATTTCTACTAGAAAGCCTATTACTTATAATAAAAACATACGTCTATTTTCAAAAACATATGTTAGACTACAAAATACATTTATTTATGATTAGACCTATAGGTGTTTACATTTTAATGAAAAGTTTGTCTAATTTGATTTAAATTATATTTTTTGCATATATACTTTTCCACATGTAATATACCTAGTAAATTTTATTATAGAAACTAAGGAAACTGTATCGCTTTTACTTCCAAAATTTGGAAGTAAAAACGATATAACGGAGCGGGTATTTAATAAATATAATAATAATAATACCCACTCCGTTCAAAATTAACACGGTAGTTCGTATTTTCTTATAAAATTTCACGGGATTTAAAACCAGCACAAAAAGACCAACAAAATACTCACGTCTTTTATTATCAGAAATTTAATTTTTTTTTTCAATTTTTATTTTTTGCATATGGACTTGAAAGTCAACAGCGGACATTTACAAAAAAAATGAAAATGTTGAAAAATTATATTTTACGTAATAGCAAAGTTTTCACGCCATAAAACGCCCAAAACATACAAGCAAGTGTAGGTACGTTACACCCAATTGTGATTACCTCTCCTCATATGGTAGTCGGGTAAATGGATTTTTTTCACAGTTAATTTCACCCTCGCGACTTCTATTAATCTTGTAACGAAAATGTACAGTCTAACTTCGATTTCTAGCTACGCCATTGACTCAGACAGCGTGCACCCTGTATAGAGACCGCCCGTGAACACCCACTGTAGAACCGTCTTTGAGTTTGTTCCGACTTACTGCGATTTATTGACCCACAATAACAATTGAAGTTACCTAATCAATATAAGAACCATGTCTGTGCTTATTATTAATAATTTGTATGTCTGCTCATTTGTGTTATCTACTTTTATTTGTTGCAAATCTAACATCTAACCTTAAGACAACGACATGAGATCAACCTCAGCACGAACTGTATTTATATGTATAAGTATTGTATTTCATTCGCATATCTTTCCCATAATGCTATTTCTATAGGCAATAATCTGCCTACATAGCAACTTCTGAATGAATACTAAAATGTGGAACTGCCATAACCTATAAAACAGTTACATTTTAATCAAAGGTTAATGTCGAGTTCTAAACAAAAATAAATTACATCTTTTGATTCAATAGACAACAAAAAAGAAGCAAGCATGATAAATTGATAATATAAATAATTTATATTCATAAATTATTTTACACGGAACAACAAACGACTGCGTATAATTGAGAGATAGTTTTCTGTTTTGTCTTTTTAATTTTTTTTTTAGTTTTGTTACTATTTTATAATAGAAAGTAAAAGATCCACTTTGGTTGTTTCCGTTTTCTTTATAAAATTATGAACGACAATTACTTATTTTAATTTTAGAGAACATAAATATAAGTACATATTATAATTTTGTCATTAGCCGTGAAAAATCTGTATCTAATCTACAGTTCTACCTTAGAAATAGTCTTTTTTGGACGAATGAATATTATAATGTACCTACTAGCTGTGTCTATCCGTTAATGACGGAGCAAAGTCGGTAGATGGATTCAACATTAAAAAATTTCAACTGACGTACGGACGGACGGACATCGTAGGCGCAGTAATAGGGTTCCGTTCGGAGGTACGAAACCCTCAAAAAGTAGAGCTGGCAACTCGGCAGATTTATACGATTAATTTATAAATTTATATAGGGTGCTGAATTGCTTTGCGGGTAATAGGGATTTAACCCGTAAAATCAAACTTTTGGGATTTCCTGCTTCCCTAATTATTTTAGGAAAAATATCTTCGAATAAAAGTTTTGGAACATGAAATTCTGCATCTAAATCATTAAACAAAATTAATTTTGCATGCTTTGTAACGGCAGAAAATTGATATGAAAATGTCAAAATTACCTTAATAACAGATAGCGATAGTCATGGAACTTGAACAAAATGATGACGTTTTAGCTATCAGAATAATTTCTAATCATTTTGTTCAAATTCCATGGCTATCGCTATCTGTTTTTGAGGTAATTTTGACATTTTCATATCAAATTTCTGCCGTTACAAAGCATGCAAAATTAATTTTGTTTAATGATTTAGATGCAGAATTTTATGTTCTAAAACTTTTATTCGAAAATATTTTTCCTAAAATAATTAGGGAAGCAGGAAATCGCAAAAGTTTTATTTTACGGGTTAAATCCCTATTACCCGCAAAGCAATTTAGCACCCTGTATAAGGATATAAATCGGGCAAGTGGAAATTGCTAAAAGTTCTCGGACAAAAAAAAAACGCTCTGTGTTTTAAGTATATAATATAGATGCCAATACAGAGCAGGACGCGCTCTAAAATGATCCAGTTTCAAACCTCCACGCCCCACCCCCCCAGAGGGGACATTGGAGTGTGATTGCTATCGCAAATTGCATTCCAATGTTCTTTGGGAATTAGCGCTCCCAGGGACCCGAGCTCGTACCAGTCGGTTTGTGTATGCCGGCTGGCGGATTCTAATACACAAATGGATTATTTGTTGTGTTGAAGACGCTAATGGCCTGAGTTGTCGACGCGTCTATAATCTACAATTAATTAATTAATCCACGCCCCACGATACACGCCGTGGGCGTACGTAAGGAGAGGCAACTCCCCCCATCTGGAATAATGCAATAAAGTGTGTGAAAATTCATGAACTTCATATTAATTAGTATAATCACTTTTATTTCTCGTTATTGAACTTTGGCGCCTGAAAATTCCCCGATTTGCACTTTGAACATGTGCACTATTATATCGTTTATGACCCGATCGCAATAATTATGATAACCGGATTTGACTCCCCTGAAAAAAATTCGGCGTGCACCATTGGAAAACACTATAGTGAAAGTTGGATCAATATCGGTTTATACTTAGGTTAACCCGGAACAGACAAATTGATAAACAGACAGGCGAAAATTCTGAAAATGACTAGTTCAATTTATAGGTGTCCAATAAATTAGTTGTCCCTACATCTAAATTAAATTTCGTTAAAAACTTACAATTAAATTTTTATTTAGGTATTTGTATATTATTCATGTGAAGGTCCGAACTGAGTCAATGGGCCATTTTCCTGAAACTATAAGTTTCTTCAATTATCCACGAGAGGCAGCACTTGTGGTAAGTACAAACATTATTTATTCCCCATTAGTGTCGTGTCATTTTAGTGGTATAACTTAATTATTTAATTAATTTAATAATAATAATAATAATTCAATAATTAAGTTGTACCACTAAAATGACACGACACTAACGGGGAATAAATAATGTTTGTACCTACCACAAGTGCTGGCTCTCGTGGATAATTGAAAGAACTACTCTCATGAAAATGGCTCATTTAGGGAGAACCAGACACTGAACCGACTCGGTTAGTTGCACAGAACAATATTGATACTTTTAGAGTACACACAAATAAACGAAGACCCGCGAACTATATCGAATCAAGTGACTCAATTAATTGCGACTTTTGTAATATTAAAAATGTTGATCACTGATGTTAACTTATTCAAACAGACATGTGTACAACCTAAATGTCATCATCATAATATAATTTATTAATCTTAACTCAATCAGTCCACTTGTTCCACGATGATGCACCTATATTATAGTGGGTTGATCGAGTACCTACATTGAGTACCTGTAACCATGCAGTACACACAGTGACACAGGTAATATTATGTGTTTCTGTAACATAGGTAGGAACCTACATAAAATATTCACTTACATAAACTGGTTTGATTTTTAACTATCCAGTATCCAAACTGGCTGATGTACCATGGTTCATCCTGAAACAATTAAAAAGAAACACACATCTATAATATACTTGCATAAAACAGAATGTAGATTGTAGTTCTAGACGTGTAATGGGGAACATATTACGACGAGTGATGACAGTATGTAAAATCGAGCGATATGGAGTTTTTACAGTCACACGAGTCATAATACCATTACGCACGAGATATATATGGTATTTTTGCCATACCCACTACAAACTACCTATACTTTTCACTTCATTTTCAAAAAAATTTGACAGTTAATTTGCGTTGCCATCTTTACTTTTACAGTACCTACTTATGCCGTGAAGGTTGTGAGTAAGTAATGGCAGGCGCACGCAGACGAATAGAGCGAATAAACAGAAGTTGCTATGGCAACCGTTCACATACCGCACTAGTGCGGTAAGTAAAACACTTTCCGCACGCCTGCCAGTTAAATGACCCATTACAAGCCGATATACATGCATCAAAAGTAGCTATTTTGTAGTGGGTATGACAAAAAATTTCTAATCCTGTTTTTTAATGTAACAGGATTAGAAATAAAGTAATAAAAGCCAAAACTAAGATCCCCGATGTATCACAGATTATCAAAAAGAATAAATGGAAATGGGCTGGACATCTCTCACGTCTACATAACAATAGATGGGCAAAAATAACTACTCAATGGGAACCATTAAACTACAAAAGAAAAGTGGGACGTCAACGACTGGCAAGTTATGGCACAGGATTGCAGAGGACAGACAGGAGTGGAAAGTGAAGGGGGAGGCCTTTGCCCAGCAGGGGGATTGATGGCTTATTATTATTATTATTATTATGACAAAAAATATATATCTGTCTGCCTGGCTAAATTCGAACCTATTTCCAGATGAAATGGAGCGTTGAAATTTGACATACTTACAGATAATGCCCTTAAACAAGCGAGAAAACCCTAAATCCGTAAATTCTTAACCCAGAGGATGTGGATTAAGAAAGAAAGAATGACGGTTGTTTTGGTTTTTACTCCGAAATTGCTTGAGCTAAAAACACGAAATTTTACGTGTATTCTTTGTTAAAATCGAAAAGATGCGTATTCGACGAATTTCCGATATTTGCCTCCTAAGGGGTGGAAATTTTCATGAAGGGTAGATACAAATATCTCTGAAATCGCTTAAGCTAGGAACGTGAAACTCAGAAAAAATTATCTTCTTAAAAAATAAAGAAATACGTCATGTTCATCCTTTTTGAGAAAGCCTACCCTAACTGTTAAACGGAAGAGGCTTGAGTCTTTCGAAATACTACCACGTTGTATATAATGATCGAAACGTTGGAAATCTGAAAATAAATCGACTTATCAAGTTCCGACTTCATATTCAAACATATTTTTTAAGAGATTTTCCTAATAATTTTAACATTTTTTGTATAAGTTCAGTGTTTGCTTTTTCACAGTTCAAGGTTAATGAGCCATTAAAGCCCTTGATTCGCTTAAGTTAAGGTAGAACATATTAACTGAATCAAACCGTGCCAATATGAACTTACATTACACATGTGTACCAACATTGTAACGTATGGCGTAGGTTGAGGTATAGAGGCAGGTACACACAGTGTTGCCAAAAGTGGAGTATCATCAAAAAGTCAAAATGTGTGGGTAACATCGCTGTAATATTTTGATACTTTCAAAACAATTGAGAAAAATTGCCCTGGCACCTCCTACAGGCGCTCATAGAAACTCCTCTTTTACAAATTCACTAAATTGTTCGTTCGTTAAATTGAAATTTCGTTAAAAAATAGGAATATTTTTGTTGTTTTTATAGGTATGCATAATCAAAAAAATTCATAATCAAAAAAATTCTAAAACATTGAGGTATTCTTGTCCTGTTTTGATGATTTTAAAACACAGAAAAATTACTCTGCCCCTTCCAACGAGCGCCCATAAAAATCTTCTTTTTAACGAATTTACCAAATCGCTGAAAATAGTAACAAGCTTTTTTGTAATTGAAACACCTTTTTAAAAAATAATTAACGTATTGTTTAGCTATAAGAATACCTCACAGAAAAACTATTTTAAAATATTTCAAAATTGATTTTGACGTGAATAACGTCTAATCTCTCATAGGTATCGGGGTGGAAATGTCATTTTAGAAAAATTAGCCGTAACGGAAACAAGGAAAATAGTTGACATGTAACACATGTATGACATACGCCAATGTATCAGATGTAGAAAGCCAGTATGGCTATATGGTAAAGTACGAGTTTACTGACAGGTACAAACACCAAGCCCCGGTTGAATCCCGAAGACTTTTAATATTACTTATTTATTTTTTAATAATGAAAATATATAGGTATTGGATAACAATTTAAAATATAAAAAAATAAAATTATAATTATTTTATTTTATTTTACAAACACTTGATTTTATAAGATAAATAAAAGCGGATGCATTCCTTTCCATGACAACAAATATAATTATTTGTGTTTAACGGAATTCACGCGGCATACCCGCGATACAGACATACCCTTTTTTAGCTTTGATTTTTATACTTATGGCAACATTGGGTTCAGCCTAACTCTTTCGCTCGCTATACTCTAATGATCACTGTTTCAAGTCTAGGGATAGGTATTATAAAACCGTATTTAAAACAGCGAAAGTTTCAAATACTAAGTATATTGAAAATGAAATTTAAAAGAAAATCTCTTTGAACATTTCAGAAATTAAACTATCAACTACGATAATATCATATAGAAACGTTGAAAATGTTTCAACATTTCTAAATTATAATTTAATCTTGGGTCCACAGAGGTGATGTCTATTTCAGCCTCATATACGTACTAGATTCCAGAGTCGCGTTCCTAACCTAAAAATCATCCTTAAGGTAGCCTAATTCAGTCTTAACAGTCGTCGCGATAGACAGTGTTTCAAAGAAAATTGCTCGTTTGTGACGTGTTTCTGTCATGGCGACTACAGCAAAACTGATTAACAGGAACGACTAAAATTGTGGAATTGAAAACTGAACCAGCGCCATTAGACATCAAGAAAACACGTTGTAAAGAGAATTGTTTTATACAGCTCCGTGCAAATTATTGTCACTTTTTTAGCCCCTACTTTAATTGTAAACCTTTATAGTTATGGGTATATTTCTGCAAAATACAACACTATAAAGACAGTTTGGCACATTATATTTTTTTTATTTGATTTGCGATTTTCTGACGATGTGTAAGATGCAATATTTTTTTGTACAAATAAATCATGTTTATACACCTATAACCAATTGATTTCTAAAAAGTGTTGGTCAATTTATACTGGACAAAATAAAACATATATATTATGTGGGCATCCAAGCCTTTCTTTTAAAAGAAAATACAAAAATAACCCCTCACCAAAATTTGCGTTTCAGCAATGAAACCCACTGTCGTAGCTAGGATCATCGGCACCCAGGGCAAGACTCTGATTTCACGTCCTCAAATTAATAATTTTTAATAATAAAATTCTTTACTCAATACTACGAATCGTGTCGCTGATTGCGCCCCTGACGTGGGCCTCTGTTACTAGGCCCTACTTTGTTGAATTGAAACCCGAGCTGAAGAAATATGTGTGGACACAATCTGTCAAACCAGATTTTCTGACAATGCGTTCTGCAACCTGCAGTAAGTCTTTGCTATGACATTATACTACCCATCCTTACATAATATGACTGAACATATATTCATGTGTGACCATGTGTGTATGTGCGTATGTATGGAGTATCAGCTCGCAAATGGTGTCATACTCATAACAGTCATAACAACATAATATAACAACATTTAACGCATACATACACAACAGTAACAACACTGTTGTTTTGTATACAACGTGTATCGCCGGTTCAAATTAAAATCTCTTTTAACGGTTATAAAGTTGTAACGTTTCTGCAGTTTCAAAATTTAGTACGGATTCGTTAAACGATAGTGATTTGTTTTGAAGACAATAAATTATTGCTTTAAACAATTGCAGATTGAAAGTTTTAAATGATATTTATAACGTTCGCGAGTTTCAAAATAACATAATTAATGCTTTGAATCTGGATGGTTTTTGTTTGAAATTAAAGAACTGTGTGTTGTGAAGTAATATAGTTTTTGAAGTTTTAAAAAAGTTAAAGTTGTTCGCGCATTAAAGCAAAGTAAAGATAACGAACTGAATTTTTAATATGTTATTAGTCTATATTGATTACATACAATTTAATATTTTGAGTAAGATCTGATGTGTAGTTTTTGCGTAATTACATAATTTTAAAAAACTGAATATCACATTTTTCATTTAATTCAACCGTATAGGTACTCCAAAAAAATTAAAATCTAGAAAACTGAAGTTTATAATAATTAATTCTCGTAGATTATGTAAAAATTATAAAAAAAAGTATTCTACTGTGTAAATTTGGAGATATTTTAATATAAATAATTGAAAATTCATTAAAAAAGCTGTCATTTGTCAGACATTTTAGGGTATAATCCGTTTTACGCTCATATCGATCTGAGCGCTCTAATGCGTTCGAATTTACATTATATGCTATCTATCTTTCTCTATCCTGCGCTCGGTATGATCTGATCGCAAAATCGAATTTACCCTTGCAAAAAAAGTCAAATTACATTTACTTTTTATTGTTAATAAATAAATAATTAAGTAAATCCGATTATAATTTATAAGTGGTCTTAAGTAAGTTATTAATTTAGAAGTTAACATTTTTTTTTATTTTAGTACTTATTACAAAAAAAATCAGATTTTATTTCGACCCATTGCGTAGTGCGTGAATAACCTTCATAAAATTGTGTATTTTAAACTTAAATAATCGTTTAACCGAGTTTATAATTTTAAGAAAATATTTTTAGTTTCTGGTATACCGAATTACCATAATAATAATAAAAATAATCTGTCCGTAGTGTCCTCAGGAGATGTTAACCAAGTGAATTGTGTAGGTACTGATAGAAATTGATAATAACCCTTCCTTTTTGCTGAGGACAGCGTGGTCCAGTGGTTAGCATCGCCGCCTCTAGATCAGACTGTCGTGGGTTCGAATCTCGCCTCCACTCATAGATGTTTAGTGATGTCATTTAGTTTTAAGTTAATTGTTTATAAATGTACCTATAATCAAGACGCTAATGACCTAAGTGCTCGACGCGTCTATAATAATTTACAATAAATAAAAAATAAATCCCTTTTTGCTTCGTCGAGTAAAAAGACTTACTTTGCGGAATTTTATTAATTTAATAAACCGATCATGTGAAGTAAATGTCAAATATACTTTTTTGCTTTTTCATATGGTTTGAAACTCTTGATTTGAGCTATCGAGCGTCTATAATCTACAATGTAATCTTATCATTGATACCGTTGAAGTGTAATCCTAAAAATTAACATTTTTATAAAATTCATATACTCGTACCTACACTTCGATGAGTCGATTTTAGAGGAAAAAAATATTTCGGGTCACGTAGGTTTCGTCTTATCGAGGTTTATTAGTGCACATATTAGCTTTCCACTTTCCAGCCCGGTTTCACACAGATAGATTTTGGTTTGGCAACAAAATAATCAAGACAACAAATCTTGTAACTTTAGTGTATATCTTATAATTTAGCCAGCGTATACACCAATTTATTTTATTTATTGTAAATTATAGAGGCGTCGACAACTTAAGTCATTAGCGTCTTGATTACATTAAATAACAACTCACTTAAAACTAAATTACATCACAAAACATCCATGAGCGGAGGCGGGATTCGAACACACGACAGTCTGATCCAGAGGCCGCGACGCTAACCGCTGGACCGCACTGTCCTCTTACACCAATTTAGCTCACGAAAAAAAATCGCGTACGGGATTCACGACTTGCTTCACATTTTAGCTTAGTGCTCAATGCTCATCCCCATTTTGTCGAAGTGTAATAATATACAGGGTGGTGACCGTGACATGCTGTACATAGGGATTTAACCCGTAAAATAAAACTTTCGCGATTTCCTGCTTCCCTAATGATTTTAGGAAAAATATCTTCAAATAAAAGTTTTAGAACATAAAATTCTACATCTATATCATTAAACAAAATTAATTTTGCATGCTTTGTAACGGCAGAAATTTGATATGAAAATGTCAAAATTACCTCAAAAACAGATAGCGATAGCCATGGAATGGAAAGATTAGAAATTATTCTGACAGCTAAAACGTCATCATTTTGTTCAAGTTCCATGGCTATCGCTATCTGTTTTTGAGGTAATTTTGATATTTTCATATCAAATTTCTGCCGTTTCAAAGCATGCAAAATTAATTTTGTTTAATGATTTAGATGCAGAATGTAATGTTCTAAAACTGTTATAAGATATTTTTCCTAAAATAATTAGGGAAGCAGGAAAACGCCAAAGATTGATTTTACGGGTTAAATCCCTATGTGCAGCAGTCACGGTCACCACCCTGTATAGCCTAGGTCACTCAGAAGTAGGCTTTTAAAAAGTGAAATAATTTTTCAAATCAGTACTTAGTACTAGCTCCTAAAATTATAACCGCTGCGAACAAATATAATATATAGTAACTTTTCCTCTTTATAATATTATTAATATAGATAATCTAACTTTTAATATTAAAACAACGCTGTTTTTTTTATTTCGAATCGTTATATGAATTGTAAAAATCAAGGAAGAATAGTTTAGATATAAAATATGTAAAACTTATCAAGCGGATAACTGGAACTTCCTATTATAAAGTAAGACAATGCTATGTACAGAATATAAACTCGATTAAAATCTAGTTAACTGTGAAAAGTTTCACTATTTCTTCCGTGTGTATGTGACTAAGGTATGCTACAGCAATGTTTATTGCATTTAGAAAATGCCAGTAAAAGTAAATTTTGTATATCTGTTGGGAATATTAACACCTGATAACGACAGAACCTCAACTATTAGTGTGAAAAATTAAAAAAAAAAAACGAAAAGTGATAAATTTTAGATGTCATATAATTAACAAATTTTGTAATAAAAAAGCCAAAGATAATATTTGGTCGTTAATTTATATATGTCCTTATGTAATGAAAGTATCAACTAGATTTTCAATTCTATGTATATGGTACATTAATCATGTTGTGTCGCTGAAGCAACGGTGGTGTGGCGGGCAAATTCAAATGTGGCGGAGGGCCATTTTATGGCCTGCGGGCCTTGGGATAGGGCACCCTTGATCTATACCTTAAACAGCAAAAGAAACGTGCGGGGTCAGGAAACAAAAATCACCATTTAACCCAAACTTCACATCGATGAAAATATGGCCTATTAAAACTTTATAGATTTATAGATCTAGAGCTTATCTTCTTTTTAAACGCCGCGCTGTATCCTTATGAAGGGCTATAAATATTTTAAATGAATGAATTGTGGATTATAGACGCTCGACATATAAATATTTTAAATTCGCAGGCACGAAACAGTTCAATGGACGATTTACCAAACCATTCTCCTAAGTTTTTTATAGAGATAAAATTTGTATTATAAAAGCCCAAATAAAGAATCGAATAGTGATATTTTTTTTCCGGGAAGGTCGGCTTCCCTATTAGTTTGCTCCAGAATGTCCAGAACTCCGGAATTATAAATGTAACGATAGGTCGAAAGTGGTATTGTTGAAAAGATCTTTAAAAAATAAGCAACTTTTGTAGGGATTTTTTTTATGACTGCCACCCCTGTTAAGTAATATTTGTTTGAAATTACTGAATTGAAATGTCATATAATAACGAACTTAATTTTAAAAGTCGGCATTTAAAATCTAGTTACCTATCTATCGATCATTAAACACTGAAGAAGTACCTACTTAGATACACTCACAGTATAACCAGAAGAGCTCAGTAGTATGTATTAATTAAAGAGTAAATGGAAGACAGTTTGAACACTTGTGACATTGTCTAAGGTTGCTAGATTTTGAATTCCGACTTCGTTCGTTATTATGAAATTTTAATTTAATAATTTCAAACGAATGTTACTTAACAGGGGTGGCAGTAATTAAATAATTTTTCCTACAAAACTTGCCTATTTTTTAAAGATCCTTTCAACAATACCACTTTCGACCTATCGTTACTAATTCCGGAGTTCTGGAAATTCTGGAGCAAACTAATAGGAAAGCCGACCTTCCTGGAAAAAAAATTATCATCATTCGATTCTTTATTAGGGCTTTTATAATACAAATTTTTAACCCAACTCTCTACGACTAACCGTTTACGAAAAAAACGACTGATACGGGTGGCCTGACTCACCCTGTATAGTAGTTAGTAATTTTGATTTCGTAATAGATATGTCCGAGATATTTTAATTTGCGTTTCTTAAATGCGTAAATAACTTCACATGACTTTTTCATTCTGAGGGCGAATTTGTGGTTCATCACCCGATCTGCCCATTATATGCGAACCTGCATACACCAATAGATCCACATTAGTTTAGTCATAGTATCCTAGTTCCAGGTCCATGACCCATGTTTCCATACCAAACGTCTTACTATCCTCATTCGTAGTGTAAGGAGGAAATGCAAGGAAGTCAGAATCCACCTCATCTAGCCTGTTCTAGTCTAGACAGAATCTCGTGTCAGAAATTTATATAGAATCACACTTTGTGTTTTAACACAGTATCAAAATACGTTTTAGAGATCAATAAAGATAAACAAAGTTATTAATTCTTTAGTGCATATATAAATAAAATAAAATAAATTTATTCAACTTAACTATATAATGAAAGCAACGAAGTAAAGTGTGACAGCCCTGCTAAGTGCTAATATGGCATTTAAAACTTTCGACAATTAATATGTATATAGGTATCTATATATACGAACAAATTAATAACATATTTGTATAAATGGCTGTTATAAAATAAATTATAATAATTAATTATTATAATGTGCAGTGCGGTTGACAAAATGAGTGTCGTGCAAAAATCAACTTTGAGCTTAACTTTCTTCCCCTGCGGATGTCCTGTCACTGACACAACAGTATTGTTCTTTAGAAAGGTATTAACAAATTATGAAATTATTATTTTTTATATTAATTAATAAACAGGACTAACTCGACCATGTTCTACTTTAGAATTTTATAAATCAAATAAAAATTATTATCGTTTTATTTGTTTTTTTAATTCTGCATGTAATTAACAATAGTATACTTGTAAGGAACGCCATACTCGGTTTAGCAATTTTTTAGTTACCTATACAAGTATAAAGTGTTTTCGAAATTTATGACATAGTATGCAGACCTTTAGACATAGCCAAAATATAAACTTTTATCAAACTGATATTTTGATGGTGGTCACTTGATAACAGACAATCAATGCTTGTGTTTAAGTTTTCAAATACATCAAGTATTGATTCGCCCGTTAGTTTTCTAGTGACCCCCAAAATATCAGTTTCATAAAGGTTTATGTTTTGGCTATATCGAATTAAAATTAACAACAAATGGTTTCCTATTCCACACGATAAGAATTAGGACCACTTATTATTGTCATTTTCGAATTTTTTTGATGCATCAAAAAGAAGATAAAAAGTAAAAAAAATATCAAATCGGTTAAGTAGTTTCTAAGATTAGCGTGGAGAAGCAAGCAAATAAATAAACGAACGAACAAACTTACCTCTCTGTATATTGGTAGATTAATGCTGGTTTGCAGAAAGCATTGTCAACAAATGATTTGACAATGACCTTAGATTGAGATAATATATTTACAGTTTTTATACATGCACGAGCAGTCTAATATCGTTGTTAAACTCTCTGTCATAGAACAAATTATTTATTAATGGTGATCTACATAGAAAAAAGAAACGCTTTTCAAGCTAAATATTGATCAAAATGCGTAGAAAAATGTTGTTTCGAAGTAGAAATTGTACAAAAAACTATGTTAAATACCTGTATACACAGTTTAAAAAATATACGCTTCAATCAATCAATTATTTTTTGAGCAGGATCAATTTAAAATTCTACAATGCTTTTCTTATGGAGAAATATGTGTGATCACAGTCTAAGGTCATAGTCAAACTAGTTTCTCTGACAATGCTTTCTGCAACCCAGCAATAGATTTCTAAATTCTGCGAAATTGTTTGTTTGTATCAAATAAAATAAACAGAATGAAGTTCAGTGTCATTTTTTTAAGAGTGGAATAACGATTTATGTAACTGCAACGTTGACTTCGAAATAATGTCGTCTAATTGAATTATGAATAATGAAACTATATTATTGCGACTACAAGAAATGAAATCGTTTTATTTCACTTTACAAGCAAGAGTAATTACTTTTATAATCATTTTTTGTTTTTAAATAATTAATAATAAAAACTATTTAAAAAGTAAAAGCAATTTATTTGTAAATTTTAATTGTGCAATGGAAAAACTAATATGAACCTGTAATTTCAAATAATTTGCTAAACAAACATTAATTTCACAATTTCACAGAGAAGTGAAAGTTGTGAAAATTCTGCATTAAAAACAAAAGACAATAGAAAAGTCGTTTCTGTTATTTTGTATTTTTTTTAATTCCAGGTATAATCATACGGGTAGTTATGTTTCCCATAGTTCGGCTTCATTCGCATAAACGATTTTTCCTGCAGATTCACTCGCGTTAATTTCGAAACTCTATCTTATCGCGAATATACTTGGGTAAAAGAGAGAAAGTTATAAATTATAGACGCTCGACAAATGAGGTCATTAGCGTCTATATCTGGGTAAAAATGCTTTATAGTACACTATACTTTAAGATACGGTACTAGTTGACTGTGTATCAATTGCTTCATCGTAGAAAAAACTTTTTAACAAAAAAAACCTCCTTAAAAAAACCACTAAAAGAGAAAAATATTACAATTTTGAGGTCGGCGTCAATTTAATAAAATATATAAAGTCCGTTAAAAAGTAGATATTAATTAAATTGGCTGCACTTTTTAACCGACTTCATATTTTAATAAATTGGCGCCAACCTCAAAATTTTATATTTTCCTCTTTTTAGTGGCTTTTTTGAAGGAGGTTTTTTTCTTCAAAAAAAGTTTTTTTTATTTTTTACTTTTTAGTACGGCTTTACAATACCTACCTACCTACGTAGTTTGCACGTTATTAACCGACTTCTGTTTTGATATTTGATTATTACTAAATAACTAAAACTGACATTTACCTTAACGGTATTACACTCCGTTACTCACTTTTTAATAAAATCAGCGGAATTACTGAACCGATTTAAGTAAAATTTATATGGGACCACCCCGAAGTTATGCCCTATTAAATAAAACACTAATCGTCAAAATCAGTTCACAAATAAAGGAGAAATCTGTGAACATACATTCATTCATACGTAATATAGAACCTCCTCCTTTTTTGAATTCGGTTAAAAATCTTTTCAAGTGATGCCATGCCAGTACAAACACAAAATTGTGGAAACGCGTTTCTCGTTTAGGTAGGTATCATCTCGTAAAATACTCGAAAACCCACAAGAAAACAAAATTGCTGGCAGAAGTCCCGCTACGATTCTATAATATTATAATATTAATGTGATATAATGCAGAGTGAATACCGCGAGTTTATATTAATGTCAATTGTCAAACATACACAACTTGCGATTATTTTAAAATAGAACATAGGCTGTCTAACATTAGTACATTTTAAGAGCTTCATGGTTTAGAATGTTGCCCCAAATGATTTTTTTACTGGGAATATTTAAAATCTAAACTCTAAAGTATTCAATGATTACTTAATCTGTTAAATTTAGACCAATTGAAGACTAGAATACAAATTGCATCAAGTTAACTAACGTTATGAACAATTTTCATGGCCGTTTGGGGCATTTCTTGGTTAGTATAAATAAATTGGTTGGTATAAATAAATAAGCAAATCGATTGCGCAACATAACATAGCCAACTCTAATTAAAATGATAAGCAATGGTTACAGATCATTACTTGTGTTATCGAAAAATTTCAAATTTAAATGGCCACTTTTTCATGTAAGGAATCGGTACAGATTACAAACGTCTTATCGGCGACGGCCGAACTGCATGAACGCCGTGCGGCAAAATCTAAAGTGTTATAAATTGACAGTTATATGACATGATTTGTTTTTAGTTAAATAGCCTGAATTCTCATATAAATTAAATTACACTTCAAGAATATGATAATGAGAAAAAGATAAAAAAAACAATTATATAGAAATAAAATAATTTTACATTAAAAAAAACAATTTAGTAATTTCGAATAAAATGGATATGTTTTACAGTTATGTTTTGAATTTTTGATATCTTGCCTAAAGGCATTATATTTTGGTCTTTTTAACGTCCCACATTTCCTATATTGATTTTATAATGCTTATGGACAGCTTAGATTTTTATATTCACAACATGTAAAATTGTGAAAAAACGGAAATATTTATACGACAGAATATTTTCATTAAAATAAAATTTATTGCATTGAGAATTTGTAGACCAGCAGGTGAAGTGAACTCCGAATTATAAAATTTTGAATAGAATTATCAGGTTTACCTATTTGAATAAAATTCTGTACCACAAATTTGCATATACGAATAATATCTATCTGTGGCCAAAAGGCAAAAAACGCTTATGTCTAAATTTTTTGATAATATTTCTGTATCATCAGATAATTTGTTTAATTCTTTTTATTTCGTGTAACATTGCATTTGCGACTATAGGGTCGTCAACTGTCCCGGATTTTCCGGGACGTCCCATTTCTAGGACTATTTTCAATGAATGGGACGACTGAAAATAGTCCTAGGGCGTTCAAAATCCTTGCGGGACGCAGTTTGTCCCGGAAATAAAATAGAAACAGTTCTTCATTGCAGAAAAATAATGCGTCAGAAAGTATATAGTCAAACTAACCAAAGAGTAGGTAGTTATGAAAAGCCCGGCTTCTTCAGTGGTTAGACTATATTGCCCTCACAAGCACACGCTGCATACCACATTCACGCAGTTTTTATTTTGTTTCAAAGAAAAAAAATTGTTTTATGTTTCTAATTTCTATTGCATTTCAGCCAATTAAAATAGCTATTCACTATTAAAGGAAAATTGGTTTCATTTTTACACTCAATAATATCATAGTATTTACTACTTCATAGTTCATAGGCATTAGACAATAGACATATTCCTTTGAAACCATGTAAGGAATCTCCACTGGTTGGCATCATTTAGTTAAATTCTTGTATAGATGTGTATTAAAATATATATATAAATATTTTTACATACGTCCCGCGAAAAAAACTTATATCTTATTATAATGACCCAGACACTCTTGGTGTGCTCACAAGTCATAAATCGTTTTGAAATGAAGGTTTAACTTCATAATTTTTAGTGATAAAACACTTTTACGCAATGTTATACAAAATAGAGTTAAAAAATCTTTCTGACGAAATATTACTAAAAAAATCGACATAAGCGGATTTGAATTTTGGCCACAGATATAATAGTGATTATAATATTCATTCAAAGTTTAAAACTAGAAAGCCGGCTCAATAACAATATTATATATTGTTGAATTTTTCATGATGTTTAGAATTTCATTGACAAAACTGGAAAATATTTTTATATTTGCAAATATTGTCCCATTAACCACTAAAACGGTGCTAACTGGATTCAGTATTTAATTATCGTAAAAATTAGAAAGCCGTTAATGCCGCTCAGTTTTTTTTTTATAAAAACCAATAATATAAAACTGGAAAAGACATCAGATTATAAAAATCAGGGTCAAGCAGTTTACACATTTAAAAAATATTTGTCTTTTTATGGTGACGCTTTCATTTTTTTTAACGTTACAAAAAGAAATTTATTGCTTTTGATAAAATAAATAAAATTTCGAACACTTCACTAATTAATTAATAATGGTTGAGTGGAAGACAGTCTCCACTGAACTGTGGCATAGTAAAATTTCTTTATTTATATGTTTAGTTTCTTTTCTATTTAGAAAATTTTTGTAGAGCTAATTTTGTATTCATAACAATAATTTATTCAATGAAAAATTCGCACTGCTTCATGAGACAAAAAAAAAACAAATTCGTCTTTTGCATGTATTGATATTAAAGATTAAAACAATTAAGTGTGGTTCTAGATTGTCCCAAAAGGTGCATATATTTTTTAAATAAAAAAAAAAACGGCTATGGCTATATTGCTGGTACAGACACGTGACATGAATACCGTTAAACCTCTCTGGGATTCGAACCTAGGCTTAAAGTTTGTACCTGTCGGCAAACTCGTACTTTACCATACAGCCACACTGGCTTATTATATCTGTCACCTTACATATTTATACAGGCTATGTTTTGTTTCACATGTGAACCATTTCCCGGCCAGTTTCCGTTACATCTAATACTTTTAAAATGTCACCCCAGGTATGAGACATTAGACGTTATTCACGTCAAAAAAATATTAATCGTATGAAAAACAATTTCACTAACGATTTATATTTTTATAGAGATATCATAGATAAAGTAGGAGAGTCATAAGGCACAACTGTAGGTGACAGTGTCAGGTTGCAAAAGAGAGATAGAAAACGGATAGTTTCTCTTTTCCTTTCTTCTGACGCATCGCAGATTATAGACGCTCGACAATAGAGAGAGGTGTTACTTGTTAAACTTAATTTATTACAGGCATATCCGTCTTCTGACAGGACAGATGCGTAACTTCGCGACAGTACCGGTGTTGTTACCATAGTTACAATTCATATAAAATTGTAGTAACAGCACCGTCGCGTCGCGAAGTTAACTTGATATCCTTTCAGAAGACGGGCATGTCTGTAATTAAGTTTAACAAGTAACAACACTCTCTATTGTCGAGCGTCTATAATGTGCAATTTCTCTCTTTCTCTCTCTCCAATAGACATTGAATGGCACAAAAACCACCATATAGCTTTTACAATACTAATTATGTCACTCAAGCTATCGTGCATGACAAAAAACAGTTTTAAAACCTTGAACTGATCAACAATTATCACCTTATGACATATACTGTTGTGAAACAATTGAATGGGAGCTATTGTTTATGAGTTAAACAATCCGCGAATCGGTAGCAACGCATAATATGTATGATTGTTTGACGTCATATAAGATGGCGGTTACATTATTTTTTACTGCGTTATGTATTTCGACTAGTGATGTGCCGGATCGTTAAAAATGTATATCCGCGGATACGGATCTGAATACGGATATTTGGTCTAAAGATCCGCGAATACGGATACGGATACGGATCTTAACTTTCTTAGAGTACGCGGCGGTAAATACTAAATATTGCAACATCGACCTTTGGAAAGAGACTATCTGTTATGGGAAAAAGTTATTGACCACGATATTAAAAAATAAAAAATAATCTGAATGGAATTTAACTGTTTTTCATTATTACCTAATCACCTATATATATAAAATTTTATCTATGAATTGAAAATTGATAAGGTAAAAGATCCGCCAAAAAACTAACGGATACGGATACGGACACGGATCTTTTTTTTCCCTCGGATATCCGCGGATACGGATCAGATACGGATATCCGGCACATCACTAATTTCGACATTCTCAGATTGCCTATCATAAAATTATGACCTACCTATACATACCTATCTAAAAATTTCAAGGTGGTGTTTTTTTTTTGCGTTGGTCATTGTATTTTAAAATCTACAATATTTCCCCACAGTTAGGTAAGCTGATTTATGATTGGTCAATCAATTTTGTTTAATTTTACCTATTTTAGTCAAAATTGTGCAACTTATTTTTAACTTTCAAGAAGTTTACCAAACTAATGTCGAAGAACTGTCATAATATTACACACAGTTCAGACCGGATGTGGGCGTTATTACACAAAACACAACCACTTTGTAAAATGTGTCGCTATTTTGAAAACGAAAATGTCTTTTGCGATTTATAATTTAAATTTAAACAATACCCTATTGAAGTTGAAATAGATGTATTTAAATCGTAAATAAAACGCGTCACTTTATGATAAAAATTACGTTGGAACCATACGACACTGGCGAACAAACAGTACCAAATCAGAAGATGTTTGTGAAAAGTTTAAAAGTCACTTAAATACCAAAAAGTAACATCAAAACAACATTTTTTTCACAACGCCCGTTTCAATAACCATGTTGGCGTCATCAGGTAACAATTAATAAACGCTAATGATCTCAATAATGTCGAGCGTCTATAATCTACAATCTTATATAAGTTCTGATTAAAAAGTTTTAATCATCTTTTCACATCACAGTTTCCATCCCATTTTCATTATCACTCATTCTAATATAGCTTTGATTGTACTATATAGATTTTTTTTAAATTTTTTAAAATATGCTTAGGTATAAATAATTAAATTGAAAAGGAGCGTGTATAAGTTTATGAATAAAAAATCAAACTGAAATGAATATTGTTTTATTCGGCGATTATTTATGGTCTATTTAAGTGAAGAATTGTAAAACACGTTATTCAAGTACTTTCCTCTTCAAAACAAAGTGAAAAAACAGTTCAGACTGTACGCATTATGTCCTCTTGAATACTAATTACTAAAAATCATGATTCAACAAGCGAACCGAAATTTAAAGAATTGCTATTCGATTTTATTATTATAACACAGATCATGTAATGTAACAATATATTCTGTGGCCATAATACAAAACTGATATGTCAGATTTTTGGTTTAAATAATATAACAATAACGATGGAATCCTCCAATTATTTAAGGATACATTTTTTCCATTTTACGTAGCAATGAAATGAGACAGTATTGTCGATCATATTCCTCGAAGTACCTCCCTACTACGCGTGCCGAATGAAATTTGTTCACCAACGTCTACATTTTAACACACTTTTATTAGCTTTTTTTAAAAGAGGAAAAATTACATTTATTACATTTATTTATTTATTCATTAAATAAAATTTAAATAATCTCAAAATCCTTGCTAGAAAGCTTCACCATTTTTGCGGGTAAAGATTTAAAATGCACGCTGGTGAAGGAATGACACTCGTGTGGAAGGAACTTGAGTTAAGTGATCGAAAGTACTGTCTCTTTTCGTTGCAGCAAAAAATAGACTACTAGGTGACGGTGACCTACACGCCCACTGGAGGGTTAATAAGAGACTAATAAAATTTTAAATATATATGTACCTACATATAATTTGATTGCATGATTTTTTTAACAATTTATGTGAAAATGAAAGTTTGTACACAGTTTTACACAAAATAGAATTGTAGATTATAGAGTATAGACGCTTGACAACTGAAGTTATTAACATACAAATTACCTACATCTATCTCGAGATACAAAAAAAAAACTAAAAATGTAACATATAAGTTATAAGCAATTTTTCTTTTGGTTACAGATATTATGTAACACAATTAAGTAAATGTCAAGGTTACAGTGAAATAACCTTCAAAAAATTGTTGCATTTGGCTCTAGTTTTTTCATACTGATGTAGGATATGTTCTACTAATAATAAATTATTCTAATGCACTCATAATGGTATGCTAGTACAGGCGGCGGAGAAAAAAATTTCAACTAGCCATATACCTGTTACCGTTTGTGAGAGAGAGCTCTGTGACAGACGGACAGACAAACATCGTAGGCAGGGTAATAGGGTTCAATACGGAGTACGGAACCCTAAAAATAGCAAATCAAATTATCATTATTTACTGCTGTTACTGGAAAAACACAGTCCTGACGAGAACTTGGCCAGTTTTTTGCATCAATGTTTTTGGTGGGATTTGTATTTCTCATAACGAGCCCTTTCATTTGATACATCACATGATGCACTTGAATTTTTTTTTAATTCTCTACTTTGCCCCCCAAAATTAACCCTTAAAATTAGAATTCGTTTATTTACGCTATACATCCGTGATTGGGTCACCTTACTCTATATAATATTATGTACCAAATTTCAACTTTTTTCGTCCACTAGATTTAGAGAAAATAAACTGTGACAGACGGACAGACAAACAGACACGAGAGTGAAACTATAAGGGTTCCGTTTTTTCATCACATGTACGACGGAACCCTAAAAAACATGTGTAACATACGTTTTAAGTTTGAGCACGATTATGTTGAACTAAATAATTATGAATATTAAATATTTATCCGAATAATTAATTTTAACTAGCACATCATTAACAGTGTTCATATTTAAATAGTAGGTAATTAATTTATAACTAGTAGGCCCTGTGCACAGAGGCGGATTAGCAGGGCCGCCCTAGGCCGTTCAGTACCAGCCGCCCATTTTTGCGAACTTACTATAATCAACTGATTACAACTATAGTTTATTATAGGTCTTTAACAGGGGCCATATGAAATTATGGTCATAGTTATTTTTTTTTTGTCAGAGACAAAGTAAAGCAGCCATATTCATATAGCCAGAGGAACTATAAATTCTAATAGTTATAAAACCATGTAGAGTTTTCTCAGTGCACCCCGCCCCAGCCCGCACGTGGTTGAGTAAGATAGCGGGCGCTCGCTGCCGCCTGGGCCTAATCGACCTTATGGAAAGTCCGCCACTGCGGCTGTGCAAGAATGTTTTTGGCTTTTGCATTGGTGAGAAGGTACCTACACATATAACATTAATTAGGTAGCATATTGTGTCGAATCGTAATTAAATACAAAATATAGTAGATATATTTTCAAAAATATAACTTTGATACTATGTAAGATTTAATAATTACAATTTATTATTGTTTCATTTTAAGAGAACTGAATTTTTATTAAATAAATCGACATATTATATAAGTATGTTTTACAATAAAATTGTTTTTTTTACAAAAACATCGAAATTTGAACATTTCAAAAATTCAAATAGGTAGTACATAAAGAGAGCCGATGATCCCCAAAGTGATTAGATTTCTGAATGACGTCAGTATATATGATTGCGAATTGCGACTGCGTGAAGAAAAAAATTAGGTAAAATGACTATGTATTTTAAAGACTGTTTTGACGTCGTAAATCAGTCGATAAAATGTAAATTTTAATTTATTAAAAAATAGACATTATAAACTTTAGGGAAAAAACATTTGTATTGTTTTGCGCCTTAAAATTAATTTTATTTTTTATCAAACAAAATTTTTATTTCTCTTCATGTTTTATTGCATAATGTGAAGCTATTATCCGTTAATACAACAAATTATTTTGGACATTTTTAAAAACTCATTTTCTGTTCTACCGGATCAGTGACGTAGCCAGAAATTGAAATTGGGGACTATATACATCTTTTTTTGAAGGTAATTTGAAAATTAGTTTATTTTACACTGATAAAATTTTTCATAAAAAAAACTGGAGTGTGTACAAATTGTTATTAATGCACCCTTGCACCTCCTTGAACATCCGTCACTATACAGGATCGGCGGCACTTGCCTTGCCTAACGCGACGAACCGCCACTGTTTTAAATGCAAATCTGATTCATAAATGAATTGTAGTATTTTTATTTCATATAATATGTGAAGCATTTTTAGTGGAGCACATACAAAAAAATCTCACGAAAATTTCACAATGTGTATACATTATTTTATTACATGAGCTAAATTAAGCAATACAACACAAATGTAGTGTAAAAAAAATAATCTAGTTTAGCAACAGACTTCTGTCTTAAATCTTAACAAAACGTATGTCAAGCGTGGTTTAAATTGTGTTCCCAAGTCGACGTACACACCTTTGTGTTCATTCATTAATTTATTTTAAAATTATTGCAACGAACTTCCTCGTAAAACCTTGAAAATAGCACTGAATGTACGAGAGAGGGAGAGAGAGAGAGAGATTATAGACGATCGACAATTGAGGAGGTCATTAACGTCTGAATGTTCAGTTAAAAATTATTAAAAAAACAAAAAACCCGCGACTGCGTCTAACATAAAAGTACTTGCAAAGCACGCTGTCGGGTAAAAATATATTTAGTTTTAGTTACTTTAGTTATTTCACTACTAGCACACTAAAACATTAGTTAGGTAATATCTTTTTTACTTTTCAGTATTCATATTGGAAGCTTGTTTTGTACTTTTGTGTTAGACGCAGTCGGGTTTTTTGTTCTTTTAATAATTTTTAGGGTTCCGTTCCTCGGAATGAAAAAACGAAACCTTTATAGGTAGGACCATTCTCGTGTCTGTCTGTCTGTCCGATCTCCCCCCCCCTCTTATCTCCTAAGCTACTGAGCCTAAAATTTTGAAAAAAATAGGGAATATAGGGCCTCACGCATAGTTTAAAGGAAAACCTAAACGAAAATTCTAAGTCCTTAAATTCTTACGGGAACCGGAAAATTAGGCATAGAGCTTTACCAGTGAATCAAATATACCATTACTTGTGGCGTGGTACACGTGGAGTAGTGGTAACGACTAACGCGCTAAGCGTTCGCATGCCACCAGTCACCACGAAGAACTGAGTTCAAATCCAACTACGATACGGGATTGTTGGTTTTTTTATAATCTACTTAAACATTTTGGAATTTTTCACTTTATTTTTTATTTACCTATTTTAAAATTATACTTTATTTAAAGATAGATACGGAAAAAAAAGATCAAAATAAAATATAAGTAAAAAAACTTTTTAAAAACAAATCTTTAAATTTTTTACCCCTATACCTTTTATTATTATTGTAGATTATAGACGCGTCGACAACTCAGGTCATTAGCATCTACCCCTACCTAACTCCTTATTTTTATTATACGGAACCCTGGATGCGCGAGTCCGACTCGCATTTGACCGTTTTGTTTCTTTTTTGATACATTTCGATTTTTGAAATTTACTCGTCAAGACCTTTTGGTGCTTATCTCAGATTTTCGGTTTTTTTTTCACGTTGAACAATACGCCGGAATATTCGTGACGTCATATATCCTAGGACACTTGGAGCGTCTAGACTATTCTAAAGGCCGGGTCACATGACGCGTGATAGCTCGTCGAGCCATCACAAGCCACCATTTCAGGGGCTGAGGGTGTGTGACAACAACTCACAGTAACTCAATGTAAACCACGACGTCACAACTACCCCGGTATAAGCCCGTTATAAAAACTAAATGCATATAATATAGCATCAGTCATTGTTTCTGTTAATCCCATGGAAAAGCGTTAAAACATTGAAGAACACCAAAACTGGACGAATTACGAGCTAATCAAATTCAGCAAAATTATCCAAGGTTTCCCTTAAAGCCTCCCACATTTCTGGCACTGTTTGTTTATAATATTATTGCGTTTTAGTTACGCTCTCATTAGAAATGCGAAAAATCGACATGTCAGTTGACTTAAGTCATTTTGCTTTAAAGACGCAGATTTATTTATATATTTATTATTATTTATTATGTATTGTTCGATCAATACGGTTGTGCAGAACCTACTTAAGAGCAGGTGAGTGCGACGCGGCTGCGGCACGCCGGAGTGTCCCGTTATGATGAACTGACCCAATGACACACACTTACACACACACATATTGCGTGCCCGTACTCACGGAGACTGGGATACAAGCACCTGTAAGACCTGTAAGATTGCATCTATCCGATCGGTCGACAATACCTGTAGCTCTAGAATATGTGTGTACACCACATCTAGACACTACAGACAAATGGGGTACACTTGCATGATTTATTTTTCGGACTGTTGAACGTTTGCGTTAAATATTTAACGCTAACGGTGTAACCATCGTAAAGAAAAACAAATCATATATACGTATATTATTCTGCTGTAAATGTCAAATTATAACACTAATTCCGCCGCAGTGTGTACTGTGTAGTGTAAACAACATAATATCACTGTCTATCGTACTGCGTTCATACAGTTCGGCCGTCGAATGATTTCTTTTGAAGTTTCTTGATTTTTTATTAAATTATTGCGCTTCTACTAACCGATCAATGTTTCTCAGTTTTTAAAATTTGGTTTAAATTGTCGTATATTTTTTTGCTACATAAAAAAACTTCGATAAAAAATCCATGCAAGTTCACTATTGATAAATGATAGAGCTGTATTTATTGGATTTGATTTTTATTTGAAACTTGTGTCCTTTATTTCGACCGCGTCCTGTTTTGTCCTGTATTTTCATCAAATATTAAATGTATAGGCTACTATAATCTATAGGGTCTCTAAAGTTCGGAATTCTACAAATACTTACTTAAAAACAAAGAAAGACTTTAAAAGTAATTAAAAGCTGTGAAATCATCAAGAAAATATAATATTGGTATTATAATATATAAAAGAGAAGTTGATTCTGCAGGAAAAGGATATTTTGTATGAATATGGGTTTTTATATACTCCCCCACTTTCCTCGAGTGAAGTGAACCTATCATGTATGACCTCCGCCAACTTATGGCAGCCCTACCTATTGAGAGTTTCTTGAAATTTTGTTTTGTTGTATAACCCCTTTTGGAACAACATTTTTCTAAACATTTTTGAAAAAAAATAGTTTGTAAAACTATATTATTTTTTGGGTACCTATACCTATCTATCATTATTCATTTCACATTTGTTTTTGTGTTTCTAATCTAACATCTTGGATAATTGTATTAGATTGGCATAATAGTGACGTCATTAGGTGTGATGATAAATGATAAAAAAATTACTTGTAAGAAAATAATATTAACCAAATGCGAAAGTGTTAATAAGAAATTACAGAATTTAAATTTAATAAGTTGTATACCAGTTAGCTAAAGAAAAAGTAATGATTAAAAAATTGTGTGTCGCGATACTCGGAGAAAGTGTAACTTCTTATGCAATACTCAAAGGTTACACAGTAAAATTTAGTTCAGGTACTTGTAAGATCGTGTAGTTTACACTACATACTGCAGAAGTGAAACTTGCTTCGCAAAATCTATACATACATCCAGCTAAACAGTAATTTTAGTCAGCGATCTGGAACTTTATTTATTACTGAGTCTACGATGTCCGTTCGTCCGTCAGTCTGTCACAAGGCTCTATCTTGCACAAACGGTAAAAGGTAGCTAGTTGACATTTTCACAGATTGTGTGTTGCTTTGTTGTGGCATGAATCCTGGCAAATAATAAAAATCAAAGTTTAATCTCCAGAAGGCTCCCCGTCCCCATACTTGGATATATTATATTCGTATAATGAGCATTCAATACGATATACATATCTTATAATATGTATTGAACGCTTATATTATCAGTGTACCGTTTCTGCGATACACTGTAACAATTCTGTTGTATGTGCATTTGTGTAAATATAAGTAATTATCGTTAAAAATATGGTACGGAACCCTTTGCCGCACGAGTCGAACTCGCACTTGCCCGGTTTTAAATCTATCGACTGTAAAACGTTGTGATTATTATTATTAATTATTCATATACCTATATACCAGTAAGTGTTTCTATTGTTGTTTAGAGATAATAATATAATGTAGAATCGTTTAAGTATTTTGTCATTGAAATGGTGTTACGAAAGGCACGAAAATAAATTTACGAGGTGAAAACTGTGAAATCGAAAAAAAGATAAAAATAATGGCTTGCTATCAACAAAACAATAAAGAATTGTTACGCGACGTTTATTACTACGGCGTTATAAATTTTGATTAAATATTCGAGAGTCTTTATAAATTATACTTTCATTTTGTCAGCTATATTAATACATTTTATGAAGAGTTCAAGCGAAAAACAAACAATTTTTAACGCCTATATATATGCACTCGCTTTTTCTGTGACTCTTTGTGTCGTTCAAATACAGTACGTCGGTATAACCAAAGCGGCTTAACAGTTTACTAGCCCCTCCCCCAAATTTCTGCTCGGCGTCATGTCACGGAAGTGGTGTGTCGCTAAAGTGGCGTAAAGTTGCATTGTCAACTATATTCTATACAGTTCTTGGTAATTTTTGTAAATTTTTAGAATTATTTTTTAGGGTTCCGTACCTCAAAAGAAAAGCAGAACTCTTTATAGGATCCCTCGTTTGTCCGTCTGTCCGACCATATATTAATATGTCTGTCATTGTCAAATTTCTTTGAACGAAATAAAAGTATCAAACGGACATTTGGCATAATTATTATAAAGCTTACTAACCCGCATATTTTCGAATAGTTATAATCTAAAAAATATTTTTACGTCCATTTGGGGGGGGGGGAGTTTTGCACCCAAAAATCTTCGTATTTTGTCATGTTGGCCGTGGGGCATAATTTAAAG
The DNA here is from genome assembly GCA_039654895.1 of Mongoloraphidia duomilia. Classification (NCBI taxonomy): domain Eukaryota; kingdom Metazoa; phylum Arthropoda; class Insecta; order Raphidioptera; family Raphidiidae; genus Mongoloraphidia; species Mongoloraphidia duomilia. The sequence continues at coordinate 38,871,527 of CM077516.1, read as the reverse complement.
GGTTTTTCTCAAAAATTTTATGTTACGTATTTTTCGAGATTAGCCTGATTATGTCGAACACTATATTCCCCCGGCCTCTATTTCCAAAATTAGTGCAGCTAAAATTTCGAAAAAAAAGAATAGTGTTTCAATGTTTCCAACAGCTATAGTTTTCGAAATTCAAAGGCAAAGAATCTGGTTGAGGCTACGGAACCCTCGGCGCGGGAGTGGTTTTTTTTCTTCACATAATGTCTAATGAGATTATATATTATATATGATATGTGGACTGTTGAGTAGGTCTACAAAATGTCGTTATGTGTTAAAATTTCTTACTTTAAATACATAAAGGGGACGAAGTGTTATGTTCACAAAACTACCATGATAGTCTAGGTATTAAAATAGGTGCAACATAAATACATGTATTAAAGCAATGTCAGTGTCGGAAAGTTTATTGGCAGGAGCCTTTTGAAAAGATCATGGTTCATCACACGATGGATGGGTGTAATTATAGCGGTGTAGAGAAAGTGATAAAAGTGTTATTCACCTCGAGTCGATTGATATAGATAGGTGGCCGCGGCAATAGAGCATGGTACCACCACCACGCGGCAGCAGCATCGACAATGGAGCAAAATCATTTCGTTGTTATTTTTATTATTAATTGTGCTTTCACCCACTCGATTCGACGGGGCACCGAACTGCTTTTTTACAAAAATAAAATACACTAGAGCCTATCGATATGTCATAGACGTACGTTTAATGGTTATAGAGAAATTTGCTGATAAAAGATTATTTTAAAATGTATAGCACAGAGCGTTTTAAATATTTCTTTTAATTGCTTACGTAAATTACACTTTGGGGAAGGCGGGACAAAACAGCCCACCTAGGGCTGTAAAAGTTGAATGATATCTATACTATAATATTATAAAGCTGAAGAGTTTGTTTGTTTGTTTGTTTGTTTGGTTGAACGCGCTAATCTCAGGAACTACTGGTTCGAATTGAAAAATTATTTTTGTGTTAAATAGTCCATTTATCGAGGAAGGCTATAGGCTATATTATAATATCACGCTACGACCAATAGGAGCGGAGCATCATAAAAAAATGTTGCAAAAACGGGAAAAATTATTCCTTTTGAGAGCTTCCGTTGCGTGCGCTGCGTAAACGGTTAAAGTTACGCAAAAATCATGTAAGCATGACGAAATTGTTCCCGGAAGGTTTATATATATAGCGAACGAGCGAAGCGAGTGAGTAATGTAATTCCTAATCCACGCAACGAATTTTGATGCGGTTTTCACCCTCAGTTAGATAATTTTTCACGGAAGGTTTATATTATATAGCGAACGAGCGAAGCGAGTGAGTAATGTAATTATAATATTCAAGCGAACGAGCGAAGCGAGTGAGTAGTGTATTGCACCCGGGCTTTCTTAGCACCCGGGCGAAGCCGGACGGGGCCGCTAGTTAACTATAAACTAGAAAATACTCTGTCAGACACACAAAAACTTTGCAACTGTGAGCCCTAGCGTCATTAAATTTACTCTGCTTATTGTGCTTGGCAAATTCGGATGAATATGGCGGTTTTTATCCATTTTTCAAACAGTGATAAGAAGGTTGGATAATTAAATACCAATAATGTATATTTTTCATTTGCCGATGTTTCGTCCCAATAACCTTTTTATCATTCGGATGAATGTTATAGAAAGTTAGTTCTACTCGGGCGAAGCCGTGCCGGATACCAAGTTATACATGTTCTCTCAAAATTTGTTGTCATTAAAATTATATCAAACTGTAATTAAAAAAGAAGTGTTAGTTCTCTGAATTGAAAAAATAAATGAGACGCAACACGGATCGTTCTTTGGAATGTAAAAATATTGAATCTATCATTTCTAATGCGTATTTATAACTAAATGAATGTGCTACCCTATACGTGAAAAATAATTAGGTAGTTCCATTCTGACCCGCCTTTCCCTAGTCCAAGCTTCCGCAAGAGATGTTTTCCATAGAACTTATATTAGGTACTGGAATAGGAATTGCCTATACCTATACCCGCATGATAGGCCGAGATGTAACCAACACGTGCGAAAAAAGACTAAGAGCGATGACACAATCAGCGGTTTGTGCCGACTCGGCAGTCGAGGCGGTTGCCGACTTGACGATGACACACACAGCGGTGTCAACTCGGCAATCAGGCTTTTCTTGTGGAGAACGATGTGTCGAGGCGGCTTTCAGTCAGCAGGCAATTCTCGCCGCGGTGTGTGTTTTGCATCACATTGAAAAACATTAACATACGTGCCGACTCGACAACCGCCTCGGCACAAACCGCTGTGTGTGGCATCTCTCTTAAGGTACCTTAATCCCCATTCAACTGCTTCGGCATCGCGTTTCGGGAAAATTCGAAATACTTCAGTTATATTTGTACATCAGTTGAAAACTGAGAATTTGTTGTAATATAGAGTTAGACCAGTTCCAATCGCCACATAAATCTCCACGTTCTTTGTTATTCTTAAGCCAAATAAAAATCGATTACCTATACTTATAGATATTTCAAGCAAACATTTATATAAAGCTCTTTCCCGATTTTACAAGTCAAATCGTCCTAGCACGACCTCGTATAGCAAGAATGCCGTGCTTAGTAATGTTTAGAGTTGAAATTATTGCGATTAATTGTCGTATTTTCGATTTTGTTGATACAGTATAGACTCTCACTAATCTGGCACATATCAGACCAGGGTGTGTCGGATTACCGAAATCGTCGCATTACCGGAAGGTTTCAGCATAAACTTGTGTATTGTACTGTGTTTTAATTACAAAACAACATGAAAAGTAAGAAATGCGCTCGCAAGTGAACTGCCGTCAACGCCAGATTATTTAGTGGGCCGGATTAGTGCACTGTCGGATTATAGAGAGTTTACTGTACTTGGAAGAAAAGAGCTCGTGAACTGCCCGTATTTTCTTATGAATTCGATTTTAGTGAAACCACAGTATCAAATATCAATGCTTCAATAACCGGACATAGCAAATACGCAAGTAAATAAGAGGTAAGGCACAATAAATATAAAATGCAACCACTATCGAACGTGCCTACGTTTGGGCGAATATCTCCTGTCTGATAACAACTCTACTATATTATAATAAGTGGCGAACCTTGATTCACACGGTAGATACCTGCAGTACATCAGCAGTATTCAAACAAAAAATAAACAGTCCAACTTCCAAGACAACTCGAACTATAACTTCCCCATATAACGTTATTTCTCAACCGATTTTGTTGAAATTTAAAACTTATAGTTTTCAGAGGCACCCAATTTCGTTTCTACATTTACTTTTATAGTTTTTTTGATTTTTGCTTGTATTGATTTTTTAACCTTAGCTGTCTGTTGGTGTCGAGTTCACTCATAAAAAGTTGAGCCAATTTTATTGAACCTTGATATACCTATAGCTATCATTAGGCATCCAAACTTAAAATATTGTGCTTTTTACCGAGTTACGCTCCGGTGAAGATAGAGCTCTCGTCAACGTCAGCGAATGTGAAGGCAAAATCGACTTTCACGCCAGCGAAGCCATGAGCAAAATCTACCTATGTATATATTGCTCGTCATAGACGGATAGGCACAGCTAGTTATTATCAGGGAGGTTGTGTGTTTGTCTGTCTGTTCTGCCATAGCTTTTAACCCCCAACTCCGATTTCTATTAAATTCGGTTCACGTACTATATAGGGTTTCTCAACTCAAAGGAGAGATATCCGCCTTGGATCGCATTTTAAGATAGAGATCTCGCATACAATTAAAAATATTAATCAACAAACGACTGAAGTAATTTGCAGTAAAATTTGGTACACAATAACACGCAATTATGGGGCTTCCATGCATATTCAATCTAATTCATAAATTTCGACGGAACGTTCTAAAGTGAATAAGGAGTAATGTAATTATTATCTGTAAATAAAAATTACCAATAAAACAGGCAAATATTGTTATTAATAACAAAAATTACTTCGACGTTTCGGCAAATAGTGTATGCCCTTTTCAAGAATATAATATAAAATCTAAAAATATTAAAAACAAGAATTGTAATTAATATATTCAAAAAAAGATTAAAAAAAATGACAGTAAGTTGTCAACTTAATTTTTTTAATCTTTTTTTTAATCTATTTATTATTTAATATTTTTATATTTTATATTATATTCTTGAAAAGTGCATACACTATTTGCCGAAACGTCGAAGTAATTTTTGTTATTAATAACAATATTTGTCCGTTTTATTGGTAATTTTTATTTACTATAATAATAGTATTGATACAGACGTATACACTAGACTAATATTACTTTTTAAAATAGCTGAACTTAAAGTATAGCGTACTGTTTAAGCTAGGCTTCCCATCAAAAACGACTTTTTGCAAGCATAATTGACATTTATGGGAGTGAATGTGGAGGAACGGGCAAAATAGCTACATTATATTACACGAGTGAAGCCGCGGATTCAGCTTAGCCATTAAAGAAATCTTTTTCTTTCGTCTAACAACGCCTGTGACCAGCCGTCGGTCGTAAACCGCTGAATTTATTCAAAATCAAACATTTAAAACAGCACTGCTGCTGCTGCGTCGATTATCTTGGAGCGCCAATATCCGGTTAGGCGGTCGCGCCGGGTCGCATACGGCTTGTCGCGTTCTCAGTGACTGACTCTTGTCTGTTCATGTCTGACCGTTGTTTATGTGGAAAGTGTACACCGGCAAGTTCATTAGGAGGGCCGCTCCTACACCCGCACCCAGTATATTATATAAATGTTAATGTGCGTACTCGTGTATACATTATGTATACAGTGTGTCCGGATTTGAGAGCTCACCATTGAGAGCCATCAGATTCATAATGTTTACGTATCGTTCTGTCCAAAAAGTATATACCTACCCAAATTATGTAGCTTCTGTCGATTTTACGCTAAAATATTGGGATCCGTCAAATGAGCTTATGACATCTGGTGGCAGAAAATTGTACTCAAAACGAGGGAAAATTTTACATGCTAACAGTGCAAATTTATCGTGAAATTGTTTATTACAAAAATAAAACAAGTAAAATAAACAAAAAGTTTATCGAAAATGGAATTCGCGACGTTTTCTAATATCATGGCATTAAACACTATCAGTTATTGCCTTGTAAAACTTACTTTATAGCGAATTATTTTCAAATAACATGTGGAAAAAAAAGAAATTATGAATTAAAAAAATATTTTATATTAATAATAAGATGTACTCATTATCATACTGTACTACAATAGTTAAATCACTGATGATTGACAAAATTATGTGTATAAAAATAATTTAAGGTTAGTAACTTACCTACTTATTACAATTTAACATATTATGTTGCAGTTATGTGTTTACATTATTCACCTAACCAAGCCTTAAAGGAGCATTGAACGGATAATTAATTTCGTGGAGATTTTCTTTTAATTTGGATGTTTTTAAGCAATATGCCGTAAAGATTACTATTTTTGACAGCTCATTTTTCCATGCATTTTTCTCGTTATATTTCTGACATTTGATATGTCCGGCTTTCCTTCAACGAAATTCCTTTGTTTAGGATTCGTGCCGGCCCAATCACAAATTGCACTTATATATTTTATCATTTTTTATCACTTTGAAAATCACAAAATTACACGCAAAAGTATACCTCATATATAAATCCCCCCCCTCTGCGCCCTGTTTTTTAAGCTCCACCCATCTGGCGGATCCCAATAAGATTAATACATTTTTCAATAATGTCTTTCTTTTAATGAGCACTACTGACTGAATATTTTTTCAGGGTAATCAAATATACAATTATCATCATGTGGATATGATCACAACTTTTGAAAAATAAAATGAAATCGACTCTCTCTAAGGATACGTTCGTTAGGAACGACGTTCTCCTCAATTTTATCTCTAGGCCTGGGGGAAAACTATACCTAATTTTAGTCCTGTCTAAATTCTTCCCAATATAGTAAAATAGAGTAGAATTTTAAGGTACTTAGACTTACCTATACACATTTACACCTCCTTTACGTAAGTTTCAAGTAACAACTCATGCTCAGTTGCAGAAAGCGTTGTCAAAAAATTTGATTTGACAATGACTTTAGACTGTGACCACATATATTTCTCCATAAGAAAAGCATTGTAGAATTTTAAATGGATTCTGCTCGAAAAATAATTGATCGATTGAAACGATTTTTTTTTAACTGTGTAGTTTGCATACATGTATTTAACATAGTTTTTTGTACAATTTCCACATCGAAACAATACATGGCGTTGCTATGGTTCCTCTATTACAAGTCCTCAGTTCTCGGGTTCTAGCCCGAGAGCTGGTAAAAGTGTCAATTGGATTTTCAATTTAATATTAAAAAAAAAAAAAAAAAATAATGAATTGAAAATATGAATTGGTGCTAGGCCCAAATAACCTTAGCTGTTGGTGGTCTTTAAAACACAATTAATTAATCACATCGAAACAACATTTTTCTACGCACTTTGATCAAAATTTAGCTTGAAAAGCGATCTTTTTCTACATATATCGACCATTTGTTTTTGTGTGAGTACAATCTAATGTTCTACATGGCCGGGAGTTTCGCAACGACTTTAGACTGTAATTATATTATCACAATCTAAGGTAATTATCAAATCAAATTTTTTGCCAACGCTTTGAGCATCCGAGCATCAGTGTTCCATTGACCAATTATACCAGACACCTGAACTGGAAGCTATAAGATGAAGTCTAATTTCAATTCTTTAACAACTGCAGGAAAAGGAGTCACAGTAACCACAACAGTCTAACACACGTCCCTTGTACAGTAGATTAAAGTCACCACCTATGGTCTTTCTTTTTTAATTAAACCAAACATTCTGTTAGATCTAAATTACCGCAATCTCACCATGGTGTGCTAAATGGGGCCCATAACTGTTGAAAACAATAAGGAACAGATGGAGAAGGGCCAGAATCGCTGACGTAACAAGCAACCAGACATTCCTCACTTCATTTTTTCCCTCGAATATGTGTGTGCTAAATAAATGTAGGAGCTCTCTGTAAGAATGATTTCTCGCTAATAAAGTTATTTCGGACCCACATATTCGTTCTTATAGAGAAAATTAAACTGTACTTAACATCGACATTAAAGAAACATAGCATACGTGTAGTTCCTAATAGTAAACCATACAGTCAGGCACCAGTGTAACGTAATTACCGATGCCATAATTACACAAACATCGATCGCTTCCTAAACAAATAAACATTAAGGGTTGAAATATTAAACAATCGATAGGGATGTTCTGTCTAGTGTCTATACAGGAAATTAAAAATTACTGTTATAATTCATCAATCATTTTCCATTAAGAAAACGGTAGCTGTAGGTATTTATGTATGAACTAACAGAAGGTAAAAACATCAAACTTTTTTGACTCGTTAGCCATTTTCCGTTTCATACAAAATCATCGTAGCTCACATTTTAAAACAATCCTTTAGTTAATTTTTGGCGAAGATGTCATTTTTGGTTTTCACGGTTATAATTCGAATCTGAATTTTTACACATCTCTTAAGAGTTTATATAGATATATTTTTCCATACCTACAATGATGATTTTATTGTAAAATTTTCTTCCTCTCAATGAATTTTACATAAACACAATTACCCAATGATGATTGAAATTCTGCCCTGAAAAATATTCACTGATCAACCAATGAACAGGGTTCATTGAAAGTTTTTTGAAAATATTTCTTTCAGTGAACCCGGTTCATTGGCTGATCAATAAAAGATTTTCAGCGTAGAATTTCGATCCGAAATGGGAGTTTTGGTGCTCCACCCCGAGTTATGGCTTGTTGATAGCAAAAACAAACTCGATCGCAATTAATATTCCATTATTTGGCAGCATATAGATTTTTTAATGTGTTATTCAATCAGTCATAATGTTCTCTGTTCAAGGATATCCATTATAATAGAGGGTAATTTACATAAATATGGGTTTGGGAGGATCCCATAGTTTCCGTTTTAATTTAGTCAAATCTCTCGTCTAACCCATGGTCATTGAACCTGAGCCTATAGTATGCATTATAGGTACGCACTTCACATTATTATAGGGATGGAAAAACTTATATTGTTTCTATACTACTGTATATTATTTTCTCTGCTCAGAATAATTAAGGCATTGGTGTACCAATCTTACGAGACTTTAAAAATTACTTAATTAGTTTGATTGATATGCTTGTTCCAAAACTGGCATTGTAAAAATAAATTAATAGCTGCAAATTTTTATGGTATCGTTTGATAAATAATTCATTTTTACACTGTGAGTCTGGAACAAGACTACTTTAATTAAGTGCAATATTATCAAAATGCTTGTTTATTTGATTTTTGATCACTGGCTGACATAATTTACATTGTAATGCAGTATTTGCAAAATAAAAATCATCATCTCTCCTTTACTCTCATAAAAATTTTATCTTAATTACTGTCTTAGTAATTTACTCATTGATATTGCAGTTAGCTCAAATCTGTTGGACGTTATAATGACCTCAGTTATGAAGCGTCTATAATCTGCCTCTCTCAAATCTGTTTTTGCCAAACAAAAAAAAAATCAAAATGAGAGAAACTAAAATTTGTTATAAAACCTCTGTTATTTGTTTACTTTATTTATTTATCGATGGATTAAAATAAACAAATGATGATAATATGATCCCCAGTTCACTTTCCTTCTTTACGGGAAACTAGCTAGAGGATACAACCAACTTTCCAACTATTTAGGTAAATAAAAATATTTGCTCCCAAAATTAAAATCAGTTGGGTCTCCGTATTCATGGAATTTGTATTCGCGGACAAAAACCAAAAGGGGCCAAGAAAATTATGACTTTGAACGGGAAAGTGCGGATTCAAGATGAAATGTATGCGTTCAGAAATTCATGTAAAACAACAACTTAAAACCATTTTTCTATAAATTGTAAACGGTTGCACAAGTATTTAGGCAAACGTCAAAAGTATATAGGACTGTTTGGGCGAAAGTCACGGCTCCCACAGAAAAGTGGCCAAACGAATTGTAGCCTGGGGCCTGGACACGAAAGGGATCTCATCTCAGGTTGTGAATTCGTAAGTAATTCTTACAACACCGAGACGCTGACGTCGGCGAAACACGAGACGCTTACGGCCAACGTAAAGATACTCGCCATTTTTAAAGGCTCGGTGTATTCGACTTTTAATACCATATGGGGGGGTCGTGCCATAGGTTGTGGTCAGGGAGCATCTCAGAATATAGGGACCCTGACAACAGTACAGTTTTCCTGGAGATTTCTCGTTTCCAAAGACAGTAACGCCCGCGAATAAGGAAACCCGAGTCTACTGTAAAAATCGCATCCATCCAAATACACTTTGAAGACATACGAACAGTGTATGTAATTGTTTTCTGTGACAGTACATTAACATTATTTAACGATACGTATGTTTATGAGAATTAATGGACTTGTTACATCTTCTCTTACATGCAACAACAACAATTCAATAATTCAAACGACTCAGCCCTACGACTCGACATTTCGCAACCTGTGAAAGTTGTGATACTACGTGATGCCGGCTTTTTGAATGCGCGACTTGTTTGAGACCCCGGCTCGGTATAACAGTTGGAGTGATGGTCCACTGAAATGTAAACATTACAAAGACGGACCAGCAGAGCACAAATTGATCGCCTTTCTTTCTTTTTAAATAGATTACTTGTCTAGGTAATTAATAATGTTATGTTTCTCTTTTTAAAGAGAATGGAAGATGTCTTTTGAAGATAGATGATGGAAATATCATGATTTGAGATAATGATGGAACGAAATAATAATACCAATTGTTTTATAAATTAAAGACTAGCTATAACAACTAAGTACTTACTAATCTATTGAAGATTAGTTCCTGGTTTGTGAGTTCTTTTTTAAGGATTCTGTAAAGGTGCAAATCATGCTTGAAATTTCTGCGTACGTGAACGTGCGTGAATGGAGAAGAATTTTCGTGGGCGTAAGTTAGCGTGAGTGAAAAGTTAATCACATAAAAATTTATTCCTGTGTTTGTCGGTGAATTGAGGAGAGACAGCGTTAGGCCTGACCCTGAACTAATGTTAACAAGTATCAGTCAAATTTGCGATGTGATAATGTAAATTATTAAGTTACTGTAAAATTTCGTGAGGGCGAGTGAACGTGCGTGAGTGGGCGTGAGTTTCGAAATATAATAATATTATGATCGTGCGTGAATGTGCGTGAGGAAATCTAGACGTGAGCGTGCATGAGTGTGAAAAAAAATGTAGTAGTGCGTGAACGGGCGCTAGTTGAAAATGATTTTCATGGGTGCGAATGACCAACAGAATACTACTCACGATTGCACATCTATATAGGGTTCTGTGCCAAAAGACATGGGGCACCGCGACCGTGGTAGTAGGCTAGTAGCAATTATACGTTGACTATGACGTCGTGTGTCAATGTAAGATTTTACTGATTAACCGTCTCTGGATTGACCCCAGTCCGAGATATAACGTTTTCGGAAGGTGACGCGTAAAAAATAAAAAATTTCATCCTCTGTGGCCCATAAAATAGAAAAATTGTTTTTAACACTTAAGACTAAAATTGGTGATGACTATACTTTCAGATATCTCGCGGTATGCGAAGTAGTAATTGGATAGCTTATAAAAAAACGTTGCACCTGATACTTTGGAAAAAAATGTCAACAAGTATATACTTAGTAGCATTTCTATAGAAAGACGGAACCAGGAACCGAAAACCTATCTAATCAATATTACATCACAAATCGATAAATATGCACATAATATATCAGAGGTCATATTATGACATAATATGTCAAAACCGCTTATAATCAATTTTCTGCATTTTTTTATAATATATTCATGCAGATTTTTTTAACTCTATTTTGTAAAAGACTTAAACACGTCTTATCTTACATTCTAAAATTAAACTACCTTTCGTAACGACTTATTGACCCTCCAGTTGAAGCGTGGGTCTTTCTGCAGAGTTTGTTTTTCACATAGTAATGAAAATTAAAAACAACATTGATCACATACATCTATAACCTTTCCACTGCACGAGCGTCGCAAACAACACTAGTTTTTAGAATTTATTTAAATTTAAAATGTATGTTGGCGAATTAACTTCATTCCACTGACCGTTGGCGACACTCGAATAGTAGGAAGGTAAGGCATGTGATCGACAGGGCTGTTTCTTTTCATTACTACGAGAAATATCCTCTGAGTGACACACCCACTGAAAGAACAATAATGAATGAAATGAATTGAAAGAACAATAAGTCGTGTTGAAATGTAATTTAAATTTAGTATATATTATGTCATTGCCCCCACATCCTGCAGCGGGCGCCTAGGCTAAGAACTTATGTAATTAGTTGAAATTAAAAAAAATATTTCTTTGAAACTGTTCAAAGAAAAACTCATTCGTTTCAAGTGAATTTTGTTAATAAAACTAAATTCACTTGAAACGAATGAGTTTTTCTTTGAACAGTTTCAAAGAAATATTTTTTTTTAATTTCAACTAATTACCTATTAATCCCTGAAATACAAAAATTTACTTCGAGGTACTCATATAATATACTCATAAATAAGGATAGGCATACTATATTTCGCATAATACATAGGTATATTATATTATACGATATATCAATAATTCAGCCAAAAGTTATACATCTGATTTATAATTTTTATGTTAACTAAGTATAGGATTATATTTTTTTCCATGGAAGTTCGGCCGATTCACCTCATCGCGCCGGACCCCGCTTAACCTTAGATCCCAAGACTAGAGCCAGCTGTTAGCCCTAACCTTGTGGGGGAGATGTATTATGTAGATATGAAACGCGTTTTTAGATAGTTTAACAAAATAGAATTAAAAAAAACTATCTTTTGTTTCTATATTATATAATTCTAATGTATACCCTATTGTCTAACATGCTTTTATTAGAAAAAAAATGAGTCCCTGGTTTTCTCAAGATATGTGTAAAAACATTCAAATTTGAATATATACGATGACAACTAATATTGTCCATAGTCATGGAGGGTGGGCAGAGCGTTTCCTTATACTATAGGCACGGAAATGAGAGAAAGAGAAAGCTATTGTAGACGATTATCATTCTCTCTTTCTAGAATTGTGATTGGTTCTTCGCCCTACCATGTATAGTTGCTATGAATATGAATGTTCAATTTTCAAATAAAGTGACAACATAAAAAGTATAAAATATAGACATGGAAACTAAGAATCAATCACAATTCTAGAAAGAGATAATTATAGTCGTCTACAATAACTATTTCTTTCTCTCATGTTTATGCCAATAGTACTAAGCATTAGTAGGAAAGGGAACGCACTAGGTCCACCCTCCTGCATGTTTATGATAGGCTTTTAGTAATAATTCGATGTATTGATATCTTCAAAATATTATCTGCAAATATATTAGGTAATAACAAGTGAACGTGAAATATTTAAATTTGATTTTTGATATACCAGGAACAAAAATCGATACGTATAATATACCTATATAGAAAAAAATTATGTACGTTAATAAAAAGCGTTTATTATAGTTGTACGTGGTTTATAATGATCCTCCTCTTAATATTATGTCGATCTTGTTTATATTTTTATTATGTCTATATATAGAGGCTAAGCCACGTTAGGAATGAGCTTGTAATGTGTCAGTTTGAAATATATTAGCCATTAGAGAAACGGACAAGTATATTTCGTAATCGTTGCACAAACATATCATGTGGGTTGCACTGGAAAAGTGTGTCATTTTAGAAAAGAACTGTATCAACTATTGCAAATTAATTATTATTAATTATAACTTATTAATTAATAAACATCTATGTCGAAGTATTCATTAATTAAATAGACTTGCGTGTACAAAAGTGCGGTAGTTCGGTGGAACTTCCATGTCTTCCAGGAAAGGATAAGTTTTAACGGAAATTCTACAGTCAAAATTTCCTCCTTGTCGTTTGAAAATGTGCAATATAGCATATACGCTTTTTTACACGAGCGTTTTTATGCAGTCGGGATCGAACACAAAAAGTGGTTCCTGCGTGGTCGACTGCCGTAGATTATAGACGCTCGACAACTGAAATTATGACTCGAGTCGCCTACTGTCGTCGGGCCCATCAACCGATCACACTAATCACAGGCCGACAAAAATACGCAATATTAAGGAATCAAAAACCCTATCAGCGATTAGATATTATCTATTAAAAAAATTGAAAAATAAAACGCCGCCAATTTAACTACTGTAAAAAGTACGTTTTGGTAATTGAATGGGCGCCTACTTCAAAAATTAATAATGTTTTCCTTTATAGCGGCTTTTTTTTTTGGAAGCCGGTTCAATTTTTTTGTAATAGTGTATTGTGCAACTATAGTAGATATGCTATAAATATATCTATGCGCCAGGCGCGATGTTTTCAGAATGAGTAGTAGGCGAGCGCGCACGAGCCTTGGTGAGTGCGCGCTCGCCTACTACTCGTTCTGAAAACATCGCGCTTGACGCATACAGAGATTTATAAGCACACGCATTGCAACACTAAACTTTAGTCAACACATGCATGGTTTTAGAGCTTTATTGAATTAATGTCTAACACCGTAGATTCATTGACAACAGTACATCTCATACTAAAAATATTGACCTTGATATAATATTTATTTAGTTATAGTAACCATATTTCATTATAGTATAGAAAATGGGTTGATACATAATGATTCATTATGTAACGGGTTTTTCAAGTGTTTTTCATTATAGCATTGAAAAGCGTTTCATAGTGGATCATGAAGTCACCAGTCGATAAACGCACATTTAAGATCCGCTTTACAGACACGAAAATACACTAAAACGTGCATGTGTTGAATAAGAAATTTTATTGTAGTATAAATCAATTTCATAAATAAAAAATTAATTGACTAAATTAAAGTACACTTTCATTACCACAATTTGTACCTACATTTTTGGTTCAGTGTGCAATGTTGGGTATGTGCCCCGTGATTTGATTACAGTTGAAATTAAAAAAATGAAAATCTGGTTATCTTTACTGAAACATTAAATCATCGGATCAGCCATAAAGATTAAGTGATGATTAAATCTAACCTACGTTGATGCAATTAGTGTTCATTGATCTTATTATTTGATTTATTTGCTAAATGCAATCGCCCGACCTCGATCATAAAACATACATTTCTGTATAGTGGTTCCTAAACTTCTTCATACTACGCCCCCCTATAGCAATGTCAAATTTGTATTATGGCCATATTATGGCTCCCTGAGAAAAAGCTGCCAGAAATTCCTAAACGTTGTGCCGCTAATTTTGCGTGGAAAATGTATCATGTTTCCTTATAGTAACATACAAATAAACTGACTGAAATTTTGACCACGTTTTTTTAGTGTGTTTGCCATATGGCACATACACTATTGGCGTCGGTCGTATGGCGGGACCTAGGGGTCGGACCAAAATTTCTCGACGTTTCATAGACTCCTGAACAATTTGGCACCATTTTTGGAAATGTTTATATATACACGATAACTCTCGACAGACTTAATCGATTTAAACGAAATTTGGTACACACATTGGAACCCATTACCGCACGAATCCTATTTAAAATGGGCCCGATCGGACCATTTTAAGGGTAGTTTTTAGGGGTTGAAAAAAGTTTTTGGGCCCAAAAATACCGAAAAAATTCTCAGAATCGTTTCAAAATTGAAATTTAACCCTTTAGGGAAGATTAAAATGTGCTGCTAAAATTTTAATAAAATCGGCCTGACAGGACCGGACTTACAAATTTTATGAAAACACTGGTTTGCGAATAGTGATTTACTTACTGAAGGGTGTATTTAACTTGATACAGAGGTTGCATTGATAATATTATTGAAATTAAGAAAAAAATTAAAAAATATTATTTTAAGGGATGTATTAGGGGTTAAATTTTTTATTTTGTCCAAAAACAAACTTAAGTTTACATAATAGAAACCACAAGGCCTGCATTAGCAAATACACTATATTGTCGGCATGGTTTGGCACTGCGACCCGAGTTTTATTTATTTATTTAGAAACATTTGAGCCAGTAGACCATTAATTTTCGGAAATGATTATTTTAAGGACCACGTCACCACCCTCTTATAGTTCAGTTTATTTGCCAGACGACTGCATTAATAGAGTTCGACTGTCGCGGAACAGTTTAGAAACCACTGCATTTCTGATCTTGCAGTGTTGCACCGATGAAGATTGCTCAATGATACTAGATTTAAAATGCTAATTAAGTGAGTGCATAAATGTCAACGGATTTTTAATGATTCAATATTCCGGCTATCGTCAAACGCGCTATAATTACTAGACCCGGATTAAACCGGCAGAATTGTCGGTGCCTTATAGCGCCGCAAAACAATTAAAAAGCTATGAAGTATTATAGAAATGGGCCTAAAATTAATAGCCGAGAACGACTGTAATAGCGTATCCAAGGCTCGTTCTATATAGCTCCCATAGGGTATTTATTATTTATAAGAGTTTATGTATAGGAAAAAATTATATTATGTAACTACCAGTGCCGGGATTCGCGCTGAGTGCATTAGCCAGTTATGCTAGTGTATTTTTCCTGTGAATAAACTCTTATAAAAAGTTAATGTGTTTACATAATATAAAATTTAGATATTTACCTTCCCATACGCAAAATATATCCCTAATTGGCAAGCGACTTTGAATTTTTGGTAAACTATATGGTTGTCAATCCGACCCTGTAGCTTGCACAAGTCAGAAATAATAAATATCAACTTAAAACATAATTAAATATCTATCTGTACAACAGAAGATTTTATAATTGGATATTTCTTCATGCATAAGTACTTTGTAATCGCTGTAAGATAAAATAACTTTATAACCTATAAATTTAGTTTGCTAGCTTTACATTGTTAGAGCCGAGGCTAGAGCGCCTATTTATAAGGAACATATATACTAATATTAGGAATTATGATTAAACAAGTGAAGTAGAAGACTTTTTAAAAAAAACAATTTAATTACCTTAAACTACAACATTATTTGTGTACATTTTAAGGACAATGCACCCATCTTCAGCAACTACGAAACCATTTTGATACATGCTGAGGTATTGCTCTTGAAATGTAAATTCAATAATAAATTGTTGTGGTTAAGTTAAGTGACTAACCAACCACAGTACATTTAATATTCTTTCTTTCGAATGAATTTATAGAATGAGAATTCTTAAGTCTTCTGTAAGTATGAAGATTGAACGAGATGTTTATTAATATTAATGTTTGTTGTTGCAGATGCGGAAGCTGCGAGATATCGATCGATCCCCGAAACAAATAACCACCGTATCGCCTCAACAGGAGATCGAACCAAAAACTAATGGAACCGATCACAAGAATTTGGTAAGTGAAACAAAATATAACACATGCACATGTCTTTATGTTGTTTTGTTGTTTTTTCTTTTCGTTATTTCTAAATAAAAAAAAACTCGGGTCGCAGTGCCAAAACCCTGCCGACAATATAGTGTATTTGCTAATACAGGCCTTGTGGCTTTAATACGTAAACTTAGTTTGCTTTTGGACAAAATAAAAAATTTAACCCCTTAATACATCCCTTAAAATAATATTTTTTTTAATTTCAATATTATTATCAATGTAACCTCTGTACCAAATTAAATACACCCTTCAGTAAGTAAATCACTATCCGCAAACTAGTGTTTTCATAAAATTTGTAAGTCCAATCCTGTCCGGCCGATTTTATTAAAATTTTAGCAGCACATTTTAATCTTTACTAAAAGGTTAAATTTCAATTTTGAAACGATTCGGACAATTTTTTCGGTATTTTTGGGCCCAAAAACATTTTTCAACCCCTAAAAACAACCCTTAAAATGGTCCGATCGGGCCCATTTTAAATAGGCTTCGTGCGGTGATGGATTCCAACGTGCTTACCAAATTTCGTCAAAATCAATTAACCCTTTCGAAAGTTATATCCGGTACATATATATATAAATATATATATATACATAAATAAACAGACATTTCCAAAAATGGTGCCAAAGTGTTCAGGAGGTTATGAAACGTCGAGAAATTTTGGTCCGACCCCTAGGTCCCGCCATCCGACCGACGCCAATAGTGTATGTGCCATATATGGCAAATACACTAAAAAAAAAACAAAATTTTACTGATAGTAATCCTGGACTTACTTTCGTATATACAGTGCGCGTGACGCGTCTATAAAGCCGATTGCACATTGATCAAATGAAAACGTCAAACAAAACGTTTTGTTGCCTTCAAAAACAATTTGTTTTAATCTCTAACATGCAGAATGGACCGAAATGTTTTAATACGAAACGTTTTGTTAGTAGGTTTTTGAAAATGTTGTGTTCTGTTTTAAGCCGTTGTTTGATCAGTTTGTATTGAATCCTATTAAAGGCATTTGAAAAACAGTTTTCAACAGATTCAAACAAAAAAGTCAGTGTGCAACTGGCCTTAAGTGTGAACGAATTGAATTAAAGAGTTCGAACAAAATCGAGGTAAAACTGCATCATTGAGGTTAAATTTTGTTTTGGAAATTCAAAGATGGTGCCAGTGTCACTACCAACTCATTTTTTTTAGTTGGAAAAGAAATCATGTGACACATTTAAAAGGTATTTGAATTCTCTACACACTCGTTTAAAAAAATTTTAAATCCGATTATCCGTTCTCTAGTTATGAATAGATTAAAAACAGAATAAAATATGCAGGCAAGTCAAACAGTTTAAAAAAACGAAAAAAATGTGTACCACACATATCACAATTATAAAACAAGCTTCAAGTATGAACAGTAGCCCGGTTAAACATTAAAATTTTTTGTATACTGGCACTACTAGCAGTGAGGCGACACTAAAAAAACCAGGCTACTTTTCATATTGGAAGCTTGTTTTGTAATTTGTGATAAATAAGCGTGATTGGATTTTTTCAGTGTTCTTGTGCGCATACCCGCATCTAGAATTTGGTTGCGGGAAGGGTCCGAAACAGTTTTACAAATAAATAAAATTCAATTACCTAGCTGCCTTATTAATTTTCCATAAACAGGGATTTCAAATATATTTTCAACACTGAAAAACCGGAACATTCCGTTCGATTTTACCTATAGGTACTTGAAATTGACTTTCTAGTGTTCAATTATCTCGTGTTTTTATTGTCACTTTTTTCAGTCAGTTTCCGAAAAATATAAATTTATGTGTTTATAGCGTACAATAAAAGAGTTAATTAAACTAACAATAAAATGTTTTAATTAGAATTCTTTTATGCACAAACGCTTTATTAAAATCCTGATCATAAAACAAAACAACTAGGTATATGATTCGCATTTGTTTTCCATTGGCTGTCGATTTCCTGCTGATTTGACTTCAGATAAAACAAAATTAGATTACTTAAGGTATAGAACCAAAGTCAACTATGCCAAAACATTCAATTATTCAAAAACTGTAATTATGATGAATGAATATTACTTCTATGTTTGCTGTCTAGGATACAATCATTCGATTTGTTAGCGTCCAAAGTTTAATTTTTAGGACTTTTAACTTTTCAGGTAAAGAATATTAAAAGCATAATATGGTTGAAAACTAGAAAAAAATGCAATTCGTCACTTAGATCTACACAATTTTATTATTAATTGCACTTACATTTTGAGAGCAAAGCTCTAATCAACAGCAAAAACTAAACTGTTTAGGAGTATTTGCCATACCCACTACAAAATAGCTACTTTCGATGTATGTATAGCGGCCTTTATTGAGTCATTTAACAGGGAGATGTGCGGAAAGTGTTTTACTTACCGCACTAGGGCGGTAAGTAAACGGTTGCCATAGCCAATTTTTGTTTATTCGCTCTATACGTCTGCGTACGCCTGCCATTACTTACTCACGATCTTCATGGCATACTGTAGAAGGAAAGATGGCGACGCAATTGAACTGTCAACATTTTTAGAAAATGAAGTGAAAAATAGGTATTTTGTAGTGGGTATGGGAAAAAATACCATATATATCTCGTGCGTAATGGTATTACGACTCGTGTGACTGTAAAACTTGCTATCTCTCGTTTTTACATACTGTCATTACTCGTCCTCGTCGTAATATAGGTAGTCTATTATATACACATCCAAGTAGATATACAATCTACTATTCATCCTGATGATAGGAGCTTTGCTCAGTGCTCTCGGAAGTCGAAATGTACATTCATTAATAAATAAATAAATATCTATTTCAATTTTTAAAAAACGTTAAATGTGTGAGAAGGGTAATTTTTAATATGCTGTATGCGTCACTCAGAGTGTGTGATGTAATCTATCGACTGCATCAACCGGAAACATGATGCATTAGGTTTCCAGAAACATTTAAACATGTTAGGAATATTTAATGAAGGCAACCCTTAAGTTCGAACCACAATAAAATGTTTATTGCTATTGGACACAATGCTGTTCTCACATTGACCAGGGCAGCCAACTGTTAATTGAAGACAGATTTACGTCGTTGACTCGTTTTGAAGTTGCATCTCAATGTTACTTAAAGTGCTTAAATGCTTTGCGCTAATGACCTCAGGTATCGAGTTCGAGCGTCTATAATCTACAATCTTAAAACGCTTAGATATTTTTAATTACTACTTTAAAATTCATTTGTTTTATCTTGATACTTAAACTTAAGTATGATGTGCTTTTTGTCCAGCAACGCTTAGGCTTATACAAGGGCGGATCTAGGTTCTTCTGGACCTAGGGCTTATTGAAGTCAAATGGGACCCATTTTTGGTAGATTAAGAATCTTTAATTGTTAATGAAAAAGTATTAAAAATGTATGACACTAATTAAATTTTTGTGGGCTCTTGACACTTGGGAGCCCAGGGCTTAAGCCCTATATTAGTCCCATTCCTGGCAATACACGAGCGATGTCACGGGTAAACTATACGGATTAAAATGGAAAGATATAGATTTCCGGAGAAAATTCCTGATTTCCCAGAAAATTTCCGGACTTTTCCTCTTATATCTATCAGACGAAAGTTGTAGCTTTAAACAATGGACTGTAACGTATCAAACATGTGTTAGTTTACTATAATTAATAATTTATAAACAAAAGAAAATGAGATTTTAGTCGATATATATTTTAGAACTAGCGGTTCCATCCGTCTTCGCCCGGGTGCTAAGAAATTATGATTTATTATCTCCCCCTGCGAAGCATATTAATATAATAGCTTCAGCGGTTTGCCTAGGCTTGATTAGTCAAAAAATCCTATACCCCCGTTTTACTCCCTCTGGGGTTGAATTTTAAAAGAATGCTCGAATATGGGTTTACTTATTTTTAAAGAAGAGTCAGTATGTTGAATTTCAAGTTTAAAACTTCAACGGTTTGGCCTGGGCGCTAATTAGTCAAAAAATCCTACACCGCCGTTTTACCCCCTTAGAGGTTGATATAATATATAAGTATAGAGCCTATAACCTTCCTCAATAAACGGGCTATCTAATTCGAAAAGAATTTTTCAATTCGGACCGGTAGTTCTTGAGATTAGCGCGTTCAAACATTCAAACTCTTCAGCTTTATAATATTATAGTAAAGATTTGACAATTGGTAACCCTGGTATATAAGTACGTGACCGAATTATGCAGTGTATTGTATTGTTGGCGCATTCACTTCGCAACAATAAATTGTTGACTGAGGCCTCGGCAAGGAGCCGCCGCCACAACAATGTTTTCATTGTTGTTAATTGGTCAAGCATGGCACGGAAGATGGTGTGTTGTGCTGAAGACTTCTTTTCAACTCATTAGTTGAAGTTTCAACATGGTCTCCTAACAATAACAGATAAACAGTACAAAGAATACTCAACACACAGTCTGTAGATGACTGGTTTCGTAACAGAAACTGTCTATGACAAAATGAAAAAACCGCAAGTTTTGATATTTTTCAGGCTTGCATATATATTCCAAATTCCAATGGTCGATTTATCGAAGAAAATTGCGTCCTCTATGCTCAATTAAGTAAAAATTAAAAAAAACATTTTTTTTTCATTTAATATCGTAGGCTGACTTCGAAGATACTAATTTTTTTTTAAATTTTGTTTTTATATTTTTTCAATAAAATTGTACCAAAAAAGTAGGTATATGTCTCCCGTATAGTCGAAAGTGTTAGGTCCCATTTTTTTTTAAATTTTGCGCAAAATAGTAGGTACATTTTGATAGGTACAGTCACTATGGTCATTGCGATGGAAACGGACTCGACGTGTGCAGTACGTTTCATTATTCATGTTTGATCAATCTTTCTATATCTTCAGATAGATTTTATATAAAATTGGGTAAAAACGTTTGATATATTCTAAATTTAAACTGCATTTCGAAACAGCTTTTTAACCCTCCAGACAGACTCCAGAGGATTAGTAGCCAGTAGGTCATCTATTTTTCACTGCAAATTGCAATGAAAGGAGATCGTTATGTCAATGCTACAGAAACACCGAACCGAACAAAATTCATTCGCTAGCGGTCAGCGCAAAATATAGGTAGGTACATTTTAGATCCAAATAATATAGTGATGTTTCTCAGAAGGATCTCACTGAGTTTATTTCAAATACACGTTGTTGAATAAATTTTGTTCAGCTCAGCGTTTGTGAATAATTATGTGATGCTTGTAGGCTACACTAGCACATTTTTTTCATTGAAAAATGTAGAGCAGGATCTAGTAACGGAATGGTTGATTAAATTATCAAAATTTTACTAAAAAATCAACATACATACGCAACATACTCGTGATCACAAATAATTAAAGATTCGTTGACATCGGATACAAACTGCAGATTTTAAATGCCAAATCAATAATCTTAATCAATAAATCGCTTTCTCTTGTTTTATAATAGACAATAATTACTATTATCATCACTCATTAAGTTGACATAAACGTTGTTGCGTTTCTTTTATATTATTTACAAAGCCTATTCAAATCTATTCCTCTGTGTACTAAAGAGATGTTAATTAAACTATGAAGGATAAAGACCCCGGCATATAATTAACTAGAAATCGATAAAAGTTTTAAATTACAGTATTGAACATTTTTATAATCAATGTTCATTATGTTTCTATTGTAAATAAACAAACGGAACTTGTATACCTACTTAAAAAAAGAAAGAAAAAATATACGCGTCGACTTGAGAACTTCCTCCTTTTTTTTCGTCGGTTAAAAATGCAGAACCATATACTTACTTCCAGTAGTGCAACATTTTCGAGTCCAAATATAAAATGTAACATAAGATTAAGTACCTACTTCCAAATTTTTATTAACTTTCAAAGTTTTCTTCGAAGTTCAATTTTTTTATAACTTAAATGAATCTTAATTTATTTATTATTTATTTAAAATTATCACGAAATATTTAAACAAATATTTAAAATTTTGATGTGTAAACACTAAACATATTTACGAAAGAACAATTAATATCCCAAACGGGAGTGAATTCGTAAGATCTTATATGCCATCTGTGACATTCAAAATAAACTATAAATTAATCTAAATTTGTTAGCTTAAATACATATGTCAGAAAAATCAAGCGCTGTGAACCGTGGGAAATATTTTCACACGATAATTTTTTTTTAATAATCTTATAAAATTTTAAAATATAGGTACCAGTATATGTTCTGTGAACAGTAGACCTCGCTGGATCCTCCATGTTTTTAAGTTAATTTTAACGTATCGAAATTTCGTAGCCCTTTTCACCTATCACCAACCAGTACCATTGTCACGCAAACTGCCAACTGACATTCAATTTTTAACCGACTTCAAAAAAGGAGAAGGTTCTAGATTCGACACCTATATATTTTTTTATGTATATGTTCACCGATTTCTCCTGTTTTTGTGAGCCGATTTTGATAATTATAGTTTTATTTAATAGGCCATGCCTCCGGAGTGGTCCCATATAAATTTTACTTAAATCGGTTCAGTAGTTCGACTGATATTAATAAAAAGTGAGTAAAGGTTTGTAACAGCGTTAAGGTAAATGTTAAATATCAAGACAGAAGTCGGTTAATAACGTGCAAACTAGCTTATTGTAAAGCCACTAAAAAGTAAAAAATTAAAAACTTTTTAACAAAAAAAAACTCCTTCAAAAAAGCCACTAAAAGAGGAAAATAATAAAATTTTGAGGTCGGCGCTAGTGATGAGCAAAATTGGTCTTGGTCTTGCAGTCTTGGTCTTGATCTTGCGAAAAGCAAGACCAAGACCAAGACTATCATTAGACTAGCAAGACCAAGACCAAGACCGAATGAACAAGAACAAGACCAATACCAAGACCGAATATGCAAGACCAAGACCAAATGCACAAGACTAAACTAATAAAAATATTTGAGCCAGCCTAGAGCTATGAGTAACGAAGATATATTACAATGGTGGAAACGTCATGAACTGCAATTTCCAATTTTGGCTAAGATGGCTCGGGATTTTTTATCAATTTCGGTTACATCTGTTTCAGCTGAAAGGTTGTTTTCAAAAGCATCTCTTGTGATTCGAAAACATTGGAATCGATTAAACAACGAGTCAGCTCGATGGTTACTATACATTAATTCGTGGGCATCAATGAAAAAATAAATTATAAATACATTATTATAAGTTATACATAAGAAAGACCGTTTCGGCCCCCATTTCCCTACTATAGTATAGAACATAATAATTAAAAAACTAAAAAAAAAGACAGACAAAATGAGCAAGACCAAGACCAAGACTAAATAAGCAAGACCAAGACCAGACATATTTGAGCAAGACCAAGACCAAGACTGAATCAGCAAGACCAAGACCAAGACTGTCCAAGTCTTGGTCTTGGTCTTGCTTTGCTCATCACTAGACTCAGCGCCAATTTAATAAAATATGAAGTCGCTTAAAAAGTATTAATTTAAATGGCACTTTTTAACCGACTTCATATTTATTAAATTGGCGTCGACCTCAAAATTTTATTATTTTCCTTTTATTAGTGGCATTTTTGAAGGAGGTTTTTTTTTGTTAAAAAGTTTTTCCACGCGTTGAGAACAATGGAACTACGGGACAGACAAACGAACAGAGCCAAATATCGAACGCCGAACAGTTGAGTTAAAACGGAACCTAACTCGCTTCGCTCACTCATTCAATAATTCATTTGCCTATGAAACACTTAAAAAATAACACCAAATATCCATCTATAGTTTTTTAGTTCATTAACATAAAAACTAGCTATGATGGAAACTTCAATGCGGTAAGTTCAGTAAGCAAAATAGCGTCACTAACATAAATCGTAATAATAAATTCTGCCCTTCTGCTTCCGCTCCGAATGGAAACCAGTTATTACGCAACATTTATTTGCAAAGAGTATGCATTGTTTCAAGCGATTAAGTAATATTTCCGGAACAGAAGTACGAGTACTACCTATTCGAAAAATGTTAATTATTATAAAAATTATGTCGTAAAAGATCTAAGTAGGTACAAATTAATATAACCTACAAGTTAAAATAACAACTACATAAAAAACTACTGATTACTGAACTGATTTGAAAAATTCTTTCACTGCTTACAGGCTCAGTTCTTCCCGAGTAACATGAACTATATATTATTACGCTAAGATAAAATGAGGTTGAATAGTGAGCGAAAACGTAAACCAAGTCTGGGATGATAAAAGCTATTATAGAGATATAGTAATAGACCAAGAGAGTGCTATTCAATATTTACCTGAGCCTTCCAAAGGTTTCGTCAGAAAAGCATGTAAGACCCAGTTGTCTGAAAATATTGAAAAAAGTCAGAAAACAAAGCCAAAAGTTGTCAAAAACAAGGAAGTTATCAAACGATTACGTGAAAAAGAGTGTTTTTATTTGAAAGCTGATAAGGGAAACAAAGTTGTTATTTTAGACAAAATAGATTATTATGAAAGAGTTGACACCTTAATTAGTAATGGTCCTTATACAAAACTTGAGAAAAATCCTTTAACAAAAATGATTAATGAAGTCAAAGATGCGATTAAGAGCTGTAAGAAAATTGTCACCCCGGCTTTGAAACGAAAACTACATGTATCCAACCCAATTATACCACGACTGTATTGTTTACCTAAGGTACATAAACCAGGTAAGTCCATGCGTCCTATTGTTTCGGCAATCGGAGCACCAACTTACTTTTTATCAAAATGGTTGTCAAAAGAATTTGAAAAGTTACCTGTTACTCAAACTGGTTTTGCGGTAGTTAATTCGAATGAGTTTATTAATAAAACCCAGGATATTCAGTTGGAGGAAGGGGAAATTTTGATTTCTTTTGACGTATGCTCGTTGTTTCCAAGCGTCCCTATTCCAGAAACTTTAGATATTTTAAAAGACCTATTATATAGGAATAAATTTAGTAGTGAGATGGTAAATGACTACATAAAACTCACTCAGATTTGTATGAAACAAAATTGTTTTTTGCATAATAGTAATATTTATGAACAGCATGAAGGGACAGCAATGGGGAACCCTCTATCTCCTTTTATTGCCAGTCTTTTCATGAATAAGTTTGAAACAGATGCAAAAGAAACTTTTGATTACTTCCCTAGAGTATGGCTTAGGTATGTGGATGATATTTTCGCAGTATTTGACACTAAAAGTGAGAATGTAGACAATTTTGTTTCCAAATTAAATAATTGTTTCCCTTCAATAAAATTCACTTATGAAATTGAAAACAACGGAAGACTGCCATTTTTAGATGTATTAGTCATAAAGAATGAGACAAATAATTTAGAATTTGATATATACAGAAAGGACACCAATACACTAAGATATATCCCTAAAGACTCACATCATTGCCCTCAACATAAAATGGCAAGTTTCAACTTTTTAATACACCGGTTACTCAGCTTCCCTCTCAACAAGGAAAGGTTTGAGAAAGAAAAAACTTTAATTAAGGACATAGCTTTGTGTAATGGTTATAATGTAGATTTAATAGATAAAATGATGAGAAAACGTAGTTTTAAGAATTCTTTGGAAAATTCCTCGACTTTTCGTAATGAAACAGAAATTTCTAGATATGTATCGATTCCATTTGAATCGCGCTTCACCAGAGGGTTAAAAAAGATTTTTAAAGAAGTAGGATTAAATATTGTATACTCTTCAAGTAATAGTTTGAAAGAAAAATTAGGGAACCCTAAAGAAAAAGTAGAAGAAAAAGAAAAGTCCGGGATTTATGAAATTAGTTGTCAAAATTGTAATAAAAAGTATGTTGGCCAAACGAGAAGATCTATTTCAGTAAGATTTAAAGAGCATATTGCTCATCTAAAATATGGAAGGTTTGATAAATCTAGTGTTGCCCAACATGCATTTGAAAATGACCATAAAATAGACAATAGTAATTTAAAATTAATTAGAAACGTCATTAATATTAGACAACTAGACGCCGTAGAGAGTCTAGAGATTCATAAGTGTAAACATAATATTATGAACAGTGACAAAGGCCCAATTCCAGGTAGCCTGCTTTTTGATTTAGTAAATTAGTTTAGTTTTCAGGTAATTAAAATTAGGTAGCCTATAAATAGGCAGTAATTTTTTGACGTACGTCGAGAGTGTTTGTTATGGTTTGGTGTTTTGTGGTAATTGTAACATTTCGTATCTTTACACCAAAGGTTCCACCATTTTTTATTATTAATAGACCAAGAGTCAGTAACATATTTCGAGAACTCATTTCAACAGTCGTGAAAATTTAGGTACTAAATTTTATACACCTGTTGAACAATAAATGTCGATTCTGCCAGCCCCCTGCGGGCGGGGTAAACTACCCCAAAATTAGACAGTTAGTGATGGGATTTTGTTTTGGCTTCATATACATAACATATATTACATATATTTTCTTTATTCTGTTACAAGACTTCTAAAATAGCAAAAATAGTATTTTTTTAAATAAACATTTACAGCGTTCTGTCAACATTTAGTAGGGGGGGGGAGCAATGTTTTAGCAATAATTTTTATGAATAAAAAATATTATCGAAAGTAACCTCCTGAAATGTCATGACTTTTACTTTAAATAAATTAAATCTTATTTCTCACCCTCTTAGTAACTTTGGGGTAGTATACCCCGGCCGCAGGGGGCTGGAAGAATCGACTTTTATTGTTCAGCAGGTATATAAAATTTAGTACCTAAATTTTCACAACTACTGTTGAAATGATGTTGCTGCCTCTCCGTCTATAAATGCTATATGAGAAATTTGTTACCTACTATTCATGATTATTTCGTTACCAAACGAAAATCTACCCGGGCAATGCCGGGCAAGAAAGCTAGTAAAACTATAATTATATGCGAACAGGATTTAAAATCATTTTCAACCTAGATTTTCTGACAATGCGTCGTACAGTCTGCGTTGTGCATTGTGCAGTCTATCGTAAATATTTTTATTTTTTTTTATTTTTATTATTTTGATCAAGAGCGATGTAGAAGAAATAAAAGAAGACTGAAATAAGCATATCAAAATTTATTCAAAAAAGAATCTCACTTTGTTTTGATACTAACCTACCGTAAATAAAATATAAGGTGAATGCACGTAATTAATAAAACGTTAATTAATTATAACTAACGAAATATAATTCAATTAGTCAATTCGTACACAAGGGTGCATAAAAATTAATAACAGGAAATTATTATGTTCTATAGACTTCCTATTGTTTACTTTATACGCCGAAAATTTACAAACTTAATATATTGACTTTTTTCCAATTTTTTTAAATATTTTTTTTGAATTACTCGTAAATTACTCGTTTTTCGATACTTTTTATGGCCTATTTAGTATTTACCTATAGCAGATTTTTGAAAATATAATCATACACGTTTATGCTGGGTTGCAGAAAGCATTGTTAAAAAATTTGATATGACACTGACCTTAGATTGTGATTATATTATTACAGTTTTTATACATGCAAGAGCAGACTAATACGTCGTTGTGAAACTCCCTGTCATGTAGATTCGTAGAACATTAGATTGTTCTCACATAAAGACAAAATGATTGATCTAAGTATATAGAAAAAAAGATCGCTTATCAAGCTAAATTTTGATCAATATGCGTAGAAAAATATTGTTTCGAAGGGGAAATTGTGCAAGACGTTAAATACATGTATACACTGTAGTTTTAAAAAATATCATTTCAATCGGTTAATAATTTTTCAAGCAGGATCGATTTCAAATTCTACAATGCTTTTCTTATAGAGAAATATGTGTGGCCACAATCTAAGGTCATTTAAAACTAGATTTTTTGGCATTGCAATGCTTTCTGCAACCCAGCATTAGTGAAGTTTAAAGTAAAAAGGAAGTAGGTACTCAATCATCACAAAACACGAAAACTAGCAAGGTGTAAACTGCTATAAAAATGATTTAGTGGACGGAAATGCAAGTGTCTACCCTTTTGGACCATTAAACAGTGATAAAATAAGTTATTAAAAAATCTTTGTATGAAACGAAACAATATTGTTTTAAGTATGGTTAAATATTTTCAAGTTAATGTTGATATGAGTTAGATAAATTTTATTTCTACCCTCGGAATAGACCTTCCCAAAATGCCTTTCCGATGGAAATTGTAAAATGGTAGGTTCTTGCAGCTTGGTGTAATGATTATCGTTCTAACCTTTGGATCAAACTGTCGTGAGTTCGAATCCCACCTTCTCTCATGGATGTTCTTTTCAGGCACTTGGAAGTCGAAACCAAGAAGATCGTAAGTCGAAACACACTAATTGCAACAAGGAGTTTAAAAATATAAATTTTACCCGGCACTAAAGCCCGAACGCAACCCGGGATGAATCATTTTTACCGCTTATTTTAGTGACAGCACCGGTCAAGCCTTAGTTCAGATAAAGAAAAAGCTGGAAAGAGAGATACGCATAATTTAAGCTGTCGGTTCTCTATAAATTGGACGTGTAACGTTCAAAACAACAGCTGAGGTTGGTGTCCGGTCATAAAATCCCAGTAATTAATATCCCTGTAAATAATATCCCAGTAAAAATATCCCAAGACAAAATTAAACTATGACAAAAACGTCCCATGGAAAGAATATCCCATGTCAAAAACATCCCATAACAAAAAAATAAATTACAATTTTTAAGAATATAATTAATATACAGTGCGTTTGATTTCAACCAACAATATTGACTTTACATGTTCAATTTCTCCATTTGAATTACATTGAATTCAAGTTAAGTCAAAAAAAGCGTCTGCGGACAGCACGAATAGTCAGCATTGATATCTATCTCCAGTGTATTCCTTTTTCATGTATTGTCTGCAAGGTGAAGAGGGTGGTGTGTTTGTGCGACGGTTTTGTCTTCACCCCGCAGACAAAACCGTCGCACAAACACACCCCCCTCTTCACCTCGCAGACAAAACCGTCGCACGAACACCCCCCTCGCGGGAAACTCTGCCCCCGCAAGAATTGCACGGTCCTGATATTCAATTAATGGTTCCTATGTGAAAGAATAATTTGTTTTTTTTTCTGCGCCGCCTCCACCCTTCCCCCTCTTCATCCCGCAGACAAAACCGTCGCATGTTATGTGTATGTGCTGATTGTGATATTAATGTCGCGGGAATATTTTGTCATGGGAGATTTATGTCGTGGGATATTTTTGTCAAGGGATATTTTTACTTGGGATATTTTGGCATGGGAATTTTTGGCCTGGGATATATTGTCTGGGATTTTATGATCGGGATTCGCTGAGGTTAGGTGTCATAATCAATGGTTTTGTGATGTCGACGTTTAATTTAATTTGATGTAATTTTACGTAATTAGACGCTAATGACCTTAGTTTCTGAGCGTCTATAATCTACAATAAATAAATTTAATCCATACAGACATAATTAGACTCGTGTAATCACAATATTTTAAAATTGAATTCTACTTGTAAAATAAATTTAAAAAACGAAAAAATCCACCGACACGAATTTGTGTGTTGTCGGCCGAGCGATGACCTTGGCGAAGAAAGACCTAATATATGGAGTGGCATCCCAATCAGCCAAAGGTTTACCTAGAAGAATCCCGACCGCTTGAGCTGTTTTGCGAGCGAACCGGCACCGGTTCGCAAAATTTTATCTGCCGGTTCGCGCGAACCGGTGCGATCCGGCTAGATAACACCACTGTTAAGAACCAAAATTTTTAATAATTATATAACATAATTTAACACGAAGGCCCACACTGCCATAAAAATAAGACATAAAAATACTGAATAGGCTGTCTACCTATCCGAAACTAGGTCACACTCGTAATAAGAACAAAGTACGATATTATTTTTACGATTTTACATTTTTATTAGACCTTATAAACTATTTTATTTCTAATTATTCATGCACGGTATGAATTCTATGAAGTGAAGATATTTAATGCATAATTCTATAATAATAATAACACCATTTTAATTACAAATTACTTAATATATATGTGCTCAGTCACTTCAATTATCCATTTGGTATTATAAGAAATTAATTATTTTCTGCTTGATTGTTTTAAAGAAATTCTTATATATAAATTCTATATACCGACAATAATTTGAATTTGCATTTTCTAGCCTGCAATGTAATCATTAACCAATAATGACGCTATAAAGAAATACGTATAACAGAACGCGGAAATACCTCTTCAAAAAATCCTAAACTAGATAATACCGCGTGTCCTAATAAAGAAAATCTGCCCTAATTATCTCGAGAACCGTTTGATAAAATCTCAGAACAGAGATAGCTATAGAAGTAGCTTGTAGGTATATGTACATTGTACGACGGAGTCCAGCAGAGACGTGCGGGGAACAATAAAAAATATAATAAAATATATTTTTACTTATATAGGTAGTACTGATGATAAAGATACACCTTGATTTTTCATAAGCGCTTTGCAACCTTTATTTTAACATCCAGGCACACAACACGACATGATTAAAATTATGGATTATAAGCAACGAACGATCATAATGTACCTACCTGACAGGTCATACTTAGTGTGTAGTTGTGGCTTCACAAGCGACGTAATAACTTCGCAACGATGCTGTTATTATAGTTTTATAAATGGTAACTATGGTAACAGTACTGGTACCGTGGCGAAGTTATGTATCAGAAGACGCACATAATTAGGTATTTAAGTTTAAAAAAAATTATTGATTTTTTAATTTTTTCTAATAATTTAACATAAATAATATTGAAAATCGAAAAGAAAAATTTTTTAAAAGCTATAGATAAATTACTAAAAATTAATTAAAATGTATAAAAATTTAAAAAATATCACGTGACTTCAAAACGCGCCAGGAATGTTTGTGACGTCGTTATGTTAAAATGTGTCTGCATTTGTTGGTATTTGTGTATATGTATTACACATACTATCAAAAATAATAAATTTTTAACTTGGTAACCATGGATACAAAGACCATAGATAACATAATGACGTCACACGCGTTCGGATTCTTTCGGCGCGTTATCGGAACTGAGTTTAAAAATTAATTTTTATTTAAATATAACTTTTTAATTAGTAAGCAAAAAAATTAAATAAAAACAGTTTTGCTATAAAACTTGATGTGGTCTTTCCATTTAAGTAAAAAAAAAAATTCATTTAAAAACCCAATTGCCATTCCCGAGCCACCAGCTGTCACTCCCAACCGACTTAACTTGAAAAAAATAATTAATTAGCATTCTTAAAAAAGAAATTTTAAATTCGTCCAAATCGATTCAGTATGTAGTTCTCTACTAACCTATACATACTAGGAATTTTTTAAATACAAAAAAAAAATCTGTCAACCCCATGGTTTACGGCCTTCATAAGTAAAATAAAACATTGTATGTGTCGAACAGTGAACTTATGGAGTTCCTGGTGTCGCGACACTCGGAGGAAGTGCAACTTTTTACGCAATATTCAAAGGTTACACAGTAATATTTATATTATAATTATGATTTGTTTTTCGTTGCCATGATTACACCTACTTAGCATTAAATATTTAAAACAAGCGTTAAACGACCCGAAATTGCACGAGAAGTTACACTTCAAAAATCAAATGATTCTAAGATAACAGTAATTTAATCAAAAATTGTTTTTGACAATATGATTATCATGGCCTTCTGAATGATGAATACATGAATAAGCATCAAGGAGGTTAATAATAGTCGGTACCTATATACTAAGTGAAAATTAAAAATCTCATTGAAGTTGTGAATACAATAAAATGACAGAGCAAATGTGCGTTTTACCAATTTGAATTATCCCTGAGAAACCAGTCATTATGAAGCATTTTTATTAGACATCGGATATTACAGTCAAAGAATGTTAAGAAGCAAGAGACGGACTTAGATGAGGGCCTTATTTCACTTAACTAATATGTTAAGCCGTTCCAGTCACATTGCAAAATATGTCGACCAATGTTGAAATTCGGGCAGTTGTCATGCCGTGTAGATGGTTTTCATATGACCAATATTTAACAAATAATCACTAACGTTGACATTCGGTTTGAGGGCGGTTTTTTTTTTACCACGCTGGTCTCGACTTGCAAATATGACTTTTTGATTTCATCCAGACGACTGGACACTTTTCACTGCGTTTGTTAGTGTTTATTATTGTGATTTATAAGTGCGGCATGAAACATGTTTAAGAGCTGGGCACAAAAAATTATTACCGCTGAAGCACTTGCAATAATTACATCATCTTCGCTATCCATTTTGTTTAATTTTGGGTGTAGGTATACTAAGCCAGGTCAACGCTGACCAAAAAGATTCTTGTCGTGTGGATACTTGACATACCCAACACGCTAATGACCTCTGTTGTCGAGCGTGTATAATCTACGACATACCCAACATTGGTCGCCATTACATTCGCCAACATTGGCATACGTTGGCCATGTTATCTGGAGCCGGCTTTACTGACGGTGAAATTGGGTACACTCAATATAAATATGTACCTACGTCTGTGTGTAAATATTCAGACAGTTTGAAGAGAGATATTTCTAAACGAATTTCAAAAGAATTGAAAATAATGCATAATACAGTAATAATGTCACAGGTCTAGTCACATTTCAAATACCCTCCTTGATGTGTGAAGAATGCAGATTATTTTGTTTATTTTATTAGCTTAACATGCAATACTAATCACCCACGCTACTGATTATTTAATATGTGAAATTTTCTTTTCCAAATGAGTGATGTGGGAATTTCAAATACGTATATATTACATATTTTTTTAAAATCTATTGTATATTCAAATGAAACAATCAAGTGAAATAGAATTTTTGAAGGAAAGCTAACCTCACTAATAGCTGTCTACGTTGTGTTGTTGTAGTTTGTTTGATCAAACAGGGACGACCAATATTTGTCAAAATTTTCAGACAAAATTCATAAAACAAAACTTAGAAATGAATATTATACTTAATTCCAAAACGATGTAGCATGTAGCTTAGTTTAAAAACAATATGATTGATGAATGTCGTAACAGTCGATCGCACCATATTATACATATTATTGTGCATTTTCAAAATTTACGGTACCTAACGATGTATGGCCAAGCTCTTTCAGAACCAGACTTCAGGACCGAAATTACTCTTTCATATAGGAAGAGTCCTCCACTTTTCTTTACAAATTAAGTGAATTTAGAAAAAAATAGGGAATATAGGGCCTCACTCATAGTTTACAGGAAAACCTAAATGAAAAACTTAAGTCTTTAAATTCCCACGGGAAACGGAATAGTACGGAACCTCTCCACGCGAGTCCGACTCGCACTTGACCGTTTTTTTTAATTTCACTCCCATCCCTACAATATTGAGGTTGTACCTACATGTCATCAATATAATAATAATGCAGTTAATTATCATACGATAATTATGATAATAGAACTCATTGCCGATATATTTGGCGGTGAACCAACTCTCTATTTGAACATCGTGATACTATTATAATGCGCCATTTTCGTACAGCATATGAAATACTGCTTCCGGGCTTTGTAACAATTGGTACGTACAAATATGCATGGCAGATATCATAAACAATACATTTTTAAAAAATGTACTACGATATACAGGGTGATAAGTACCCTACTTTTAGGGGATTTACCAACCACCGCAATCACTCCATCTTCGACTGACTGCGGTGGTTGATAAAGCCCCCAAAATAACCTAAAGTGAGAAAGAGTTGTAAGCAACTAAAATTCTAAAATGGGTTCTACATCGACTTATACTACTGGACGTACCCTAGAGGTTAAAAAGTGTCCCTCCAAAAGAAAAAGATAGATGAATGTGTGGCCAATCTCTATCTCTCTCAAAATAATATCGACATCAGGAACACCGAGAGTCAATCGCTTGTACAAAAAAGGATAGAGATAGGCCACAACCATACTCTATCCTCATCACTCATATGTGAATCCGGAAAATAACTATAAGTACAACGACATACCCCTAGGGTACGCCCTGCAGATAAAATCATATAAGTCGATGTGATCTAAAATATCTATAAAATATACGGGACGTATAATATGCAGCGTGATGTTTTTAATTTTTGTTTGATACGTATATACAGTGTGTAAACGGTAGACCCAAACATAGGGAAAATAACATTGAGAACATTTACAATTTTGTAGTAGGTTACGTGCCATAAGATCTAATGTAAATATGTAGTGGATTACATAGAGAAAATAGTAGTTTTAAAAAAAGTTGTTAATGTTTCCAACATTATTTTCCCTATGCTCAAGTCTACCGTTTGGCGTTTACACAAACTGTGTACAGTGTACAGGAGAACGCGTTTCCAGAATGTATGTCTGCAGACTATCTGTTTGAAAACGACTGAACCGCTTTCATTGAAACTTGATAGACTTTCAATTGTTATCCAAAATTCAAGTACTATACCTATAGCCTGTAGGGTACTTTATATCCAGCTACACTTTGTTCAAGATTTCCATCAAAAATTAAAATCAACAAACGAGTGAATCTGGTGACAAAATCAACGTTCACGCAATCGAAAGCGCGGACAAAAAAGAGTATATTATTGTTATTAAAGAAGAGTGAAAGTATTGTCTCGAAATTTGTAATTATGTCATTATTATGCCCAATTCATTGTCAAAATCTGATTTTTAGAGGATTGTTATTAGAAATTAATTTAACAGGTGTTTAATTATTTGAATGAAAAAAAGTCCGGAACTCATCAAAAACAGCTGTTCTAAGTATGCACAATAGATATTTCGCACTTTCATTTAAATTAAATTAAAATATGAAACAACTTTTCAAATCATCGCTTTTAAAACACAATACAAAAATTACCTGCAAAAATTTATATACCGGGTGCTGATTTGCTTTGTGGGTAATAGGGATTTTACATGTAAAATCATGGTTATGAATTTTCCTGCTTCCCTATATATTTTGGTGAAAAAAAACAGATACAAAATTTGTTCATAATTAAAAACTCTACCTGACACGTATGTTAGCCATGACTTCAACAAATTCAAATTGTTTTCATTGTGTTTTTGACGTTTCAATTTATGATTATGGTTAGTAAATCATGGCTATTTTGATAAATATTTTTAATTTAAACTTAATATCTGGGTGGCCGAGCTTTGCTCGGATGAGTTCAATAAAAACAGTACTTAATATGCTGTGAGATATTATTCCGAAACGAATTTATTTCTGTAACATAATTTAAAATAATTGTTTCTGATATTTTAACTACCTATGTGTATTTTTAAGCGTAAAAACTAAGTATCAACTTGAATCATTTTTTCCTGTAAATATTATTTAGGTCGCCATTTTCAAATCTACCGCCGTTATTGTTTTGTTGACTGAAGAACTCGCAAAAACCGATTTTCATAGATTGAATATCTTGTAAAAATGTTCGAATCAGATGAAATTTTGCTCGCCCGTTACCATTTTAACAATCCAATTTTAAGCATTAATTCCAAATATCAATTTTATCGAAGTACTTTTTCTCTGTGATGTCATCTTAACAACTTCCAGTAAATTTCAAATACTTTTTTTTGCATAGGTACCTACTGAAAAACTCACAAAAATCGATTCTTTTAATAACAAACGTCAGACTAACCTGCGCAAAACTTTTTTTGCATGTATCTTCACCATAGTTTTTAAAAATCGATGTGTTTTGATACACATGCCTGCGGCGCTAGAAGTGCGGCTCTTCGGGCCGCCGTTTTGTCATTATTTACATATTGTGCAAGACACTTCTTATATTAGTGTTCATTTACAATTTTAACACTTGTGATATATTATATAAAATCTATGTAGAAATAGACTTCGAATCAATCTGACTTTAATTGAGCGAGTTATAATAAATAAAAAAACACCTTTTTTTAATTGCTCCCCTCTAGAACCAAAATTCCTACCTAGATCAATTTCTCGCCCCGAAAAATCCTCATTCTGTAAATTTCATCAAAATCGTTAGTCGTTTTTGAGAAAAAAAGGTCTAGGTAAGATTATACGTCATACTACATTTAACGTACCTACTTACCTATACTACATATTTTATATAGGTAATATAAAAATAACATACCTAATTATTTAAATATTAGCTAAAACTACTTACATAATTATGTTTAGATTTTATTGTTGTTATTTTTTTACTTTTCAAATAATTACCGATTATTTTAATAAGTTAAAGATTGACTGTCAGAGTAATTTTGACATAAATAATGAAAATAGTTTGTTTTTTCCAAAGCCTACTCACAATACGACACTGTTTTATGACGTTAAAAAACTGTTTTTTAAAATGATAAAATCGATAAGAAAACGAATTTTTCCAAGGATGAGACCTAGCTAGATCGATTTTTTGCCACTCGAAACCCCTTTTCGGTAAATTTGATCAAAATCGTTAGAGCCGTTTTCGAGAAAATATTTATATAGGTACATAGATAGTAGATACATAGAAACATATATACAAGATTTACTCGTTTAATAATATAGGGATAACAGTTCCTTAATAAATTATTTTGTAATTAAAAGCTGCATATTGGTAATTTGCAAACATACGTAGGTAGAGTTTTTAATTATGAACAAATTTTGTATTTATTTTTTTTCACCGAAATATATAGGGAAGCAGGAAAATTCATAAACATGATTATACATGTAAAATCCCTATTACCCGCAAAGCAAATCAGCACCCTGTATATAAAAATGAATGTTTATCTGTTTGTCAGTTTGTCCCGTATGCGTTCTTATACCATTCATCCGATTGCGATGAAACTTTGGTGAATGGTTGTGCTCACTACCGGGAAGGTTTCTGTAGATTCATAAATTCTTAGCACCTGGATGAAGCCAGGCGGGACCGCTAGATTACCGTGCGTGGTGTAAGTACGTGTATATATGGCGGAGGGGCGGGTGTTTAATCTTTATTATCGAAGCCAGGCGAGACCCCAATAAATCATAAATTCATATCACCCGGGCGAAGCCAAATCGGGCCGCTAGTTTATTATGAAAAGATTTCTTGAATTATTATATCACGCATATATTGCATCTGCTATCAAATTTAATTGTTATTATTTGGGGAATGTCCAAAGATAAAGACAGAATATTTATTGAGCAAATGAAAATAATAAGGTTAATTTTTAACTAAAAACCTAAAGAGAAACCTGTCGATGCACTTTTAAAAATAATAGCATTCCAACATATTACGCAGTTTATGCAATAGATTTACTTACTTTTCTACAGACAACAGCATCTGATGATAAAAATAAAAATAATAGTATTTACAATAGGTACCCGTCCCAAGAATTTATTACAGCATCAAACATAATACGACATTTTTTGAAAAGAGTGCTACCAATCTTGATTACAAAATTTACAACCGTCTACCAAAGTATATAAAAGAATTAAGAGACTTTGAGAAAAAATTAAAACAATACATAATTAATTATGGTTCCATATGCTATAAACGACTTGTTATCACGGTTAATTATTTATATTTTTATTTTTATATTTCAAAATTTTTTTAAACAATTCTGTAAATAACTGATATTTTTTATCCATTTTCTTATAAGGCTCAACTAATAAAATTTATTATTTTATTATTAGATGTCAATGCCTACAAAGAACAGAAATTGTATTCCCAAAAACTTCAACACAGTGGTCCAACGAATTAAGAAAAAAAACCTTTGACTAACAAATAATCGCAGTTATAAAGTACAAATTAAATAGTAAAAAGTAGGTATTCCCGAATTATTGTCAATATACGCAGAATTAATGATCCAAAAGGTTATCCCCAAATATCATCAACATACAAATCCAGATTAAAAAATTCGCCGTCCGTAAGCCATAAATTTTGGCCATCCCCTCATCTGCTATATATAGTTAATTTCGGAAATTTTAGGCAGTCACAAGCTTAATGGAGCGGAAATAAAACGATGTAAAGTATACCCGTTTTTTAGATTTCCCCATGCATAAAAACTGTGCCGCTTATATCGCATTGTGAAAATGTAAGTATTAGTTGCTGCCTACAATTTCCGACCCGTACTGTAGAACAACTGTTTAACAAACAATTGCAGAACAATAAAAGAAATCTAGCCCCTAGAAAATCATAATAAAGCACTTGGATCGGGCAAAAGCAGTGAAAATAAAAGAAAATGCAACATACATTTCGATGCTTTTATCACCGAAACATAAAAAAAATATACCGCACGTAAAAAAATTGCCGCTCTCAGACTACCGTCTCTAGGCCATGACCTATTGGCTAATTCTGGTCTGCCAACATGTGGATTAAATTAAAATTTGATATTGATTCACTAACAAAGTCAGCATCATCAGGAAATTATTCAACTGCGTTGATGGTGCTAATTTTGTTGGTAAAACCAGTGCCGCGTTTTGTACATTAATTGACGGCACTGGTGTTTTGATAACAATTACTTATATTATAATAATAGTTTTTTTTTATACGGCTGTATATTTTTTATTTTTTCCTATATTATGTTTCGAAACAATTATATAATTGGCTGCTCTCCAACGAAAAAAATCTTTCAATTACTTATATTATTTTGGAAAAAAACTTTTCCATCAAAAAAATCTAAAAAAATAATTAGACAATTAAAATTTTAATAAACCAAATCGAAATAAAACTACGTTTAATCATAACTAAATTTTAAATTTAACCAGAACAAAAAATTGACAATGCAGATCACAACATCATTAGAACGAAAAAACTAAGTAAATGTTTTTTCAGCTTTTATTCACAATGTAAAAATTCGAAAAATAGCGCTAAAAAAACGGCATCCGGTTTCTCGATCTTCTTCTACCGGAATCTATAAAAATTGTACTTAACCTTACCTATATTAAAGAAGTGCATTTATGCAGATGTCAAGACCCGCAAGAATAATTACAATACTGTAAATTATTTATATTTGTGATAATGCTAGTATTAATAGTCATCTAACTGCAACGTGCTTGATTAAATCGAATTTATGAGTTAGTGTACCTATTTAGGCACATACCTAAGTAGCTAGGTACTTTACTTAAATTTTGTTAAATTTTAATTTTTAAGTAGCACTGATGCCTGTATTGGAACCACATGAAATTTAATTCCAATTCTCTAACGACTAGAGGAAGAGGAAGTACTGTAATAAAAGTTGTCGAGCGTCTATAATCTACAATTTTTTTTCTTACAAGTCACATCCTTTAGTTCATTGTTCAACCTGTCTATCTTGTGTTCAGTAGATTTACATTAAGTCAGCGCTTACGGGGCTATTAAGAAAGAAAACACTGTCTTAATAAATTAACAGGAACCTTGTCTCTTTATTTTTTCTCAGTTCAAACTTCAAATTAAACATAATGTGAGATAACATAATATATCGCAGTCTCATCCCGAAGAAACAACGCCATATTGAAATCTCGTTTACCTTTTACATATCTTTTATGCTTAACGATGCTGATTTAATATAAACTATTGAAATTATGTCAGCATCGTTCACAATACTGTAACTATTATGAATAAAAAATGTTTCCAGTTTGTAAATTTGTTGTAAAATTTTTGTAATTGATTATATTGTAGGTCATGATTAAGGTACGATGAGTATCGAAACATCGGTGCCGAATTAAATGTTTTTAACAAAAATTCATAAAAGTCTTTGTTTTCCTGTTATTCTACAATTATTAACCTATCGAAAAGGTGCTACTTAATTTTCTAAATTTGTGAATAATATATCTTTTATAATAAAGAATAACAGTTATGCCTTTTATTTGACCAGGTTCCCTCCCATATGTGGGAAGTGTGCGACGCACACAGGCGCTAGAACTAGTCTACAAGCCGGAGCGAACCTTATTTTCTCTATTTACGAAAATAACAGAAAAAAAAAGGCACTGCTGAGGGTCGGCGCGGCCCTGCACTTAACCATATTGCATATACTAAAATAAAAAAAGACTGTGTGACTTAAACTCTCGCACCGAGTGTTCTGTATTTTGTATTTCAAAAACTATAGCTGTTCAAAACAGCGATGTAAAAGTTTTTCTGTCGAATATATTATGTTTATGGCGAACCTTTTCACATCTACGTGCCATTTTTTTTCAAAAAATGTTTAAAGTGGCCATGTCGTACCAGCAAGCACCTAAAGAAATTTAGTGGACAAAAAAATTATTCAAACTTAAATGAAAAAAATTATTTTGATTATGCATTGAGTGCCATGAAACTTTTGTCGACTTGTCGTGTCGATCTCATAATATTATATTATGTTTTTTGAATGATACTTAGTCAAATTTTTTCGACAGCATGTAACATATTTTAATGACCTACCTATTTCGAATTTTGATTGTATACCAATCAATGCCGTGCCGACAATATTCTGTCGCTTGCCACCTATATGGTTCGCCATGGTTCGCCATCCCTGCTGTAGGCTCTAACATCACCAGTTTTTTTAGCTGTACTATTTTTGGAAATAGAGCAAGGAATCTGTTTTC
Source organism: Mongoloraphidia duomilia (assembly GCA_039654895.1). Taxonomy (NCBI): domain Eukaryota; kingdom Metazoa; phylum Arthropoda; class Insecta; order Raphidioptera; family Raphidiidae; genus Mongoloraphidia; species Mongoloraphidia duomilia. The sequence goes on along the minus strand of CM077516.1, from coordinate 38,830,697 downwards.
AAGATGTTTTCAATAAAAACTACGTAACATGAAATTCTGAAAAAATAATTTTGAGATCCTTAAGAAAAGTTCTTTAAATGATAGGTACCCCACATGACCGAATACAAAGATTATTTTTGGTGTGTCAAACTTTGGCCTTCCCATTTTTTTTTTTAGATTTTGACTAGGTATTAGAATAATATGCGGGTTTATATAAATGCTAAATTTCAGCTTGATACCTTTATTTAATCCAGAGAAATTCGACTGTGACAGACATATAGACGGACAAACGAGTGATCCTATAAGGGTCTTGTTTTTCCCTTTGAGATACGGAACCATAAAAAATGAATAGTTTTTCTCGTCCCTAATTTTAAGAATCTCATATCGACAATCGCGAATTTATTTGCAGAAAAAAATCGACGTTCACACGAGTGAAGCTCCGGGAAAAAGTTAGTAGACTATAAATGCGACTATAAGAATGACGGCCTGACAATAATTATTATGATATACCGTTAATGGAGTACACATTACACCTGCTAATACGGCATATGCCAACTCCATATGAACCATTGCTAATTATATAACGTTAACACAAAACAATAGACCGCCCGTAACAGTATGTCAGTTTCTAATTAGTGTTTAGCGTGTAATGATCCTATATTAATTAATTTATATATTAGAACAGCGATGTGTTCGGGATTATCAGGTCTGTGTAAATGATATCAAACCATGCTCCAAATTTTATATTATTTATTATATAATTGTTTGACCGAACTATGATTGTTGCAATTAAATTTTATAGCGTTTCTGATTATAGTATTGTTCCATTGTTCATAATTTTTACGTTATTCTTTTCTCTTCAATTAATCCCGTTCAGTTGTTTTTAGTCTAATCTCCGCTTTGCTTGAAACAAGTATACAAAATAATTTTGTAAAATTGTACGGTGCTTACACCGTTTTGTAATTTTCTTTATTTAAGTGTAACTTCTTTTGCGAGTTCGGGTCGTTAAATATTTAACGCTAACGGTTAACCATGGCGACCAAAAATAATTTATAACATTTAGATGTAGACCTAGGTAAGTTTCACTTCTGTAGTGTGTAGTTTAAACAACATACCAGTGTTTGCCGGATGGCGTGTAATGTGTATAAAGTTCGGCCATCATTTTTCAGTGTGTAGGTAATACCTATTGGTAAAACATTGTGTAATAAAAAATCTACCTACATACCTAAGTTCCAAATTTAAATATATTGCATTTGATCCAATTTACTCAGCAACTGCCTTAGCCATCCGGACACCCCGGGCGAAATGTTCTTCAGCGCCCTTTATTTCTTATTATTACCTAACGATTGATTCGCGACCCCCTTGACCCTGGCGACCGGATAGCCCCCTCCCCCTAAATTCGACACTGAACTTACTTTATCCTTGGAATAAACTAAACAACAATGTAAAATGTAAATAAAACCAAATGAAAAATAGTGTTTTCGTTTTATTATATCCGTGAATATGAAGATGTATAGCAATAAAATAAATCAAAATTCTTAATTACTTCTCAGTTTTAACAACTTTATAAATGTCAACAAGCATAAACATAAATATTCAATAATTAATTAATTCCGCCTCGATTTATTTATAGACGTATTTTATAACTCACCTTATTAAAAACAATTTAATAATTACAAAAGCGCCAGTAAAATATATTCTGAATTTTTAGTCATCGTATGTATCATTCAAATCTCCAAAAAGGAAACAAAATTATTGTTAGTAGAATGAAAATAGTAAAACACTAAATTTGCTTCCAGAACAAGATATAAAACTCTTTATTTAATCAAAAGAGATGGACGACATGTTTTTAGAGCTTAAGCTCTCATCATCAGGTCAATTTAAAAAAAACAAAATTTTACAATAATTGAAATCAATTGTAATCAAAAAATTGTGACATTTTGAAAATGTCACAATTTTTTGATTACAAATTTACTACAAGATGCTTAAAGTAACAAAGAACTTATTTGTACGCAATTTTCAATTATTGTAAAATTTTGTTTTTTTTAAATTGACCTGATGATGAGAGCTTAAGCTCTCGAAACATGTCGTCCATCTCTTTTGATTAAATAAAGAGTTTTATATCTTGTTCTGGAAGCAAATTTAGTGTTTTACTATTTTCATTCTACTAAGTATTGAACAAGAAGCAAAAAACGAAGTCTCACTATACACAAAATTATTGTTATATTTTTGCTTTAGAAACATAACTTAATGCATTTTTGTTTATCTTTAAACCAACTAGGTACTATGTCCTCATTTATTTATTTATTTATTTTATCAGGTAGGTATCTGTATCTAGTAACTGTGAAATGTTCATTTTAAACCTTTGAAATTCTTTTTATCAATGCATTTTTCCCATGATGTCAGTTAGACAACCGCTTTAAATTTTAGCCACTATTATTTATCCATTCTTTTTTTACATTGATAGCGTGGAGTATATTAATTGATAGCTTAAATAGCTTGAAAGAATGCGGTAGATAACAAATAAAATTGTTTTTATAATGCTAACTTTGTTAGCAAAATGCCCGTCGAGTTTCAGATTTAGGTATTGTTTATTTATCTATATTAAGTATATTTTGTAATTTTATTTTAAACATTATGATTTCAAGTACCTTTTACATTCGGCCATTACTTGATGTGGATTAATGTTATACATTTTAAAACTGAATAAAACACAGCCTTTTAAATTATTTGTAGGTACTTGCGAATTTAATTTGATAACAATTGTTTCGCACAACACAGAAGAACTTTAAGATAAACTAATAGATTTATACGGCTGAATTGCAATTGAAATGTTTTTGTTGGAAAGCAGCCAATTAGATAATTGATTCCAAATATATCGGAAAAAATCATTTTACCAACCATAGTCACAGTCAGGATTCTAACCTGAACCTTTCCACTTTCTGGGCGAAATGAGCTTACAATTACTCAACCGTGACATGATTACTAATCTAACATTCTTCTTATTGTATATGCTTCGGAATCATTTGATTTTCTCAACATGCTAGTGTTAATTCATTGTAGCTAGGTTTTAGAAGTGAATCTTCGTACTAGCGAGGGCTCATCATGAAAGTGAAAATTATTTCAAACACCCTTAAAATGGGATATATTAAATATATAAGTACCTAGATATATCAATGCTATAAATAACATTGATATATCTAGGTACTATGGTTGGTAAAATGATTTTTTCCGATATGTTTGGAATCAATTATAGAATTGACTGCTTTCCAACAAAAAATTGTCAGAAGAGCTTTGTCTAACGAAGCCACTGGATTGTTCGAAACAATTGTTATAAAATAAAGTTCATAAGTGTAAATAATTTGAAACGTTGTTTTATTTGATTTAATGAATATGATTTTAACAAAAACAATGGTAAAACTGATTTATCCATTATTTTTATTTGTTCCAGGAAGGAGTATCTGATGAACTAAGCGAACCGAATCAAGAGGAACACAAAGACATGCCTCCGGGAGTCGGTGAACGACTGAGGCGAGCCGAAGCCGAGGTTCAAAGACTCCAGGAGCAACTCAACAACGCTTATGAGCTGTCGACGACGAATACTCTCAAAGTAGACGCTAAGGTGTGTTCTTACGTTTTAAAACCAATTCTCACATAGCGACACGACTTGACGCGACATAATGTCGCTTCCAGAAAGTTACATGTTTTCAAATGCAGCAATTCTTATCAGAGCGACACGACACAACAAAATTCTACGCTTCAGAGAGCTTTATACGCCGCTTCAGAGCCGTTCCGTGCCAGGTGTGCAAGGAGGACGGCGCACTGGAGCGCCACCAGGAAAGGGCGCCAAATAGGCGCCGAGAAAAAATAACAAATATAATAAAAATTTTATGTGAAAGATAACGTAAAATTTCATAAACCTGATTTTTAAATTGAATTAAATTGTAAATTATAGACGCTCGACAACTGAGGTCATTAGCGTCTGTTCTGATTTTTAAAATATGCATTATGTGGAGGAAAACAGTTTATCAAAAATAATATACAGGGTGTCCTCAAAGACACTAAACACACGCCTACCACATGTTCCTGAGACTAAAATAAGCCGATTTACCGATTTTACCTTCTTACAAAATTTCTTAGTTTGGGCGCTATACGGCGCTATAAGTTACAATTTTGAAATCGTTTTTTTGTTATAAATTTAAAACGGATTGTGCGATTTTGCTAAAATTTGGCACGTTGACATAGTTTTATGGAACAAAAAAACCCATATCAAAATTATGATTAATATTAATCCATAGGCGTAGAACTCAAATTTTTTAATATTTGAACGTTTCAAATTTCTACGCCAATGGAAGAAAAGGGGTTTAAGTATAAAATTTAGATCCAGTAATTTATTTGCTACAAAAAAGCTACTCTTAATAAGACTCGATTACTCTCATGGTTTTTGAGAAATTTGTATTTTAATAATTCGCAGTAATTTTTACAAAATGAAGTAAAGCTACTAAAATATGAATAGAAATAAATAAATATGTCATAAAAAGTGGTCAAAGTGTCCACCATTTTTATGCATACAAAGATTTATACGACGAAGAAAATTAATTTACTCTTTGCTTAACTTCTTCATTATCTCCAGTTTTATACTTTGAAAAAAGCATGGCCATCTTATTTGTTTACTGATCAACTTATCATTATCAACGTATTATTATTGATTAGCTTATTATTAAAATACAAATTTCTCAAAAACCATGAAAGTAAACGAGTCTTAATAAGAGTAGCTTTTTTGTAACAAATAAGTTACTGAATCTAAATTTTGTACTTAAACCCCCTTTCTTCCATGGGTGTAGAAATTTGACATGTTCAAATATTAAAAAACCCGAGTTCTACGCCTATGGATTAATATTTAATCATAATTTTGATGTGGGTTTTTTTGTTCCATAAAACTATGTCAACGTGCCAAATTTTAGCAAAATCGCACAATCCGTTTTATATTTATAACAAAAAAACGATTTCAAAATTGTAACTTCAGGGCCGTATAGCGCCCAAACTAAGAAATTTTGTAAGAAGGTAAGTTTGCTTAAATCGGCTTATTTTGTTCTCAGGAACATGTGGTAGGTGTGCGTTTAGTGTCTTTGAGGACACCCTGTATATTCTAAAAGATACTTAAAAATTTCTAGTTTACATGGGAACATGGTTTTTCTCAATTTCCTGCTTTCCTATACATTTCACAGAAAAAACATACTTGGCAAAAATGAAAGGAATTCATGTGTAGAATAAGACAGTATTTTGTTTCTAAATTTTTATTTCCTTTTTTCTTTTTTTTTTTTGAAATTTTGTTTCACTCTACCATCGTAATTAATACCTTAAATATCCTGACTAATAGTTTGGCCGTTAAGCGTTTCAACCTTGCACTTTGTGAAAGAGAGATGCCACTCGGTACGAATGTTGGTCGAACCCATATCTTCACTTTAAGATGTGAAGGCATTTTGGGCCCCGCGACCGGGCTCCTAGACAGGGTGGTTGCGTAACTTTCAGGGGCAAAACGCCTGTAACTCAGCAACCGATCCTCGCACAGCCTTGGGGGTAGTCTCATTGGATTCAGCACACTCTATTTCATACGGGACGGTCCTCAGACCGCCTTCGAAACCTCCACCAGCCCGCGTATAGGGGTGAAATACAAGTAGTTTATTGAAATGTTAAATTTTTTTAGGCTACGTTTGCATTTTGGGTAGGACAAGGTTTTTTTCCGTTGCGTGGAGGGAGGCGGTGTAAATTTAAAAATTAGTTTTCGGGATCGGCAGCCACCCCATTTGGCCGCCATCTTGAAAAGGGGGTGTAGTGGGGCTGTTAAGTGTTTAAACCATTTACGACGTGATAGAGAGATGCCACTCGGTATGAATGTTGGTCGGACCTATATCTTCACTTTAAGTAGTAGAGCCTTTTTGACTTTCTCATGTCATATAATATAAACATTTACTCATATTGGACGATCATTTGCACTTACGTCCTTATATTTCACCTCTGTACGCGGGCTGGGGAGGTTTCGAAGGTGGTCTGAGGACCGTCTCGTATAAATTAGAGTGTGCTGAATCCAATGAGACTACCCCCAGAACTGTGCGAGGAACGGTTGCTGAGGTACAGGGGTTTTGCCCCTGAAAGTTACGCAACCACCCTGTCTAGTGACCCGGTCGCGGGACCCAAAATAACTCCACTTCTTAATGTATGGGTCAAACCAACATTCGTACCGAGTGCCACGTCGTGCATGGTTTAAACACTTAACGGCCCCACTACACCCCCTTTTCAAGGTGGCGGCCAAATGGGGTGGCTGCCGACCCCGAAAACTCATTTTTAAATTTACACCACCTCCCTCCACGCAACGAAAAAAAAACCTTGTCCTACCCAAAATGCAAACGTAGCCTAAAAAAATTTAACACTTCAATGGACTACTTGTATTTCACCCCTATACGCGGGCTGGTGGAGGTTTCGAAGGCGGTCTGAAGACCGTCCCGTATGAAATAGAGTGTGCTGAATCCAATGAGACTACCCCCAGAACTGTGCGTGGAACGGTTGCTGAGTTACAGGCGCTTTGCCCCTGAAAGTTACGCAACCACCCTATCTAGGGGCCCGGTCGCGGGGCCCAAAATGCCTTCACATCTTAAAGTGAAGATATGAGTTCGACCAACATTCGTACAGAGTGGCATCTCTCTATCACAAAGTGCAAGGTTGAAGTTGGATTCGTCGCTTGGCGGCCCCACTATAATAATACTCATAATAACTTTTTTATCAATTTTATCCATAGATTACGTTGGTAACGTCGGAAAACAAAATTAAAAAAAAAACTATTTTTTTTTCAAATTTTTTTAGCTTTTATTTATTTATTATGTACACCCTTTATATAAAAAATTATCATTAGTAAGGAAGAGTATTCTAACAAATATTCATAATAAGTAATTTTTAGGTAAATTTTAGCTACCGCTTACGTTAGTAATAAAAAAATTTCGAAAAGTTTGAAAAAAATAGGTTTTCCAATTTTTTAAATTTGTTTTTAAATTTGTATTCTGTTTTATCAGCGTAATCTATTATTAAAATTGACAAAAAAGTTATTATGAGTATTAGTTAGGATATTTACAGTATTAATTACGATGGTATCTTATACCTAGTTAAAAAAAAAAAAATTAAAAACAAAATACTATCTTATTTTACACATGAATTCCTTTCATTTTTGCCAAGTATATTTTTTCTGTAAAATGTATAGGAAAGCAGGAAATTGAGAAAAACCATTTTCCCATGTGTAAATGTCCTATTTACTTACACTTAAAATCCGAACACCCTGTATATTTTTTTTACTTCATTTACTATTGAATAGAAATTACGTGGGCTGCGGGGGGGCGCCCAATTGCAATCTTGCAAACGGGCACTGACACTCCTAGGGACGGCCCTACGCCGCTTAGTGCACTGTAGTGTTGCATCGCTATGTGAGAATCGAGGATATAAAACTGTCGTATCGCCATAATATGCTGACCTTTTAAAGTCTGGTCTTAAGACTTAAAAGTAATAAAATATTACAATGGTTGATTAAAACTGTTTTCTTTTCCAGGAAACTGATCATATAGAAACAACATCGAGTACAAATAAACACAGAAAAGAAGCTTTTCATCGAGTAAGTAAATTGTAATTGTTTTAATTATTTATAGTCATGACGCTCCGTCGTAATTCAAACAATAGTTCTTAACACGGTCACTCGGAGCAACAGGTTAGCTGTTAAATTATAATATCAGACAGATTCTTTTTCTGCCTTGATTGTTGACTGCTATATACCTACGAAAAAATCAAAAGCCACCGTCGGGACTTGAACTCGAAACACCCTGTTTTCGGCTGGTGAAGTTTCCAATTACTCTACAGTGCCACGAGGGTAGAATCCGTTTCCCTCGTGTATATAGCGGCCAACAATCAAGGCAGAAAAAGAATATGTCTGATATTATATAATTTAACAGCTAACCCGTTGCTCCGAGTGACCGTATTAAGAACTATTGTTTCAATTATATTTATTGAATAATATATGTATTTGCATCTAAGCAAAATCTATGCAAATATGACAAAAAAATGTGTAAGTCCAATTAGTACTCTTTTAGTATGTGTAAACATCTTGTGTTCGGTTTTTCTGAGATTACTGTCGTATACTTATTATTAAACTTTTAATAAGAAAAAATTAAACCTCCTTCATAAAAGCCACTAAAAAGAAAAATATAATAAAATTTTGAGATCGGCGCCAATTTAATCACTATAAAACTTTTTATATACTTTCATTTAATTGGCGTCGATCTCAAAAATGTATTATTTAAAACTACTGAAGCGATTTAAGTAAAAATTATATAGGACCACCTCGACATCTTTCTGAACACAACGGAGTCGAAATCATTCAAATAAACCTCTCGAGAAATTAAGATTGAAAAAACATTAAAATAAATAATTAGATGAATGCATAATGACTGCAAACAGTATATGAAGACACCTGTTGTAAGAACAATGACGTAACACAACATTGTAGTCAGGAAAAATTCATTAATTCAAACCTATGTCACCGTAGGGATTTTAACCCTAAACTTTCCACTATCGCGGCGGACTGAGTTGACGCGATAGTGGAAAGTTTAGGGTCAAAATCCCTACGGTGACATAGGTTTGAATTAATGAATTTTTCCTGACTACAGTGTTGTGTTACGTCATTGTTCTTACAACAGGTGTCTTCATATACTGTTTGCAGTCATTATGCATTCATCTAATTATGTATTTGGTCACGACTTACGTGTTAAATTTGTATTTATTAAAATAAATATATATATTAACACGTCGAAATGATAACGTCCGTTTTTGAAGTCGGTTAAAAATTACATGCGCACTGACTATGCTGCGCAGGATGTATATCCGTTCGGTTTTTCGCCACATCAATTTTCTGAGATTACTCTCCTTTAAAAATTTTTCGGGGGTGGAACGCGAGCTTAGATGTTTGCACATCAAAAATACAGATAAACTACAGATAAATTATCTGTCGATTATTTTGCTATAGCCATTTATGGATCTCGAAACCGTCAGAGAAGAAGACTGCGATTCAGCCGTTTCATCAGCCCCATCATCTCTGTCACCCCAACCGTACTATCACGTCTCAACTCATCCGAATTTTACCAACGCCGATCGGTACGGGAATTCCTCGCCCCCACCGCAAATAGAACAGCCGCTTATTTCGTATTCACCACAACCATCGGAAGGATATGCATCGCCGCCCAGCTTTTCGCCGCAACCTCCGGCGGAAATGATCTGGTTCACGCCATCGGACGAAATGAAGAAGAAGTTCAATGAACTGAACGATGTAAATAAAAAATCAGATTTTGAAAAAGAACTTGGAATAGCTAAACGACAAGTCAGAGAACTTGAAAGAGCATTATTGGCGGTAATTATATTTTTTCCGCTCTCCGTTTCATTCTTTTATGAGTATTTATGTACAATTGTGGCCCCAAAAACCTAACTGAAATTAAATACTTAATCTAATACATTATATTTTTATTAATCGGGACACATTAGAATACTTTGGCCCAATTTAGCGATTGCCCTAATTATGCAAAGTTCCACTTTACTGCTGGGTATCTGATACGATTTTTAGCCCTAAATCTCGATTTAAAACTAAATGGAAATCTCAATTTAGTTGAAAACAAATGAGATTCTTAAATCGAGACTTAAGGCTAAAAGTCTTACCAGAAATCCAGCATTTTTCAGCAATATAATGTTGTGTAAGAACCCTGATAAAGGCAGCTGTTGGTTAAAACTTGAAACGGCTATAATATGGTAGGTATCTTTTAAATATATTGTTTTTCAGACACGAGAAATAAAAGGTCAAAATGTAAGTAAACAAGCAGAAATAGTCAATTTGGCGTTATCCGAACGAATAAGATGCCTGGAGGCCAGAGAAACATCTCTTTTAACTGAACTCCAAGAGATGCGGGAACAAAACGAACTACAGGAATTCAGAATATTGGAGCTCGAAGAATGCCAAGATAAGGTTTGTTATTCTAATATACAGTAGGCTCCATAGGCGTAACTAGAGAGGGATCGGATGAGTCTGACCCACCCCCGAGTACCGTCTGGCTCACCTTAGAAATAATAATTAATAAAATTTAAACGTTTTTTTTCAATGTAAAAGTTGATCAGACAGAGAGACAGACTGTGGCCAGCCCCACCTCAGCTTCAAATGTAACTATTTTTCACATTTCACTCTTGTTCTGTGATACCAGAAACCAATTGTAAAATCATACTGTCTTTATTTCAGTGGTCACTTCATAGTCAATTATCTTCGGAATATCGGGAAGCAGATTCAACAAGAATAACACCTCTGTCACTCGAAATGGTAGAAGGAAGAGGAGATGACGTCAGAGAGCATTTAAAAGACATGCTGAAGAGATCATCGGATCCTGAGGATACACACTGCCTTCAACAAATATTGACGTTGCTGATTAATTTGGAATCATTGTCTCAAGAACATTCCAGCTTCTTGGATGGAATGTCTGATGATTTGATTACTGTAAGTTTTGTTCTTGCATTTATCTGAGCTACTGCTGCTGAAATGCCTATAATATTTGAAAAGGTTACAACCATTTTAGGTGGTAAATGGTAATACACATGTTAGTTTTAAATACGTTATTTGCAAAAATTTTGATTTCTCATTGGTTTCGCTGTTCTTTTTAATATATAACGACAGCGCTAACGGATTTATTTTAAATTTTAATATTAGTAGTGCATTGTTTGGTTAAAATCAGTTTTCCAATCCATCTTTTGAGCTTATCAAGAGTAGTACATTATATAAAATTTGATAAAATTAGCGCTGTTAATTTTTAAATTTAAATACTAAAACATTATTTTGGATATTGCCAGAAATACAATTAATTATATAAATAACGTAGCAGCAATAATTATCTTTCTTTTTTTAGGATAAATTTAAAAATGAATGCGACATAAAATCATCTCAAAGATTATCAACATCTTATCCATTTATTGACAAGCAAAAATTGTGCGCTGAAATAAACCAAATTAAAGGTGAAGAGGATTTTATATTGAAATTAAGTCCAGTTAAGAAAAAGCAACTTTCAAATGCGTCTAGTCTTCAAGAAAGCGGAATTTTCGAAGGCGAACCAGCTGAAATGATTTCTCAGAGTACACAAACTGATTCTGTTCCAACCATCAATGATACTCCAAAAATCGGTGACCTCACTGCGGAAATACAAAAACTGAACCAGATTCGAGAATCAATTGAAGAAGGAAAGAAATGTTCAAAAAAACTTGTACCTGCAACAAAAACTACGAAAGAAATCGATTTTTACAGAAATCGATTGGAAGTTCTAGAAAATAAAATCAGTATTTATGAAAGTAGTGGCGATTTACAAACTAAAAAATTGACGGAAAGATTAAATCATGAAATATATTTGACATCTCAAGTTAAAGAATTAACAACTAAACTTGAAAAGCTTCAACGAAGTAATGAAAAATTAGAGGAAGAACGCTGTGAACTGGAAGAAGCCGAGAACGATACTCGTTTAAGATGTCAACAACAGGAAATAGAACTTGAAATTATATCAGAAAGATTGAGAGACGTGGAAGAATCGAGAAATGCAATAAAGCGAAAAGCTAAAGATGCGAAGGCGTTAGCTACTTATTGGGAATCTGTAGTGACCAAATACGAGGAGAGAAATTTTGAACTTGAAGAACGACAGATGGATTTGAAACATAAATCTGAATCATTAGAAAAAATTCTACCTGCATTAATTTTGTGGAATTTGTGGAACATACAAAATAAAAATAGATTATTGAGTCCAATTCTTCCATTAGAAGATACTCAGAAAGAAATCTTACAGAAAGAAATTGAAATAATAACTAACGAGCGAGATATTATTAAAAAGGAAAAAGATGAATTAGAAAAAAATACAGAACTTTTAGAAAGTAAATATAAAAATGTGATGAAAAATTATATTTGCCCTAATTGTATGAATCGCAAAAGCGTAGCAGATGACGAGAAAAAAGTACAAGAACTGTTGAGTATTAACAAGGAATTGAAAAAACAAATCGATCTTTTGGAACAAAGAGAAGTTGCATACATCGAAACATTACAACAAGCTGATAACATTTGGGCTGAAATGGAAACTAGTTATAAAAAACGTGTTTCAGATGCTGAAGAAAATGAATCTAAATTAAGAGCTAAAGTTCGACAATTAGAAGAAGCTGAAATAAAATTACGTAAAGCAGATATTCCTTTAAACGAACGTATTACAGAATTAGAGGAATCTGAGAAAAAGCTCGAGGAAAAACTAAGATACTTAGAAAGAGAAAATAAATATTTGTCGAAAGAAAATGTTCAACTAAACGAAGAACTGGGCACTGTAAAAACTGAATGGAAAACTATTAAAGAGCATTTGGAAGGGCCGATTTCTTATGAAATGGATAGACAAAAGAAGAGACTTAAACAATTGCAAGAAGAAATCGAAATATCTTCAAAGATTCTAGAAGATACTGAAGAGTCTCATCAAAAAGAAATATCAGTTTTAAAAATGCAGTTAAATAAAACAAACAAAGAACTCGTTCATCTTGATATGACAAACAGTGAATTGAAAGAAGAAATTTCTACTTTGGAAACGAGAATTTCTGAAATGCAAGTAAATCTGATCGAACAAAGAATCTCTTCCGACAGGACAATAAAAAATCTAACATCCGAATTAACTCAAAGAGATCGTCAGCTTATGTTTAGAATACGATGTTCCGGAGACAAGCCAATGAGTTTGCATGAAGAACTGAGTCGAAATCAGAAGGAAAATACACCAGAACCTAACGATGATGGGTTAAATATAAAAACAAGCATCAACTCGTGATATGCTTAGTATTATACTTATCTTATTTATTTGTATAAAATGCTAAAATAATCTCATATCTTTCTACAACAAAACAAGACTGAAGAAATCGTCCTAAACAACGAAAAAGGTTTGATTTAAATAAATTTCTTATTATTTATTTAACTCTATTTGGAAATAGATCAAAATTAAAATTTAGTTTTAAACACATGTTCCTTCGCAATCAGTTAGGTACCTTTTTCGTGATCCCAGAACTGTAAAAAGTAAATTGGTACGTACATCGTGTATACAAAATATTTATTCCCGATACACCATGCTTTGAGGAAATGTTTAAATACAATTAATTTATATTTTATAAAAAACATTTTTTTTAAATGAAGCTAGTAATAGGTATTATGTTTCTGTTGCCATTTTTTTTTGACCATACTAGATAACGTGTTGTCCCAACCGGAAGATAAAATTGCACTCGTAAATAAATTAAACAAATACAAATCAACAAATAGTCTTCACTCTATAGCACTCGATCAAGCAAAAAAAAACATAAATAACAAGCCATGAGGTGGGTCGTTTATTAGGACTAAAGTGCGACCCTTGAGGTCCACACGACGAACTTCCCAGTTTGATAAATATTTAATAATAATAATTAAATTAGATATTACACATAAAAGTAATCATTTTAATCATTAAAACATAATTATTATTTATTTTTAACAATTAAAAAAAAAAAACGGCTGAACCGATTTTTATAAAATTTATGTCGGATCAAAATGACGTTAACACGCCTCGATTGACACCCTTACGAAGTCGATATAATTTTTTATTCGCGAGATATTGTGTAAAATCTACTTTTATGGAGTCTATTTAGTTAAGAAAAAGAACGGCTGAACCGATTTTGAAAAAATTTCTTTCAGATCATATTTACGTTAATACGCGTCGATTGGCACCCTAACGTAGTCGATATCATTTTTCATTTTTAGAAAGAAATGGACACATACGTACGTACGTACGTACATACGTACACACACACATACACACACAGACATCTTTCTAAAAATAGTGTAGTGACCTTGAAACATAAAAATTTGTTATGCACTTTGATTTCGATTTTCGGGCCCATTACAATAACTTCCAATGGGAAGTTAATAATAAAATTTGACTTTCACTTTGCACACGCGCACACTCAAAATTAGGTTAAAGGTTTTAAAACTATGTTCTTGATTTGTGAGTGAAAATAATACTGAACGAATGTTTTAATTGAGAATTTGATCACAGCACTGATTTTATGCGGCAAAATAAATTATAGTTGCATAATGTTATGCTATTATAATAGAGTAGTTGTACAGTACTTTATCGTTTGTGTACATAAAAACACAAATGCACAGTTATATGTAGGTATTCCAGTCATCGTGTTCTTTGGAGCACTGGTAGTGCGAAATTATGAGTTTCGGATTCAAGACCTGACAATGAAATTTAATTTTTCCTGTTCACCCTTACTTACATGTGCGTTTTGTGAATAAAATTGAAGTTTACAATTAATTTTTTTTTTTCAGTGAACTGCCAATTTGGAATTAACGACATGTTATCAGTCAACTATGAAAGATTTGAATCATTTTTTTAAGGCAGCTCAATTATAATTTGATTCAAATATAAAAATCAAGAAAACATACCAAGTTTTAAATGTAAATCTGAATACTTTTGGAGATGTGCATTTCAAAGGACATCGAGTCATAAAAATGATGATGGACATTGGCTGGTATGTCTTTAAGCGCAAACGCAACCATTGAAGTTATAATTATAAATAAGTTTATAAATAACTTATAAGCTAAGCAGCATATAATATTATAAACTTTTAACATAAATTACTGTACAGTACAGTTAAATATTATATTTTAACAGAATTTATACATATCAAGAATGTTGTACTTTAGGAATTGCACAGTGCCAAAAATGTGTGCTAAAAAGATTGCTAAACATTAAAAAATCATTTAAAAACTAACAATTGAAACAATTACAGTTTGTTAAAAATTAAATTTATTATTTACTATTTTCAAATCTAGTCGAATTGCCTTTTACAGTATATAGATAATAATATAACAAAAAAACGAATAATTATATTTTATAAAAAATATGTAATAAACTCTCAGAAAATTGTATGCTCCCAATATTATGTAATTATAGCATTATTCTGTAATGGTCGCTAGAAAAATAATAAAATGTATATTTATCTTTTATCTATTTTTCATTTAAAATTATATCAATTTTTCATTTAAAAAGAAATCGAAGAACACACCGTTCGTCGATTTCTTTTTATTGAAAATTTCAATCAAAATGATGGGAGTGCACACATAAAATCTATTTTTTAGACTACGCGTGCGTCACCTATCATTTTGATGGAAATCTTCAAAAAGAAAAACCAACGAACACACCCAGTGAAAGTGTAATCAATATAAGTTTCACTCTTGTTCGAAGAGGACAGTGGTTAACGGTTAACTTTCGTGGGTTCGAAACCCACCTCCGCTCATGGATGTTTTGTGATGTCATTTAGTTTTAATAGAATTATTATTTGATGTATTTAAGACTCTAATGACCTAAGTTGTCGACGTGTCTATAATCTACAATAAATAAAAAACTCGGGTCGCAGTGCCAAAACCCTGCCGACAATATAGTGTATTTGCTAATAATTGTGGCTTTATTATGTGAACTTAAGTTTGTTTTTAAACAAAATAAAAAATGTAACCCCTTAATACATCCCTTAAAATAATATTTTTTTTCTTAATTTCAATATTTTTATCAATGCAACCTCGGTACCAAATTAAATACACCCTTCAGTAAGTAAAGCACTATCCGCAAACTAGTGTTTTCATAAAATTTGTAAGTCCGGTCCTGTCGGGCCGATTTTATTAAAATTTTAGCAGCACATTTTAATCGTTACTAAAGGGTTAAATTTCAATTTTGAAACGATTCTGAGAATTTTTTCGGCATTTTTGGGCCAAAAAACATTTTTCAACCCCTAAAAACCACCCTTAAAATGGTCCGATTGGGCCCATTTTAAATAGGCTTCGTGAGGTGATGGATTTCAACGTGCCTACCAAATTTCGTCAAAATCAATTAACTCTTTCGAAAGTTATTGCCCGCACACATATATATATATATAAATATATATATTATAGCAATCGCCCCTCGTTTGGACGCTAATTTACAACAATGGCTTTTGCTTCAAAAGACCCGAATTCAATCGGTTGCGCGGATAGCTACCGACGGCGCGGGGTCATGGGTCGGAGAACAAAAATTATTATCTAGCGATACGATCGCTCTTGTTTTTAGGAAAGCAGCCCTAAAATTTAAGTACAGGAAAAGCCCTTAATGGGCCATAAAAACCCAACCACCTACCATTCGACACTTAAGACAACACAAAAAGTGAACGCACACAATAAATCGTGCGTCACAATAATTCAATTTAAATTTGAAGTCACCTCTACACTCAGTATCACCTAACCAGAGACGGACCTCGTTGGAAAATTAATTAGTGGGCCAGATACCGACCGAGAGATCAAAGGGCGCCAGAACTTATAGGGCCACACTGCGTAAGTCTCAGGTCGTCCAAACTGAGACGCGAGAGTGGTCACAGTTAGGGATAATTCGAGGAAGATAACCACGTTGGCCAAAAGAGATCCGAAAAATATTCCGGAACAGAGTCCAGAACCACAATCACAGTTATATTAAATCCCAGGCCTAACGCTGTTACTTCCTTAGCAAGATAAACAGAAAAAATCCGAGATTATTTCAAAGGCCAAAACCACACGATAACTTAACATAAAATACTAACAAAACAATAGATTCCGAACACAATATCGGGACACACAGTATTCGAGATACCAAAAAATAAAAGCGGCACTGTAATCACAGGCCTCACGGAACTTCCAACAATCGAGACAAAAATCCTAATTCAATAGGCCTCGAAGCCTCATAAGAAACTACTTAATCAATCGCAAAACGCTAGCGTGACGTTAGCGGGCGATAAGCGAACGATAGCAAAACGATAGCGAAATTCTCAACATAAAATCTTCATAAATAATGAAGCGATACGGAACGATAACGAACTTCACATAATTAATCTTTAACAATTATTTCACACTTAATCCGGGCCTGTACAGAAATTCCTGAGCCTGAAAAGAAAATACATAGCATACGACTCGGGACATAAACACTTTAAAATCGCGAGACTGACGGCGTGGAATTCAAACTTAATTCGTAATAAGATTCAAAACATTCTGGAAAATTCCCAATGTAGTGCAAGAAATCCTACAGGAATACAATCGACGCACTATTATTCATGTTAATTCTGACGTAAATATCTAAATTGACCAGTACTATGCAGAGTGGTCGACATTCAGGAATGTAAAATGTTCATAAAATATTAGATTTGATCCTTTAATATTTTCGGGATATATTGTAGTACCATATCTATCCCACTGGGCTAGACACTTGATAATATTCTGGGATACTTTATGCGTTGTCACTTATGATAGCGAATATTAAAAATTTCGGGATCTATGCAAAATCTTCAAAATTTCTGGAATAAATTAAATTATTCCCGTATTCCAGAATCAACACAACCACACGGAAATCCAAAAGCAGCAACTTATAATCCCTAAACTAGGAGAAACCGACTGGTTTCTTTATGGTTTATTGTTTGCACGGTAAGCTAACTATATCCAATAACAATAATCCAACAATGGAAGTACGGAAAATAAATCAATTTTCGGGAATTAGGAAAACTAGGAAGGTCGACCAATACAGGAATCGAAGCAGAAAACAACGCCGAATCCAAAATCCAAGACTAAAATAATAAAGCTCCAAAACGAAAAGTACAATTTAAAATCCAAAATCCCAAAATAAAAAGTATTTTATTCGCCAGAATATTCAATCATTTATTTTGATTGTTTTCAACAGCCGATGTGTATTACACGGCCGCGCTCTCTAGTCTGTCGACATGCCAACGCTTGCCAAAGTATTCCGTATTTTTCCTCAGCGTTCTCCCTTACACACACAATAAAAATAGTACGTATCGTCTTGCACTCATAGACATTATATGTCCCAGTCGTGTTAATTTCTGTTCTAGTTCGTTGTCAGACGTTCGCTAGTCTGCATTGACGTCATCATATCAATACAGTGGGGTCCCACTTACCTCTCGAATTAATGATAAAACATAAAATGCATTGAAGTTAAAATAAATGCCGCTATCTACTGGATGTGCCAAAGGGCTAATTGCCCCCCTAACTACGACTAAAATTAACCCCCTATAATATATATATATACATATATAAATAGACATTTCCAAAAATGGTACCAAAATGTTCAGGAGGCTATGAAACGTCGAGAAATTTTGGTCCGACCCCTAGGTCCCGCCATCCGACCGACGCCAATAGTGTATGTGCCATATGGCAAATACACTAATAAAACAAGCCGTGAGGTGGGTCGTTTATTAGGACTAAAGTGCGACCCTTGAGGTCCACACGACGAACTTCCCAGTTCGATAAATATTTAATAATAATAATTAAATTAGATATTACACAGAAACATAATCATTAAAACATAATTATTATTTATTTTTAACAATAATTTAAAAAAAAAACGGCTGAACCGATTTTTATAAAATTTATGTCGGATCAAAATGACGTTAGCACGCCTCGATTGACACCCTTACGAAGTCGATATAATTTTTTATTCGCGAGATAATGTGTAAAATCTACTTTTTTGGAGTCTATTTGGTTAAGAAATAAGAACGGCTGAACCGATTTTAAAAAAATTTCTTTCAGATCATATTTACGTTAACACGCGTCGATTGGCACCCTAACGTAGTCGATATCATTTTTCATTCTCGAGATTTCGTCTTAAAAAGAAATGGACACATACGTACGTACGTACACAGACACAGAGACATATTTCTAAAAATAGTGTTAAAATATTGTAGTGACCTTGAAACATAAAAATTTGTTATACATTTTGATTTCGATTTTCGGACCCATTACAATAGCTTCCAATGGGAAGTTAAAAAATGTTTTTTTTTCGATCACATGATCCTCCGCTGTGTTCTTAGGGATGTAATTCAGAATCGTTCACAGTTAAGAGATAATAGAGACACTGTTGATTGTACGTTATACTGCTTATACAAAGTCTGACGTCACACACCTAACAAACATGGCGGTCAAACAAGGAATGGATTAGGGAATATTATTCTCTTCTTCTTCTTCTTCTTCTTACGTAATATAAAACTATTGTGCTGACTAAATATGGAGACTGGCTTCACTTTTAAGTGGTTTAGCGTATCTATAACCTTCTTGCTCAGTGTTCAAAATGTACGCCACTGCTAAACACTTTCATCTGATTGGCGGCAGTGGGTTGCCACCTCTGGAGAGACTTTGACCCGGAGATTTTTACTGACTGAAGAGGGGGGGTGGCTTCAGAAGAGAGAAACTTTGGCGCGGTTGAAAACGTGAGAAATTCAAATTCAAGTAACAACTTAACAATAATGAAGAACAGGGATTTATTACATTTCGTTTATTTTTACATTACAAAACATTTTCAAATGTGCACTGTTCCCTTAGCCTTATAGAATAAAAATTAAAATTATTAGCAAAAAAACAATTTAATCATAAAAAAAAAGAATCATACTATTTAGACCCCTTTTTTTTCCAAGTATACTTTTCATTACCAAGATTTCGAGGTTAGGGATACTTTGAGTGAAAGAGAAGGGATATATCACTGGTCTTTCTGAAACCTCACTCGGACTCGGTAGGATTGTTATCCTTTTCTAACATATATAGTTATTTTAAGCAATTAAAAGACAGAGCATTCTAGACCATTTTTATCTCTTTCTTCCTGATAAGTTAAAAAAGATAAGTGCGTTCTCTTTTGTAATATATGAAAAATGAAATATCATATTATGTATAATGAAAAAGTAAGAATTCTCTGCCGGCTCAACTGACCCGGAGAAATTGACGTAACACAGGGAGACCCGGAGATCGCCCCCGAAAACCGGAGTCTCCGGGTCAAACCCGGAGAGGTGGCAACCTAGGCGGCACCCTTGAATATGGCGATGCGTGAAGGGATCGACGCCAACCGGCGAAATCGCTGAAGTGAGTCAGTGACTACTTGTTATACGGTGGTGAGATCTATGTAAGGCCCGTCATAGACGCACGTAGGTACGTATCTAAAGGAAAAGTACCTATATCAATCAAAATCGCACGTTCAATGTATATCTCAGTGGAAATACGAACGAAGTTTTCCATACGTCATGTTTAAACAAGTGCATGCGCATACATGCACGTACACATTTACAGGAAAGCGAAGAAATCCGTTTTACACAAGTTTCCTGATCTATGTGATTCAGGGGCGTAGCTACCGCCGTATCAGCCGTATCAATGATACGGCCCCCCCGGGCTACAGAGGCCCCGAACGTGTATAAGCAAATATTCGTAAATTAATGTTATTCACAATAATAGGGGAGCCCAACAGGGGATTTTGGGATTTACTCAAGCGCGGCAGATTAACATATGGGGGGATACCTTAAACCCTGTTGAGCACCTCTACCATATCCAAGCCCTCTATATAGGGCCGCGTGTGTAGGGCAGCCGATCAGAATAGTAAAAAAAAATCGATAGCTGGAAATACTCGAGCGCGTCAGATTAGGGTATGATGGGTTAATTACCTGCTGAAAAGTGTGAATTTCAACAATCTGACGATTTGAGCGTGACGTAAGAGAGTGGGAGGGTCACAAACTTGCAAAAAAAAAACGTCGCCTCGACATTCTCGAGCGCGGTCGAATTTTTTTTCATTTTAAAGGAAATAATTCAAGGATAACGGGAAAAATATAATCTGCCGATTTCCACAAGCCGAAGTAACAAAAGTCGTTAATAAAGTTTAGCGCGTGCAGCTGCAGTGAAGCATTTATTCCCCACTCACAAAAAGTCAGTAGCTTAGCAACATATTTAGTTTGACAGGTAAATGTAAATGTCAAAAATTAAAAGAAATAATTGTCGTTTAAATGCCTCGAAATTATAAAACAATGAACAGAAAAAAAGAATCATCACAAAATTGGAGGAAGGAATTTGCTAGTATCAAATATTTTATTTGTTACATTCAATGATTTAAGGAAAAAAAATCATGAAAAAATTTTTTTTCAAACGGTCAGATTAAGAAAATCCCTCTAAATAATCGTCAGATTATGGATCAGCACGACCAGGACATCAAGCTGAACCGTCTGTATGAAAATCTGACACGCTCGAGTATTTCAAAATTGCGTTTTTTTTTTGCATTTTCGAAAAGACAAGCTTGCGTCACATCCGAATCGTCAGTCTTTTGAATGGGAGCTTCGTTCGAGATCACTTAACATCCCCTCTGAATATCTGACGCGCTCGAGTAAATTTTTTTTCCCACCATTTTTAACCCTTCCGTACGGCCGCCCCCACCATCCAAACTGGCAGATTAATATACCTCCGTCATCAGAGACACGTGGGGCATATACACTATCAATATCTGACGCGCTCGAGTATTTCCATGTAACTGTTTTTTTTACATTTTTGAAAGATTGTAGTCGCTCCTCCCACCGGTGAAAGTGTACACATGATATAACCTTTTTTTCTTTCTACAATCTAATCTTAAAAATCCAATAGGTCCCCACGACGCTCGAGTAAATCCCCATTTAGCATCGTGGGCTCCCCTACTAAAATCTCACTTACTCTTAGGCCGTATTTCCTTGGAAAAAAATTATATCTTATCATACAATATCATATATGGATTCATTCTCATACATGATCAATATTGTCATACACGAGTTTTGACCATGTTTGCGCAGTAATGGCCCTGTAAGTGTTTAATGCTGGGGCAATTTGTAATGTTTAACATTTTATAGATTTTTATAGATTTTATAACATTTCTCTGAATTACTATATAATTCAGATTAGTTATTTAAAAAAATTTACGAAAGTCAAAAAAAGGAATCTCTTTTTTCCCGGGTTGAGCGGGCATCAGTTATTGCGGGATTCCCCGTTCAAATGAATAACAATGACAAACCACGGAAAACAATGTTTACGCGTTTTATGTCAATCCGTACACGCGATTCATAACGTTTAAACGTTGTAACAAAATCTTGTTCTTGTGGGGCCCCCTAACAAATTTTGATGCAGGGTCCGTCTAAGGCAAGCTACGCCACGGATGTGATTCTTCTTATATTTTTGGTCTGCTCATTGACTTTAGTGTACTGGTTTCTATAGAATTCTCCATATTAGATTTCCCATTTTAATATTCGAATAAAATCCTTATGGTAAAAAATATTTTTACTACTTACACTAAATTACAACTAATTCTTTAGGATTTATTATAAGACTACAACTTTAGTTCAGTTTTTTAAAAATACGTCCAAATGACACCCATCAACTTCTGTACAAGTTTTCAATTCTGGATGCAAAACTGCATTAACCGGCAAAGAAAAATCGTTTTTCAGCTCTTCCATTGTTGCAGGATGAATTGCAAGGAGCCTTTCCTTCAAATTCATTCATAGGAAAAAATCGGGTGCCACTAAAACGGCATCCGATTTTTTAACGGTTTTGTGCATTGACATGTCATTACCTTTACTGAAGTAAACACTTCTTGCTACTCCGGACGCTTTTACGCAAAGCATTAAACGATGACGCGCGCGCTTCACTACTTTCCATGAAAAGTAGGTGCGGGGTACGGGGAGTTCTGTCCGCCGTACCAGTATCGAGTAGTGCAACGCAAGGTCACGCAAGATTAACGTTCTCTCTCTTTCGCTCTTCTACATCTTCTAATTTGGTGTAAGAAGTATTCACTTCAGCCGTGTGTAACGGCATACACAGTTTTTTTATTCTAATACAACAAAATAAAAATTGTTAGATTGAAAAATTTATAATATGGCAAACATGATACTTTGCCAAAAATTTGTTTCTTTTTCATAGAAAAATCATTGTTCTAGAAAATTATTGATTTAACTAGTTTTCGACAGTCGCTGACTCGGATTGACATAAATCCCGAAGACTACAAGATCATGATTCCACTAAAGAATAATGTATTTAATTACCTCGTTGAGATTCAAATATCAAAATGGATAGGTAGTCTAATATAGGGAATCCTTTATAAGAACACTGAATTTGAAAAAGATCTGAAACATTTTCCCAAAAAATTATATGCTCGCAGAACTACTTTGCGACCGCTACGTTCAGGATTCAAATAAATTAACTATGAGTTAAAATTCTCAATTAGTTTATACTTTATTTTACATAAAATTACAACTTAAAATATTCACTTATACTTATTTAAAATATAAATTTGATTCTCCTTTAAAACCAATAATAAATAAAAAAATTTCACAGTTCATTGATTCGAAAAAAGAAACAACTGCAAGGAACACAATAATTCAATAAATTAAAAGCGTGTATGTTTTTAAAAAGAAAGAAATGTGATAATTGCATATTTTCGGGTGTCTTAGGTTTGAAATTAGAAAAACGGACTTTAAAACAAAATATGCTAAAGATTTTTAAAGTTATGCCTGAGATATATGTTATTTTTTTTTAATTACAATATAATATATACAAGAAATAAAAAGAAATTCTCAGATTAAAATTTCTCAAACACCTACAAATGAGATCTATTATAAAAGCTATTTAATACTTAAATTTTAAACCCGTATGGCCTATAAACATCAACATAGTAAGTATATGAAAAAAAAAACATCAAGCAAATTTTGCTAGCAAAAAAGATAACTAAAAATACTTTTAATCATTTCTTACTACCTAATTTAGTTTTAGGTAAACATTTTAGTCCGGATTGAAAATTAAGTTTTAAATAGTTACACCAACAGTTACAACTTATTACAAGTTCGTGATTTCATTTGTCTATTACTCTTCACAACACTTCCGTTTTATTAATTATTTTGATCAAACCCCACGATTTTATTAACAAATAGTATAGTCACTATCGAAAAATCCAGATTGGAATTCATATAGCAAATCATATGGATTTCCATGGTATTTTCGGTCAAATCCCCTTTGGTAGTAATTCCTTCTAGCTTAGTTACCATTAAATATGAGGTCATTCTCCGTGAATTTACAGGTAGGCTTCTATAGATGGGTTTTCATTGGTTCTCACGTGGATTTGCATCAACTCTTCGACGAAAATATTTCCCATTTAAATAAAGGTGTAAAGAATTAAAATTGCACTACTGACACGTTCATTAATTACTACGGCACAAAGAGAAGAATGAAATTTATCGGAGAGTCGATTAGTAGGTATCTCCCCTACGATTATATATGGCCATGAGTCCTCTAATGTATTTGCCGATCGATTTTCAGTAGATTTCAGTAGATCTTAGCTGGATATTTTCTCGAGTGTTGTGAAGTGAGCAATAAAGTATATTAACAAGTAAAACCATAACACTATAAAACATTTATCTAATTCGGCCAAACAATTCCTTCGATCCAGTCCACATAGCTAGCTACTCTAGTGTAGACGCCGGGTGTCGAACTGCCGCAACCAATTCCGAAAGACGTTACTCCAACAACCGAAAAAACATAGATACTCGGCGAACTAGACAACTGTATTTGCAATGGTCCACCACTGTCACCTTGACAACTGTCACCGGTTTGACTACCAGCGCATATCATACTTTGGATGATGCCACGATTCAATCTGCGACCGACCCGGCCGGCAAAAGAGGTATTACATTGTTGCAGATCAACCGCCGATAGTTTCAGCTTCATTAGATTCGGACTTTGTGTTCCCTCTGAAAGGAAAATATGTATAAGTACACGAAAAATTTTTGTTTGAAATTAATATATCTTGCAAACTATGAAAATATGACACACTTTCATTTCCAAATAATCTTTAATTATACCAATAAAAAAATGTTATGTCGTATAAAATCGGATCACTCATTGAAGAGTTATGATTGGGAGTTAAAAATTATTAATATACAGTCAAAGTTGTTAGAATAATGGTAGTTTTCCAATCACAGCATTAAAGCGCATTATGCGGCATAGTGCTCAACGGTGATGTTTCAACTACAGCAATGCTTCGCACAATCGAGCACTTTGAAAAGTACTGCTTTGGGATGATGCGCGCATTGGATACCATGAAAACTAGCATTAAAACTAATGCACGTTCCAATTAAGCATTAACACACCTCGGCATTGTGCGCCACTGAGTCGCATTATGCGGTGTAATTGGAAAACTACCAATGACACAGTCAGCTTTGAATCCATAAATTAACTTTAAATCTATTGTTTTATGATGAAAAGTTTAATCGGTACGAAATTGGGTAAATTATTTATAAATACAATAGAGAATATTTTTAAAAATATGTATCGCTCAATTTTTTCTTCTGGCTACACGCCTCTGGTCAGATAGTACAAAAGTAGCTTTTAATATTTACATGAACGTCGTTTGATTTGTATGAATTGTGTGCCATTAATGTTTATTTTACGTACCCATGAGTGTAATCTAGACTCACTCTAGAGAATGTAAACTTTCTGAACGCTCGTGATTATATTTGCGGGCTTTTATTAAAAATTTTAAAAATTATATAACTATAAAAAACATCAGAAATATAAAGCATTTAACATGAAATTAATGAAATAAAGTTTTTTTTAATATTATTTCATAACTTTATAATACATCGTACATTAATCTCTTCCTAGCTTCTCCCTTCGATTTTGAATTTTAATTAATATTCTTCTGCGCATGGCAAGTAATTTCTACCGTACTCTCCGAGCAATGTAATTTACCAACGTTTCTGAACGCATTTAAACAATCGCCGGTCGTTCCTATGGATACACTTCCGGCATTTCTGAACGCATTTAGGGAACTTTTACTTCCACGGGGACATTTCTGAACGCCCCCCCCCTGGCATGGTGCATTCGCGCAATATAAAGAAAATAGCAATTTCAAAAGGTATATACTTACGTCTAAGATCAGTAACACCCCATCCAGTAACAATCAATCCATTTGGATTATCCAGTTTGGTGTACAGACATGCTGGATGAACATTTCGAGAGTAAGGAACAGTATTGCGCAAGCGCAGTAGTGCAACATCGTGATAATGTGCCGATCGACGATATTCAGGATGAGGTATCGACTCTTCGATTTCAAAATCGGCTGCATCCAATCCATCGGATGTACCGGCCAAAACGACTTTACCTAGTCGGACTTTGAACGGCAAGATTTGATCGGTGCGGACGATGCAATGGGCGGCAGTGAGCACGAACTGATTGCTGATCAAGCTACCGCCACATTCAAATTTCAATTCGCCGTCCACGTTGTAACCCACTGCGGCCTGAAACAATCAATCAATAAACATCAATCATTAAAAATGTTCCTATGTGACTCATACTGATTTTGAATTAAATGATGAATACGTCTTCATCGTTTTAATTTTTAACTCACCATGTGGGGGAATTCTCCTTGTTCAGCATTTGTTCCTCCCAAAATGTGCAGCGACAAACTAGGTTGAACTTCATTACTAAATTCGTCACATGCTGAAATAACAAAACAATTAAATTGACTTTACAATCAAAATATAAAAATTCAAAAAAAAAATATTTAAATCGAAAACGCCATTTGGATATATTTAAAAAAATTCGACTGATGACCAGTCCTATACTTCCCACCTAGTAAATATTTGCAAAAAATAAACACTCTTTTTTTTATTCTTTGACTAGGCTCAAATAACCTTAGCTGTTGGTGGTCTTTAAAACACAATTTAATTTTTATTCTTTGAAAAAAGCATGGCCCTCTTTTTTGTTTGGTGATCTATTGATTGCTAGCTTAATATAGCAAAAATCATGGTTACCTTGATTTACGTACAATTTTTATTTTTTTTAGTAAAATATTTTTTTTCTCGAAAACTATACATTTTAGAGAAAAAAAATATTTACATTTTTTTCATATTATAACATCTAGAATTCATTTATATTTTTTTTTACCTATGTTAATACGTGACATTGAGGACGTTTTTTTGAATATCTCAGGATCCACTGAACCGATTTGACTCAAAATCTAATCAGATCTAAGTTAAAGGCTGATAAACACAATAGAACAATCGGCATGCCCGTATGTTGTTCCGTTCTTAAGATATCGAAGGCGAAAAATTGACCACATACACACACACACACATACACACATACACACACACATACAGACATCAGTCAGAAAATGATCTTAAACGATTGCTAGGGTCTCAAAACGTGAAAATCTGTTAAAATCTCGAAATATTGTTTTCGGACTGAATCCATTACTTCCCTACCATAGTAGAGGTGGGAAGTAAAAATATATATTATTAAAAAAATTTACAGTTGAAAATTGAAACGAGAAATTGGGCATGCTTTATTTATTTCCTAACCCAGTCGTTAATCACCCGTAAAATTGATGCAACACTTTTTATTGCCATATTTTCAGAAAACAATTTTAAATCCATCTTTCATCAGTTTAAAAAAAAATACAAAAACTTGATTCATAAAAAGCTGTCATGTTTGTTTGTGTTAACAGTTAATGTCTTTTGCCGGGGTCGCTATCCTAACCCGAGAGTGGTCAGGTGAAAAATTCCCTGTGTTTTGGGTACCAAGTCTATTCAAAATCAATACAGCCGTTTTCGAGTGATGCCGGTATTAACAGACAGACAGACAAAAGTTTTGTAACGCGTCCTTCTTTTAAGGTATCAGACAAAATATCCTAAAACCCGCAAGAAAACGAAATTACGGATACAGGAACAATTTTATTTATATGTATTGATTCTAACCTTGCTGCGCTCTACTCCCCACATTCCTTAGACCCATCGAGGTCCTTTCACCTTGACTAGAAGCTGTACTCCTTGCAGTCGTCGACGTAGTTTCCCAAAACCGTTGGGACTGGTACGTAACAGGTCTCTCCGGGGGTGGAGTTCTGATTCTCTGTGTTGTCGATGTCGTTTCAACTGTATCTCTGTTATTGTTAATCGTTCTCCAAGGTCTTTCGGAATTTGTCTCCCTCTTATTTGAACTCCAATAATCATCGTCATCGTTACCGATCGTCAAAGGCGCTACCCTAGTTGCATCGTCGGGACAACATACTATTTCAGTGTAACCACTAAAACTACATCTAACCAAATTATGACTGCCGTGCACCCGAATACTTCGAAGGGCGATCGGACATTTCGTCAACAAACGACACGTGCCTCTTTTGTTATCATGCGTAGTGCATTTGTCACCGTCTGTAAAACAAAAAATATCATCAGTCAAGAGTACCTACCACAAACCTAAGAAAAATCAGGGATATCACTGAGTCTCAAGAACATACAAGTTAGACTTCTAGAATCCCAGTCCATAACCGATTTTTTTTTAAAACTGATATTTGCTCTACATTGGCTTACTAAAGTGCATTAATAAACAAACACAATATTTTTCATCATATTAGTTGTCCTTTTTGAGAAATCTTACAAATTTCTTATAATTTCGAAAATATTTGTCGGTGTAAAAAAGTTATTCTCTACCGAATCTTATATAGGTACACTTTAAGAGCATTCGATAGCGGAAGTTATCCCCTGCACCCTTCACCTCAATTCCTTTTCCCTCGCCTATAAAGCGGTTAATGTCATTTAATAATTAATGTCAGATTTTATACAAAAAAAATCAAGAATATTGCTATTTCTTTTAACGAACATAATTATGAACTAAATTCCTTGAAGTTTACTTAAAAAGTCTTCTGGAAACAATACGATAGCGGAATCGAAACGAGAATGAGGTCGCGTAAATTTATAAATGTTTTTGTATCCCACTATACATTTTCGTCCCGTAACGTGTTCGCTCCCAATATTTGGATTCTGGAACTGGTTTAAGGAAAAATGTATTATCATATATTTTAACTTCTGATGTAACAGTCACAAATTCAGGAAGTTATATACGAAGAAAAACCCTAAAAGCGATAAGCAATAAACTTACACGAAATTATGAATTATTGTAACACAAATCATCGTAAAACCTCAACCATGACCTAGTATGTTGGATTTCGATTTCCGAATTAATTTTAGAATGTTTACGGCTATTAACAAGTGAAACTAATAATTAATTCATCACGATGATAATACTGATAAAAGAGTTTGATTGTCAAAAAATAAAATTTACAACTCTAAAGAAGAATGATATTTCCGGTTCCATTAAGTAGAGGTACTTATATAGAGCAAACAGAGGTTAAAGTAAATGTCCAGAATTTTCATTCGAATTGGAGGGATGATGCGCCCTTCATCCTTTAAATTTTGTCTCAAAGTTAAAAAACGTGACACGCAATGAATGACATCAGTCTGACTGCACTTGTAGATTTCGGGGAGGGGATTCAGCCCCACAAGCCCTCCCCCTGGCTAAATTACTGATTCCATAATTGAAATTTAGGAAAAAATAAATTTAAATTCAGCTCATACGTGAAAAGCTTGACGTGTTTCGAAATATTTTATTTATATTTTAAGTTCAAAAAAACTCGGGTCGCAGTGCCAAAACCCTGCCGACAATATAGTGTATTTGCTAATACTGGCATTGTGGCTTTATTATGTGAACTGTTTGTTTTTGTGTAAAATAAAAAATTTAACCCCTTAATACATCCCTTAAAATAATAATTTTTTTCTTAATTGCAATATTATTATCATTACTAACATTTGCACCAAATTAAATACACTCTTCAGTAAGTAAATCTGTATCCGCTACTAGTGTTTTCATTAAACTTGTAAGTCCGGTCCTGTCAGGCCGATTTTATTAAAATTTTAGCAGCACATTTTAATCGTTACTAAAGGGTTAAATTTCAATTTTGAAACGATTCTGAGAATTTTTTCGGTATTTTTGGGCCCAAAAATATTTTTCAACCCCTAAAAACCACCCTTAGAATGATCCGATTGGGCTCATTTTAAATAGGTTCCGTGCGGTGATGAATTCCAACGTGTGTACCAAATTTCGTTACAATCGATTGAGTCTTTCGAGAGTTATCGTGCTAACACATATATATATCTATATATATACATATATATATAAACATTTTGAAAAATGGTGCCAAATTGTTCAGGAGGCTATGAAACGTCGAGAAATTTTGGTCCGACCCCTAGGTCCCGCCATCCGACCGACGCCAATAGTGTATGTGCCATATGGCAAATACACTAATAACTTAGAGGATAATGGCCTTAATTGTCAAGCGTTACAATAACTAACTAACCAAGTTCAATAGCCCTTGTTTCCCTTTAAAAAAAGTTGTTAGACGTACGACATTCACTTCAGTAGCTCCCGCTCTAGGGGCGGGCAACCCGGACATATTTTGTCCAGGGCGCCAAAATTTGGGGGCGGCATTTTGACTGTAAGTGTGTTAATTAATATCCAATTAATAGAAAATTTACAAAACTTACATCTAGTAATTTTTATATTTTCGAAAAAGACACATTAAAATTTAAATAAAATGATTTCATTTTTATTGAAAATAAAAAATATGTACCTTTATTTAAAAAATATATATATTTTTAAGGGGTGGCAATTTGTATTTTTGTCCGGGGCGACGTAACAGCTAGGTTCCTTTCCATGGTAGATTCCAAATAATCGCATACGTTTTATATACGTTCCTCGCTAACATTTCCCATTTTTACCCTAAGGACTATAAGTAGAGGAAGTACCATAACCCCGATGATATACCACTGCAGGTTTTTATGTGCTGAATATATATATCGACTTAAGCAGACGAAGACTTCTATATTATCAAGGAATAAATCGCACATATTGAGTTAGCCTACTATTTGATATAACTTGAATCCAATTTAAATCAAATGGAGTTATTTAACACGTAAAGTCAATACCTATATGTTGGTTGAGATCAAATGCATTATATTATGTTTTTTGTTCGAAAATAAGATTAGTAACATTAGCATGTATGATATGACACTGTAAGGTCGGTATCAACTAATAAAATAAAATAATAAAACATCTGCATCATTTTACGATAACCATGTCATATTATTATCGCGTGTTTATGAACAATTGAAATCTTCACAGGAAATTAATGATACTAAATTAAATGGAAACCACAAATTAAAACGAAATTTAGAAACATTCGCACTACAAATATTTGCAAATAATTCTGTAAAAATGATTAAAATATTAACTTTTAGCATAATCTAAAATACGCTTGCAAATAATCTTAATGGCTCAACTCTCAGTCCATAAGATCATTGCAGGGATTTGATATTTTTTATAAAAATCTGTCATTTACTACCAGGGTCGTCCCTAGGGGTTGAGGCACCAGGTCAAAGATACCTGGCGCCCCCGCCCCCCATAGCGAAATTCACCAAGTAGTACAAATACATATTTTAATTTAGTTTTTAGAACACGCTGCATTCCATTCAACCATTGCAAACATTCTTGAAACTTCTTACATTCAACTACACAATCGTTTTTAAGGAGGGCGCGAAGAATAAGTAGCTTGGGCACTGTATCGCGTATAAAAGGCGATTAATAGGGTACATTCCAGTGGACAGTGATCAATAAATATAAAACTTTATTATAATGAAAGTTTATGCTCTAAAATATTTATTAGAATTTTTATTTTTATTAATTAAGTTTCGTAAACATATTTAAATTAATAAATAAAATCATGATTTTTAATCTATTCGTCACGTGACTTAAAACACCGCGTGACGTCATTCATGTAAAATATTAATGTATCCATAGCAACGGAGCTTAGATTGCTTACGTCATGTTTACATAGGTACAAAACGGTATTTTTCAACACTCTGTTTCTGGGTCTTTAAATAATATTTGTAGCTAATATAAACGAACTTTCATAAAATTATGACGTCATATTTGAGTAGAGCAAAAACGATTTTTAGCGGGCGGAGCTAACATAAATATTTCAAAAAAAAATTTTGAGCTTATTTGAAATAAGAATGAAGTGATTTAGGTGTCATTTTGTACATAATTTACTGCTCTATTAATATAACACAAAAAAATTTTAGTCATCTACCCTATTATATGGATATTTTTTGATTTGAAAATTTAAATTATATCTATCGGTTTTTTGATACCCTCAGAGGGAGTGCCTGGTGGCGCCCCCCTGTCACGGCGCCTAAGTCAACTTGACCCGCTTGATCCCCCTAAAGACAGCTCTATTTACTATACATTAATGCTGGGTTTCTGGTACTAAGTTTAGCCTTAAATCTAGATTTAAAGTTTATAAGATTCGATAGAGAAGATATCTGTGTACACATAAATATTTTCAAAATTATAGTCATGCTTCTTTGAAAAATCTGTACAGTTGTACTTTTCTCTAGTGATTTGTCAAACCAACTGTAACCAATATAGATATACTTATATAGGATCGCTGTTATCGTATCCGCTTTTTAAATCATTATTCGATAAATCAGGCGTTTGGATCCTACAGAAGGGGTAGCCGCGGGAGACAAACATCTCCTGACTCCCACATATCCGTAATCAGACACTAAAAACCATGTCGATTGTTTTGATTGTTTGAAGGTTTTATTCTTTTCAATATTATGAAATAAAAATTTTATTTTTTGTGTGCATTCAAACACTTGACATATTTTTTCATGATGATCCGTCCTTTAGCACAAATTGTTCACATATTTACTAAATATTACGCCAATCGTAATTAAACGTTGCTAATTACAATTTCCATATCTAATTAATTTATAGGTTCTTAATTAGGTACACAAAAACATTGTCGGGTTACGCTTCGTTTGGCATTCTTTTAAATGAACAATTAAAAAACAAAAATTATGTTAAACTGTTTCATTATTTTCGATCGTTTAACACTAAAAAACAGTGGTTCTGAGAATGTGAACTGTTCTATATATTTCCCAACTAATCATCGTATTTTATTTTTATTTTTTGAAAATCACACATTGTTTTTTTCAGTGGGGGATAAAGATCATCCATCAAATAAATATTTCTTTAGATACTCTGAGAAAAAATATTACCTAGGTATACGGAATGAATGAATTGTGGATTATAGACGCTCGACAGCAGAGGTCATTAGCGGCTGATGTAGGTACACGATTATACACCTAGATGAAAATAAATATAGTGGAAAAAGAGGTCGGTGAATAAAATATGTGTTTGACTGGGTTTTGATTCAAGCGAATTTAAGTTATAATACTGATAATATAGTAGATTGTATATCTAGATGTGTAATGGACAATATTACGATGAGTTATGACAGTATGTAAAAACGAGCGATAGCGAGTTTTTACAGTCACACGAGATATATATGGTATTTTTTACCATACCCATTAAAAAATACCTACTTTTCACTTCATTTTCAAAAAATTTTTATTGTTCATTTGCATTCTCATCTTTACTTCTACAGTATGCCGTGAAGTTCGTGAGTAAGTAACGGCAAACGCACGCA
This sequence comes from Mongoloraphidia duomilia, assembly GCA_039654895.1. Taxonomy (NCBI): domain Eukaryota; kingdom Metazoa; phylum Arthropoda; class Insecta; order Raphidioptera; family Raphidiidae; genus Mongoloraphidia; species Mongoloraphidia duomilia. The sequence continues at coordinate 38,797,401 of CM077516.1, read as the reverse complement.
AGCGTATAGAGCGAATAAACAGAAGTTGCTATGTCAACCGTTATTTTCTGCGCTAGTGCGACAAGTAAAACACTTTCCGCACACCTGCCTGTTAAATGACTCATTAAAGGCCGCTATACATAAGTACATCGAAAGTAGCTATTTCGTAGTGGGTATGGCAAAAAAATATTTCCTTAAAAAATTGGAAATTTAAACTCCAAGAAACACAAATGTGTGAAATTAGTTTTAGTTTAAACAGTGAATCAAAACTGATTTTGGTGAAAATAGCAAAGGCGCAACTTATTTTTTGAAAATAATACAAAAATTAGTTTCTTAGATCGTATTTTTATATTGACCGTTAATATATTATGTCCCTATGCATCCTAAAAGATTCTTACGTTATTTTATTTAGATATATTTGTCAACTTGTCAAGTGACAGCTTTAAAAACTTTAAACAGCTTTTAGTGCAAAAGTAGCCACTGGCGGTTTGGCAGGTCTTCGATACCTTCACCTATAGGAAGGTACAAATATCATTTTATATGAAGTTACAACTTTTTTCAAAAATCTTCCCAATAAAGTTCAATAGCTTATTATTATACTACAATGTTTTTCAATAAGAGCAATTAAATTTTTTAGGTATTTCTGATTTCCGATATTGCAAACAAAATCAGAATATCCGACTAACATTTTATTATTGGTGTAAATATTTATAAACATTTCATGGTCAAAATTGCAATGAAATCGTTTTTAAAACAATAAAAATATTTGCAAAAATTAACACATCAGTTGTAACGCATTTTAACGAGTGATTTATGAGTCACAATATTGCGGTTTATTGCAATATATTTTTAATTATCTCGCATGTTGTAAATTAATTGACAATTTACGACCGCAAATACCACCTAATTAAGGATCATCGACACTAGCAGTCACGAAATCAATGATGAATACAATTCATTGAATAAACAGGGAAATAACCGTACAATTTGTAAAACTACCTAAAAAAACTATAATAAAATAGAAAATACTCATATGTGTCCGTCACCCAAAAACTCTCCAACGTTGAGCCGTGCAGGCGTCATGAAAATAGTTTATTATGCTTGCCAAGTTCGGACAATTAATGCGACAATTTTTAGCTCGCTACATCCGCGTCGCATCGTTCACTTCCCGATTTATGTTAAAAAGGGAATACATCTGACAAACGTTGCCATTCGTTCGCATTCGTGTAAAACAATCAATTTTCGACAAATTCTAGCGAACTTCTGCAAATTATTGTCAACATGTCCACATAGCAACCTTTCCAGACATTCGTGGCTAACATTTTTTTTGTATTTTTACCGATAGCCGATGGAAAACGTTCTTTCGTACTGCTAGCCATTCGAACCACACTTAATTTGTTGCAAACGATCGCATATCGTCTACACTTCACGAACTCATATAAATAAACCTTTGACAACGCGAACGAATAGCAACGTTCTCAGTGATGTAATCCCGGCTATAGAGTTAATTAGCCTTAGCTCTGCCCGACCGTAGCCGAGTCGGGCAGCAAGTATTCTTATAACGGACGTAAAACAATGTAACAATTAAGCTGTTCCAAATGATTTTATGGTCCGACCCCTAGGTCCCGCCGATCAACGCCAATAGTATTATGTATTTTGCCTATGTAATACTGTTTGATATGCAAATATTATATTAATAACGGCGGAGCGGGGACAATTGTGTTATTTTATTAAATTGTGAAACAACACGACAGATGGAATATTCCCATTTAATGTTTAATTTACTATATACAAAGGTAACAAATGACCTTCACCTTGTAATTATAAATATATAATCATGGTTAATTTGAAGCTATGTGTACACAAACTGCAAAATCTTGATTGACAGGGTGTTAATCTTTAGATAAATAAATAATTTTAATGATCATCAGTCACTCAACAAGACTGAAGAGCTTTAGACAGACAAAAATTTACAAAAAACTAATCGAACTTATTACATAAGCATACATTTCTTGGAATTCTTTCAGACATACTATATATTTTCAAAACGTCAGAAACATAAATAATTATGTACCTATTTATAAATACATTAAATTTGTTGGGGTATATTTAATAGAAACATATAGATCTACTAGCTGCCCCGTCCGGCTTCGCCCAGACTGCAATACACTACTCACTCGCTTCGCTCGTTCGCTTGAATATTATAAATACACTACTCACTCGCTTCGCTCGTTCGCCATGTATATATTTTTTAAAGCTTAATATGAAAATCGCGATTAAAAATCAGGGGTTGATCGTATAAGGGTGAAAATTTAGAATTATATGTGTTTTTCAATGCTGAATCATGAAAAAATAAAAACAAAAAATTTTGTCCAAAAAATAAAAAAAAAATTTTTGGGGTGGACCACCCTTAACATTTAGGGGTATGAAAAATAGATGTTGGCCGATTCTCAGACCTACCCGATAAGCACACAAAATTTCATCAAAATCGGTCCAGCCGTTTCGGAGGAGTTTGGCAACAAACACCGCGACACGAGAATTTTATATATTAGATAATGTACTGGTAAATCCGGCGCGACACTGGAAGATTCGGATTTGAATCCAGTAATATGCTATTTTTTCTTTGAATATACCCTTATAATATTAGTAATGCGTTTACAGATACATATTTTAAAAATTCAATTTTTTAACATATGTACATTGAACGATATCATTTTTAGCTTCTATCTGCACTTTTTGATGTCTGAACATCTACACTCCCCCCCAATCATGCATCGCGGAAATGGCGGCAAATATCTACTGTCAGCTATATTTACCGTCCTTGATCAGCTGTCAAAATAATGGTTGAGGGTATATTTAGCATTGTCATCGGATTCGAATTTCTTGATAAAAATGATATTTTTCTCCGTACAAAACATTAAAACAAAATTATATAAATTTTTTATCTAAAAATTCCTCGATGGAAAAAAAACTATTTTTTGTAAGGTAATTTTTTATCTGTTCCTTAAACTGGTTAACTGGTCTCTAACAGACTGTGGTAGAACATTGAATAATTTTGGCCCATAGTGGGTTATACATGTCTTCATTTTTTAGATACGATTAAAATCTATATGTATGTCCATGAGAATTACATTTCCTACAATTTTCATTCCCACAACTTTTCTGTGATACTAATGGTAAGCGCGCTACAGCTTCTTGAAACTCACGCGTTTTTTGTAACCTTGGTAACCAATGGTTAAAATTTATTATTGTGTTCTTCATCGAATTTTTAATTGAAAATACATATGTCCGTAAAGAAAAGAACACCCTAAATCGCGCTTTTTGTCCCATATATCGATATCTATAAAAATTGAGACGTTACAGGCAGTCAAAGTTGAAATTATCCCAGGTTCTTGCTTTATGAACATATGTATTTTCAATTAAAAATTCGATGAAGAACACAATAAACAAAGCTAATGAAAAGGATATTACATTTCAACCATTGGTTACCAAGGTTACAAAAAGCGCGTGAGTTTCAAGAAGTTGTAGCGCGCTCACCATTAGTACCACAGAAAAGTTGTGGGAATGCAAATTGTAGGAAATATGATAGACTACAGAAGTAGGCAGTCCTAATTTGAGCGCGAAATTTAAAGTGAAGTCGACTGGCGTTCAAAAATGTATGGGGTTTAACGGAATATTCATTACTATTCTCTTAAAACACATTTCTTACCAAAACAATGACTGTTTCATAAAAATAATTAATAAATCCCGCATTATTGATTACAAAACTGTATTATTTCGTGTGAAATAATTTTTTATTTGAAATTAAAAATTTATGAAAAATGGATGTCCTATAACTTGATTCAGCATTTCAGCCAGTGACGTTTATTCTAACCTAACTTAACCTCGTTGACGTTTGTCGAGGTATAATTTTTTAAGCAATTACTTATAATTAGAAATTGAGTTTGTTCTCTCCATTTAGAGTTGAAAAAGTGTTCTGAAGTCGTCTGAGCTACGCTAGATCATGGGAAGGCAAGCTAAAAGGATAAAAAAATGTTTTTAGCTTTTTCCTCAGTCGGAAATTTAAACTTTTTGCCGTCATAATTTTCATTATAACTGCATTCAAGTACAAAACGCCACCCTATAATAAATTGCTTTAATTATTAACGACGACGTGTTTAAAAAAACGAGGTTATGTCAGAAGAATGAATGAAATTTAACAGTTGTGTCGTCAATGGGTGAACGTACGTTTCACGCAGATTCTAGTTAGAAGAAGACAGTTGCGACTCCGCCACGCCTTCCTTTCCTAATCTATTCTCTTCAAAACATCATATAGTGGAAGAATCGCTTAAGTCGACCGTTTCTGAGATATTTCGAAAAAAATAAAAACAGTGGTAAAATTTCATGGTTTTCCGGCCGCCAAAAGTTGTTTTTTTAGAAATTCCAGAGGGCTCCTAGGCTAACATTTATTAGTATACCCTAAGGTACCTTCATACCGGTGCTTTTATCCGCCTGGTATCGGTAATTTCACTAAGCCACCTCGCTATTAGCCTGTACAGAAAATCTATACTTATGTGGATTGCGGAAGTTGGATTGTTTATTCATGTTTTTGCCTATGTTACACAATTAAAGAATGGAAGATGTATAAAATTTTATTTTTTCCTTATACAAAAGGTACCGGTCTTCTAACAAATTCTAATTTCCTTTCTGAATCCACTGACTAACCAAAAAAAAAAAACAAAACCGGAAATTCGAGAAATACCTATGTACGAAGAAACTCTATTGTCTGCCGGTTTTTAAGTAAACCGCAATGCGTTGTAAATCTATTAATCATTCCCACGATACTATCACTATTGAGAAAATAAACTAGATAATATTATGAGAGTTGAGACAAAATATTATAACTAGGTACAGAGTGAATCATTCAAGAAAACAGTTATGGCGAGCTATTACCTAATTACTCACTTTTCGATCTTCGTTGAAAAAACGGGACTTACCCGTGAAATAATTATTTAAGTGGAATAATAAGTTTCGGACATACTTTTTTATTTATAATCGCAAGCGTATGACAATAGTTTTTTTCATTACAAAGGTTTGTATACAATATAATGTATATAATGTAATGGCCCCCACAAGGGGAGGGCTGACAGAGCTCTAGGCTGGAGGCCCGGGATTAGGGAGGGAGCGGCGTGGCGGGTCGGCCAGGTAAGTGAGATGAACAGAAGACAAAAAGCGACCTTATAAAATATTGACTTTTGTTTTGTGTATCCAACTAAAATTAATTATTTTTTGCCATTCCCACTACAAAATAGCTACTTTAGATGTATGTATAGCGGCGATATTAATGATCCATTTAACAGGCAGGTGTGCGGAATGGTTTACTTTTTGCACTACCGCAGAAAATAACGGTTGCCATAGCAAATTCTGTTTATTCGCTCTATACGCTTGCGTACACCTGTTATTACTTACTTGCACGAACTTCGCGGCACACTGTGGAAGGAAAGATGGCGACGCAAATGAACTGTCAGAATGTTTTGACAATAACGTGAAAAGTAGGTATTTTGCAGTGGGTATGGCTAAAAATGTCATATATGTCTCGTACGTAATATGCCCCATTACGTATCTAGATTCTAGACGTACAATCTACTATTAGGTATTATGATGTAGAATTCAAATTCGAAAAAAAACTAAATAAAGATTTTCATTGTATACCGACAGATAAGAAGATTTATGTATTATTTATATTATCCTGAGGCATACTAAAATAAAGAGTTATGGGATTTTACTATTCTAAGTCTATGTTATGTTAAATAGGAACTTGGAACTGGTTTTTCTGTATAACAAAGCAAAAAATAACTTCACCACAACAGCATTAAAATGCCAAAAATGTCAAATAAAAGCGGGTACGAATACCAATATATACCTCACAACTTCTTCGAATGAGAAAAGATCCAAACAGATGCTCTCTGCTGTGAGTGATTGAAACATAATTAGGTACTAATAGTAATAGTAAAAAACGGGAATGGTTTTTTGATAACTCGTAACAGAAAGAAAAGATCATAAGTATGGCTATTTATTTGGTAATTACTTCAAAATATGCTGATTTTACTCCACAACAATAGTAAATTACTATTGTTGTGGAGTAAACCATTCCCGTTTTTAATAAATTGGAATTTACTGGATTACAAATTACAATAACAAGAGACGCAATCTAGGTACATACCTACTTACTAAAGCGATATTAAAGAAAGGGTCAAATAGTTGAAAACAAAGCATTTCCACTTATCTTTAAATTAAATTAAACACGTAAATTGATTAAATCAGATCAAGGGCTAAGATAAATCTAAATCATGGGGACGTTGCTTTATATTATGCGTTTCTATTGTTCATCTATTCTAAACCCCCAGGTCTCAGTTTACAGATTCTTATTCTGAAAAGTAGTGTCAATTGGATTTTCGATTTATTATTAAAAATAACTATAAATTGGAAATATGAATTGGTATCTACTAGGTTTAGAGTTAACTTTTACAGTAGCTGTCCTTGAAAAAATAATTACATCAGAGCACATCAGAGCAATTTAGCTATACTGATCACGTTAATTATTTTTTTTATTCACAGGAATAGCTGCTCTTACAACCTAAGCAAAACACAACAACAATATGTAGGGTAAATAACGTTGACAAGTGAAATCCCTACAGTGCTATTTTCTAGAACTAAACCAAGTGATATTTTATTAGCCTATTTGTTATTTTATTGTTTTAATTTATTTTTGTTACCTATTTACATACCATATTCATCCTGGTTTAGGAAGCCCCATGCTCCGACGACCGAAAACACATAGAAAGACAACAAGAAAAGCGTGCTATCCATATTTTCAGTTTAGTTTTGGTAAATATAAATAAATAAAAATAATAATTGGAACACAACAAAAAAATCGACACAAAATAAATCTTTTACTGACAATATTTATTTCAATGATCGAAATTATCACAGAATTTATTGCACTGGTTATAAAATAAAGCGGTTAATGTTGAAACTTGAAATTATTAAACATCAGCAGACCCGACATTCCGTGATGCGTTCAATTAATGTAATAAGATAGTATTTATCTCGTAATAATAACTATATAATAATAAATAACAAACAGCCAAACGCGAGTAAGTAACAAAAACAACTAGGTAAGTTCAAGTTCGGATAGCCGCATTATATACAAAGGTCTCCGATATATATTGACGCATCTCTTACCACAACCGCTTTCAACCGTAAAGTGGCGACCACACTAGGAATGAATGAATTGTAAATTATAGACGCTCGAGACCACACTAGGAAACAATTAATAAGCCAAGAACTCATTGCAAACTTTTCGCAGACTTATCCATTAGGCACAATAAAGCTCACGAAGTTGTCGGGGCATACAGAAAAATAATAAAATTTTAGTAAAAAAAAAACTTTTTAGATTCCTACAAGCTTTTACTGAAATATACTAAAAAGGGAAAATAATATTTAATAATTTAGCTTTATAATTATTATAAAAGCGTGGGTTGTTAACTCTATGATAGTTTATTAGTCGCAACCCCCGCTTTTATAATAATTATGAACCTAAGTTATTAAATATTATTTTTTCCTTTTTAGTACATTTCAATAAATGCTTGTATCTAAAGGTCTCTGCCCACTACAACGTATCATACCATGACCGTAACCGTATCGACACATGCAAAAAATATTCCACTAGACCGTTCCGTCACCGACCAACACCGTAGCGTGTCATGACCGGACCGTCAACAAATCCACGGCCAGAATATTTTGCCGGTGGCGATACGCTCCTTGCATGACACGCGACGGCGCCAAACCGGTGTGCGCAGGCGGCACATCACGGTGTTGCCGCATTTGCTACGGGTTTGCTATGGGTTATAGTCGCGGGTGCTCTGCGTTCCTACCTACCAGACGCAAGACATTATAGTAGTTCTTTGAAAGTCTATGAATGCCTGAATAATGTCCAATATTCTCCCTCGGTTTTTCGTTCTCTTAGAGAATCGTGATTCCAATAGCGTCGAGTCTTTTTTTGTTTTTCTTTTTCTTCTTGCTCGGCCAAAATCATGGCAATCATTACCAATTGTCTAACAGTTAATTTTCTAATAGCCATACCTATTTGATTATTTAAAAAAGTGGCTGTGTGCTTATGACCACACGACAGAAGTAATTTTAAAATAGATAATATATGTTTTAGTGTCATCTGTTAGCGCACCTATGAACTACAAATAACTTATTACCAACACACTACAAAAATCTTTTCAATTAAGTTTTAGTGTCATCTATTAGCGCACTTATGAACTACAAAAAACTTATTAGGTACCAGCATACAACAAATACCTTTTCGTGTTTGAGCCGAGTAAACCCGATTCAGCGTCACCGACCCGAAGCGTGACGGTTCACTTTCGTTCACTACTCAGGCAAAGTGCGCCTACACCCTTGTTTGAACCCCTTAGGGGTTGAATTTAATTCTAAAGACGATATATTCATATATTGTCATCGGAAATACATAATATGCGTACAAAATTTCAAATCGATCGAATACGTGGAAGTTGTTCAAAATTGACTTGCAAGATTTAAGCCACAAACTAACTAACAGGTGAAGTTAAATAAAAGCTTGTAAAAATAGGACATAGGTACAAACTCTCAAAATGAAAATTAAATTTACAACTTTCTTTGTTACATTTCTAAGCATCATAATTTGGTATAAGGTACAAATACAGTGTTTGGAAAGCCAAATAAAGGGCCTCTAACGTTGGTAGGCCCAGGGCTAAATCGACCTGGGCCGTCGACCTTATAAAATTATCTGCATACAAAAAACAAGTTGAGGTTAGCTGATATAATAGTTCTTTGTACAGGAGATCCATATTGTTAGGACAAATAGATTGTAGATTATAGACGCTCGACAACTGAGGTCATTTGCGTTTATGATCCATATTGTTGAGTTACAAAATTTTAACTTAACATAATCTCGTAAACATACTCTACCAACAAGTCACACATACTTGCATCCCATTTGGCTCACATCGATAGTATAAGTACCGAAGCTTTATTTTAATAATTTTTGAAATACAGAATTGATTACAATAATAAAATATAGAGTGTAGTATCAATACATGGCAAAATAAGTATATAACAACAATTTATAACACTAGGTGCCATCCCCGAGGCCGTCATTTTTCCCAGAGGGCGGCCAGTGGGATGGCACCGCAGCGTGACCCCTGCAATATGCACAACGGATTGTGCACATCGCAGGGCCCCGCTGCCATACAATCCTAAGTAGGGTATTGCCAAAAAGAAATAAGTATATATATAAGCCACCCCACTATTTGTGGGATGACTTGTGGCGATCCTAGACGAATCGCCACGAACAATAATAATGATTTTATTAACGATCTAAATAGTGATAGCAATATAATAATGTAAAAGATAATAATAACAATAATGAGTATATATATAACGAGAGAATAATAACAATAATAATAATGCAATGATAATAATACAATAATAATATGTAGTACAAAAATATAATTTTAATAATAAGATGTGAAAATGTAGGTATGACAAATCTAATACGTGTTTATCGAAGAGAGGGTTGAGCGAAAAAGGGGGGGTCTTGATTGCAACACCGGCAGTCGTGGTAGTCGGTCAGTCTTGGTACTGCCTCACGCCAGACAGGTGTTCGATGTAAATGTCCCTGGTCCAGCGGATAGTGTCGGAAACCATGAGGCGTGCCATGACGCTGCCATAGCGTCGTGCTACCCCAAGTGCGCGAGGACGGCGTCGTTAGTAGACAGCCAGGCACCTAGTGAGCCGACAACGAACGCATCGAGGTAGACCTCGTAGCCCTGAGCTTGGAGCTCGGCAGCCATTGGCCCGTATTTCACGAGCTTCTGTTGCCGAGCCCCCTCTAAGGCTCCCGCGGCCCCCTCGAATGGGATCGTGACGTCCACGATCGAAATACGTTTCTCGGCCTCATTACGAATTACCAGGTCAGGGCGCAGATTGTCACGGACGCCGCCAACCGTTCTGTTGACGGATACCGTGACCCCCGTCCTCGGTCGCACGGAGTTAGCCAGTCGTGTTAAGACGGCATTATGCCGCCGCTGCCACGCGTTCGAATGGACCCTGCAGTGGTTGACCACATGCGGGAGGGTTTCCCTGGCATACCCGCATCGGCGACACCTCTGGTCCCCACCGCGAACGAACCGACGTGTGCCATTAAGTGGCACACAATCGAGTCGTGCCCGGTGGATGAACCGGTAGTCGCAAAAGCGGGTATACCGTCCATTCAGAAGGAAGTGGTTACTGGCTCCCCTCTGTGCTACCGAGGCATAGACTTTCCCCTGGTCCGGCTTTCGAATGAGTCGAGCCGCGTACGACGATCTGATCGATGTCTTTAGCTGTCTAATAACAGCCGCCCTAGCCGCACCCGGGACTAGCACGCGCTCAACAGCGCGTCCTGGATGCCTCACAGCAACCGACAACTCGCCGCGTTCCTCGCACCAGTCGAACTCAATGCCGAACCGTGCCCCGAGACGGCGGCAAGCATTTCGGGCCTGCGTCCACAGGCTAGAAATGTCACCCCCGTCTCGGGCCATTGCGCCTTCCAAAGACCCACTAAGATAAGCAGCCACATCCGCTCCAGTGGGAGGTGTCGTGGTGCGCTTGGTTATCACCTTGCGCAGGGTATCCCACGCAACGTGCCTAACCACACCGTCCGGACAAGTGAGAAGCCGAAAGGCATGAGCGACAGTCAGTACATCAGCCAGGTCGGCCAGAGGGAAAAGGTTTGCTCCACCCTGCCAGGATGGCATATAAAGTAGCTCGGCTGAAGCACGCTGAGGCAAGCTCATCCATTTTTTCGCGAGCTTCTTAATTACATTGTCCGCTTGCGTCAAGGGGCCCTTCGCAACCTTGGCGCCACGAATAATGTAATCAAGACGCGACAGGACAAACATGTTCAGCGCCTCCAGCTTCTGCCAGGGTGCCAACAGTGAAGCGTCTATAGCATTTGCGTCAGCGATTACTCGCTCGATAGTGTCGTACGGGGTCTGGTCAGCCCGGAACCCCGTCGGTACGCCGAGATGGCTATAGACGTCACCGTCACCTAATACCTCTGGTCGCCCTCCCTGAACTGTAAAGACCGTCGGTCTCACTTCTCTCCTGCCCCGACAGTGCACGTGAAGTGTAGCGCACTTTGCTGGTTTGAAACTCAGTCCAAGCCAGTCCGCAGCCTCGCAAACAGTGTCCAGCATTATCTGCATGGACTCTGGATTCCTAGCCATGATGACGATGTCGTCGGCGTATGCGAGCGCGGAGATCTGTTGCCCACAAAGCGCGTATCCGTGATTTTCCGCCAACCCAGCGGCCACCCGGATGAGAGGCTCGATAGCCAAGTTGAAGACCAACGGGCTCAGCGGACATCCCTGCTTCACACCCGCGCGAACCGGAATAGGATCCGTCTCACCATCGGCGGTACGGATCGTAGTGGTCGCGCGGGAGTAAAGCTCGAGAACAACGCCGAGTAGTTGGTCCGGTACGCCCAGCATCCCGAACACGGTGCGAATGGTCGCGTGCGGAAGAGAGCCGAATGCATTGGCTAAATCTAGCCAACACACCACGACTTCCCCCCGCGCGCGCCTCGCATCGTCCAGCGCAGATTGCACGATGAAGTTGTGCTCAAAGCACCCCTCACCTTCCATGAATCCCTTCTGCGCCGGAGAAAGGGATCCATGCCTCTTAGCCCATCGTGCAACCCTGTCCGAGACTACCGCAGCGTATAACTTGCCAATCGTGCCCCCCAACGCTAGTGGTCGCCAGTTGGCGAGGTCATCACGGTCGCCTTTTTTGTGCAGCAGAACCGTCCTAGAGTCCGCCCAAGCCAGGGGTGTTCGTTGTTCCCTGAAGCAGCGGTTGTACATGGCTGTTAAAACACGACAACCCGGGTCGACACGTTTCAGTAACGAGTACCGAATGCCGTCTCGGCCCGGGGCCGTGTTCTTAGTCTTAGCAAGTCGCGCTGCAACCTCGGCCTCTTCAAACGGCTCGACATAGACAGAGTTGTCTATGTCTGCTGCGCCCACCCGCAGCGCCATTGCGTCTTGCACGCATTGCGGAATATCCGGTGTCTCCCGAGCGGACTCGGCATAGACACCGGTGAAATACTCCGCAATGCGCTCAGCACTGACGGCGCAGTAGGGCGCAGCATCCGGATTGAGGACTCGATTGACAGCGCGCGCCTTGCTCGTCCTATACAGCTTCTGTATAGCCGCCGCTTCAGCCGCATCAAATTGCTGTACCCGCGGACGGGCACGCATTGGTGGCCTGGCGTGTCGGTACTGAGGACGATTCGGCTGTTGGCGTGTCTCCGCACTTTTATCACACGCCGCAATATCCAGTGATATCTTACTGACGGCCGCCTCGAAAGTGTACCAGTCTGGTGTATCATCGAGGAGTTGCAACCACTTGGTTTGATTGGCAGTCAGACGCCTGCCTTCCAAACCAAGCGGGGGTTCCTCGACCGAGACGGCCTGTACATCGTTACATGGTTACTGTCAGCCAGAAGGACGGTTAGTGAAGGCTCCACACAGTGATCTAAAAACAAAATAAAACATCACATAAAAATTATTTGCTTGTTTTCTCATAATTTTCTGGATTTAAAAATATCAAACTACGGGGGGTGGAGGGAGTAAGATGCCTTGAAGCATTTTCTACTAGGTACACAGTTTCATAATTATGTCGATTTTGGATCGTTTCATTTTTATTGAGTAATAATATACGGTAATTTCTAGTTTACTTTTAAGAATGTTCAAGTTTAAACTCGAAGTTTTTAAAATATGTGATTTTTTTCAAAATTTTTGAAATACATAATAATATATCTAAGTAGTAATTAAAGAATAAATAAAAATAAATCGTGTAAAAACTACTTTAGCATGAGTAGTGCGCAAAAATAACATGCTTTTGTCTATTATATATTATAATTAATGAATTATGGTTTAAACAACATTAGAAGAGGAAATTAAATTAAAATACGTGGGTGGGTATTTCAAATATTATAAACTCTTGCGCGTTCTACATAATAGTAATCTTGCGCAACTATACTTTTTTTGACAAATCAATAAAAATGATAATTCAGTATACCAGTGTGAAGAAACATACAAAAAAAATATCTCTTCAAGGTCAATAATTCTTTGTTTAAATTAAATATTACGTTATATTTAAATTTTATATACAAACAACATCTGTTTTCATGTCCTCATTTAGACGCTTTTAAGCCTGCCCCTTTTAAAAGCTACATTTAAGGGTTTTGTTATTTTCAGATTTTTTTATCTTCCATATTAATATAATCAGGGCCGTTTTAGCCTTAGATAATAATATACTATAACATCAAATGCGTTTTATTATAGACTTTGCACACATTGCGTATCCAAACTAATACACTTGCGTGCATAGAAATCGGCCCACTGTTAACTTTTGACTTTAACTATATTTTTTTAAGGAACTATTCATCAGATCAAAAAAGACTATATGCTGTTTGAAAGACAATTTAATATGCTTCGATATTAGTCTAAGTTTATTAAATTTATTTCGGCTTCTTAGGCTTAAAATTGTGAAATTAATGCATGAAACAAATTAACTTTTTTTATTACTAAAATAAATATGGTTTATTAACAAAGATCTAAATTAACTTTTGGTTTTTAATAATTAGGATGACTCCCTCTTGCCCTAATTACATCTTTCATACGATTAGGCAAAGATCTAATCAAGTTCAATATTGTTTCTTGTGGGATGTTAAGCCTATCTTCTTTTACTATAACAATAAGCTGTGGGATCAAGGTTGGGGCACGAATTTTTCGTTTCAGCTCATCCCATAAATGTTCAATTGGGTTTAGGTCGAGATTGCATGCTGGCCACTCCATAACCCGAAAACCGACTTCTGTAATGTAATCTTGCACGAAATTTGCGTTGAGCGGCCTTACATTATCAGTCATAAAATTAAATTCGTCTCCAATGTAGTGGACGAGGGGTGGCTATTAGTCAGTGGACAGTCAGACGAAGATTGCAGGAAAGTAACATGACCTCTAAAGCACCTGCGATTTGTTCGAAAATTACCCCAGCTTATCGTTAAGCACGCCTACGTTTTGCACAAAATCATCTGAATTGGACATTGGAACAGTGGGAGTCTGTTCTGTTCTCGATGAGACCAGGATACGCCTCTATGGTAGCGACCGAAGAAGAGAAGTGTACCAGAGACCAAGAGAGCAATTTGCAGAATGCTGCACTGAAGAGCGGATAACTTGTGGAGATGTTTCCTACATGATCTGGGGTACAATTTCTATGGGGGCTCGAACCGACTCTGATTTCATCCGTTGGGACGACCCTGGTCACGGGAAAGGAGGTTTATACTGCTAGATACATCGAGGAAATTTTAGCAGTTAATGTGGTACCTTACGTCGACTACATCGAAGTAAATTTAATTTTATGCATAACAATGCGAGGCCGCACACCGCAAGATTCGTGCAAGATTACATTACAGAAGTCGGTTTTCGGGTTATGGAGTGGCCAGAATGCAGTCCCGACCTTAACCCAATCAACCATTTATGGGATGAGCTGAAACGAAAAATTCGTGCCCCAATCTGGATCCCACAGCTTATTGTTGCAGTAAAAGAATCACAAGAATCAATATTGAACTTGATTAGATCTATGCCTAATCGTATGAGAGATGTTATTAGGGCAAGAGGGAGTCATCCTAATTATTAAAAATCAAGAGTTAATTTAGATAATTGTCAATAAACCATACTTCTATTAGTAATAAAAAAGTTAATTTGTTTCATGCATTAATTTTACAATTTTAAGCCTAAGAAGCCGAAATAAATTTTATAAATTTAGACTAATATCGAAACATATTAAATTGTCTTTCAAACAGCATATAGTCTTTTTTGATCTGATGAATATTTCCTAAAAAAAGTCAATACAGTGGGCCGATTTCTATGCACGCAAGTGTATAATATAAATGTGAAAATGAGTTCGTCTGTTACCTTCTTGGGAAAACAGTTATTGCATTTTTAACTGTCAAAATAGAGATTAAATACATAGCACCCGGGCGAAGCCGGACCGGGTCACTAGTTATCAATATATTTGTTATATTATGTTTTGCAGCTGAGTAATTTTATTTCCGCACTATTACTCATTTTACGTAATCGTAATGTAAATAAAACAAGCCGTGAGGTGGGCCGTTTATTGAGACTAAAGTTACTTTTAATTGGAACTCTACAAGTGCGACCCTTGAGATCCACACGACGAACTTCCCAGTTTGATGAATATTGAATATTAATAATTAAATTAGAAATTACACAGAAAAATAAGCATTTTAATCATTAAAACATAATGATTATTTATTTTTAACAATAAATTAAAAAAACGGCTAGACCGATTTCTATAAAATTTATGTCGGATCATAGTGACATAACATGCTTTGATAGAACCCTCAACAAAGTTGATAACATTTTTTTGGACGAGATTTCGTATAAAATCTACTTTTTTGCAGTCGTTTTGCTTAAACAAAAAAAAAACGGCTTGATCGATTTTGATAAAATTTCTTTCGGGTCTTGTTGATGTCAATATGCTTCTATTTGCACCCTAACAAAGTCAATATCATTTTTTATTCGCGAGATTTCGTGTAAAATCCAGTTTTTGCAGTCTTTTTATTTAAACAAAAAAACGGTTGGGCCGATTTTGATAAAATTTCTTTCGGATCAAAATGACGTTATTACGCCTCGATATAATTTTTTATTCGCGAGATATTGTGTAAAATCTACTGTTTTGGAGTCTATTTGGTTAAAAAAAAGAACGGCTGGACCGAATTTGAAAAAATTTCTTTCAGATCATATTTACGTTAATACGCGTCGATTGGCACCCTAACCTAGTCGATATCATTTTCATTCCCGAGATTTCGTCTTAGAAAGAAATGATAACGTACGTACGTACACACACACACATCTTTTCAAAAATAGTGTAAAAATAGTGTAGTGATCTTAAAACTAAAAAATTTGTTAAAAATTTTTATTTCGATTTTCGAACCCATTATAATAACTTCCCAATGTACCGGGAAGTTAATAAATACACAAACACTTGAAAAATTCTACAAATTTATTATTCTCTACGATCGTTTCGGGTTTTAGCATTTCAAACTTTAGTTTAAGTGTGAACTCTCCTGATGATGGGCTAAAAACCCGGAACGATCGTAGAGAAATAAAAATTTGTAGAATTTTTCAAGTGTTTGTGTATTTATTTTACTCATTCATGTTCTACCAAGTGCCTAGAGATAATACTGCTGAAAATTATTATAATCGTAATTTATTTAAATAGTTCAGACATCAAGCTGTAATTTTGTGCCAGAAGCTCACAGAACCATAATATTTCAACAACATTTCTTATTTGCTGAACTTAAATCATCGATCATCGTTTTGAATTTAATTTTGTTCTTTTTTTATGATAATTAGTAGTGAGCCCCAAAAGTCTTGTAGATCCTGTTAGTTGTGCTTATTGTTTCGGATAAATCGGTTCTATACATATTACATGATCATTGAACACATAGCAAAAAACCTTTACTTCGCATGGGTCCTTTTTATTTCAAGTTCGCACCCTTTGATTAAGAGTTTTCGAATTTTATATTTTTCCAGCTTATCTGGAAATGTGTTAGGATTTCAGGACACGAATATATTTTCTGCTTTATACTATTTAATACGTTATATTTAATTTTTAACTTCCCAGTACGTTGAGAAGTTATTGTAATGGGTCCGAAAATCGAAATCAAAATTTTTAACAAATCTTTGTTTTAAGGTCACTACACTATTTTTACACTATTTTTGAAAAGATGTCTGTGTGTGTGTGTGTGTGTGTACGTACGTACGTATGTGATCATTTCTTTCTAAGACGAAATCTCGAGAATGAAAAATGACATCGACCACGTTAGGGGGCCAATCGACGCGTATTAACGTAAATATGATTTGAAAGAATTTTTTTCAAAATCGGTCCGGCCGTTCTTTTTTCTTAATCAAATAGACTCCAAAAAAGTAGATTTTACACAATATCTCGCGAATAAAAAATTAAATCGACTTCGTAAGGGTGTCAATCGAGGCGTGTTAACGTCATTTTGATCCGAAAGAAATTTTTTTGCTTAAAGAAAAAGACTGCAAAAAGTGAATTTTACACGAAATTTCGCGAAAAAAAATTATATCGATTTTGTTAGGGTGCAAATAGAAGCATATTAATATCAACAAGACCCGAAAGAAATTTTATCAAAATCGATCAAGCCGTTTTTTTTTTTTAAGCAAAACGACTGCAAAAAGTAGATTTTATACGAAATCTCGCCCAAAAAAATGTTATCAACTTCGTTGAGGTGTCTATAAAAGCATGTTAACGTCACTATGATCCGACATAAATTTTATAAAAATCGGTCTAGCCGTTTTTTTAATTTATTGTTAAAAATAAATAATAATTATGTTTTAATGATTAAAATGCTTACTTTTCTGTGTAATTTCTAATTTAATTATTAATATTCAAAATTCATCAAACTGGGAAGTTCGTCGTGTGGACCTCAAGGGTCGCACTTGTAGAGTCCCGATTAAAAGTAACTTTAGTCCTAATAAACGACCCGCCTCGCGGCTTGTTTTAAATTGATTTTAAACGTTCCCCTAGAAATAAGCTATCGAATGATAAAAGCATCACTCAAATCTGTTCAGTAGCTTTCGAGATTAGCCAGTACAGACAGACAGACAGACACCTATCGAAACTTCCTTTTATACTATGCATATAAATACCATAATTCGTGGCTTAAATGTCATTGGTTATAAGACACGTTTCTGCCGTGAAAAAAAATCAGCAATGCAATGCTTTGACTTCTGACCTTAAACAAGTTTTAAAATTTAAATAAGTAGGTACTTCTTGCAGGATGTTCAGTTCGTTTTAAAAAATATAGGCGGTTTATATTAAAATACCTATACTGCAGGGTTGCATCAAAGGTTGTCAACAAAGCTGGGTAAATGACCTTGCATTGTGACCATGTTTATTTTGGTTTTTGTAGACAAGCTAAATTTTGACAAAAATACCTAGAAAAATGTGCTTTTGAAGAAGAAAAAACTCGGGTCGCAGTGCCAAACCCTGCCGACAATATAGTGTATTTGCTAATACAGGCCTTGTGGCTTTAATACGTGAACTTAAGTTTGTTTTTGGACAAAATAAAAAATTTAACCCCTTAATACATCCCTTAAAATAATATTTTTTTCTTAATTTCAATATTATTATCAATATAACCTCTGCACCACATTAAATACACCCTTCCATAAGTAAATCCGTATCAACAAACTAGTGTTTTCATAAAATTTGAAAGTCCGGTCCTGTCGGGCCGATTTTATTAAAATTTTAGCAGCACGTTTTAATCTTTACTAAAGAGTTAAATTTCAATTTTGAAACGATTCTGACAAATTTTTCGGTATTTTTGGGCCCAAAAACTTTTTGGAATCCCTAAATACAACCCTGAAAATGGTCCGATCGGGCCCATTTTAAATAGGCTTCTTGCGGTGATGGGTTTCAATGTGTGTACCAAATTTCGTTTCAATCGATTAAGTCTGTCGAGAGTTATCGTGTACACGCATATATATATAAATATATATATATAAATCTCTCTATATATATATATATTCATATATATATAAACATTTTCAAAAATGGTGCCAAATTGTTCAGGAGGCTATGAAACGTCGAGAAATTTTGGTCCGACCCCTAGGTCCCGCCATCCGACCGACGCCAATAGTGTATGTGCCATATTATGGCAAATACACTAATTATAGAAAAATTATATTAAAATATACAATATGTAAAAGGGCCCCATCTAAACTGTGCAGGCCATCCTTTAAGAATTTTTTACTAGCTGGCCAAAAAGGAAGTTATCAACCCCCACCCACTTCCCCCAAATAAGTGAAAAATCTACTTTTGGGTATATTATCAAGTTCTTCGAACTCAAAGCGCTTGAAAATAGCGGGAAGTTCCAAGGATGGCCTGCAGGGTCAACCGATTTACAGATTTTTTATGAAGGCTCACCGTTGGAGAGTTTTTGTGTGACGGTCAGATACGAGTACCTATTTTCTATTTTATAGTTAAGATTTAAAAAAAATAAAATTTTAAATTTTAATCAATCAATTTTTTTTTGTTGAGCAGAATCAACTTAATTTTTCGATCTAGTATTATATTGTAGCAAAACCCCAGATGTTACGCCACTGGCGACAAC
Organism: Mongoloraphidia duomilia; assembly: GCA_039654895.1. Classification (NCBI taxonomy): domain Eukaryota; kingdom Metazoa; phylum Arthropoda; class Insecta; order Raphidioptera; family Raphidiidae; genus Mongoloraphidia; species Mongoloraphidia duomilia. The sequence goes on along the minus strand of CM077516.1, from coordinate 38,778,122 downwards.
GGAATCATCGAGAACAAGTAACAATGGTGAGGCGTGGCATAATATCGAAGACACAGGTAATTACCAGAATGTTCTGGAAAGCGCGCGAGTGTGAGGGGGTCAAGCTGCTAACTCTATATAAGCAAGAACAGTCACCGGAGAAAACAACGAGTGTCGTGTGACAGTGTCGATTTGAAATAAATACAGCATATAAATTGTAGTGTTAATAAAGCGCTTCAGTTCGTTTAAGAATTACTGTTCGTGTTATTATTGTATAAACAGTGTTGACTGTTATAAATTGAGATATAATTGTTACAGTTTATTGTTATCTATTTTTCGTTACATTTTTAATTATTGTAAATAAATAATTTATTCCACCCACGTAAGAAAACAGTTTTGTTACAATATTCTATTTTACTTTCTTGCCGTTTAAAAGGCAATAAATTCAAAACCATCTTCATAATAAAATAATTAACATTTATTTATGACATAAAAAAACTTAGATGGTAGACCAGATCCGTACTAATGCACCGACGCCTGACGATTTTTCCCAAAAGATGCAAATGGGTTGTAAACATCAAAAAAGTGTTGTATTTAGAACTGTTCAATTAACTCCCCAATCCCACTTCTTTGTTTTGTTTAAACTTAAGGAAGCAATTTTCAATTTAATTCTTACACTTTCACTCGCATGGGTTTAGGGTCCTACACATTCTTGATTTCGAATGATACGATTTTCTTTTTAGACAAATAAATTCGAAAAGAGAGAAACGCAAAAATAACAATTTGTCTAGGACGCAAAATGAGCTAGGTACCAAAACTCTATAGCCATACGATAGAATAAAGTTTATTGATCTACAACAATAACAAATTCAAATTAATTTATTTCCTCAAATAAAATACACAAATCAATATAATGTCATACAAAAAAATGTGTAAATTGGTTGACCCTGCAGGCCATCCCTGGAACTTCCCGCTTTTTCAAGCGCTTTGAGTTCGAAGCACTTGATAATATACCCAAAAGTAGATTTTTGAGCTCTTCGAGGTCAAAAATCTGAAAATTGCTGATAACACTATTTTAATTTTTGAAAAGCTGTAACTTTTGAACGCGTCGTTTGATTTTGATTTTTCAAATGTTATTCAATGCGGCTTCTTTAACACAAAAACTGATAAATAAAAAAAATCGCGCAGTTGAAAAATGTTACCGTTATCTTCAAAAAACATTTTTTTTCGGAATTTATAAAAGGTACAAAATCGATTGGTTGAGAAATCTCGGAGTTATTTTGAAAAAACACTTTTTTCGAAATCTGTTGACTACGTAATCTCTCGAACGAATTAAGCGATTTTGATTCGCCTAGCGGCATTCGACGCAGTTTTCTGAGGAGAAGAGCTGATTAGATTATGAAATCAATCGGTACAATATTCTAAAAGTTATTTTGAAAAAACATCGTTTTAACAACTTTTTTTTGTTTTTTTGGAATTTCTCAAAAATTATTGGGCCGAATCGGTTCAAATTTTCAGGAAATCTAAGTTCAGTGGAACCCTTTCGAATGCCGCAAATCGCGATTCGATCGGTCAAGCCGTTCAAAAGTTATGAGAGGTTTACATACACACGCACACACACACACACACACACACACACATACACATACACATACAGCATCCATACAGTCATACTGACATCATCGTAAAAAGAGTCAGAATAGCTTCCTAGGATCACAAAACGTTGAGATCTGATGAAAACTCGATTTTCGAAAATCGGGGTGAAATCAATAACTTCCCTATTTTTGAAAATTTTCAATTTTCTTAGCGGGAAGTTAAAAAAAGGATTTCCTGCCGAACTTGGGTGACCAGTGCTAGGGCAGGAGTCCAAAAATATATAGCGGATATGATATAAATAATACATAATATTAGAAAATTTTAGTACCTAAGAAGTAGGGATTTGTAAGTTGTAACAGACGACCAAAATGGGGGTTTTTAATAGAATTTATATTAACGTGGGGCGCCATTTATGACGTTTCCGTAACTATTACCAACTTTCAGCAAATTTGTACTTTGGCCCAATTAATCCTGGCAGCCATAGTATCTTACATTACATTATTACATTTTTAGGTCACCAACAGCTAGGGTTATTTGAGCCTAGTACTAATTCGTATTTTAAATTTATTATTTTTTTTAAATAAATTGAAAACCCAGTTGACGCTTTTACCAGTTCTCAAATTGGAACCTGGAAACTAGGGGATTATATTAATAGCTCGGCTATACTCAAGCCCAGCTACTCATATCAAATTAAAAATAATAAATCAAAATATTATAACAAATGTACATACTATGTAACTATGATATCAACCATTAAAGCATTGCAGTTACTTTGGTTGCATTTTTTATCGTATAATGTTGATAATGTTGAAAATATTATAATTTAGATAAGATTTTATAAATTATTATTATATCCCGCATTCTTTGCCAATCAAAATTTTGTTTGAATAGTGAATAATAATTGTTTGAAGAGTGATAAATGAAAGAGCGTTAAAATCCTTACAATTTGCGACCCGTCATCCTGGCGGGGGCTGCTGGTAGCCCCTTTGAAAATAGAAATTTTTGCGAAAAGCCCGGTGACTTTGTCAAAAATTTTCAATTTTCAAAGGGGCGGCCAGCGGCCCCCGCCAGGATGACGGGTGGCAAATTGTACTTTTTGTGTAAGAATTGTAACGCTCTTTCGTTTGATATGACACTCATCTTATTACTTTGTCCCGGGTGGCTTTTGTCAAAAATTTCTATTTTCAAAGAGGCGGCCAGCGGTCCCCGCCAGGATGACAGGTGTCAAAATGTACTTTTTGTGTTAGGATTTTGACCCTCTTTCATCTGATATGACACTCATCTTATTATTTTATACCGGAGAGTTTCACACGGTCGGCTCTCCTACTATAATATTCAAGATGTCATAATTTCAAAACGACAAAATTTGTTAAAATTGTCAGAATGTGTTGTTTCATTATACTTTATTAACTAAATTTTAAAAATTTGTGATAAAAAATTAATGTTTTATAGCTGTTTGATTTGGTGTATGAAGTTTGAAAAAATTATTATCAAATTGACATAACAATTTTTACCAATCTTTCTGTGCGTGTGTATTATACTTGTATCATTGCAATTTTAAATTTATAGTTTTATTTAAAAACATTGAATTATATAAATTACGAAATTATACAATAAAAAAAAAATAATTCATAAAAAAATATAGCAAATACATATTATTTTGTTCTATTTTTGCGCCTCTTGTTCAACGAACAATTTACATTAGGTGTTACTATTTGTGCATAATATTATAATAATATATAGATACATAACTGTAAAATGTAGTTTATTATTCATTAATGTTACATTTGTATATTATTATTTTAAAATTTACATGATACGTGTTCACTTTTCCAAATATTTCTTTCCAGTAAACAGTCAAGAAGGAATGATGATTTTTGTAAAATATATTAAGACATCACAACACGAGCTGCACTATTATTTCGTAGAAATGTATTTGAACGTTATAACTGTTCACTTCTTCTATTTTTAAAGAATTTAGCATGATTAATTTCTATTTACTTTTTGAAAACTCAAATCTAATATTTTGTTATTTAAAAATTACATTTAATTTTCCGTTTCCTTGGTTAATTTCTGTTTTTATTTAGTAAAATAGTCGTAAAACAGTAAACCCGGAAAATATAAATAATCTAATCTTAATTTTGAAATTTTTAACGTGTTGCCAACTTAAATTATGCGTTATTCATTTGTTAAATTTCTACAATAATTATGGAATAGACTTTACATGCATACATACATACATGCGTAAAGTAGCTATTTTATAGTAGGTATGACAAAAAAGTAAAAAAAATTATAATTTACTAATTCATAAGCAAATATTAAATTTTAAAAAGTTTGCTTGAAGAAGGACACTCACGGAAGGAAAAGCTATTTTATTTATTTTTTCCTTTTCGAAGTCATAAAAATAGAACTGAATAATATTGCGAAATAAGACGGTTTTGTGACGATTTATCTCAGAAGATGCGTGCTGACGTCAATAATTCATCAGTTTGACAGTTACCTGCGTAAGTGTATTTTATATGTAACGGTAATTGCCAAGATTCAAGCGCATTGCACCAAAGCATTCAAAGTTAAGGCTAACCTGTACGAGCTGCAAGCATTAAGCTATATCTATCTCTTTTGTGATCTTTTATGACACTTATTTTCTTAAATTTTTTTTAAATATCAAATGTTGAGTGGATTAATAAATTAAGTTTTGAATGCGATTTTGCCATTCCGATTCGATAGGTTATTTCTTGAAGAAGGTTTGGATCGGGTGCAAATCAGATAGAAAATCAAGTTTATATGTCAAGAGCGGTGTGAAATAGTATATTACACATTTATTTCCAATAATATTTATCATAAGTCACCGGGGCAGTTAATATTATAAGTTCGAGAGAATCAAAGCGGCTGATTAGGAAGTTTCCGTTTTTTTTAGTCTAAATCATAGCTCTAAAAATTACAAAATTAATGGCGGAAGAATTTTTAAAATATCTTTAAAAACAACAAAGTTATGCTACTTCAAAGTTTGAATTCGACAATTCTCCAAGAAATTTCGCTTTCAGTCCGGGTGACGTCACGCGGCACGATATTTTTAAAAGTTATTTTCAGTTTGTAGATTAGATGTGGTAATTTAACTTCCGATAAATCTCTTTCTTTAAACTCGTAAATTGTTATGGAAACACTAAAAACAAACCAGTTGATGACAGAAAATCACAAAACACCTACACCTACCTAGGTGGGTGTTTTGTGCAGAAAATATTGACCTATTTAAATTGTTGACTGTTAATTTTAATTTAATATAAATATAAAAGTCTGTATTACAACAAAATAGTAACTAAATAGCTTAGGTTTTAATTACTCACAAAGCAAAAAAACAGCAAACTTGTACCGCGTGACGTCATATTCAAAAATCAGTTTCGTTTGCGACCCCACCTACATTAGAAATTGAATATCTCCGTTGAAATTAAAGATATCAAAATAATTCTTTCAGAATTTTTAAAGTTATCTTCATCACAATGATGTGACAGTATCATAATTAGTATTTTCGTCTAATGGAAACTTCCTAATTACTTATAAATTCGAGCGAACGAGCGAAACGAATGCACCCCTAGCGAAGCTGAACGGGCCATCTAGTAAACTATAATATGAGAAAGTATTTACAAATAAATATTAGAATAATTATTAACAAAACAGGTTCTGAGGAAAACAACGTTTTTTGAAGCTATTCAGCGTTGAACAAATGGTTTTTGACCTTGAAATTTTAGTTTTATGTAACTCGTCAAGGATGACGTTAAAGGATATTGCGAAACATATTTTTTAAAGATTAGGGTTTATAAATGCAGGGTATTTTTAAAAGGTTTTCCACCTTTTGTAGAAAACAATTATTGTAAACAAAATTCCAGTCTGAATGTTTTCCAATGTTTGTACATTATTCCGACTTGGCACCTAGCCAAGTAATTAAAGATTAGGTCACACTTTACATCAAAGTTTAAGTTCTTGAATTTTATAGTACAATGTACTTACAATTAGAGACGTAATGGGTATATTACTGACGAGTAGTGAGACTATGTCACACGAGTCATAATATCATTACGCACAGGATATAATATATGGAATTGTTTGCCATACCCACTATAAAATAGCGACTTTTCACTTCAGTTTCAGTATTTTCAAGATGTTTGACAGTTCATTTCAGTCGCCAACTTCACTTCTATAGTAGGCCGAGAATAGTTAACATATGTAATGGCGGGCGGATCAGGGCGAATAAACATAAATCATTATGGAAATGGTTTGCTTTCCCACACTATAGTATAGTGTGGGAAAAATATGTTCCCGCACACCGGCCTGTCAAAAGTCACTTTACAATTTACATGCATACATACGTGCTTGTAAAGCAGCTATTTTATAGTGGGTATGGCAAAAAATACTATTATTTCTCTTATAAAATTTCGTTGTTAGCCTGTTAACTGTTAATTAAAAAGAAAGCAACACCACTGACAGTGTCAATGCCAAGGTGGTTACTGGTTCTACATCTCGTCGCTTCGGTGGCTCTGTCTTGAGTCTTCAGGTACTTTCACAATAACATACACGATAATGTTGACCACTATTTGCGTCATATCCATGTAATACAAAAAGGTGATTACCCATCAAGAGCTAAAAATAGCATCGGGAAGGAAAAAATAGAGAGTTGAGTTCTTCGATGACGTATTTCACAATTGCATTCTTTTACAAAAACTCTTTTTTCTGTAATTAAAATTAAAATATGTAATTATTTATTTACTTTGTTTACAATACAAATTACGTCAAGACGGTATTCGATTTTACGAGTAATTAGATTTAAAAATATATATTAATAAATGAATTTCGTCCGAATCGATGCGTTCACGATGCGCATATGGTGTAGACAGATGTCACAAAGCATGTAATCATATTATGTAATCAACTGTTATGTGTTCTATTTCCATTGCAACAAAAGACGGAGGACTGGATTTTAAATGAACTGGATAATTAAACCTTTTTTTAACATTTAACAGTTCTACTCTATAAGTGAGAACGGTACAAAATCACTATTCAAAATCTTACGCTACTTCCCCTTCTTGAGGTTCCCGAATTGTATAAAAACCACGTTTTTTTGTAAAAAGTCTGTTCATCAGTTTGTCTGTCAGTATGATGTTCACGACACGCGTATGGTAGGCCTGTGCCTCAAGACAATTAACAGTGTTGTCTATTTTCAATGCAATAAAAGACGAAGGAATGGGTCTTAAATGAACTGAATAATTAAAACCTTTTTTAGAGTTCCATACCTCACAATGAAAAAACAGAACCCTTTTAGGATCACTCTCGTGTTTGTCTGTCCGTCTGTCACAGCTGATTTTCTCCAAGTCTACCATGGACGAAAAAAGTTGAAATTTGGTACATATATAGAGTTAGGTGACCCAATCACGGACGTGTAGCGTAAATAAACGAATTCTGATTTTGGGGGACAAAGATAGAGAATAAAAAAATACTTATAGGTATATTTTTTTATAATTTTAAAATGCATAGTTTAAGAGATATTGAAGAAAATATACGAAAATCGAGCATCCCTCCCTTAAATCCGAATCTACTTAGCCTAAAATTTTGAAAAAAATAGGGAATATGGGGCCTCACTCATATAGTCAGGCCTAAAGGCCGTTCAGTACCAGCCGCCCCTTTCTGCGAATTCAGCGTAAAAATGTAAAGTTTGGAGATTTTATTTTTACATATATATTTCAGAATTATTATTTATATAGTTTTACGGCAATATTTTGTCACAGCTCCATTATTTACTGAGCTGAGATATGATACCTATGCATTTCTTCGTCGTAGTTATATTTTTTGATTGTCAAAGACAAAGTAAGGCAGCCATATACTTATTCAAATTCTGTCTCTGATAATTATAAGATCATCTAGGGCCGGTATTATAAAACAAGATTAAATTTAATCTTTGATTAAACTAACTTAACTGGAGATTTCAGTATTATAAATTTCAGTTAAACTAATCAATAGTTATTTTCGTCAGTTAAACTAATAGAGCTACCTACCTGCATTAAAATTTAATCTACGATTAAAAAGGTGTCCAATACCTACATCTTTCTAAAGTATTTTGACGAAAATTGCTATTTAAGAGCATGTATTAAAATTTAATCTATGATTATAAAGGTAAGTCTAGTTTTCAAAACTTTATTTTTGTTAATAATCCTATATAATCAATATTTTTGTGTAAAATATAAAAGTTTGGTTAATAAATTTTACAATATTTTATATTAAAATATCAAATAATAATTATACGGCAATTCTGGATATAAAATTGACAATAATCATGGAAAATTTTATTTTATAGATATTTTTTGCCCTTTCGAGTTTCGATTAAATAAAATTTCATCCGTTTCATCGGTATCTTCTATTTGCTTGTTTTATGAAAATGATGCCGCCAACGAATTGTTTACTTTAATTCACAAAACACGTGTTTACTGTTTTGTGCTTTTAAAAATTAAATACCGTTCGAATCAGTTCGAATATAGCTTCAAAGGCAAAAATAGTTACAATTCCCCCCTTTCGATGATATTCTGGTGTATACACTGAACTGAATTTATGTTTAAAAACTTTAATCTTCAGTTGGTTAACTGAAGGCCATGTTTGCTTTATAATACCGAAACGTTCATTAATCTAAGATTGCATTTAATCTACGATTAGTTAACTGTTGATTAAATAAATGTTTATAATACCGGCCCCTAGAGTTTTCTCAGTATACGCCGCCGCGCCCCGCACGTGCTTGAGTTAGATAGCGGGCGTTCGCCGCCGCCAGTCGCGGGCGCAGATTGGCCGCCCCTAATATTTGTCCGCCCTAGGCCTGGAGCTATAAGTCATCCTTATGAAAAGTTCACCACTGTACACATTGCTTTTACCAGTCCTCGGATTAGGGCCTGCAGGGAACGGATTTGTATTACGCGAGCCATAAAAGCGCCCAAATCTTATTTTACTACGAAATACGAATTTAACATATAAGTAGTTTTGTCTTATCACCACAGATATGTATTATATTTAATATTTATATACAAAACAATGAAACGAAACCAATTGAGCTGTTTTCTTTTAAAAATCGATTGGGTTATAAACACACCAAACTGGCATAATATCGGCAAGGTCATTTATACGAAAATAAATAGTACCTATGCAATAAAAATTAATAATAAACCCCAACCTGTAAAAATGGCCAACGACTTTGTTCCAAAATAAGACAAAATGCACAGGGTTTATTTGTAACAGCAAAAACTATTTGCTGACTTGACAAAACAGTTTTGGGAATACTAATATTTTACTATTAGCTTATACTAGGGCTCGGAATTTTTCAAATTAAAGTATTCGAATATTCGTTCAAACTTGTATCCGAATATTCGAATATTCCACTATTCGACTATTCGAATATTTGAATACTCGAATATTCTAATATTCAAATATTCGAATATTCTCAAAACGTGCAGATACCTATGTTCAAATTTTTCATTCGCAAAATAGGAAACAACTTCCAATGGGTAGTTTATAAAACCTGCAAAACAACCGAAATTACAGACAAAGGTGCCCTTTTATTACTGATATGCAACATTATATTCTTTCACTTGTCTGATTCTGCGGGTTTATCGTACAATTTTAATAGGCTGTTAATCACGCTGTTAAATTTTGAATGCTATACGTCTTCATTGGTTGCTGCGTTTTCATTTTGCCAAATTGTTGATCGTTACCATAGCAACCGTCATTTAACAGCGTGATTAAAAAATAATAAAAATTTTGGAGCATACAAGTAATTCAAGAATTACAAGGCGCGATATTCATGTAGGTACTGTGTGTAAACGGTTTTATCGAACATAGGGAAAATAACACTGAGAAGATTTATAATTTTGTAGTAGGCTATGAGCCATAAGACCAAATATAAATATGTATTGGATTTCATAGAAAAAATAGTACAGTGAATTTTTTCAACAATTTTCCATAGCAACGGTTTACTATTAAGCGTAACTCGGAACCGGCTAAATATAAACGGTCATGATGTGTCATAAGACACCCGACAGAAGCTATGCTTCTTACGCATTGTATATAAAACCGAATTTATCAAAAATATAAATAATACAATTAAAAAGTTATTATTTGATCGCCATTTTGAAATCTGACGCCATTTTATTTTTTTGTGTCTTGTTAAATTCTCAAATATCAATTTTCAAAAGGATCGGATAATTTTTACAAAGAAGTATATACCTATGACCGCCATTTTGAAATATGACGTCATTTTATTTTTTTGTGTCCTATGAAACTTTCAAATACCGATTTTCAAAAAGATCGGATCATTTTTGCAAAAAAGTACATATGGCCGCCATTTTGAAATCTGCGTCATTTTATTTTTTTGTGTTCTATGGAACTCTCAAATATCAATTATCAAAAGGATCGGACAATTTTTACAAAAAAGTACATACGGCCGCCATTTTGAAATCTGACATCATTTTATTTTTTTGTGTCCTATGAAACTTTCAAATACCGATTTTCAAAAGGATCGGATAATTTTTACAAAAAAGTACATATGGCCGCCATTTTGAAATATGACGTCATTTTATTTTTTTGTGTTCTATGAAACTCTCAAATATCAATTTTCAAAAAGATCGGATAATTTTTACAAAAAAGTACATACGGCCGCCATTTTGAAATCTGACATTATTTTATTTTTTTGCGTCCTATGAAACTTTCAAATACCGATTTTCAAAAGGATCGGATAATTTTTACAAAAAAGTACATATGGCCGCCATTTTGAAATCTGACGTCATTTTATTTTTTTGTGACCTATGAAACTCTTAAATATCAATTTTCAAAAGGATTGGATAATTTTTACAAAAATGTACATACGGCCGCCATTTTGAAATCTGACGTCATTTAATGTTTTTGTGTCTTATGAATCTCTCAAATATCAATTTTCAAAAAGGTCGGATAAGTTTTACAAAGGAGTACTACATATTTCCGCCATTTTAAAATATGACATCATTTTATTTTTTTGTGTCTTATAAAACTCGCAAATATCAATTTTCAAAAGGATCGGATAATTTTTACAAAAAAGGACATATGGCCGCCATTTTGAAATCTGACGCCATTTTATTTTTTTGTGTCCTATAAAACTCTCAAATATCAATTTTCCAAAGAATCGGATAATTATTAAAAAAAAGTGCATAAGGCCACCATTTTGAAATCTCACGTAATTTTATTTTTTTGTGTCCTGCAAAACTCTCAAATATCAATTTTCAAAAGGATCGGATAATTTAAGCAAAAAAGTACCTACATATGGCCGCCATTTTAAAATATGACGTCATTTTATTTTTTTTGTGTCCTATGAAACTCTCAAATACCGATTTTCAAAAAGATCGGATCATTTTTTCAAAAAAGTACATATGGCTGCCATTTTGAAATCTGACGTCATTTTATTTTTTTGTGTCCTATGAAACTTTCAAATATCGATTTTCAAAAGGATCGGATTATTTTTATAAAAATGTACATATGGCCGCCATTTTGAAATCTGACGTCATTTTATTTTTTTGTGACCTATGAAACTCTCAAATATCAATTTTCAAAAAGATCGGATAATTTTACAAAAATGTACATACGGCCGCCATTTTGAAATCTGACGTCATTTTATTATTTTGTGTCTTACGAAACTCTCAAATATCAATTTTCAAAAGGATCGGATAATTTTTACAAAAAAGTACATATGGCCGCCATTTTGAAATCTGACGTCATTTTATTTTTTTGTGTTCTATGAAACTCTCAAATATCAATTTTCAAAAAGATCGGATAATTTTTACAAAGAAGTACATACGGCCGCCATTTTGAAATCTGACATCATTTTATTTTTTTGTGTCCTATGAAACTTTCAAATACCGATTTTCAAAAGGATCGGATAATTTTTACAAAAAAGTACATACGGCCGCCATTTTGAAATCTGACGTCATTTTATTTTTTGTGACCTATGAAACTCTTAAATATCAATTTTCAAAAGGATCAGATAATTTTTACAAAAATGTACATACGGCCGCTATTTTGAAATCTGACGTCATTTAATGTTTTTGTGTCTTATGAATCTCTCAAATATCAATTTTCAAAAGGATCGGATAATTTTTACAACAATGTACATACGGCCGCCATTTTGAATTCTGTTATTTTATTTTTTTGAGTCTTATGAAACTCTCAAATATCAATTTTCAAAAGGATCGTATAATTTTTAGAAAGGAGTACAACATATTTCCGCCATTTTGAAATCTGACGTCATTTTATTTTTTTGTGTCCTATAAAACTCGCAAATATCAATTTTCAAAAGGATTGGATAATTTTTACAAAAAAGTTTATATAATGGCCGCCATTTTGAAATCTGACGCCATTTTATTTTTTTGTGTCCTATAAAACTCAAATATCAATTTTCAAAAGAATTATATAATTTTTACAAAAAAGTACATAATTTGGCCGCCATTTTGAAATCTGACGCCATTTTATTTTTTTGTGTCCTATAAAACTCTCAAATATTAATTTTCAAAAGGATCGGATAATTTTTACAAAAATGACGTTACACTTTTAACGTAAATCGGATCAGTGGTTCTCGAGTCATAAACTTTCAAACGGACATACAGACAGAGAAAGCCAAATTGTTTAGGAAGATATGAAACATCGAGAAATTTTGGTCCGATCCTTAGATCCCGCCATCCGACCGACGTCAATAATTAGTTACAGGTCATTTTAACTCAGTAGGCCATGGTTTTTAAACACAAAAATCAAACGTCACCAGTCAAAAAATTGAATGACTATATTATAATGTAGCACCCGTTTTTATTTTAAGTCAAAGCATACGCTGTCTTCCAATATCCATATCACACTGTGCAACAGACAAGGACAACCGAAACAAGTTCGCGATTTATTAGATAAAGTCGCATTTATATAGTTGAAATTAGCAATTAAATGTGTATAAAAAAGCTGTTTTCACACAATATTATACATAAAATCTATCTAAAATTTTCTCCTCTTTCGTTTAAGACAGGTTTCGAATCGATCTGACTTGAATTGAGCGAACTATAAGCAAAAAACACCGTTTTTTGTAATTTGCTCCCCTCTGGGACCAAAATTCAAAAATCGGGCGACGTTAGGATCAAATAGACCCCGAGAGGAATCGAACAAAAAAAAGTTTTTTAAAATCGGTTAACTCGATTAACAGATTAACAGACAAAGCGAGTGTATATAGGCGCTTCTAGCTTCGCTTTATAGTCCAGTCACGAGAGGAAGTCCACCTTGCGTTTGGTGCAGCAAATGATTTTATTTTTTTGTGTCCTCAAGCATGTTTAGGAGATGTCAAATCCAAGTTTGTGACCTCTAAAACAGGGCGGGGGAGTTTTGGTGGGCTAAAAACCACGATTTTTTTGCACTTTTTTCGATTTCTTGCTTATAATATGGAAACGGCTGGTCCTATCGAAAAAATTCGACTGATGACCAGTCCTATACTTCCCACCTAGTAAATATTTGCAAAAAATAAACACTCTTTTTTTATTCTTTGACTAGGCCCAAATAACCTTAGCTGTTGGTGGTCTTTAAAACACAATTTAATTTTTATTCTTTGAAAAAAGCATGGCCCTCTTTTTTGTTTGGCGATCTACTGATGGCTAACTTAATAGGTGCGTTTGGTATCAAGGTGTAGTGTAAAAAGTGTAAACACTTTTGACACTATTACGTTTGTTATACAAAAGTGTAAAACAACTGACCTGTTTGTTATTTCAGTGTGGGACTAAAGGTGTAACAACTATTAGTCCCGGTTTTTGAGAAAGTGCACGTAGTGTAATAGATGTCACGTGATATATGTCTGAATTGACAATCGCTTTGACAGATTTCATACCTTTTTCGTACTCTGTTTTTTACAATTTTTGTCTCTTAAAAATGAATGAGCTTCAAAATGTAATGGTACAAGATAAATACGGCAGTGAGTTTAACATTTTTACGACCAAAAAAAACTGTAAAAACTAGAAATAATGAACTCAGTCAATCTGTCATTTATTTATTTTGTAATGCGCATGTACAATCTACTCAGAATGTACACTAGCCCGTTTGTTACAAGTGTACATTTAGTTTACACTTTTGCTGAACTTTTTACACTTTTCAGTGAAAAGTTATCTACACTACACTACACTACACCTCGATACCAAACACACCTATTATAGCAAAAATCATGGTTACCTTGATTTACGTACAATTTTTATTTTTTTTAGTAAAATATTTTTTTTCTCGAAAACTATACATTTTAGAGAAAAAAAATATTTACATTTTTTTCATATTATAACATCTAGAATTCATTTATATTTTTTTTTACCTATGTTAATACGTAACATTGAGGACGTTTTTTTGAATATCTCAGGATCCACTGAACCGATTTGACTCAAAATCTAATCAGATCTAAGTTAAAGGCTGATAAACACAATAGAACAATCGGCATGCCCGTATGTTGTTCCGTTCTTAAGATATCGAAGGCGAAAAATTGACCACATACACACACACACACATACACACATACACACATACACACATACACACATACACACACACACATACAGACATCAGTCGGAAAATGATCTTAAACGATTGTTAGGGTCTCAAAACGTGAAAATCTGTTAAAATCTCGAAATATTGTTTTCGGACTGAATCCATTACTTCCCTACCATAGTAGAGGTGGGAAGTAAAAATGGTCCTACTTCAAAATGCACTAGTCAAATATGTATATGTTCCCATTTTTACCGGCTCTACAGAACTTAGAAAATTGCCAAAATTTACCAAAATGAAAAAAAAACATTTTTTCAAGCTTTTAACTATTGAAAAACTCGAATAGCCTAAAAAAAATTTTTCAAATCGGACTGGTAGTTCCTGAGATTAGCGCGTTCAACAAAAAAAAAATAAATTCTTTTTTTGTTTGAACGCGCTAATCTCAGAAACTGCAAGTCCGATTAAAAAAAATTTTTTTTTGTTAGATAGCCCGTTTATCAAGGAAGGTTTTAGGCAATTCGAGTTTTTTTAAATTCAATCCCAAAGGGGGTAAAACGGGGGTGTAAGATTTTTTGTTATTACAAAAAATCTTACTCCCACGTTTTACCCCCTTCGAGGTTAAATTTAAAATAAACTCGTATATCCTATAACCTTCCTCAATAAACGGGCTATCTAACAAAATTTTTTTTTTTTTACTCGGACTTGTAATTCCTGAGATTAGCGCGTTCAAACAAAAAAAGAGTTTATTTTTTTTGTTTGAACGCGCTAATCTCAGGAACTACCAATCAGATTTGAAAAAAATTTTTTTTTGTTAGATAGCCCGTTTATTAAGGAAGGTTATAGGCTATTCGATTTTTTTTTTAATTCAATCCTACAGGGAGTAAAACGTGGATGTAGGATTTTTTGTTATTACAATAAATCCTACACTCCCGTTTTCACTCTTTGGGATTGAATTTTTAAAAAACTCGTATAGGGTCTCATTGATTAGTACTTTGCTTCTTTTACAGACTGGTAGTTCCTGAGATTAGCGCCTTCAAACAAAAAAAGAGTTTTTTTTTTTGTTTTTCTATAAGTTCTGTAGAGTCGTTAAAATCGGAACAAAAACATATTTGACTAGTGCATTTTGAAGTAAATTTTGTCCTCTTTAATTTTGAATAGAACCATTTTTTCGATAGGACAAGCCGTTTTTATGTTATAAGCAAAAAACGTAAAAAAGTGCAAAAAAATCATGGTTTTTAGCCCACCAAAACTACACCGCTCTGTTTTAGAGGTCGCAAACTTGGATTTGACATCTCCTAAACATGCTTGAGGACACAAAAAAATAAAATCATTTGCTGCGCAAAACGCAAGGTGGACCTACCTTTTTAAGCTCTCGTGACTGGACTATTAGATCGCGCCTAAAAAATGTACGATAAACCCAGCATAAGGATATTACTGGTCTTTTATTATATACGTAAACACCTATACTCTATAGAATTAACAAAAAAAAAAAAAACGTTGCGTGTAATAAACCATTTAGCACACTTGTTAACCGTTTCAAGTTGCATAATATTATATTGAATACAAAGTGAAACTTCAGTCAAATGCCCTCGTTTATTTTTGCATAAAAACGAAAAATATACTATATGTAACAGCAAAGTTGCTGAAAAACCAATTAGGAAGTTTCCATTGGACGAAAATACTAATTATGATACCGTTACATCATTGTGATGAAGATAACTTTAAAAATTCTGAAAGAATTATTTTGATATCTTTAATTTCAACGGAGATATTCAATTTCTAATGTATGTGTGGTCGCAAACGAAACTGATTTTTGAATATGACGTCACGCGGTACAAGTTTGTTGTTTTTTAGCTTTGTGAGTAATTAGAACCTAAGTTACTTAGTAACTATTTTGTTATAATACAGACTTTTCAATTTATATTAAATTAAAATTAATTGTCAAAAATTTAAATATGTCAATATTTGAAGTACTTAGCATAACTTTGTTGCTTTTAAAGATACCTATTTCAAAAATTCTTCCGCCATTAATTTTGTAATTTTTAGAACCATGATTTAGATCAAATAAATAATAAATTATAATTTAAAAAAACTAAAAAACACGCTTTAATGAACTAAAAAGTAAAAAATAATTAATTTTATTGTAAAAAATTTTGGAGCATACAAGTAATTCAAGAATTACAAGGCGCGATATTCATGTAGGTATTGTGTGTAAACGGTTTTACCGAACATAGGGAAAATAACACTAAGAAGATCAATTTTGTAGTAGGCTATGGCCATAAGACCTAATGTAAATATGTATTGGATTACATAGAAAAAATAGTGCAGTGAATTTTTTAAACAATTTTCCATAGCAACGGTTGACTATAAAGCGTAACTCGGAACCTGCTAAATAAAAAAAGTCATGAGGTGTCGTAAGATACCCGACAGAAGCTATGTTTCTTACGCATTGTATATAAAACCGAATTTATCGAAGATATAAACAATACAATTAAAAAGTTATTATTTGACTGCCATTTTGAAATCTGACGCCATTTTATTTTTTTGTGTCTTATTAAACTCTCAAATATCAATTTTCAAAAGGATCGGATAATTTTTACAAAGAAGTATATACCTATGGCCGCCATTTTAAAATATGACGTCATTTTATTTTTTGGCGTTCTATAAAACTCGTCAATATCTATTTTCAAAAAGATCGGATAATTTTTACACAAAAAGTACATATTGCCGCCATTTTGAAATCTGACGTCATTTTATTTTTTTGTGTCCTACGAAACTCTCAAATACCGATTTTCAAAAGAATCGGATAATTTTTACAAAAAAGTACATACGGCCGCCATTTTTAAATCTGATGTCATTTTATTTTTTTGTGTCCTATGAAACTCTTAAATACCGATTTTCAAAAGAATCGGATAATTTTTACAAAAAAGTACATTTGGCAGCCATTTTTAAATCTGACGTCATTTCATTTTTTTGTGTTCTACGAAACCCTCAAATATCAATTTTCAAAAGGATCGGATAATTTTTACAAAAATGTACATACGGCCGCCATTTTGAAATCTGACGTCATTTTATTTTTTTGTGTCTTATGAAACTCTCAAATATCAATTTTCAAAAGGATCGTATAATTTTTAGAAAAGAGTACTACATATTTCCGCCATTTTGAAATCTGACGTCATTTTATTTTTTTGTGTCCTATGAAACTCTCAAATATCAATTTTCAAAAGGATCTGATAATTCTTACAAAAAAGTACATATGGCCGCCAATTTGAAATCTGGCACCATTTAATTTTTTTGTGTCCTATGAAACTCTCAAATATCAATTTTCAAAAGGACCGGATAATTTTTACAAAAAAGTACATATGGCCGCCATTTTGAAAAATCTGACATCATTTTATTTTTTTATGTCCTATGAAACTCTCAAATATCAATTTTCAAAAGGATCGGATGATTTTTACAACAGAGTACATGTGGCTGCCATTTTGAAAAATCTGACGTCATTTTATTTTTTGGTGTCCTATGAAACTCTCAAATATCAATTTTCAAAAGGATCGGATAATTTTTACAAAACAGTTCATATGGCCGCCATTTTGAAAAATCTGACGTCATTTTATTTTTTTGTGTCCTATAAAACTCTCAAATATTAATTTTCAAAAGAATCGGATAATTTTTACAAAAAAGTACATATGCCCGCCATTTTGAAATCTGACGCCATTTTTTTTTTTTTGTGTCCTATAAAACTCTCAAATATTAATTTTCAAAAGGATCGGATAATTTTTACAAAAGTGACGTTACACTACTTCGTGACGTGACGTTTCATTTTTTATTATTTAGGTCCCCATCTGAAACGTGCGTTAAGAAGCATAGCTTTAAATAAAAATAGGTAAAAAAACTTTTAAGTAAAACGGTTTTATAAATGTTTTAAAAAGAAAAAAATAATATTTAATTTAGGTTCATAAGTATAAAAGCGTGGGTCGTAAACTCTATGATAATTTATTACAGTCACGACCCACGCTTTTATACTTATGAACCTAAATTAAATTTTATTTTTTTCTTTTTAGTACATTTATAAAACCGTTTAACTTGAAAGTTTTTTATCTATTTTTATTTTTAATTTTTTAGTGTGCTTTATTTCCTTACTTTGATTTTATTTATCCGATCCACTGAAACGTTACCGGAGAAAGACCTTTTGCCTGTGAAAATTCAAAAGTACGATTTGCACCCGGACGAAAGCCGAGCCGGTCAGCTAGTTATCATAATATTGTATTGTCACCGGAGCTACACATGTGTGCAAAATTTCAACTCAATCGGATAATTTTTACAAAAAAGTATATATAATGGCCGCCATTTTGAAATCTGACGTCATTTTATTTTTTTGTGTCCTATGAAACTCTCAAATATCAATTTTCAAAAGTATCTGATAATTCTTACAAAAAAGTACATATGGCCGCCATTTTGAAATCTGGCACCATTTAATTTTTTTGTGTCCTATGAAACTCTCAAATATCAATTTTCAAAAGGATCGGATAATTTTTACAAAAAAGTACATATGGCCGCCATTTTGAAAAATCTGACATCATTTTATTTTTTTGTGTCCTATGAAACTCTCAAATATCAATTTTCAAAAGGATCGGATGATTTTTACAACAGAGTACATGTGGCCGCCATTTTGAAAAATCTGACGTCATTTTATTTTTTGGTGTCCATAAATTGTATAGTTACCATAAATTGTATTGTCACCGGAGCTACACATGTGTGCAAAATTTCAACTCAATCGGTTCATAGGAAGTGGGTGAAAATTCAAAAGTACGATTTGCACCCGGACGAAAGCCGGGCCGGTCAGCTAGTTATCATAATATTGTATTGTCATCGGAGCTACACATGTGTGCAAAATTTCAACTCAATCGGATCACGGGAAGTGGGTGAAAATTCAAAAGTACGATTTACATCCGGACGAAAGCCGGACCGCTCAGCTAGTTACCATAAATTGTATTGTCACCGGAGCTACACATGTGTGCAAAATTTCAACTCAATCGGATCATAGGAAGTGGGTGAAAATTCAAAAGTACGATTTGCACCCGGACGAAAGCCGGGCCGGTCAGCTAGTTATCATAATATTGTATTGTCACCGGAGCTACACATGTGTGCAAAATTTCAACTCAATCGGATCATGGGAAGTAAGTGAAAATTCAAAAGTACGATTTACACCCGAACAAAAGCCGGGCCGGTCAGCTAGTTACCATAATATTGTATTGTCACAGGAGCTACACATGTGTGCAAAATTTCAACTCAATCGGATCGTAGGAAGTGGGTGAAAGTTCAAAAGTACGATTTACGCCCGGACGAACCGGGCCGGTCAGTTAGTTACCATAATATTGTTTTGTCACCGGAGCTACACATGTGTGCAAAATTTCAACTCAGTCGGTCGCAAGATTTGTAACAAATATACGGGATCAAGCTAAATAAAACCACCGTTTAAAAAACAAAGCATCTACTACCTACTTACTTTTGCGTGATGCCAGAACATACGTTTTTATTTGAGAATCAGTTCGGTTGCTTTTGCGTGATGCCAGAATATTTTAAAACTCCCAGTCGCATAAGAAGTTATTTACTTGAAAAAAAAAATCATGTAAATCGGACCAGTGGTTCTCGAGTTATAAGCGTACAAAGGGACATACAGACAGAGAAAGTCAAATTGTTCGGGAAGGTATGAACGTCGAGAAATTTTGGTCCGATCCCTAGGTCTCGCCATCCGATCGACGTCAATAATTAGTTACACGTCATTTTAACTCAGTAGGCCAGGGTTTTTAAACTTAAATTCAAACATCAGCAGTCAAAAAATTGAATAACTATATTAAAATAATGCAATATAAGACAGAGCATACGCTATTTTCCAATATCCATATCACAGTGTGCAACAGACAAGGACAACCGAAACAAGTTCGCGATTTATTAGATAAAGTCGCATTTATTTAGTATAATAATCATATAAATCTATATAAAAAAGCTGTTTTGACACAATATTATACATGAAATCTATCTAAAATTTTCTCCTCTTTCGTTTAAGACAGGTTTCGAATCGATCTGACTTAAATTGAGCAAACTATAAGCAAAAAACACCGTTTTTTCTAATTTGCTCCCCTCTGGGGCCAAAATTAAAAAATCGGGCGACGTTAGGATCAAATAGACCCCGAGAGGAATCGAACAAAAAAAAGTTTTTTAAAATCGGTTAACCCGTTTGGGCTGTACGACTGATACAAAAAATCCGTTACAGATTGACAGATTCACAGATTCACAGACGTACAGACAAAGCGAGTGTATATAGGCGCTTCTAGCTTCGCTAAGATCGCGCCTAAAAAGCGTGGGGTGCTTTGTATCATATTTTCATACTACCCGACGCTTTTTTACAATAAAATTAATTATTTTTTACTTTTTAGTTCATTAAAGCGTGTTTTTTAGTTTTTTTAAATTATAATTTATTTTTGCTTTTTAGTCTTGGAGATCCTGGTCGGGATAATGGGACAAACTTATGGAATTATTGTATTGTAATCGGTCCTTGATAAGTGTGCAAAGTTTCAGTTCATTCTGAAGTTTTTTACTTTTTTTAAGTCCTGGAGATCCTGGTTAGGATAATGGGACAAACTTATGGAATTATTGTATTGTCATCGGTCCTTGATAAGTGTGCAAAGTTTCAGTTCAATCTGAAGTTTTTTGCTTTTTTTTTTTAGTCCTGGAGATCCTGGTCAGGATAATGGGACAAACTTATTGAATTATTGTATTGTCATCGGTCCTTGATAAGTGTGCAAAGTTTCAGTTCAATCTGAAGTTTTTTGCTTTTTTTTTAGACCTGGAGATCCTGGTCAGGATAATGGGACAAACTTATTGAATTATTGTATTGTCGTCGGTCCTTGATAAGTCAACAACGTTTAAACTAAATCTGACCGTTCAAAGTTGGTCAAAATCAAGTTCAAAGAAGTCGGTTACAAACTGACAAACAAGCAAGCAAACATACAAGTGAAGCTAATAAAATTAATTATTTTTTACTTTTTAGTTCATTAAAGCGTGTTTTTTAGTTTTTTTAAATTATAATTTATTTTTGCTTTTTAGTCCTGGAGATCCTGGTCAGGATAATGGGACAAACTTATGGAATTATTGTATTGTAATCGGTCCTTGATAAGTGTGCAAAGTTTAAACTAAATCTGACCGTTCAAAGTTAGTCAAAATCAAGTTCAAAGAAGTCGGTTACAAACTGACAAACAAGCAAGCAAACAAGCAAACATGCAGGTGAAGCTAATAAAAGCGTGTTAAAAAGGGAAACCTAATTCTATTTAATAAGCAGGTATGAAGTAAACAACGGTACGTTGGGATGTCAACTATTCTCAAGCCATAACATTTAAAAAAAATGCAATAGAGCCGTTTTAACCATGAGCCTCGATTTACCAACGTCCAGAGGCCCTTCACTGGGTTTTATAAAATAAATTTTTTGATAGAAGGTCGAAGAAATATTTACTTTATCAAAAAATTTTAATGTGAAATGTTGTCCTTTATTAATTTGTAAAAAAAATTGCGCGAACTCAGGCAGCTTCATGAGCCTTAGGCACTGTGTCTAGTAATAGATAGGTCAACTCTGAAAGAAGTTAAAAACGCTTATTTTTAAAACATCCGCTATATTAGATGGTTGCTATTAGCAACCACATGTCAAACGTGTAAACAATGTAAGAATCGCGGACTCGGAATCAGACAAAAATTCAAAAAGATCGTTCAACCTTGACACCCTCTTTATCAACTGTTACGTAACAAAAACTGAAAAATTCTCGTTTGTTTATATTAAACGAAAACATCTCTATTGATTATTTTGAGACTAAAATTTGTTATGTTCAAATCTGCAAGTGAATTACAATTAATTAAACAATAATATTTGTTAGAAAAAAAACAGAAATGTGGAAATATTACGTCAATAATTATACCTAATTTTAATTTAAAAATGAAGTAAGTGTTAAATGAAAATATTTTTTAATAAAAATCTTTTTACTGAAAGTGTGTAAATTTTATAATAGGTAGATACTATTATTTTAAATTTATTTACATAATATTAATTATCTATAAAATAATAATATATTTAGGAATCTGAACCGCGATATATTATCTAATAACAAAAAATGTTTGTTACATATGGTTTGTTATTTAATTTGATAACAATAAAACAATTTATACTGTATTTTGAAAAAAAGTCGCCGTAAATGTCATTAACAATAATTTCTCAAAAAAATTAAATCAGATTTACTTCAAAGTTTAGTCTATGTATGACGATTTTTTATTAAATCATAAGATATAACAATCTGTAATGTCCAAAACGGGATACAGGGTCAACAAATAGAAAACAACTAACGTTAAAAAATTTGAGCATTTCAGCGATTAGCACCCAAACAGTCGACATTTTTAAATATATTTTTTTATCTACTGATTTCCGCATTACAATTTCTTTCTCTATTGTTCCTATGTAGGTATTTATTTAGCGAAATCTATGCTATTTCTATTTTTTCAGTTGCCTATTATTTGTCTATCTATGCATTTTTTACTGTTATCAATTTTTCAGTAATATACGTAAATTAAGTAGAACATCGTTAAAAATTCAAACTCAACAGATAGCAGAAGCCATTATTTATAACATATTGAAAGTAAGTAATATTAAATGCAATAAAACATTAGAAAACAGTCACTAATGAATTGTTATAATATTTTAGTTTCTAGATTTTAATAAATTAACGAATACAATAGAAACTTTTGCGCAAGAATGCTTCCAGAAGGGTTTGACAAATGTGCTTCCTACATTAACAAATGGACCAGAAGATATTTTATTTTTGGGTGTTCATTCAGGTAAATTAAGTAAATGTTTCATCTGATGGAAGAACGATAGTTGCAAATCTTCATATAGTTTCTTGTAGACCGTGGTCCGATGGTATTTCTACCTATCGTTTTGTCTACAACTCCGGTAGACATTTTCTATTCTAATGTCTACCGTAGTTGTAGACGAAACGTCAGGTAGAAATAGCATCGGACCACGGCCTACAAGGCCGGAAACTATGAATATTTGGAACAACGCCGGCCGTAAAAACTTACACACTTGGATAACTGATAGTTGTATAATAAGTTTCCAATTCCTAGTCCGGAGTGAAACACATTAACAAACTGACTTATTGTATGGGTTCATGCTTTTTAAAGGGTTCCGTACCCAAGAATGGAACTCTATTGTTCTCTCTATTCTTCTGTGCTGCTGCCTAAATATTATTACAAACTGCAGCATTACATAGTTTGCATATAAAAGCAGTATTTCGGCCAGAATCGAACTCGGTTAGTCATTTCTTAAATTCTTTCAAACAAGTCAAAAATGGATAAATGTACTTGCCATTTCAAATAGAGTTTTCAATTCTGCAGGCGAGAAGGTAATTTCCTTTAGTTTCTTTTGTTTTCCATGCCATATCCATAATCAGAGCACTGCGAATTAGGGAAAATCATGCACACGGAGCATAGCGTTAATTTGGCGGCCCTCTGAAATAATATGTCAAATTAGAGGTACTTGTTTTAGTACGTTAGAGTAGCTTCTAGCACCTTCTAGAGCCGGCGCCTGGAGCCTATGCCCTTTTCGATCCCCTCCCTTCTTTCGCACGGTCCTGTTCATAATTTAATGATAACATTTTCCAGCGACGTCAGATAATACAAATCGAAAAATATTTGAAGAGTCTTTTAAGACACTGTCCACAGATCAATCAGATCTATACGATGCTTCCGTCACTCCTAGAACAAAACAAGATGACAACGGAAATGGCACTGTTGTTTTCAAAAGGGTATCAGCTACAAGTACTATAATAGAAACATATGAAGAAGAAGGTTATACAGAAGTTATCACAACCGTTACAAAATCAGATCAGCGATTTCCAGAAATGATGCCATCAGGTAGGAAAACAAACGTTAAATAAAGTCCCATTTTCATCAGCGTGAACGTCGATTTTCCCGCAGATTCGCTCGCGTTAATATTTGCTCTAAAGGGCACTTTTTCTTAACCCGAGCGTAGCTGGGTAAAAAGTTAATAGTTTAACAGTTAAACAGGTATCAATAGATAGTATCATCGAAAATTGCCCAGGGTTTTTTTGAGTGATATCGATATAAACAGACAAGCAGACAAAGATTTTGGAAACGCATTCTCTCACCTAGGTTTCATATAAAATATACTTTAAAAATCTAAAATTACAGACAGAGAAATGTTTTTTATTTGCCAGATTTTATCTTTTGGTATATTTTTTTCTGTGGCCTGTTATTGGGATTTTCCTGTTGGCTGCATTAAATAAATAAATATAGTTAATTTTTTCTTTACATAGATTCATATAGTTATTGAAAAAGTAATGAAAATAATTACATTAATAATTAATTCCGTCTTCTGAAAGGACAGATACGTGGGCTTGAGAATAGCCGAGAGTGTAGCGGCGCTGTTGTTTACATGGCGTTGCTATGGTTCCTCTATTACAAGTCCCCAGTTCTCGGGTTCTAGCCCGAGAGCTGGTAAAAGTGTTAATTGGATTTTCAATTTATTATTAAAAAAAAAAATTATAATAATGAATTGAAAATATGAATTGGTGCTAGGCCCAAATAACCTTAGCTGTTGGTGGTCTTTAAAATACAATTACAATTACACTTACTGACAGATACGTAACTTTGTTACGGTACCTGTGCTGTTACCATAATTTTATGAATAGTACGTAACTATGGTTACAGCGTCAGTACAGTCGCGAAGTTACGTATACCTGTCCTTTCAGAAGACAGCAATCTGGCACAAAAAACGGCCATAACTCATATACTAAAAACCAAATCTATGTGAAATTTTTAAATTTTAGTTACATTTTAGTAACTGATTTATATTGGCAGCACTAAGTATTTTTAAAAGTTTTTTTCAGTTTGTATGTGTGGTAATTAGCTAATACAAATTTCCGATAGATCTTTTAGTTTAAATTTAAAATTGTTATGGAAACCATTCAAACAGGTTAGGTAAATTTCAGATTTTTATTGTCATTAAAAATATTCGTCAAAAAATATTCACTTAGTGAAAAAATATCATTTGGTGTTCGAAGTGCGTCGGCCATGAAATCTTGAAGAGACATTTTAAGAGCCTAGGTTGTATGACGTATAATATATAAATCCTCTTGCGTCGCCTTGCGCAAAACATTTCCAAATGGAAATCTGATTATAATAATACGCAGTATGAGGGCTTGAGAATAGCCGAGAGTGCAGCGACGCTGTTGTTTACATGGCGTTGCTATGGTTCCTCTATTACAAGTCCCCAGTTTCCGGGTTCTAGCCCGAAAGCTGGTAAAAGTGTCAACTGGATTTTCAATTTATTATTAAAAAAAAAAAAAATAATAATGAATTGAAAATATGAATTGGTGCTAGGCCCAAATAACCTTAGCTGTTGGTGGTCTTTAAAAAACAAAACAATATGCAGTATGGACATGCTAAGTTGCGTAAAGATAGAGATGATATGGTTCCTGGAGCTATACATGTTAGAAACTACCCAACTCTAGTCTTGCGTACCTCGACTGAGTTTAAGTTGGTTTAAAGCGTTTATAATTGAGTACAGAATATGAAAAGACAAATATGGAATAATAAGTTGATGAAACCGTCATAAAGAGGCTCGAACTTTCGTTACGTCAAAATTCCGTAACTTAAAAAGTTAAAAACACAACGGGAACGAGTGGTTTCTAATACTGCCTATTTATAACAGTTAATTTTTCATTTGCTTTCGTGTAATTTACAGTGGCTGATATTTTCTTAATCAATGTGCAAGTGCAATAATTAGGTGTATTATTTTAAACGGACGGTTCTTATTTTTGTTAATAAACTATATTTGTATATTTTTTTATTAATATTATCATTGTGAAGAAGTAATTAAAACATTATGTTAATTTTTCTGACAAATAAAATTTAAGAAATTATTAAAACAGTTCATTTTTAATTTAAAAAAAAATAACAACACTTTTTAGTTTATTATAACTCGCAAGAGTATTTAAAGAAAATCTTGAAAAAAAATTTAAACTGACAGTTTACACGTCCAGAATTATTAAAATATTTATAGAAATATTTCTGACAGTTAATAATTTTGCTTTTAGTACTCTACAGATTGCTCAAAAAAAATTTATGTGTATTACAGAGTGTATTTTCGTTACTAGGAAAGTCACTAAAATTTCACATAGATTTGGTTTTTAGTATAGAAAATAATTTCCCATATAAATCAGGTAACTTTAAAATTACAGGAGTTTTTTTAGATCAAAACGCACATCAAGAATTAGACCCAACAAGTACGTCTTCCAATGCTCTTATAAAATCCAAATTCTCGAAAGAAACATTTAACAAATCTTCCAAACAAAATGTACACGATTCAGAGCCTTCCGATCTATCTTCTCATGAAACTGAACAAACACGAAGTGTAGGTTCGAAACATAGTTTAACCGTTCTTCCAAAAAAATCTTCACATTGCGAAGACTTAAAAAAAGCTTCCAAAGAAAATGATTGTACGTCTTCTATTGTATCTTGTGCTGAAGATCAGCATTCGCAAAAATTAAGTAAAAAATCTTCGATATCTTCTCAACCTCAAAAATCAGAAAACGAAACAAGTAAATCATCAAATAGTATAAGGCTTTTAGAAGAAACATCAGATAAGTTATCCAAATCTAATCTTTCTTCCAAGAAGATTCAATCAATTGAATCGATTAAAGCTTCCAAATTACATATTACGATCAACCCGTCGAGAGAAAGTATAAAACCCGAAAATGTTCCCAAAATAACAGTACAAAAATCAGAATCTATTGAAAGCGTAGACCAGTTGGCAGCACAAAGTGATGAAACGGATTCATGTATGTCTAAAGATGATACTGAAATGGATGTTCCTTTTAATCCTTTCGAAACAAATTGTACTTGTCACTGTGGGAGTCCTTCAGATCAGGTATTTTTATAATATCAATAATTTATAATTAACTTCCCATTGGAAGTTATTGTAATGGGTCGGAAAATCGAAATCAAAAAGGAAAAAAAATGTTTATGTTTCAAGGTCACTACACTATTTTTACACTACTTTTAGAAAGATGTCTGTGTGTGTGTATGTGTGTGTGTGTGTGTACGTATGTACGTACGTATGTATGTGTCCATTTCTTTCTAAGACGAAATCTCGAGAATGAAAAATGATATCGACGCGTATTAACGTAAATATGATCTGAAAGAAATTTTTACTTCCCATCTCTACTATGGTAGGGAAGTAATGGATTTAGTCCGAAAAAAATATTTTGAGATTTTAACAGATTTTCACGTTTTGAGACCCTAGCAATCGTTTAAGACGAGGTTTAAGATCATTTTCTGACTGATGTCTGTATGTGTGTGTGTGTGTGTGTGTATGTGTGTGTGTATGTGTGTGTGTGTGTGTATGTGGTCAATTTTTCGCCTTCGATATCTTAAGAACGGAACAACATACGGGCATGCCGATTGTTCTATTGTGTTTATCAGCCTTTAACTTAGATCAGATTAGATTTTGAGTCAAATCGATTCAGTGGATCCTGAGATATTCAAAAAAACGTCCTCAATGTCACGTATTAACATAGGTAAAAAAAAATATAAATGAATTCTAGATGTTATAATATGAAAAAAATGTAAATATTTTTTTTCTCTAAAATGTATAGTTTTCGAGAAAAAAATTATTTTACTAAAAAAAATAAAAATTGTACGTAAATCAAGGTAACCATGATTTTTGCTATATTAAGTTAGCCATCAGTAGATTACCAAACAAAAAATTCGACTGATGACCAGTCCTATACTTCCCACCTAGTAAATATTTGCAAAAAATAAACACTCTTTTTTTTTTATTCTTTGACTAGGCCCAAATAACCTTAGCTGTTGGTGGTCTTTAAAATACAATTTAATTTTTATTCTTTGAAAAAAGCATGCTCTTTTTTGTTTGGTGATCTACTGATGGCTAACTTAATATAGCAAAAATCATGGTTACCTTGATTTACGTACAGTTTTTATTTTTTTTAGTAAAATATTTTTTTTCTCGAAAACTATACATTTTAGAGAAAAAAAATATTTACATTTTTTTCATATTATAACATCTAGAATTCATTTATATTTTTTTTTACCTATGTTAATACGTGACATTGAGGACGTTTTTTTGAATATCTCAGGATCCACTGAACCGATTTGACTCAAAATCTAATCAGATCTAAGTTAAAGGCTGATAAACACAATAGAACAATCGGCATGCCCGTATGTTGTTCCGTTCTTAAGATATCGAAGGCGAAATATTGACCACATACACACATACACACACACACACACACATACAGACATCAGTAGGGTCTCAAAACGTGAAAATCTGTTAAAATCTCGAAATATTGTTTTCGGACTGAATCCATTACTTCCCTACCATAGTAGAGGTGGGAAGTAAAAAGAGGGCCATGCTTTTTTCAAAGAATAAAAATTAAATTGTGTTTTAAAGACCACCAACAGCTAAGGTTATTTGGGCCTAGTCAAAAAATAAAAAAAAAAGTGTTTATTTTTTGCAAATATTTACTAGGTGGGAAGTATAGGACTGGTCATCAGTCGAATTTTTTTAAAATCAGTTCAGCCGTTCTTTTTTCTTAACCAAATAACCTCCAAAAAAGTAGATTTTACACAGTATCTCGCGAATAAAAAATTATATCGACTTCGTAAGGGTGTCAATCGAGGCGTGTTAACGTCATTTTGATCCGACATAAATTTTATAAAAATCGGTTAGCCGTTTTTTTTTTTTTTTTTTTTTAATAAAAATAAATAATAAATATGTTTTAATGATTACTTTTCTGTGTAATATCTAATTTAATTATTATTATTAAATATTTATCAAACTGGAGAGTTCGTCGTGTGGACCTCAAGAGTCGCACTTAAGTCCTAATAAACGACCCACCTCACGGCTTGTTGTCTATTTGTTTTTAGAGTAAACATAGAACCGGTTAACACAGTTGAAATAAAATTCGTTTTCCCCAAAAATGTTAACAAGTTCATCCAATTTCGGCAACACAAACTGTATTTATATTTACATGAACCATATTTTGAGTCTCTTTTGATCCCCCTATAACTCAAAATCTATTTGACCTGCACACTTATAATAATTTTTGTTTGTCTATTAAGCTCTCCCCCTCAATTTTTTATTTAGAGTTCTTGTTTACATTCCATGTCGAATAATTTTTAAACAAAAGCTTCTAATGTTATTTAGCTTCGTGGAGACCTTTTGACAACTATACTAAATCAGATAATCAACTTACGGTATTTTTAATTATTATATTCTATGAATATTATGATTATTTAAGCAACAAAAAATTAAAAAGTTAAAAAAGGGGTTGAAAAATGTTTTTAATTAAAATTTATTGTTATCACTATTTTTAGATATGAATAAGCTATTACATAACAGTAGAATAAAATTTTTAGCGCAATTTCTTTAAACAATTTTTTTAAACAAATTGACTAGTTACATTTTTTTGAAAAATGTTTTTTGCTATTTTGTATATTATAAAATATTATAATTAAAAAAAAATTCTTAAAAACATTTTTTAATAAAAAAATTTTTTAACAAAAAAAATTTCTTTTTTCATATTTTAATGCACACGGTTGTTTTTGGTATTTTTTTTAAATCTAAAAAAAATAAAAACATATTCGACAATTGTTTATAACAAATTTATTTTTTAATAAACAAATAAAATATTAATGAAAAAAATTTTTTTTTTATCTTGAGAATCGCAAACCATTAACTTCGAGATTAACTTTAAGACCAAAATTTTTTCTTAATAATTTGTTAAAATAATAAATAAACTTAAAAAACGTTTTTAAGTTATAAAAAAAAAATTTAAAAGAAAAATTTTTTTTTATTTTTTTTTTAAATTTTTAAGAAAAATTTTTTTATTAAAAAATCATAATATTTTATAGTATAAAAATGGCAAACACATTTTTTTCAAAGAATGTAATTAGTCAATTTGTTTAAAAAATGTATCTAAACAAATTGCACAAAAAATTTTATTCTACTGTTATGTAATAGCTTCTTCATATATAAAAATAATGATAACAATAAATTTTAATAAAAAAAATTTTATTCAACACATGCACGCTTTTAGTGTTTTTTCGTATCTGTTTTGCGGACCTTAAATAGCCGTTTATTGACTAGTGATCATTATGTAACGCTTTTCAGTGCTATAATGGTTCATTATGTAACTAGTTACAAAATTATTCATTATGCAACGCGTTTCAGTGCTATAATGAAGAACAGTTGCATAATGAACCATTATGTAACCAGTTACATAATGGTTCATTATGCAACTGTTCTTCATTATAGCACTGAAAAGCGTTGTATAATGAATCATTTTGTAACTAGTTACATAATGAACCATTATAGCACTGAAAAGCGCCTGACGCATAAAGATTTAGCACACGCGTTGCACACTATACTTTATTCAACACATGGTATTAGACTTTAATTGAATTAAAAAAACAGTTACATAATGAATTGTTAAACTAGTTGCATAATGAACCATTATGTAACCGGTTACATAATGGTTCATTATGCAACTAGTTTAACAATTCATTATGTAACTGTTTTTTTAATTCAATTAAAGTCTAAAACCATGTGTTGAATAAAGTATAGTGTGCAACGCGTGTGCTAAATCTTTATGCGTCAGGCGCGATGTTTTTAGCACTCGTATGCGGCTCGCGATGCACACTCGCCAAAGCTCGTGTGCGCTCGCCTACTACTTGGGCTGAAAACATCGCGCCTGACGTAAAAGATGTATTTAGCACACTAGTTACACAATATACTATTTTGACCCCTTTTTTTAACTTTTTAATTTTTTTGTTGCTTAAATAAACCATAATTCGTAGATTATAACAATTAAAAATACCGTAAGTTGATTATCACATTTAGTATAGTTTTCAAAAAGTCTCCACGAAGCGAAATAATTTTAGAAGGTTTTGTTTAAAAAATATCCGACTTGGAATGTAAACAAGAAATCTAAAATAAATAGTTTATTAACAATAGGCTCATTTTATGAAAAATGAGTGAAAAAATTTTTTTTCAGCGGGATATTGTTCCTTCAAGTGTTTAGACAATACATTAATTTTTTCAGATTTTGAATTAATATTTTATAGGGTAAAAAAAACTTTTTATATGCAACGTGGCTACGTTACGGCACAGCGCTCGCCGCGAAAAGCCCTATTTTCAACATTAAATTGAAACTATTAATAACAAAGATGAAATTCCGGAAATCGTCATTTTTTTTTTTTTTGGAAATTTCCTCCTCTTTAAGAATATTTGTGTTTCAATTCTTAAATATTAATAGTTTTTGAATTATTTGCAAAAAACTGATCCCCATTTTTTTGAAGTCTTGAATTGTTAATAACTTTTGCAATTTTTAATCTGCGGGTTTCAAACTTTCGCACATTTTTCTAGACGTCATTACGAATCCAATGAGCTAACACACATATTTTAACTAGCAGTTTTTCAAGATGTAAACTAGACTATAGTATATAAAGAAAAGAATAAGAAAATAGCCGTTTGTGTGTCGATAATAGTCAAAATTGAAGGCAAAGTTATTGGTGCGATTACCTTCATAGTTCGTTCATAATACATATAATAATACATATAGGTAGTATGATACATAAATATAGTGTCTAGATAATATTTAAGTAGAATTAACTTCACAAAAATTATTGATATCTCACCAAAAACATAAATGAGAAAAAGGGCCAAGTTCGATACAAAGAACAGCTTCGCCGAAAAAAGAATTGAAATCTAAGTGGGTGCCAAGTTTTCACACACAAGTCATTTATTTATAATATTCTATTCTATTCTATTCTATTCTATAAAACATGAAAACTTGCAAACTGAAAACCTGGCCCCCACTTAGATCTTAATTATTTTTTCGGCAAAGCTGTTCTTTGTACCGAACTTGGTCTCTTTTTTCACAATTATGTTTTTGGTGGTATCTTTTATTGTACATATTTTATTTACAAAGTTTATTCTAAATGGAGACCATGATTCTCGATACATATAGTTCACTTCGTGTTTCATTTCAAGCAACGTTTTAACTCAAGACCACGTTAATCTATGGCATAGATAAGTGGCACGCGACAGAATATTATTATATTACACATTCGAAATAATTAAAAATATGTTAGATGCTGTCGAAAAAATTTGACTATCATTCAAATTACATATTATTTTATGAGATCGGCACGACAAGTCGACGAAAGTTTCATGGCACTCAATGCATTATCGAAATAATTCTTTTTATCTACGTTTATATAATTTTTGTTTTAGTTTCTTTAGGTACTTGCTGACACGTCACATTTTTTGAAAAGGTTCGCCATCCCTGTTCTATGGTGAATTTGCTATTTTTAATAGCGACTGTTTTATTTGCAGGAAATTATGGTTAAGATATCTAAAGCTCAAATTGATAAATTAGAGCAAGATTATACACTGTTAAAAGATCGTTTTAATTCACTACAAAGTGATCATCAAAAACTGATGTGTAAGTGTTAATCATCGAATTGTGGAAAGACTGGAAATTAATTGATATTTTTGTCTTTTTCGTCCATCATAATATTATATCTTTAATAATAGTTTAAAAGGGTCCTGCACTTCAAGTTGCCGTTAAAAACCTTTAGAGGTTCTGTCGTCGTTATAAATATTTTATTATTTTTAACAGTTTAATTTTTAAAATATTTTGAGTAGTTCACTACCAGCATATAGAGGCTCTGAACGAACATAAGCCAATGCACGTCTGACGTCACACCACGCTTACACTTTACCGCATCGACTTTACAGCATCGATGCTTAAAACACAATCAATCACATGAAAACACTAATTGAACACGAAATTCAAAACTGACATTTATACCGATATAAACAAAACGAAAGTAGCGCCTTCTCTTAGACCCTACACTTTTTTAATTATTGATAGCAGCCACAGTTATACAGTATCTGTCATGAGTGATTTATTATTCAACATTCTGCTGTTATTATTAACAGTTTCGTCTTGAACTTCAGGATATCCATTTGCTGTCTTCCAATTTAGCTATTTAATGCCTCAAAATGCATCTACATTGAAAAAAATATTTCAAATTCATTCTCAAATCCTCCTTTTATTAATAATTTAATAGATGAACCCAAAAATGTTTAATACCGAGAATATCATCTATAGAATCTTACTGATCACACAAATTGACTGTAATTTCAATATAAAAGCTGATATTTTGAGAGAAAGATTGGATTAAATTACATATGGTGGCGCCATCTTTTGAAATGGATGAAGTGCAGGTCTTTTAATAACGAAAAATAAGGACATTTACGTTATAGTCAGGGGTACAGCGCCAATATTTTAAAGTGATTACTAACAGGCTGAATTTTCGTGAGATGCTTAGTTTTGACGAGTCCCCCAAATCTCTCTCTGCGACAATTCTCGGTAGAGGTATGCAAAGTTCTGCGCAGCCGCTAAACATGTTGCTTTGGCGAGTTTTTAAATTTTATACATAACACTTTGTTTTTCAGTTAAATTGCCAGATAATTTATAAAAAAACAGGAAGCTGCGCTTGTCCTACAAAAGCGATGGGTGGACTGGCGAGTCCTCCGTCCCCAATATGTAAAAATAACGAGGTCAAAAATTTTATTACTAACGGGCTGATTTTTAGTTTATTATTTAATTAATATTTTTGAAGTCGAAGGGTCAAATTGTCCTACAAATTGTCCGGTAGGGTTTTCCGGTCCTACGCCCTGAAAATGTCAGTTCCACGAATATTCTAAACTGATTACTAACTGTAGGACAAAGATAACACTGGAAGGTCTGTGTATTCTCTGATCAAATAATGCAGTGTCCTACAAAATTATTGGTAGGTATTGCTAGTCCTACAAAAAGACTTTAGTACTATAACATATTATTTTAATTGGATATCCGGTAAATTGATATTTTTGTAATTTACGTATTTATATAGGGTCGCTATGGTTATTTTAGTGATTATTGAAAATAAATGAAACTAAAATAAAAACACCAAAATAACGATAGCAACTTTATATAAATATGTACATAATGAGTCATGGCTCATTCTGATATTAGTCCATTAAAATGTTAAGTACATTTTTTTAGGCTAACTTTGCATTTTGGACAGGAAAAGATTTTTATTACCGTTGCGTAGGGGGGCCGGTGTAAGTTTAAAATTGAGTTTTCGGGGTTGGCGGCCCCCTCATTTGGCCACAATCTTGAAAAAGGGGTGCTAACAGGTTTTGCACTACATCTCCGTAACGGTATTTCTTACAGAAAATTAGTACATACGTTTTTTGTTTATAATCGAATTCTCTGCAACTTTACTAGAAACACTTTTTGTCATAAATTGAATAATTAAAAAATATTCTATCTTCTATAAAGCATATCTTTTTAATTATTCAATTTATGACAAAAAGTTTCTCTAGTAAAGTTGTAGAGAATTCGATTCTAAACAAAAACCTATCTACAGATTTTCTGTAAGATGTACCGTTACTGAGATAAAGTACAAAACCTGTTAGCACCCCTTTTTCAAAATGGCGGCTAAATGGGGTGGCCGCCGACCCTGAAAACTCAATTTTAAACTTACACCGGGCCCCCCTACGCAACGGCAAAAAAAATCTCGTCCTACCCAAAATGCAAGCCTAATGTAACATTTCAATGGACTATAGTTTTTTGGCTTTTTTATCAATATCTCCCAATTTTATTGTAGGACACCAATTATATTGTATTCTACACTCCATTTCCACAAGAAAAAAACAAAAATTAAGTTGTTAGTAATCAGTTTAGAATATTCGTGGAACTGACACTTTCAGGGAGTAGGACCGGAAAACCCTACCGGACAATTTGTAGGACAATTTGACCCTTCGATTTCAAAAATATTAATTAAACAATAAACTAAAAATCAGCCCGTTAGTAATAAAATTTTTGACCTCGTTATTTTTACATATTGGGGACGGAGGACTCGCCAGTCCACCCATCGCTTTTGTAGGACAAGCGCAGTTTCCTGTTTTTTTATAAATTATCTAGCAATTTAACTGAAAAACAAAGTGTTAGGTATAAAATTTTAAAACTCGCCAAATCAACATGTTTAGCGGCTGCGCAGAACTTTGCATACCTCTACCGAGAATTGTCACAGATAGAGATTTGGGGGACTCGTCAAAACTAAGCTACTCACGAAAATTCAGCCTGTTAGTAATCACTTTAAAATATTGGCCTGTACCCCTGACTATTACCATTGCAATAGTTTTATTTTATTGCCAACGTTTCATCAACATTGTTGACTTCTGGAAATTAATGTGCGTGTGCTTTTAATTATTTATTTAGATCTGAGATATCCAGACAGACATTTTGGAAACGCATTCTCCCGTTTGGCTTATAGAAAATATCAAAAATATCACAAGAAATTTTATTGTCTTATTGTCTTATTTTCTATCTAGGGGTCATATAAAATACCCTAAAAAACTCATACGAAAACGAAATTACAGACAAACGTCTTGTTGGAATTTTTTATATTATAGTATTGATTACAGCTCTGGTACTTTTTAGCGATTACTTCTGAACTTACAAATGCGATTCAAGCCAACGCTATGGGTAGTAAAGCGGATTTAAAAACAACACTGACAAACTGTAATCAAATTTATCCGGAACTTTTTTCGAATAAAAATGAATGTCAAAAATGTAGTAGAATGTGTCCAGTTGTGATGAAACCTAATGAAAATCAATCGGAGACATCATATTCCGTCGATTACAAAAACAATTTGCAGGCAGCAGTCAGTTCTACGATAAATACTGTAAATAAAGGTACGATTAGTGTCAAAAATTTGACCCAAGACAGGGTTTCGAAAACAGGTACAATTAAAGAAATATCAACAAAAAATAAATGCGTCAATTATGTCTGTCTTCTGACAGGACAACTAAGTAACTTAGCGACGATACCGGTGCTGTTACTAGCATAGATTAGACTGTTACCATATAGTTACCATTTTGTGGCAAAAAATAGGCAATTGCCCACTCGTGTGTCTTATCGAACAAACTCGTGGGCAATCGCTCGTTTGACGCACTAGTTGCACAATATAGATTATTAAATCATATTGTGTTTCTATTCAGCTACTGATAATAAACAGCCAAAGTCATTATCAAGACAATCGTCTATGAACAGCCTAGCATCGAATGATTCGTATAATAAAACGTTATTGAAAAAGCACAAGAAACCGACACCAACAATTGATACCAGCGCCTACTTTGAACTAAATTATGTAAAAATAAAAAAAGATCTTGACACCGGCTCGGCCGAAATAAAAATAAGATTATTACAATCTCTTCGCTGGGTAAGTTTACTCAAAACAGTTTGTAAAAAGTAAAACTATCCAACCTGGCGCTGATTTAGCTTTTTTGAGCCCCTAGGCCTGAGAGCCCGCACCGCCTTTATATGTATATTTGTATGACATTCTATATATCTTAAACACTTCTGTCCAATAGTGTTTTAAATACCATGTCAATTCCTAAAAAATTATTAAAAACTGCATTTTTACTCAAATAGTTTAAAACTTATACTACTCTGGAAAATATACTGAGAAGTAATAAGTAATGCAAAAATTATTCCATTTATTTTGTACATTTCAAAAAATGTTTTTCAATTACATACTCACCTTTGGTGCGTGTACTTATGTACGCGCCTTAGAAGTTATACTTATTTGGCGTGATTAAAAACTAATTTTTAATTTGCATGCAAATAATATTTTATTGAGATAAAATAATATATGGCTTATCTATATGGTAACTCTCATCATTTTTTCATAACGCGCCTAAGAAAGTATAACTTCAAAAATTAAAATTGGCTTTCCCATAAATCTGCCAGAAGCGACTATCATCTGCAGTCTGGTTCGTTTCTGATTGGTCGTATATACGTAGCCCCGCCTTCACATAACATACATGAATGAACGTAAAACGTTATTATATTTGGTAGCAAGTAACCACTGATCTCCGTGTTAATATGGATAGATTTTACTGCCACATCCAATAAGTATTATCATGTACCTATAAGTATATAGGTATTATATTCTGTGGTTATAAATTTGATTGCCTAAAAACCCTAAAAAAAAGCGCGCAAACAGGTGAAAAATCTCAAAATGCCGGTGCAAGTTTGCGAATTATGTGGGAAGACGTTTTCTTCAGGGAAAACAATTTCCGAACACCGCATTAAGTTTCACAAAATTAGAATCAAAACTTCAGGTAAGGCTTGTAATCTAATTCTTTCAATAAAAGACGATTAATTTTTTGATATTTCAAAATAGAACTAAAAATATTATAGATATTATTTTAAGATATTAGAATGTTCCAAATTTATACAATAATAACAGTGTTCTTGAGGAATTGGAGTAGGAAAATAAATATAAGTAATATTTGCTTCTTGTTCAATACTTAGTAGAATGAAAATAGTAAAACACTAAATTTGCTTCCAGAAAAAGATATAAAACTCTTTATTTAATCAAAAGAGATGGACGACATGTTTCGAGAGCTTAAGCTCTCATCATCAGGTCAATTTAAAAAAAAAAACAAAATTTTACATTAATTGAAAATTGCCTTTGTTACATTAAGCATCTTGTAGTAAATTTGTAATCAAAAAATTGTGACATTTTGATGTAAAAATATTTTTTACTTCAAAATGTCACAATTTTTTGATTACAAATTTACTACAAGATGCTTAATGTAACAAAGGCAATTTTCAATTAATGTAAAATTTTGTTTTTTTTTTTTAAATTGACCTGATGATGAGAGCTTAAGCTCTCGAAACATGTCGTCCATCTCTTTTGATTAAATAAAGAGTTTTATATCTTTTTCTGGAAGCAAATTTAGTGTTTTACTATTTTCATTCTACTACTTATTTATTGTTATTATAACAAATTATATTTTTTTATATTTTATCATTAAGAAGTGGTCATTTTGATTAAGTTATTTTTACAATGCTAAAAATTTAATATTAATTATTAAATAAGAAAGAGGTCGGGTTCGCCCGGAAAAAATAAAAACTGCATTCGTCGTGATCGGACAGACGGTTTTTCGAAAAAGTGTTCAGCATTGAAACGGAAAAAAATATTTTTCGACGTAAGTCAACTATCTCTTGACATTTTTTCCTAAAAACCGTCGCTCTCTCGAAATAAAATAAAAAAGTACCTACTTTTGCAATCGGTAGACCTTCAGAGACGTCAATTTCGGCCGAAGTGTCGCGGGGTGTAATGAAAACGACATCGTTGCGCGCGGGTCAATGTTCCGAATGAAAAATATCCCTCGAGTTCTTCTCTACAATGCCGGTAACGAGACAAAAATGCCCTTCGATAGTTACTGGGTAGTGGTACTAACCTTCGGTTCTCGGAGTGTCCCGGATCTAAAGTAAAAAATACTGTCGGACGTAGTTTGGCTTTCTAAATCAAAAGTGTCTCTTGACGTTTTTTCCTCCAGGCCATCGTTCTTTCGCAAAAAATATAAAAATCGTCGTTTGCGATCGAAGCACCTACAAGGGCGTGTTTTTCGATCGAAGGGGTCCTCAAAATTAAAAAATATGGTCGTGTGTAAGTCAACGTTCTGAACGAAAAAAGACTCTTGACTTTCTTTCCGGAAGTGCGCCGTTCTCTCTCAAAAAAAAAAGTATGTGTTTTGTTCTTTTGATAAATTTTTCGTGGGTGGTGGGGGGATAATTCCAGTGGTATAATAACTAAACGTAACTCTGAAATTCTTTAGCATTTTAGCGTATAGGCGGAATACTACTAATATTATAAACTCCATTGGGCTTCGCAGGGGGAGAATTTCTCGCGGAGGGGGCTTGGTGATATTAAATCATAAATTCTTAACACCCGGGCGAAGCCAAACGAGGCCGCTAGTATTTTATAAATTAAACTCAGGAAAATTGAAAATACTGTGGAGCCAAAGGCTCCACTACTGGTGTTGTTGAACGGGGCGCAACCCCGCGAGACAAGACTACAATGAGGTGGAGTCTTGAAAGCTTACTCCAAGAACCGAAGGTTCTCCAGGTTTTAAATAATTTTAAAATAATACATAAGAGTTAAAAATTATTTATGGATTATATTAGCAAAATTAAATCTACACGGGCGAGGCCGTAACAGGCCGCCAGTTAATTTATATTTCTAAGTAAATTTAATATGAATGTCATTTATAATGGGTTATTTCCTTATGCTATTTATAATTATCTTTTAATTTTGTTGTAGCCTCTAATTGGATCTGCGTAGAAGATACTTGCAAATTTAGTTGTACTAATAGCAAGGCATTGCGTGAACATCTCAATACTAATCATAACTTTGAGTGCAATGTTACAAAGTTAGAATTTTCTACAGCCGAAGACTTCAGAGAATGGAAGAAAAATGTAGAGAAACAAACAACATCCAGTTTTGTTTTTGCCCGTGGTTGTGCAGAATCCGAGTTGAAAAAAATAAATTATTTTATTTGTAACCGGTCTGGAAATTATGTACCAGAAATTAACGACACCGATAGGAAACGCGCTCTTAAAACACAAGGATCAGTCAAATGTAACATAAAATGTCTTGCACAGATTACTGCCACGACAAACAAGGAAAACCAAAATGTAACAGTTTTATATAATTCTACTCATTATGGCCATAAAATGAGTCCAGCTCACATACCAATAAATGTAGATACGAGAATATCAATTGCAGCTAAGTTGCAATGTGGTATAACAGTTAGTCGAATAATTGCTGATCTTACTTCATTATCACAGCCAAGTTCTACGTCTGCAGCATTATGCACACGAGAAGCATTAATTGGAAAAAAAGACATAAATAATATAAAACGACAGTTTAATATTAAGGGAATTCAACGACATGATGAAGATCATATAAGTGTTGACATTTTAATTAAAAAATTAAAAGAAATCGATGGTTTTCGCATATTTTACAAGCCATTGGGACAAGTAATGGAAAATACGCCAAATATTCTCAAAAATGACTTCATTTTTGTAATTCAAACAGACTTTCAAAAAAAAATCTTCTCACAACTAGGATGTGAGGGAATATGTATTGATTCGACCCATAAAACTAATCAATATGACTTTAAATTAATAACAGTTCTATGTGTTGATGAATGGGGTGAAGGAATTCCAGTATTATGGTGCATATCAAACAAGGAAACAACTGACGTTCTTAAAATACTGTTTAAAGTCTTGAAGGAAGATTCACAAAACAATAACCCCAACCCGAAATTCTTCATGTCTGATGATGCTTGCTGGTTTTTTTCAGCTTTCAAGGCAGTTTACACTGAATCAACAACGGTTAAACTACTATGTTCTTGGCATATTCTTAGAGCTTGGCAGAGAGCTTTACTGGAAAAAATTAAAGATAAAGAGATAATTGTTGAAGTCTACAATGAGTTGAGATTATTGCTTCATACACAATCACAACATGAATTTGATGCACTGCTTGTATTATTTCTAAAAAAAATTTCCTCGTCCAAATCCACTGAAGAATTTGCTAGATATTTTATTGAGAATTACGCCAATAGAGTCTCAGAATGGGCAGCTTGGTCTCGAAAAGAAAGTATGTTTAACACCAACATGTATGCTGAGGCATTTCATAAACAATTAAAACATAAAGAGGACGCCCTCCAGGGAAAACAAAACAAAAGGTTAGATTCATTAATTGATGTTCTTTTGAAATTGGACGACTATTACATGAATGACAGAGTTAAAAAAATTGAAAAGGGAAAGCCTACAAGACGATTGCAAATGATCAATTCAAGACACCGAAACATGCTAGAAATGGATTTAGAAGAATACAAAATTGTACAAATTAGTCATGACCAATGGTCATTTCCTAAACAAAATTATATAATTATGAAAAAAAAGTGTCCTCGTGAGATATGTAAATTATTGTATACAATTTGTAAAATATGTATTCATTCGTATGCTTGTTCATGTGGGGATTCATTGTATGCAAAAACTATTTGTAAACATATTCACTTTATGAAATACCATATGGCAAACGTTCTGTTGCAAAACTTAAAATCTGACTGGCAAATGAACGAGTTATCCGATGACATACATACCTTAATCGATGAGGCTCCCAAAGAATCTGATTTTCAATCGAAAGAGTTAGCTGCTACCATAGGTACTTCAAACGATCAGGCTCACAAAGAATTAAAAAATATTTTACAAAAACGAAGACATAATAATGACGTTGCCCAAATTAGACATGGATTTTTTACTGCAACTGAAACCTTAAATGGTCTTGCGAGTCAATGTAGTGATTTAAATTTACTGAACGATATGCATACTCACTTAAACACCCATATCGATATTTTTAAGCAACGACAATGTTTAAATGAGGAAAATCTTGCCTCCTTAACTCCTAAAATTACGATTACATCTAATCAGAAATCTCAAAAACAAGAACGGTTTCAAAAGCGAAAACGAAATAAAACTAAAAAAAATTTATTCCAATTACTAAAAAGTAAAAAATAAAAAAAATAGAACCTTAAAAAAAGTTACTGTAAAGCTGGCCGCACATTTCCTACTATCAGATCTTATTATCTGAAACGATTTAAAATCGGACCACTACCGCACATTTGCTACTATCGGAGAGTTATTGGCAATTGCTTTTCTACTCTCACAACGAAAAAAAAAAAATAAAACGTCACTATTGGATACATCCTTTGAATACAAAAAGAATTCAAGAAAGCCGGACGTCCGATCCGATATCGGATCGTAAGTGTGCGATATGGTCATATAA
The DNA here is from genome assembly GCA_039654895.1 of Mongoloraphidia duomilia. NCBI lineage: Eukaryota > Metazoa > Arthropoda > Insecta > Raphidioptera > Raphidiidae > Mongoloraphidia > Mongoloraphidia duomilia. The sequence continues at coordinate 38,736,148 of CM077516.1, read as the reverse complement.
ACCCATAGATATTTGAGCTTCAGACACCCGGATCCGATAGTAGGAAATGTGCGGCCGACCTAAAGAGGAAATTATAAAATTTTGAGGTCGACACCAATTTAATAAAATAAAAGATAGGTATATAAAAAGTTTTAATAATTAATAAATTGGCGCCGATCTCAAAATTTTATTATCTTCCTCTTTTCAGTGGCTTTTTTTAAGCAGGTTCTATTTATTACATTGTATATTTTTACAAATTACAATAAATTACTTGTACCTAAGGGTACGTTCGGTTTTACGCTCAGATTGATCGGAGTGCTCTAATACGTTCGAATTTAACATTTATATGCTCTGAAAGATCTCTATCCTGCGTTCGGTTTTAAGATTTGGAGCAGATCGAGCGCGCTCGATTTGCTCCGAGGAAAGCGAGCGAGCAAGCAGATTTAACCAACTTCAGAGCATTCATTTTAAAAATGAGCGGAAACCCTTGTTGTGAGAATGGATAAATTTCGAAGTTTATTTATATGAGGTAATTTTTCAATAGGTAAAAATACACGAATAATATTTATTCAAAGAATAGTAATAACCAATAAGTCTATATCGCACAGAATGATTAAATAAAATATTTATTATATCTATGGGTCGAAAAAATCAACAACCGGTAGTACTATTAATTTTAAAATAAAGGAATAAAAACGAAAAAAATTGTGAATCATGATTTATTATTATAACAATGTTGAATTAAATTAAAATGAGGAGCAATAAAGAATGTGTTTCGGCTTTAGTAATAAGAATTTAACTTGCTGGGGCCATTTTATTCTGACGTTTGGAAAAATCTGCTAGATTACGTTCGGAATTGTTTAGATGGCTCGATTTGCTCGCTTGTCACGTGACCAAAAATCTGTTCGCTCGGCTCGATCAATCGAGCGTAAAACCGAACTTACCCTAAGTACCTACTGTTTTGTGATACTAGAATTATTATTTTTTAACTTCCCACTGGAAGTTATTGTAATGGGTCCGAAAATCGAAATCAAAAAGGAAAAAAAATTTTTATGTTTCAAGGTCACTACACTATTTTTAGACTATTTTTAGAAATCTGTCTGTGTGTGTGTGTACGTATGTTATCATTTCTTTCTAAGACAAAATATCGACTACGTTAGGGTGGCAATCGACGCGTATTAACGTAAATATGATCTGAAAGAAATTTTTTCAAAATCGGTTCAGCCGTTCTTTTTTCTTAACCAAATAACCTCCAAAAAAGTAGATTTTACACAATATCTCGCGAATAAAAAATTATATCGACTTCGTAAGGGTGTCAATCGAGGCGTGTTAACGTCATTTTGATCCGACATAAATTTTATAAAAATCGGTTCAGCCGTTTTTTTTTTTTTTTTTTTTTTTTTTAATTATTGATGTTTTAATGATTGAAATGATTACTTTTCTGTGTAATATCTAATTTAATTATTATTATTAAATATTTATCAAACTGGGAAGTTCGTCGTGTGGACCTCAAGGGTCGCACTTTAGTCCTAATAAACGACCCACCTCACGGCTTGTTTTGACTGCTATTTGCAATAAGATTATCATTTTCCTGTGGTCAATGGCTTTTTTTTGAAGGAGGTTCGATTTTTTTTTATTACATTGTATATTTTTTCAAATTACAATAATTACTTGTACCTAAGTACTGTTTTGTGATAATAGAATTATTATTTTTTTAACTGCTATTTGCAATAAGATTATCATTTTCCTGTGTTCAATGGTTTTTTTTTTGAAGAAGGTTCTACTTTTATTACATTGTATATTTTTACAATAATTACTTGTAAGTACTGTTTTGTGATAATAGTAGTCCGGTCAAAATAGACCAAAAAATAGTGGTAAGCTTACAATAATTCGTATAGAGCTAAATATTGGTATAGGTCTTTGGTACACTATTATAAGTAAAATATCAAAAGTCTCCATCGATCCCATGTGTGCTAAAAAATTTATGCAAGGTCAAAGGTCGCAAATATTGGTTTTTTGCACGATAAGTGTTATCATAAAAATAGCTTATAAAATCTTGTAGAGGATACAATTCTCTACAACTTTTGCATAAACATTTTTTGTCTACGATTCAGAGTTTTACTTATTTAAGCACCTGCGGCTACCTCCCACTCGATTTTACATAACGGGATTATGCTGCTTTCCGATGGCTTAACATAATGATTTGTACATTAATTTTAAGTTGAACTTTATGTTAACGATTAATAATAATTTAATCGAAATTAGAGCAGTAGTTCTTTAGTTATAAGCAACCAAACATACAAATCGACAGCAGTGAAACAGGCAGACAGGCAGCCAATTTTTTTCGAAAATACGATATTTTTACTTGACATCAATTATAAAGACCATACGTAAAGTAATTTTGTAAAAAAAATTCACAAGGTTTGAGCTGTATTCATTTGCATACCGTATAACGCATTTTAGTAATAGTAGCCACATTTTTAATTTTTTTTTACAAAACTTCTTTACGAATAGTTTTTATAACAATTATAATGACTATTCGTAAAAGAATTTTGAAAAAAAAAATTAAAAGTATGGCTATTCCGGGGCTACTCTTAGTAGAGTGCGTTATACGGTATACGAATGCATAGTCATACTTAATCCGTATTCTCTCAACCCTTGTGAATTTTTTTTACAAAATTACTTTACGAATGGTCTTTATAATTGATGTCAAGTAAAAATATCGTATTTTCGAAAAAAAACTGTCTGCCTGTTTCACTGCTGTCGATTTGTAATTAATTAATTGTAGATTATAGGCGCGTCGACAACTCAGGTCATTAGCGTCTTCAACACAACAAATAATCTATTTGTGTATTAGAATCCGCCAGCCGGCACACACAAATCGACTGGTACGAGCTTGGGTCCCTGGGAGCGCTAATTCCCAAAGAACATTGAAATGCAATTTGCGATACCAACCACATTCCAATGTCCCCCCTGGGGGTGTCGATTTGTATGTTTGGTTGCTTATAGCTAGAGAACTACTGCTCTAATTTTGTTTAAATTATTATTAATCGTTAACTTTAGTTTAACTTAAAATTAATGTAGAAATCATTATATTGTTAAGCCATCGGAAAGCAGCATAATCCCGTTATGTAAAATCGAGTGGGAGGAAGCCGCGGGTACTTAAATAAGTAAATCTCTGAATCGTAGACAAAAAATGTTTATACAAAAGTTGTAGAGAATTGTATCCTCTACAAGAGTGTATAAGCTATTTTTATGATAACACTTACTGTTTACGAGAAAAATTCCAAAAAACGATATTTGCGACCTTTGACCTTGAATAAATTTTTTAGCACACATGGTATTGATGAGGACTTTTCATATTTTACTTATAATAGTGTACCAAAGACCATTACCATGATTTAGCTCTATGCGAATTATTGCAAACTGAAATGTTTATTTTGACCGGACTATAGAATTATATTTATTTTTGTTAACTGCTTTTTGCAATAAAATAATTTAAAAAATATAAACGATTTTTAATGTCAATTATTATCTTTATTTATGTAAACAATGTAAAAAATAATTTTCAGTTAAATATAGGTACATTTTTTCCTTAAAACTAAAAACAAATAATTTTCAGACATTGGTGCAAATTGTACATTGCTTAAAAAAATTAGCGGAACGCTTTTGAAAGATCCTCGTCTTTTTATTTATTGACCGATCAATTTTTTCTTGTGGGGATTTATTCTTTAAACAGCTATGTACAAGACTAATAGTCAGTTTATCATACATTTTAATCACACGATTAAGTGACAAGTTGCTATGGTAACGAAATGCAGCAACCAATGAATACGTAGCTGTCAAAATTTAACAGCGTGGTCAAAATAACATCGCATTTAAAATGCATGATGTTTTGTTAGCAGTTTAAAAAGGAATGTTTAATGAATAATTTGCCACGAGAAGAAAATTGTTTGGTCATTCAATAAAAAAATGATCTTTCAAAAAAGCATTCCACTAATTTTTTTGAGCACTGTATTATTTCTAGTGTCCGACCGAAGGTCAGTTTTTGACCGAAGCCTATTATTCGGCATTTGCCATAACCTTCGGCTGGTATCCTAGACCATACTGAAATCAGGAGACATTTTATCAGTATTTGAACGATCGAACCCAGCTCTGTATTTTGAAATCTTTAATCTGAAAAATAAAATATCAAAGTAGAAATGTATTTAATTACTATATTTTTTCATTAAACATAAATACCTTACTTACCGTTTTTAATATACGTATTTAATAAAAACAATCTTGAAAGTCTATATAATTAAAGATTAAAAACATGTCGCTTTTATTCACTGTTATTGTATAAATTTTGGACATGAATAATATCTCAAATAATAGATAATATTAAATTAAGCTTTATTTTGATAACATATTACAGATTCACTATCATATTAACAAATGTAATTTGTTTTTTCCAAAGGTATTTGAAACGTCAAACTTGAGTGTATTATTTAATAGAATAATAAATTTTAAACAAAGTTATTTTAAAGAATATGTATTGGAACACTCCTTACTTAAAAATTTATTTCGAAATTGACCCATATTTTTATGTTTGATTTATAAGCCATCTTTGTGAATTTTGACAGAATGAAAACAATAGTCCATACTTCTTAATCGGGTGTTGCTACCAAACCGTTTTACGTGTGCGTATGTAAACGTCGGGTGTTGCTACCAAACCGTTTTACGTGTGCGTATGTAAACGACGTGTGCGAATGTAAACAACATGAAGGCGGGGTTACGTACATACGACCAATCAGAAACAACTGGACTGCACCGGGTAGTATCTCGTAATCTGCCGCCCCTAGGCCAGGACATCGCAGGCCTAAGCCCAGATCCGTTCCTGACGGAATCTTAATATTAACGGTTACTATTAAGTCCAGTTCAATTCTGTTTTAATTGAAAAAAATTTTTTCTAGAGACTTACGCGCAGCAGTGCAGAAATTCGTCCCTTAGTCACTGACGCTTACACTCAAAATGATCTTTTGGGTATTAAACATAAAAACTCAACATTAAAAAAACTATTCTTCCCAAGTGACGCAGAAAGCACATTATTTGTCCAGGTATAAAACAAAATAAAACAAAACTCAGCACCCAGTTTTGATTATTTAATAATAAGAAACGAAAAAGAAAACAAAAATTGTGCGTACACTAAGCTCGGCGTTCACCGTAGTGATGGGACTCGAGTGAGATTTTTTCACTCGAGTCAAGATAAGACTCGAGTGGCAATTTCTTCGCTCGAGTAAAGAAATGATTCGGGTCTCTCGAGTGACAATGTAACTCAAGTAATTTTTTTACATACAGGCAGGTCATAATAATGAATAACCACTAACCACCAGTGTAGCTCTCACTCATTTTAAACACGAACTATTAGCAAACAGCTTTACAGTTTACACAGTCATTTAACTAATAAAATAACTCAAACTATGTACTGAATTTCAAATGAAAGATTAAGGCATACATCGGCTAAGCATATCTCTTGTACTTCTCACTCGAGTCACTACAGCACATTCAAGTGTTCCGAGTCAACACGCCAATCGAGTGGATCTAGCCGATCTGAGTCACTCGACGATTCGAATCACTCGAGTTGACTCGAGTCACTCGAAAGCCGAGTAAAAATAAATTTGACTCGAGTGCGAGTAAAATAAAAACCACTCGAGTTACTCGAGTGAAACACAACTCGAGTCCCATCACTAGTCCACCGGTGACTTTTGTCACTGTCACTTGCTGCGCTGATTAACCTGCGCTCACTAGTCACTACGCGTGACAAATTCATTTCCACTATGGATTTTGAGGAAGTCGCAATATTATTGTGTGTGCACTTGAATTTCGGCGCAAAAAAATAAGAAAAGGAAACGATACTGGGTTCATTCCATTTAAAGTGAAAGACTGTTAAAAGGATAATTTTATACTCTTTCTAATGAATTGCGACAATATCCTGAATTTTTTTTATTCTTTCGAACGTCATTTCATAGTTCCAATGAATTGCTAAAACTATTATTTCCTGCAATCACGTTACAAGATACGAATTTCCGTCGAGCCATACCAGCAGTGCTGACAAAAAGTCACCCGTGAGCGCATAGCTATGCTGCAAGTACATTATGGATGGTTACAGTCGTCACCGCTGTATCATCGGCCGCTGTAACTTTTTGTCATCTGACTGTCACGCCACTGTCACCTCACCATAGTAAGCGCAGGTTTATAGATTTCTGTAAAAAAGGGCAAAAAAACTTTGTGTCACGGTAACAAAAGTCACCTGTGAGCGCCTAGCCTAAAAAAGTTAATTTTTTAAAATATATAGTTTATTTTCTCCGCAGCAAAGCATCTCTAGACTTATCAATACATTTGCATCACTGAAGGTCGGCAGGAATTATTTAGAAACGAATTCTTACCTACTAAATGAAATACTGCTTCCATTGATAATGAAATTGAACACTGCAGAGAAATATAAAATCGATATAACAACAGAAGAAATGCTTATTGCTACACTGCAAAAACTTAGTCTTAGATATTCTCAGAGAATCGGAATGATAGACGCAGGTCTGTGCTATACATTCGACTCTATCGTTTCGCAAAAAAAATCAATACAGGATATAAATGTCTAATAGTAATAAACACTTTACTAATCAACAAAAAAAAATAAAAAGGGTAAATGAGTTCAGCAAAAACAGATTATTAAAGTGGCATCTTTTCATTTCATAATAAATCTTAACTATAAAATAGAAATCCCGTATATCTGTCCATCACACAACATCTCTCCAATGGTGAGCCGTGGCGTTATGAATTTACAAAGTTTATTATACTTGGCAAATTCGGATAAATGTAACTACAGGGTTCGGCAATCAGGTGGTTTTAAACCACCTCGTATATGGCTATTGTTGAAATGTGAGAAATAACAACGACTTTATTTTTAATTTCGGTATCTGCAATTTATTAATTTACGGCATTTTTTTAAAATAACAGTTCTTAAGTGAGCGCCATTGCAGTTTTAAGTTTAAACATTCTTGGCATCTTTCTAGAAAGTTCTTCATTACTCTTCGTAATAAATCAGGTCCAATATTTCTAATTTCATCTCTAATTGCGTTTCAGATCTTGAAGTGTGTGTGAACGCTACCATGCACTCGGAACTGACCTTCCCAATTCAAAACTGAGTCCAGTTTTGGTATTCATCCGTGCCTGGCAACTTCAAATTCACGTCTAAAATTGAGTCTGCACAATGCTCTGTGTTCGAATAAAATTTTCAACAACGAAAGCACGCTAATTTACTGGAAAATGACCCATAACTGGACAAATTGCATGAAATAAGTTTAACAATTACGGCTAACTGACAGTCGTACGTCAATTATTTTTCATTTCATAGGCTACTCCAATCTACCGGTACTGATTGCCGGACCCTTTATTTTCAGCTCGCTACGTCGCGTCGAATTGCCTTTCCGATTTATGCTAGAGAAAAAGGGCGAATTTCGCGCGAATCGTCCCGCGCGATTTTATAGGCGCGTGACGGTTCGCGCGAAATTCACCCTTTCTGGACAAGGCCTAAGTTAGCCAGAGTAAGGGTGAAGCCGAGCCAGGCAGCTAGTAAAATATAAAAATAATACCGTGTATCCACTTTTAAAGGATAAAATAATTTTTGTTTTGAGTATACATATTATATCCTGTTATTTTCGAACCGAGTGATCGACTCTTCCTTTGGGAATTCATCTCATGTAAAAATAGCCTCGTATGACATTATCAAAAGTTTCAGGCTTGGTAGAATTTCTAATTAAATATTTCCCGACTAAACTGGAAACAATGTCTCCATACTGTCTTGAATACGGCATGGCACTCTTGATGAATCTGTGTTTGCACAAGAAGGCCCATGACCGATGTGAATCGAAAGCTAAAGAGACGATCGAACTGTTTAAAAGCCTACTGGAAAACAGATACAGACACTGTCTTCCTTATTTAAACGGGGCACTGTACAGTTTATTGTCGAAAAAATCCATTGAAGAGGAAGCGAAAAAGGCCAGACTTGGGAGAAAATTTGAAAGTTTAGTGAAGGTCTGTGATAATTATGTTTAATGTCAGAGTTATAAAAATTTGACACCTTTTAAATAAAATACTCCAGTACAAGATTGTTCAATATTTGATGATTCACGATCCACAAAAAAATGTTTTACACAAAAAATTTCACGAGGTATATTTTTAATTTTAAACTCGATGCACAGTGCTATTTCCATTGCTATACACGAGTAAACATGAAAATTTATTTTTCAAAAGCAAAAATTAGGATTTTTTTCAAATATAATACTTGCGTCAAATAAACCAAAATGTGTTTGAAGATCATCCATGCTAGTTGATGCATTGGGACAATGATCATCAATTATTATGGCATCATAGCCATTATTCATGTAGCAGTGAACAATACAGCATTCTGCTTTGAAACAAAATTTCAATTAGATATTTTATTTCAAAAATAGTTTCTTTGCCTCGTTGTAACTGACTGGAATAGTTTATATTTTATACAAGAGTGTAAGCTTTCACGGCCGGCGTTGTTTCAAATCTTGATGGTTTCCGAGCTTGTAGGCCGTGATCCGATAGTATTTCTACTTGACGTTTCATCTACAACTGTGGTAGACCAATAAACTGAACCTTAGCCGTACCCCAAACTTTAGGCTCCCAGATGCGCGCGCACTTAATGAAGTGAGCGACTGTCATTTGAAATAATATCTCGGTTGTTGAGACTTGAGAGTCACCTACATGCGGTGCTTCATAGAACAGAGGAAGATAAAAGACGTAAAAAATCATATTCAATATTGTGAAATGCAGTGAGTAGATGCACGAGCAATGATAAAGTGCGGGAGTACATCAGAATAAAAATAGATTTGAATTTGAATTTTATTTAAAAAGAAAATATAAACCTCCAAATACCTAATTATAGAAGAAACTAGTATAATTTAAGTGGGTCTTTGAATTAAAAAAAAATCGGAACTTAGTTTACAGATTATTTTTTATTTAAATATAACTTTTTGATTATTAAGTAAAAAAATAAAATCAAATAGTTTTGCTATAAAACTTGTACTTATGTGATATTTCAACTTATGCAAAAAAAATTGCATTCAAAAGCCCAATTACTGGGATTCTTTATTTAAAATTAAGGACAATGCAATTTTATCTGGGACACTGGTAGCAGGTATTGCAATTTTGTTTTTGAATTTCCTTTTTTTCTTAGTTAAAAAAAGGTGTTTCTGTGGCTCGATTCTTTTATTTGATGTTTGAGACTGAATTTTCAAATCGAATTCTGATCTTTTTCCTTTGGACACTTGTACGGCCCTCAATTTATTATCATTCACATTCAATTGGTTCTTTACAATGTCAATAGCTTCCTGTGTGTCAGATCTATGAACGAGTTGAGTAAAGCTATTAATCAAATCATTCTGTTGCACTTCCAAGGAATTTGGTTTTTTTCTGACTCAAATGACTTACAATAACCTTTGAATGACTGACTGACTTACAAAACACACGTGTTTTGTGGATTGACAGCAGAGTACGCAGACAAGGGTATGATACATCACTCAACTAAGTGTGCGCGCACTGGGAGCCGAAAGTTTGGGGTACGGCTAAGGTTCAGTGACCATTAACAGAAGGATGGAAAACGATCGAACAGACTACACACTGGCACTTGGCATAAAAGAAGGGAGGACACCAGTCATGAATACACTTAACCTGTGAGCCGCCAAGGAGGACACTTCCACTGCTGCCACATCGCCATTGAAAATGTCTACCGCAGTTGTAGACGAAACGACAGGTAGAATTGTAGAAATATCATCGGATCACGGTCTACAAGCCCGAAAACCATCAAGATTTGTTCATATTTTATTAGTTTTGAATGTATTCTAAAATATGTTCGCTTCTTGGACAGAAAACCGATGGTGCACTGCGGAAGCAAATGGAATACATGATTAAAGTGATGAGAAATCCTCATTACAGAAAAACTAAATGTGATTGCGAACCAGGCGATGAGCCTGAAGAAGAAATTGACTTCGTTGAATGTGAACTGGACGAATTAGATCCAACGACAACTCTGTCTACCTTACCAATTGGCGAACAATTTCTTCACGATAATTATTATTTATCTACCTCAAAAGGTGGTATTACATAAACATACTGTGAATGAAAAGCTATTACAGGTTGAAAAATAAAAAAAATGCAACCCATTCCTGATTATAAACATATTTATGGCCGATTGCACTAACAGTTGCTTTTATCGTAGTTTAAACCGCGATAATTCTATCAATATAATAATATAATGTACTAAAATATACAATGTGTCCCACCGTATCTGAGACAGGATTTTAACATGGGTTGCACTATTTTGGTGGGACACACTGTTTATTGCATTTGGGCGTTTATACAAACAGCTTATGAATATCATAGAATAGTAATCAGGTTCTCTAAAGATCTCGAACTGGACGAAAATGACAAAATTCAACAATATTGAAGTTCTACGCATTTTCCTAACTTAAACAATTAATATTTAATTACTATGCTTTTATATTTTTGCAAAAATCAATCTCAATGTCGCGGGTTAAACTGTTAAAAACATTATATTGCAGGGGTCAAAATCTTCGATGTTTGAAAAGTGGTGCACTCGAAGATTACAAATATCTACAATTAAATTCTTGTAAACTTAAGTTGCGTTGGTGCAAGTGGCTATAAAAATTTATTAAAATATAATGTTTTCCGCACGTTATCCCCGTTCAAAAATAATTAACGTTATCTACTTCTCTCTTTCTTTTTTCACATTCTAGTTATTTTTTAAGATACTGAAGAATCTGAAGAATCTTTTTGTGAAACCACAAAGCAGTTTTACAAGAAACCATCAAAACGTGGCATATTTGATAAAAATAAAAATATCGGCGATGCAAAAAATATAAACCTAACTAAATCAATTTCAAAAAAAAGAAAAAAATCTGAAACGAAAATCGATGAACCTGCTGTAGAAAATGATCAAAAGCCTTCAGATAACAAATGTTTATCTGAAAAAAGTTCAAAAAATGCATTAAAAAAATCCACAAATACAAAATCTGGAGATAAAAAAACTACAGATACAAAATATGCACACATAAAACCTACAGACAAAAATTCTACAAAATCATCTTCAAAAAAATCTCAAAAAAACCAAAAGACTTTAGGAAGAGAAGGTGGATTCCCTCCATCATTCACAAGAGCAATTCCGAACAATCGAAATACGAGTGCACAAAGTTTACCGTCCCCAACCAGTATGACATCGCCATTCAATGTAGGAACTCAAGGAACTGAATGTTATAGTGTTCCTTTAACACCGCGAACCTGTTGTCTCCCGAAACTGTATTATACATGCGCAAACGAAACACCGTGCGTATCGCTTCCACCAATCTCGTACTGCCACTCGAACAAGTACTACAGCAAATCAAAACCTAACGATTTCTTCTACACCAGCTGTAACAATTCCCATTTGCCGAATATCCGTCAATACGATGGATGTGGCGGAGTTTTTGAAAGCACTACTTATTACAGTAATACTGATGCAGAAAATACGCGACTTTCTCGATCCAGGGCCAGGTCAGACATAGAAAAAGAAAAATCGCTATCCGAATCCAGAGTGATGGATTCTATTACATGTAAAGAGCAACTTTATGCTAGGAGCTCATCGTGTCCGGCAGCGGAAGAGTATGTTCCCTTTCAAAAAGCGGCATGTTTTGTTTTTTTTAGTTTTTTTTATTGATTAACTGCATGTGCAGAAGAGATTAGGGTTGTCCCACGTATCAAAATTCGATAATATTGAACAGTGCACATCCTTCCTCTTAATTGCCAAGAAGAATTAAAGATAATATACGGATTGTCCGAAATCAATAATTCTGAACATAGCAAATTATAAATGCGAGTGCAACAAGGAAGACATAAACAAAATGACTAACGCGACAAAGAGAGAATGCAATAATGGCAAGGTAAATTTAAGTAAACATCCAAAGTATCCATGGAAATAATTACTAAACTAATAAATAAAGTGGAAAAATGACCTCTTTGTTGCAGTCATTAATTATCTACACCTCTTTGTTGAACTCATTAATTATCTATGTTCATATTAGTTTTCAGATAATCTGTATATACAGGGTGTAAACGCTTTTACAGAACAGGGCAAATAACATTGAGAGCACTTAAAATTTTGTATAATATCTCATGTATACAGTGTGTATCACAGGAAACCGAACATAGGGAAAAGTACACAGTACAAATTAGTTAAGATCTGAGATTGCTTTGCCCTCTTTTCATGTAAAAAACCATGATAATTAATTTAGTTAAGTTAGCCATGTGTATTCTATCTTTGTCACGCTACTCATTTTGCTTATGTTTTCCTTGTTGCACTCATTACTTTTCTATGTATTCAATCCTGTGATACACCCTGCATACACCGTTTTCCAGATTGATATATGCATAGTGAAAATAATATTGAGAATATTTACAACTTTGTAGCTATCTATGGGCCATAAGACCTAAGTGGAAGATAGAAAAAATAGTAAAGTTAATTTTTTTTAACAATTTTCCATACCAACAATAATTTGACTATTATGAGTAACTCGGAACCTTTTAATAAAAAAAATCAAAGCATATTTACATTAGGTTTTATGGCCCATAGCCTACTACAAAATTGTAAAAGTTCTTAATGGTATTTTCCCTATGTGCGGTAAAACCGTTTACACACTGTATATTTTTTTAACCCTGAGCATAAACCGTCAGATGACTACGTAGAAGACTAGTCACACTTCTTTATTTATAGAAAGAAATGTATATAATTTTCCTAATAATAATTATAAGTATGTTCCTTGCTGTTCGCGTGACACAGTAGATCTAGTCAGCGGCAAAATTGTATATTTAAAATTCAATTGAAAATGTTATACACTTTTAGGATTTTTTTTATTATAGAAAAATCTTCCAAAAGTTCTCAAAAAAAACTGTTTCATAATCTTAGATTCCAATAAAATAAAATGTGGAACGACCCCGAATTACTTTGCTTTTTGTAACGGTTTGTTATTCTGCTCATTTTTACAAGAAAGTTGCAAAAAAAGTTTTTTTGAAGTGTAAGTTGTTATGTGAGATCGAGTCATCTAACTCTAGCGGTGTAACCATGGCAACGAAAAGCAAACCATAAATTATTCTGTAATTGTCAAGAAATTTTGCGAAATTTAATTTCTGTGCTGTGTAGTGTAAACTACACGATCATAAGTACCTAAACTAAATTTTACTGCGCAACCTTTGAATATTGAATAAGAAATTACACTTCCCCGAGTGTCGCGATTCGCGGCACGCACAATTTTTCTCACTTCCTAGTAGAGCACTATCAGATGATAGAAAGAAGTGTGGTAGCCCTCACTAACTGATTTTTTTCTGTTCATTTAAATTACTTCAAAAGCCTTAATAAAGAAAACATTTTTGTTTTTATAGACTTATTACCATTACTCGAACGAATATCCATTTTGAGCCGGCTCCCATTAACAAGAGCGAAAACAGAGAAAACCACGATGTCATTAATTCGCCATTAATTGTTCATCAAGACAAAGGTATATTCGATCGATTGATAAATTGTACTAATAAGTTGACAAAAACGTCAATGTTACATTATACCTGAGACCGTGTCCAGGATTCCACGAGAATCTGAGAAAGCTTGTGAAAAGAGCACAACTTGCCACCTTTCGATGTTATTCTATTGAAACTCTTCTTACGCCACCAACAGCTAGAGTTATTCGGGCCTAGCACCAATTTGTTTTTCAGTTTATTATTTTTAACAATAAATTTAAAAACCAATAATAATTGACCTGCAGTTCTCGGATTAGAATCTTCTATCGATTAATCACAATCAGTTGATGACTTCGAAGAAGAGCTGGAGATATGAACTCAATAGAGGGGGATGGACAATTTCGAGTAGTCCGGAACGACACTGAACTTAAATATGCTACTCTGGACGACCCTTGTAAATTTTCGACCAAAAATTTTATAAATTTATATTATCTTATAAAATGTAACTTTTTACGTTTTTTGTTTTCAGATTCAGCGTACGGCAGTTGTAAGAAAAACAAAAATTCAAATTGCGAGAGTTCTTACGAAGATGCATTCAAATCAAGACCACTTATTCCTCGTACACCACCGTAATTTTTATCGGTATTTAGTTTAGTTTACCTTGTAAAAATAGTTCCAAGTATAATGTTGTGAATTATTTTGTTGAAGTTATAACGTCCTTTTATTGTATACCAACATTTTCAAAAATAAACAATTTAAAACAAACGACTGCGCAGAAATAACACTAACTAAAATGAAGAAAAGAAGTCGGAAAACGTCCTCAACACTTTCTTCATATTATGTATATACTTAGTAGTTACATATTGATTTTACGTAAAACAGTTAGCTATTGGGATCCGTCAGATAGGTGGAGTTTAAAAAACATGGCGCAGAGGGGGGGAAATTTCATATACGGGGTATACTTTTGCGTGTAATTTTGTGATTTTCAAAATGATAAGAAATGATAAAATATATAAGTGCAATTTGTGATTGGGCCGGTACGAATCCTAAACAAAGGAATTTCGTTGAAGGAAACAGATTCTCAAAGCCGAACATATTATCAAGTGTCGGAAATATAACGAGAAAAATACATGAAAAATGAACTGTCAAAAGTAGTAATCTTTACGGCATATTGCTTAAAAACATCAAAATTAAAAGAAAATCTCCACGAAATTAATTATCCGTTCAATGCTCCTTTAAGGCTGTGTTAGGTGAATAATGTAAACACATAACTGCAACATAATATGTTATATTGTAATAAGTAGGTAAGTTACTAACCTCAAGATATTTGTATACACATAATTAGTCCTAATTTTGTCAATATTCAGAGATTTAACTATTGTAGTACAGTATGATAATGAGTACATCTTATTATTAATATAAAATATTTTTTTAATTCATAAATACAGTTTTTCCACATTTCATTAAAAAGAATTCGCTGTAAAGTAAGCTTTACAAGGCAATAGCTGATAGTATTTAATGCCATGATATTAGAAAACGTCGCAAATTCCATTTTCGGTAAACTTTTTGTTTATTTTACTTGTTTTATTCTTGTAATAACCAATTTCACGATAAATTTGCACTGTTAGCATGTAAAATTTTCCCCCGTTTTGATACAATTTTCTGCCACCAGATGTCATATGCTCATCTGACGGGTCCCAATACCTATCATGTTTTCAGCGTGATTTCAGCCAACTTCAGTCTTCAAGACACAGCAAGTGGGGATCTAATTTGTATCTATCTTTATTTTTGAATCGGGAACCAATTCAAAAATACTGGATTTTGCATGACGTCATATACCCAGTGTCACTCGTGTGATTATGATAAATCGATCGACACCTCATTTATCAAAATTCGTCAATCTGTTTAGATTCTACGTAGAATGAATCTCAGCCACATACATATTACATACGTAGGTACACATAAAAAACATTACCTTTTTTTGCTTTCGCGCAGTGAGGTGAAAAGTAACTTAAAACGACTGTAATTGTATATCGTTTAACATATTAGCAAAGTTGATGTTAGGTACATGAGTTTTTTAAGGTAGGAAAATTGCGTTTCGTAAACATTTTTTTCATAGTAGCTAATAGCTTGATATTTGGAAAATCAGCAATTGCTTTATAAAAAAATTTATTTTTCGTAATAACATAAAATACTAATAAAAATTTTACATTGCATATATAAAATTTATATAGTATTAATATTATAAGTAATAACAAACATCAGTTTTTATAAAATTATCTGTTAACATTGGAAATGTTTATGTTCGTATATGGGGGCAGAGCTACGAGTTTTCGTTCAAGGCCAAAAGACAACGGTGTCGCGATCAAGTGAGGAGCAATCATGCAAAATTGAACAAGTGCTATTTTTCGAAATGTGTTTTATATCATGTCTAGCTAATTGACAGGTATTTGCGACGATCTGCGGTGTTATTTTTGAGCAAATGTTAATAAATACTTTAGAAAAATCCATTTAAAAGTTAAGTATTCAAGCAAAAGTGAACGTGTATATAACAGAAGAATAATAGGGTTATTCCTGACAAAACTAAACAGTGCATTGATAAATATTGTGTGTATAATAAACAGTTAATTATGGTTCATATATGCTGTTATCATTTCCAATATCCTCGATGGTTGCAAGGATTATTTTTTGAATAGCCCAATCATTTTAGATTTTTTCAAAAGATTAACTGTCGGATTAAAACTTTTGACGCAGTTAGGTGTCCCCCGTAAAGTAAATGAAGAAATCATGTTTTGGTCCATCAATTAATTATGGGAACTGTCCGCCATCTTGGATTTTTGTGCTTTTGTCGATTTGCACGCATATTTTGCATTTCTCGATAAAAAAGGTAAGTAACAAAATATGTGTAGACAATTTAATTCGCTACAATCCTTATATAGTCAATATTTTTTAAAAAAATTATTTATTGCTAATAATAAGCAAACAGTGTGAAAAATTAGGAGAGTGGCGCAGTTTTTTCAACTTTTTGACCATTTATATTGAAAATAAGTGGCACATTTAAATGACAGAGTTGTACAGGACTCATTTCTCAACAGTTTTCGTACACACAAGTTTTTCGTACGACGTGTAGATTACGGCCGGCAACGCGCTAAACACAACGGTAATTTTGACTATTTGGTTCAGCATTCAAACTAAAAGTCTTTTCATCACTGAAGCAAAAAATGTTATTTAGGAAGTTTGGATCATTATTGCATTTTTCGAATATTTCTTCGCAAAAAGATATTCTTCGAAATGCGTCGTCCCCGTGTAATTCTTGATGATGGGAATATTTTTACGATTTGAATTTATTTGCTTTTAAAATTTTATAAGCACGATAAGTGCTAATTCCAGCGTCATTTGCCAATTGCCTTACACTTATGCTTGGATTTCTTTTAACATGAACAATGATTCCAGCATGGATTTCAATTTCTGCCTGGCTCGGACAATTTCTTGTAATATTTTTATGCCTGGTGTTAACGCAACCAGTATTCTTGAAATTATCAACTGCTCTTTTTACAACTTGCACTATAGGTATCTGTTTGTTGTACTTAACACTATACATATCAATAACTTGCTGGTAACTGTTTCCAGATAGAGCCCAAATAACCATTTCAACTTTTTCAAGTGTTTAATAAGACATTATTTGAAAATTAGGAGTAATTTAATTAAAAATATAAATTTATTTTTGACAGTTTATAATATTTTACAGAAACAATTTATTTTTTCAATATAAACAACTTTTAGACCGTTGCCATGATTTTATTAACTTCCCACTGGAAGTTATTGTAATGGGTCCGAAAATCGAAATCAAAAAGGAAAAAAAATTTTTATATTTCAAGGTCACTACACTATTTTTACACTACTTTTAGAAAGATGTCTGTGTGTGTGTGTGTGTGTGTGTGTGTGTGTGTGTGTACGTACGTACGTACGTACGTACGTACGTACGTACGTACGTATGTGTCCATTTCTTTCTAAGACGAAATCTCGAGAACGAAAAATGATATCGACTACGTTGGGGTGCCAATCGACGCGTATTAACGTAAATATGATCTGAAAGGAATTTTTTTAAAATCGGTTCAGCCGTTCTTTTTTCTTAACCAAATAACCTCCAAAAAAGTAGATTTTACGCAATATCTCGCGAATAAAAAATTATATCGACTTCGTAAGGGTGTCAATCGAGGCGTGTTAACGTCATTTTGATCCGACATAAATTTTATAAAAATCGGTTCAGCCGTTTTTTTTTTTTTTTAATTATTGATGTTTTAATGATTAAAATAATTCCTTTTCTGTGTAATATCTAATTTAATTATTATTATTAAATATTTATCAAACTGGGAAGTTCGTCGTGTGGACCTCAAGGGTCGCACTTTAGTTCTAATAAACGACCCACCTCACGGCTTGTATTATAAATGATTTTACACGTGTTACATATGGACCAATCACATCGCTGGAATCTGATGTTACATGAGTTTTTGATAGTAGGAAATATACAATGAAAGACTTAAACATGGAATCATGGAAACTACACAAGGAGTATAAGTTCCATGTTATGGAGGGTAGAGTTAAGGAGAACACTCTTATATGGATGAACAGTTGCAAAAGTGTCCATCTGTAAGCTGTAAATAACAGTTCCAAATCTCTCCAGAGTGGCGCTAAAATAGCAAGAGAGTATGAAATGAACTTAGCAGTTATTGACTGAGTGAAGTGCGCTGAGTTGAAAAATTTAATATTTTTGATGACTAGAGTAGTTATAACAAAACTGCCGTATACAAAACCTCAACTGTTTGCGTAGTCCAAAAGTTCAAAATAATTTTGTAAATATAACCTAAAATAACTACTGTCAGATAACGTGGACGGTGATTTAATTTTCATGATCTGTTTTACATCAAACATTTCAGTTTTTGAATAATTTTTATTAGAGAATTCTACTTTTGAAGACATTTCAAAAATTATTATGTGGAACTATTATAAAAAAATGAAAAGAATATATAGTACAGTCATTTGGTTCGAAAAATAGTGGTTACCTGGAAAGTTTTCCGGGAGTTTTGAAAATTGGTAATTTTATAGATTTTGATGTGCTCTTTCCGAATTTCGACTTTGCCTACTCGTATTTTTGCCGCTCGCGCCGCCATATTGGAAAAATGGCGCCTAAAAGCAGTTTTTTGACAATACCTCCTTTCCGACTTATTTTACGATAAAAACAGTTATATACAAAATGAAACTAGAGACAATTACCTACAATTTATGTATCTACCTTTTTTTCATAAAGTCAATAGTTTAAGCGTACGAGCGCCGCAAAGTGTACTCCAACACGCGTTTTGACCAAAAAACTCATTTCCACACCACCTTGGGGTAGAGTAAGCGGCGCGTTTTTAGTGTATTTGCCATATATGGCACATACACTATTGGCGTCGGTCGGATGGCGAGATCTAGGGGTCGGACCAAAATTTCTCGACGTTTCATAGCCTCCTGAACAAGTTGCCACCATTTTTGAAAATGTTTATATATATATGTATGTATATATTCAATATATGTGTATACTAGCCGTTACCCGTGGCTTCGCCCACGTATTTTTCGATTTATGATTTATTATCCCTCTCGCGAGAAATTCTCCTCCTGCGAATTTTATAAGTAATACATAACTCACTCGCTTCGCTCGTTTGCTCGGATTTTATTAATACATTACTCACTCGCCTCGCTCGTTCGCTCGAATTTTATTAATACATTACACACTCGCTTCGCTCGTTCGTTTGAATATTAATTATACATTAGTCACTCGCATCGCCCGTTCGTTTGAATATTAATAATACAATACTCACTCGCTTCGCTCGTCCGATCGAATTTTATTAATACATTATTGCTCACCTACGTTATATAAGGAACTCCTGTGCAAAATTTCATGCTTCTAACTTCAAAAATGATGAACTTCCATACAAACTTTCATCCCCTATTTAACCCCTTTAAGGGATGAATTTTCAAAAATCCTTTCTTATTACTCATTTACGTTATATAAGGAACTCCTGTACAAAATTTCATGCTTCTAACTTAAAAAATTACGAACTTCCATACAAATTTTCATCCCCTATTTAACCCCCTGAGGGGATTGATTTTAAAAAATCCTTTCTTATTGCTCACCTACGTAATATAAGGAACTCCTGTGCAAAATGTCATGCTTCTAAATTTAGAAATGACGAACTTCCATACAAATTTTCATCCCCTTTTTAGCCCCTTTAGGGGATGCATTTTCAAAAAAAAATTTCTTAGTGCTCACCTACATTATATAAGAAACTCCTGTGCAAAATTTCATGCTTCTAACTTCAAAAACGACGAATTTCCATTCAAACTTTCATGCCCTATTTAACCCCCTTAGAGGCTGAATTTCGAAAAATCCATTCTTAGTGGATGCCTACGTCTCAAAAGGAATCTACTGTCCAAATTTCAAGTTTATATCTCCAGCGGTTTGACCTGGGCGTTGTCTGTCAGTCAATCAATCAGTCAGTAACGGAACTGTTTTATATATATAGATATGTGTGTGTGTGTGTGTGTACACGATAACTCTCGACAGACTTAATCGATTTAAACGAAATTTGATACACACATTGAAACCTATCACCGCACGAAGCCTATTTAAAATGGGCCCGATCGGACCTCTTTAAGGGTAGTTTTTAGGGGTAGAAAAAAGTTTTTAGGCCCAAAAATACCGAAAAAATCTCAGAATTGTTTCAAAATTGGAATTTAACCCTTTAGTAGAGATTAAAATGTGTTGCTAAAATTTTAACAAAATTGGCACGACAGGACCGGACTTACAAATTTTATGAAAACACTAGTTGGCGGATCGTGATTTATTTGCTGACGGGTGTATTTAATTTGGTATAGAGGTTGCATTGATAATAATATTGAAATTAAGAAAAAAAATATTATTTTAAGGCATGTATTAAGGGGTTAAATTTTTTATTTTGTCCAAAAACAAACTTAAGCGAATTCATTGTCTGTAGTACCAATCGAAAATTCGGTCGAAATAATTGAAGAGTATTCTGTTAAACTGTTAAAATTACTTAACACTTTTTGAAAGTTTGCATAAAAACCCTTAACGCGAAATGCTCTAGTATGAAGAGTATTCAAAAAATATTAAGTTTCCATATCGAAGTTATAGACCTATTGATGGGCTATGTAAATGCGTTAAAAAAATTAGAAAAATCCAAAGAGGCCACCCTACAGAATAAAAATAGAAATCCTGGACGCGCAGTGCTCTAGTAAGTAGTAGTTTAATGAATATTAATTTCCTATATAGAGATTATACACCTATCCATGAGCTATCTATCTGTGTCGAAAAAATTTGCTAAATTTATTCGTTGTCATCCTAAGTATACAATTTTTTCCAGATAGTACTTTTGTACTAAAAATAAAAACCCTTGACGCAGACTGCTCTAGTAAGTAGGATGTTTTATAAATATTAATTTCCCATGTACGGATTATAGACCGATCCATGGGCTATCTAAATAAGTTAAAAAAATTTGTAAAACCTGAAAGTGGTTACCTTAAAAAAGCAATTTCTTTGAGATCTTACTTTTTTACCTTAAACATACGAGCTCGAAAAAATTGCTTCAGTGGAGAGGCCACTTCTAGATTTTCCAATTTTTTTCGACGCAGTTAGATAGTTCATGGATAGGTATATAATCTCTACATAGGAAATTAATATTCATTAAACACCCTACTTACTAGAGCACTCCGCGTCAAGGATTTCTATTTTTAGTCGAAAAGTACTATCTTGAAAAAATGACATCCTTAGGGTGGCTACGAATAAATTTACCAAACTTTTTCGACACAGTTACATTGCTCATTGACAGGTCTATAATATCTACATAGAAAAGTAATTTTCATTAACCACCCTACTAATGACGATGAACTCGCAACTGCACCTGGTTCATCAAGAACAACGAAGCCTAGTTTCATTTTGTATATAACTGTTTTTATCGTAAAATAAGTCGGAAAGGAGGTATTGTCAAAAAACTGCTTTTAGGCGCGAGCGGCAAAAATACGAGTAGGCAAAGTCTAAATTCGGAAAGAGCACATCAAAATCTATAAAATTACCAATTTTCAAAACTCCCGGAAAACTTTCCAGGTAAAACTACCAAATGACTGGGCTAATAATTGATTGACAAATTCTAAGAATTTGCAGGTGTTTTAAATTTTGCGTTTGTAATTTTTTATAAATGCAATCATTGTTAAAAAATTAAATAATTTCTCAGGCGTTTATTTATATTGGGATTATCTTTATTTACTATTTTATGCATAATTAGAAGTTTACCAATGATATTTGACATAACATTAATTATAATATATCACTGTTTTTCTATTTTCGGTTTTTCTTTTGAAAAGTGCGCCATTTAAAAGCGGAAATTTGCTTTCCTTCTTTACTTCTCTGTCCTACTCTAGTATTATTTGGCGCATCTATGGATCTATACCCTCCGTACGCGCATCCTTTAAAATTTACACTCTTGCTATCGTGGCGCCACCCTTATTTAACGCGTTTTGACGGACGCTTTTTCATACATTATTTTTTTTTTTTTTAATAATAAATTGAAAATCCAATTGACACTTTTACCAGCTCTCGGGCTAGAACTCGGGAACCGGGGACTTGTAATAGAGGAACCATAGCAACGCCATGTAAACAACAGCGTCGCTACACTCTCGGCTATTCTCAAGCTCGGCAGTATACTAAAAACCAAATCTATCTACAAATCTAGTAACTTTCCTAGCAACGAAAATACACTCATTTTTTTGAGCAATCTGTAGATTACTAAAAGCACCTGTTTAAGAGCCAGTGGCCGGCAGACAGAAAGTATTTTACCAAAGTTTAAATTTTTCTCAGTGACTCTCCTATACCTACTATACATGAGGTGGGGAGTCACTAAGCCGAGCGAAGGTAGCGATGACGTCACTCAGGTAAGATAGGTATAAAAATCAGACGAACTTCAAAAGTATTTTACCAAAGCTGCCGCTTGGATATTTTAAAGAATACAACTATTATAAAATTAAGAAAAATCGCAGGATAGTGGACAAAATATTTGATTTATTAAATTAAATGTACCTGCAAATGAGAGTTAAACATATTCTTCTTAAAAGTTAAGAAAAAAATAAAACCCAAATGACCCAGTTTTTTTTGCCATTTTTTTCTGGAATATTACAAAATAGACAAGCAATTTTTCCTCTGGTAACAAATAAAAATAACTCAGTTGGTTGTGGTGATTATCACCGGGTACGCTATTTAAAACCATTATTTTTTAAGTTCTGTACGAAACTTTTATAACAAATAAGACAATAAAGAATATTTTTACCTTTATCTTTATTATTATATAACTAGATATTTGCAGATAGATTTGGTTTTTAGTATAGTGTTCTATGCTAAAAAAGCGCGTAAAACTCTGTAATGATTTCAACTTTAACTGTCTATAGCTTCTCAATTTTAAAGATATCGAAATGGGACAAAAAGCACGGTTTAGGGAGTTCCTTGCTTTATGAACATAGTTATTTTCTATTTAAAATTCGATGAAAAACACAATAAATAAAGCTATTGAAAAGGACCTAACATTATAACAATTGGTTACCAAGGTTACAAAAAGTGCGTGATTTTCAAGAACCACAGAAAAGTTGTAGGGATGAAAATTGTAAGAAATGTAATCCTCTTTAAAACATTGCATAGTAGAAGAATTGCTTAAGTCGACCGTTTCTGAGATATTTCGAAAAAAGTAATAAAGGCGGTAAAATTTGATGGTTTTTCGGCCGCCAAAAGTTGTCTTTTAGAAATCTCAGATGGCTACTAGGCTAACATTTATTAATATACCCTAGGTTACCATCATACTAAATTTGGTGCTTTTATCCGCCAGGTATCGGTATTATTTCACTAAGCCACCTCACTGTACGCAATAATATTAATTTCGAACGCTCCGCATTTCTAAACTATTTACTTTAGACATATGCCGTCGCGGACTTTTTTGTAGAAAATTTTATACTTTACAAAATTGCTGGTATACAATTTTCACCTATCTAGCATGATTCTGACACAAAGTTGAGTGGGAGCTGGAAAAACACATTTTTAACGAATTTTTCATGTTGAGGACGTCATTTGGAGAGGTTCGACCACTTGAAATTTAAAAAAAGCATATAATTTTGTTCAGAATTTAGTAATTTGTTGATTACAATCACAATTAGATATTTAAGTTTAAAAAAAATTATTAATTTTTTAATTTTTTCTAATAATTTAACATAAATAATATTGAAAATCGAAAAGAAAAAAGTTTTTAAAGCTATAGATAAATTACTAAAAATTAATTAAAATGTATAAAAATTTAAAAAATATCACGTGACTTCAAATCGCGCCAGGAATGTTAGTGACGTTATGTTAAAATGTGTCTGCATTTGTTGGTATTTCTGTATATGTATTACACATACTATCAAAAATAATAAATTTTTAACTTATAAAAAATGGTGGAACCTTTGGTGTAAAGATACGAAATGTTACAATTACCACAAAACACCAAACCATAACAAACACTCGACGTACGTTTCGCCAACCAAGTTGGCATCATCAGGAGATGATTAAAACTAAAGACTAAACACAAATTACTGCCTATTTATAGGCTACCTAATTTTTAATTACCTGAAAAACTAAACTAATTTACTAAATCAAAAAGCAGGCTAGCCTGCTTTTTGATTTAGTAAATTAGTAATTTAGTAAATTAGTAACTTGTATGTGGTCCTTCCATTTAAGTAAAAAAAAAATTCATTTAAAAACCCAATTAGCCATTCATTTATTCATTAGTCACTTGATTTTTTCTACACATCTTTTAGAGGGTAACTTGGTCGCCTACGTGTTTATGTCGATCCGCAAAGGGGTTAATACCGACATTTTGATCTGCAAATTGGAATATATGCTTAAAACAGTCGCCGTAACAACATATTAAAATTTGAGCCTTGAACTAATAACACAAATTTCGTAGCCAACATGACACGTTTAGGGTGATCTGCCACCCTTTTAATACCGAGTAATCGATCTGCAAATATTAGACTGGCATTATTGGGTCTTTAAGCCTTGACTTGTCACATACATTTTGTCAGTGTCAACTGTGATCAAATAAATACCTATCTATACAGGGTGTATCACAGAAAACCGAACATAGGGAAAAGTACACAGTACAAATTAGTTAAGATCAGAGATTGCTTTGCCCTCTATTCAGAGGTCGTTACCATGGTTACCATGGTGTACGTATACAGTAACAAATGCATATTGCTGTTCATTTGACAAAATCTGGATGAACTTAAAGACAAAATCATCGAAGTATGTTTCAATATGACTCCTGTAATGTTAGATAAAGTGAGACAAAGTTTTTGTAACCGATTAAGCCACTGCTTAATTCAAAATGGAGGTTTATTTGAACATTTGCTTTAATTTTTTATTTTAACTGTTTGTTTTGTTTAATTAGTAGTTAAAAAATATTTTCTTAATAAAAAATTGTTTCATTAATAAAAATAAATTCATTTAATATTGAAGAATTTATTTTAACTGATTTTTCTAATTATGCATTATTAGCTATTATTGTTATTAAATAATGGTTAGTCAGCGTTACCATGGTACCCATTCTCATATGTGGCCAAAGTAATCGCTGATCCTAACTAATTTGCACAATGGAGTTTTCCCTATGTTCGGTTTTCTGTGATACACCCTGTATATCTATCTAACACATGTGACAACTTTTTTTTTACATGTTGGGGGCGATCTGCCTCCCTCCCATACCGCTATCTATCAAAATCTCTTACTCAGGGCACTTTAATATGCCTCCCTCAACATCCTCACAAAAATAAGACCTTGAATAAATAATACCAAAAATTTGTCAGTAGCTCTCGGTCTATTACTTTACATGTATTTATGATACATTCACGTCAGTACGGGTACAGTGACTTTATTTTAGACAGTGGCGACAATTTGTTGTCCCATTTTTAATTGGCTATTGTAGTCACATGGTATCATCCGCCATTATGTGTCGACAATTTTGTTATTTACATGGCGTTGCTATATGGTTCCTCTATTACAAGTCCTCAGTTCCCGGGTTATTATAGTACAGGTTGCCTCGTTCCATCTGACCAATCAGCGTAAGCGCGGGAATGACGTCAGCTAGAATTTAGTTTAAATCAATTGTTGAAGATTATGCGTATTTATATTAGGTGCTTCGTGCAGATTTTTTTCTTAAAATTGGCAGGAGACAATAAATAGAAGAATAGATTTTAAAACATAGAATAATTTTTATTTTTATTACAAAATTTAGGTTTTAATATCTATAATATAAACAAACAAAAAATTAAATAATGCTCAAGAAATGGCAGATCTTGTTAATTACCTATTTTTTTAAATTTAAGAAACGAATAGAATTAGCTAACAAATTGATAAATTAATTATTTTATCTTTTATATTCACAAAATATTAAAAATAACCACAAAACACCATAACACTTAACAGCTATCGCAAAATTGGCAACTTATCATATTTTTTTCACTAACAGAAGAACCATGTTCCTATGGAGGGTAGAATAACAGTTCCAAATCTCTCCAGAGTGGCGCTAAAATAGCAAGAGAGTATGAAATGAACTTAGCAGTTATTGACTGAGTGAAGTGCGCTGAGTTGAAAAATTTAATATTTTTGATAACTAGAGTAGTTATAACAAAACTGCAGTATACAAAACCTCAACTGTTTGCATAGTCCAAAAGTTCAAATAAGTTTGTAAATATAACCTAAAATAACTACTGTCAGATAACGCGGACGGTGATTTAATTTTCATGATCTGTTTTACATCAAACATTTCAGTTGTTGAATAATTTTTATTAGAGAATTCTACTTTTGAAGACATTTCAAAAATTACTATGTGGAACTATTATAAAAAAATGAAAAGAATATAATTGATTGACAAATTCTAAGTATTTGCAGGTGTTTTAAATTTTGCGTTTGTAATTTTTTATAAATGCAATCATTGTTAAAAAATTAAATAATTTTTCAGGCGTTTATTTATATTGGGATTATCTTTATTTACTATTTTATGCATAATTAGAAGTTTACCAATGATATTTGACATAACATTAATTATAATATATCACTGTTTTTCTATTTTCGGTTTTTCTTTTGAAAAGTGCGCCATTTAAAAGCGGAAATTTGCTTTCCTTCTTTACTTCTCTGTCCTACTCTAGTATTATTTGGCGCATCTATGGACCTCTACCCTCCATACGCGCATCCTTTAAAATTTACACTCTTGCTATCGTGGCGCCACCCTTATTTAACGCGTTTTGACGGACGCTTTTTCATACACAGAGAGAGTCCTCCTTACCTCTACCCTCCATACATGTTTCTATTAGGTATTGAAAAAACATATCACACTACCATGGTTACTGTGATTTTTATTTCCAAAAATTAGCAGCGTCCATGGTCTGATCTTTTCTAATGAAGTGAGCAAGCATGCGATATTCTGAGTGACGTCATTCCCCCACTACTATCTATCGGAATGAGGCAACCTATACCATGGCGGAAATATTACATGGTGTGCTCATCAGGCAGGGTTCTCTCTCTAAATATCGTTTCAAAGTGCAAATAATACCCAGGGCTGACAACTTCAAGACAAAAAATCGTTTTACATTAGAATATTGGTGTGCCCTAGCCGTTTGTCCTTGTTGCATTCACTCAACTCGACTCGCTATCTCTTTCAAATTTCAATTTAGAAAACCGTAACTTCGGATACAATTTGTGACGCAATATAATATTTTGACATAAAATATTTGATTTATATAACTGACGGAAATTATATTTTGTTAAAAGCAATTTGTGTGAAAAATTAAGATGAGGAGCACAATGCGTGTTGTGACAACAACAGCAACAGCGAAAAACATAGACGTTTTTTCAAATTACCGGAAACTGTAATAATGCGCGTAGGTTGGATGAAGAAAATTGGAGAAGTTGATATTTACATATAATTCTGGACTGATTTCTCATATGCGATTCATGTATAAATTGCGTACAATTTTTATTGATTTTGTGTATAATTTTTGAATGATTTCTTACATATTATGATTCATGTATAATTTATGCACACCTTACATTGATTTCATGACTATATTTCTTTGACGTTTTCTGATTTAATTATTTTCAATAAAAATAATTAAAAATTTCCTTTATTTTTCTTTTTGTCTTGTCGTGCGCGCTTGAACTCTGGCTCCGGCGAGCAGGTACGTCCCGGCGCAACAAGAAGTTGTAGGTGCTTGTGGATGCAAAATTCTTTAATAAATAATAATACATTTTTTATTTAGAAAAATGTTTAGCCGAGGCCGTTTTCAACATACTCTTATTATTAGTTACGTTCCAAACAGATACACCACTGTTTGATTATTTTTTTTTGATTCCATTAAAACTAAATAAAATAAAATTAATAGAAGGTGAAAATGCATTCAGGATGCTTAATCGGCGCGCATTACCGGACGGGTGTAGCTTTATATAGGCACATAAAATATGGATGAGACACTATATTTACATGTCATCGGCAAATTTTTTTTGACGAGTTTCATAGCGCCTAGTGTGCTGCATACTGATTAATCATCAAAAGCTTCCTTATTTGCCCTCACTACCACTTCCTAATTAAGATTCCTTAAAATCTTATATTATTTATTTTAATAATTTCTTGATAACCTAAATTCTATTGCCGTTCGGTATTTTAATTTGACACAATAATATGTCAAATTATTGGTTCCAAAAACATTAAAATGTAAAAATCATCACGCATTTTAGGAATTTTTATGAGTTGGCACACCTGAGTATTATTTTACAGAATTGTGCAAGAGAGAAACGATTTTTAGAGAGAGAACCCTGCCTGATGAGCACACCATGTAATATTTCCGCCATGAACCTATACTCTACTCAAGGTTGCCTCGTCCCATCTGACCAATCAGCGCAAGCGCGGGAATGACGTCAGCTAGAATTTAGTATAAATCAAGTACAAAAATTGTTGAAGATTATGCTTATTTATATTAGGTGCTTCGTGCAGATTTTTTCTTAAAATTGGCAGGAGACAATAAATAGAAGAATAGATGTTAAAAAATAGGATAATTTTTATTTTTATTACAAAATTTAGGTTTTAATATCTATAATATAAACAAACAAAAAATTAAATAATGCTCAAGAAATGGCAGATTTTGTTAATTACCTATTTTTTTAAATTTAAGAAACGAATAGAATTAACTAACAAATTGATAAATTAATTATTTTATCTCTTATGTTCACAAAATATTAAAAATAACCACAAAACACCATAACACTTAACAGCTATAATCGCAAAATTGACAACTTATCATATTTTTTTCACTAACAGAAGAATCATGTTTCTATTAAGTATTGAAAAAACATATCACACTTCCATGGTTACTGTGATTTTTATTTCCAAAAATTAGCAGCGTCCATGGTCTGATCTTTTCTATTGAAGTGAGCAAGCATGGTATATTCTGAGTGACGTCATTCCCCCACTACTATCTATCGGAATGAGGCAACCTATACTCTACTAACCTTGCGGGTTACCGATGTTTTGGAAATATGTCATTTTGTTTTTTATATTCCAGTTTTTTTAAGAATTCACGCAATGCTATAGCAACGCCATGTAAACAACACCGCCATGTTGTGTCGAAATTTGAATTGACAGTCTATTGTCGCCACTGTCTCTTTAAAGTCGCTGTAAGTACGGGAAGGTATTCAGCGACGCTCTGGTGGTACAAAATGTAAACGTTAATTTGGACGATTTGTTGACAAATTTTGTCAATTTTTCCCATATGAGATTGTATTCCTTGTCTAGCCTCCATGCTCTATGCGCTCAAACCTGGCTATAACGAACCCTCATGTAATCATAGTTTACGTCCGTTATACCCAGGAATTCACTATAAACAAACATTTTGATATGTGATGATAATATTTTTTATTGAAGAACATCATAGTCAGGGGTACAGCGCCAATATTTTAAAGTGATTACTAACAGGCTGAATTTTCGTGAGTAGCTTAGTTTTGACGAGTCCCCCAAATCTCTCTCTGCGACAATTCTCGGTAGAGGTATGCAAAGCTCTACGCAGCCGCTAAACATGTTGATTTGGCGAGTTTTTAAATTTTATACGTCATAACACTTTGTTTTTCAGTTAAATTTCCAGATAATTTATAAAATAACGGGAAGCTGCGCTTGTCCTACAAAAGCGATGGGTGCACTGGCGAGTCCTCCGTCCCCAATATGTAAAAATAACGAGATCTGAAATTTTATTACTAACAGGCTGATTTTTAGTTTATTGTTTAATTAATAATGAAAGTGTCAGTTCCACGAATATTCTAAACTGATTACTAACTGTAGGACAAAGGTAACACTGGATAGGTCTGTGTATTCTCTGATCAAATAATGCAGTGTCCTACAAAAATATTGGTAGATATCGCTAGTCCTACAAAAAAGGCTTCAATACTATAACGTATTATTTTAATTTATTGGATATCCGGTATATTGATATTTTTTGTAATTTACGTATTTATATAGGATCGCTATGGTTATTTTAGTGATTATTGAAAATAATTGAAACTAAAATAAAAACACCAAAATAACGATAGCAACTTTATATAAATACGTACATAATGAGTCATGGCTCATTCTGATATTAGCCCATTAAAATGTTACATTTTTTTAGGCTGACCTTGCATTTTGGACAGGACAAGATTTTTTTTTACCGTTACGTAGTGGGGCCGGTGTAAGTTTAAAATTGAGTTTTCGGGGTTGGCGGCCCCCTCATTTGGCCGCAATCTTGAAAAAGGGGTGCTAACAGGTTTTGCACTATATCTCCGTAACGGTATTTCTTACAGAAAATTAGTACATACGTTTTTTGTTTATAATCGAATTCTCTGCAACTTTACTAGAAACACTTTTTGTCATAAATTGAATAATTAAAAAATATTCTATCGTCTATAAAGGCTCGTGTCCACTTGCAAGCAAATTTGCCTAGACTACTCTCACAACTCACTTGCAATGCGTGTAAACAGCAGAGCTAGAGAAATATTGCTGAAAGTTTACTCGCGGGCCAAGTACTTGCCGACTTGTTAGAGCTTGTAGTATACACGGCTGATCTAAGCAACTTTGTTTGCACTATTTGATTTCGGGACTGTTTCGAAATATTTGCAGCAAGTAGTGAAAGTGTATTGTGAAAAATGGAGGAACGCCGTCATTGGACTATAGATGAAACTAATTTGTTAATTGAAAACGTTGAATTATATCCAGAATTATGGAATGTACATTGTAAAGATTTTAAAACAGAGTTAAAAAGCAAAACGCTTTAGAAAAATTAGCAGAATTATTTAATACATCTGAAAATGAAATTCAACGCAAGTTACACAACTTAAGAACACTGCAGACATTCGTAGAAAATTTTTTAACTGCTGTGGATCTTCCATTCTTAATTCACTGAGCAGCTTCTCATGTATACCTAAACTAGATCTACGCTGAATCCATTTTCTTACCCAAATTTTCCTACGCTTTTTGTCATTGTCCATTTTCTCTTTTTGTTTTTTTGAGTAAATATAAATCACAACCGCAGCAGCCATTTTCTGAAGTCGAGACGACATTTTCCCGGTAAATCAAAACTGTGTGTACACGTGTCAGTAAAGAACTAAAGCAAATGTGCTTGCTAGAGTAACTTGTCAGAATAAATTTAAAAAAACTTAAAATACAGTGTAGACACGCCAGCAAGTACTTGGTGAAAAAACTATCGCAAGTTACTTGCAAGTGGACACGAGCCTTAAGGCATATCTTTTTAATTATTCAATTTACGACAAAAAGTTTCTCTAGTAAAGTTGTAGAGAATTCGATTCTAAACAAAAACCTATCTACAGATTTTCTGTAAGATGTACCGTTACGGAGATACAGTACAAAACCTATTAGCACCCCTTTTTCAAAATGGCGGCCAAATTGGGGTGGCCGCCGACCCTGAAAACTCAATTTAAAAACTTACACCGGACCCCCTACGCAACGGTAAAAAAAATCTCGTCCTTAGAATATTCGTTGAACTGACACTTTCAGGGCGTAGGACCGGAAAACCCTACCGGACAATTTGTAGGACAATTTGACCCTTCGATTTCAAAAATATTATCCAAGTGTGCAAGCTTTCATGGCCGGCATTGTTCCAAGTCTTCATGGTTTCCGGGCTTGTAGACCGTGGTCCGGTGGTATTTCTAGGTAGAAATACCACCGAACCACGGCCTACAAGCCCGGAAACCATGAAGACTTGGATCAAAAATATTAATTAAACAATAAATTAAAAATCAGCCTGTTAGTAATAAAATTTCAGACCTCGTTATTTTTACATATTGGGGACGGAGGACTCGCCAGTCCACCCATCGCTTTTGTAGGACAAGCGCAGCTTTCTGTTTTTTTATAAATTATCTGGCAATTTAACTGAAAAACAAAGTGTTATATATAAAATTTAAAAACTCGCCAAATCAACATGTTTAGC
Organism: Mongoloraphidia duomilia; assembly: GCA_039654895.1. Classification (NCBI taxonomy): domain Eukaryota; kingdom Metazoa; phylum Arthropoda; class Insecta; order Raphidioptera; family Raphidiidae; genus Mongoloraphidia; species Mongoloraphidia duomilia. The sequence goes on along the minus strand of CM077516.1, from coordinate 38,704,003 downwards.
GGCTGCGCAGAACTTTGCATACCTCTACCGAGAATTGTCGCAGAGAAAGATTTGGGGGACTTGTCAAAACTAAGTTACTCACGAAAATTCAGCCTGTTAGTAATCACTTTAAAATATTGGCGCTGTACTCCTGACTATCATTTTTAGCCTTTTAAAACAAACCAAAAAGTAAAAAAGAGCTATGCATATTGTTTTCAATTTATAAATAAAGATAATAAAAAATAGAAAATTTTATAACTAAAAACAGTCTCCGTCAAGGTAGCACCACTTTGAAGGAATTAAAAAAAAATAGTGGACATTTTTTTTACAATTATTGCCTCTTTTAAACCTTATTCCTGAGAATATTACGCTAACGCATAAACTCTAGCATAATAACATTACATAAAGCTATTTCTAAAATTTGATACTTCACAAGTTCACTGTTATTAAAAAAAGTATAATTTACTAATAATAAACAACTGTAAATAAACGAAACATTCTACACACCGTATCAAACAAACTCATTTTTAACATAGAGATCTCCGTTATTATGAGAGATAGAGATTTGGAATGAGATTAAGTATTCCTTAAAGTTGTATGAAATCACATAAATAAAGTTCAGATATTTTGCGTAATTTAGGCGCTATAATAAAAAAAAGTGAAATTTCGATTTTTTTATTTTTGCCGATAGCTGATTTATTTTTTTTATTATAGCGCCTAAACTACGCAAAATATCTAAACTTTATTTATGTGATTTGATACAACTTTACCTAAAGAATACTTCATCTCATTTAACCAAATCTCTATCTCTCATAATAACGGAGATCCCCATGTTGAGAATGAGTCTGTGAACACACTGTAACAAATAATAGCAATAGTACTGTTGTAACGTGCATAAATTCCAAGACCGTTTCACTATTTGATATGTTTACTGACCCAAAGGGTACGCATGAGTGCAGACAGGAAATCAGATTCCGATTAACGGCGCCGATCGGCGCATGTGAAAGCCGCATAGTGGAGGCGGATTACGGGCACCAAAACTGCACGATCTCAGAGGCAGTCATGGAGTTGAGTAATGAAAAAGCTATGTGTTTACTAATTTCTACCGAAAATTTTAGGTTTTCCTTATGTTAGCGTTCACCTATCTAAGGTTCAACTATACCTTCAGCATCTTGTCCTAAAAGGGTTTCAAGAACACTTTGTACTTCTTCAGCACCGTGTCCCAAATTTAGAATTTCAAAAACACTTTGTATATCAGAATTTTTGTTCCATACCTCACGAAATCACAAAATGAAGCCAATATCATAAAAACGTGATGACGTCATGTTCAGACTTTTGCCTGAAATCTGAAACCAGACTGAACAGTTCATTGCGTTGAACTGTCGGACTCCTACGATCTGCACGCGCAAATCGCTCGATGTCTGGGCATTACCGTCTGAAAACATGGGACATTTTTCGCGCCGATCGGCGCCGGTAATCGGAATCTGAAAACCTGTCTGTATTGTTTTGTATCAGCATAGCCCATTAAATAAACCGATAAACTATTTCGTCTTAAAGAATAGTCGCTGTACTATTTGTGCCATTTACGGACGAATTACTATCCTAAAAACATGAGTCTTTGATTATTATGAATTCAATTTACAACAGTATTACATTTAAAAATAATTTAATAATAATACATTCTTTAACCGATTAAATTCTGAAAACATAATTAGGTATCTTTGGTGATCTCCTTTAATATAGGTACATAAACAAGTTTAAAAAAATGTTTTTCGATTTTCAGGGCTTTTTCAATTTTTCATTATAACTTCTTTTACTGAAATCGTCAAAGAATTTATGTTCCCCGAAACTATATTCTCCTCCAAAAGCGGTTCCTTTTAAAGTGTCTCCTTGATCACTAAAATAACTTCCGTACCCCCCACCTAAACCTCCAAACGTCAAGGCTTCTTCATGTATAGGACTTATTCCAAACCCGCTGGAAGGAAATCCATAATAATTTCCAGAACCATATTTTTCCGGTATTCCATATTTATTATTTAAACTTCCAATTTCCGAGTTATAAATTCCTCCTGTATTGTAAGTTACAACTGGTTTGAATCCCACAAAAGAACCTTCGGGAATATAATTTTCTGAATAATGATGTATATCTTCATGAGTCCCATGATTGTCTTCTTTTTTATCTTTAGTGAAAGTAGATTTTATTTTTGAAATAAGATTTTCGAAAAAACCTTTTTCACATTTAGATCCGCCTGCAACAGTAATTATTATTTTTTTAGTGGTAGAGTTTAGTTCAAACTTCAAACAAACAAACACAAGAATCCATAACTGAAAATGTATAAATGAAAAAAAATAAGTAGGTACCCATATTAAGAAAATTTGCTAACGTTTTCATTAAAATGTCAAAATCAATGATGAAATTTGAGTGTTTGTTCTTTTCTCTCTACAATTAATGTCAGTTTGATCTTTTCTCTTCGGAATCTATAATAACATTACACAACTATATATAGACTATCAAAACATTGTTACCATAAAACATTTCAAGCGTCGTAAATAAAACACTAATGATTAATAATTTCAACCCTTTTAAGTTTACCCCAAATTTTTGTTATTACGTCGTTTCCCAAAGAAATATTTTTATATGTCATTGAGTGATTTTTAAAAATCTTACTTTCTTAACAGATCGCCAAAAAATAGTTTAAAAAATTAAACCGGAAAGTGATTTTTGCTATATTCGACGTGCTTTCAGGCTTCGGCTGGCGCATCAGCGAGAAAGATGCACGTCTGGTACAGCAAAATTTCACTTTCCGATCTATATACAGATACAACAAGAATTGCATTTTTAAATTGATTTAAAACAACTTAAGATATTTACCAATAACTCAGAATTTTTTCAGTATGTTTTCATCTAATCAAAAAAGAAAACTCTCAATTTCACCACCTAGTTTTTATTTGTTTTTACGTATTCTTTCCATTAATTAAAAAAGGATAAGGAAAAAAGTAAAACTAACCATACTGGAAAAAGTAGACTAAAGTCTTTTTCAAAATCTATTTACATTTTTATAATACAAAAATTTACAATTTACAGTTCATAGTTGTTCATTTCTCAGTGTAATAACTAAAACCAAAAAATCTATCCCAATTTATGTATAAAAACTATAATCTAAAATTACAAATTAAAGAATCATCAATTAAACAAATCTCATGAACAAAATTATCGAATATTTTTAAATGTTAATAATTTAAAATTATTTTCAAGTGATCGTGATAACAAAAAATATATTCAATAATTTTGTCCATGAATTTATATACATATAAATGTATAACATTTTGGTATAGTCAACCATGGCCCCCACATCCTGAAACAGACCCAGAGGCCAGGATCTTTGGCCCTTTGTGGGGGTCATATAGTCAACACTTCTACAAATATTATACCAACCGATGAGTAATATATACCAGTAAATACAATTTACAGATGTGCGAATAGGAATAAAAAACAAAAATAAAAAAATAAAATACAGCGAAAAATGAGACTTTTTCAGAGTATTTTTTTATACAGGACGAAAATACACATACAATTCAATAAAACTCCAAGATTTCAAAGTTGGCGTGTTATTTAGCCGCGCTGACGTCTTAAAATCATATTTTTGTGAGGGATCACTCTCAGTGCAAACGGTGAAAAAAGGACCAATTCCGTGCATTTTAGGTAGGCAGCGATTTTTTAGGGGTTTCGTAGGGGAGCAGCCTACGCTAAATTCACCGTTGAAGGACGAATAATCGATTGCGCTATCTGTAAGCGTTGAAAAATAGATTATCGCAAGAAACTTAAGTTTTATTAAAGCGCTTTTAACGTCAGGGAGGTTAAATAACGTACCTAACAATATGTTCAAATAGTGCAAGCCGGCACAACAACTTTAATAAATTATGGCTCCCGCTTAAACGAATCATTAGTTTCTCAGGACTTGAGAATAGCCGAGCGTGTAGCAATGCTGTTGTTCGCATGGCGTTGCTATGGTTCCTCTATTACAAGTCGCCAGTTCCCGGGTTCTAGCCCGAGAGCTGGTAAAAGTGTAAATTGGATTTTCAATTTATTATTAAAAAAAATAATGATTTGAAAGTATGAAATAACCTTAGCTGTTGGTGGTCTTTAAAACACAATTTAATTTTTTTACAAGCTTTTATTTAACTTGCAATGTATGTTTGTGTGTTTGTTTGTGGGTTTGTTTGTTTAGGTCAAAACTTGCAAGTCAATTTTTAACGACTTCCACGTATCCGATCGATTTGAAATTTTGTACACATATGTATTTCCGATGACAATACATGAATAAATCGTTTTTAGAAATAAATTCAACCCCTAAGGGGTTCAAACAGGGATGTAGGTTTTTTTTGACTAATCAACGTCCAGGCCAAATCACTGAAGCTAGAAACTTGAAATTTAGACAGTTGGTTCCTTTTCTGACGTAAGCATCCACTAAGAAAGTATTTTTCGAAATTCAACCCCTACGGGTGTCAAAGGGGGGTAAAATTTTGAAAGACCAAAATGAACAAAATAAATATTAGTAAAAAAATTTTTTTTGAGACAAACTTTTATTTAAATGCACTAAAAAGGAAAAAATAATTTTTAATAATTTAGGTTCATAATTATAAAAGCGTGGGTCGTGACTAAATAAACTATCATAGAGTTCACGACCCACGCTTTTATAATTATGAACCTAACTTATTAAAAATTATTTTTTTCTTTTTAGTGCGTCTTTTAGTTTTGTTCAAATAGACGAATATTATCGTTTTACGTGCAGATACCTTTTTTTTAAAAAGCATACGTTGTGTACTATTTTTTAAGGTCATCAACAGCCAAAGTTATTTGGATCTATTTTTTTAAATAATAAATCCAACTGGTATTTTTACCAGTTCTCGGATTCGAACCTGGGAACTGGGAGCTTGTATTAAAGGAGCCATGGGTGCTAATTTTTCCATTTTCCCATGACAATTTCCTGCACAGATAACTTGCGTTGACTAAAAGTTATCATTATTTTTGTGTGTGCAGAAAAAAAATGCTTATTTACAAAAAATATATAAAATTTAATAACAGATAACTTTTTATAGGTACTCAAAACACTATTATGTTGGATTTCTGATACGACTTTCCAGTTTCAATTTTAAATCTAGATTTAAGAATGTTACGTATTCGAATCAAAATTTGAAATTCAATATAGTTTGAAGATAAAAACTCTATTTACACAGCTGGGCAGTGGTGAGAACTTAATGTTTGCAATAATGCTTTAACTTTGCTAAAAGCACTTCGCTTAAAGCATTGCTTAAAGCATTTCGCTTAAAGCACGCTTAAGGCACTTTGTAAAACAGATGCTCGATGCTTAGAGCACTTACATAAAGACTTCATTATAAATTGCTTAATGAGCATTCAACAAGCTTATCAAGCATTAGAAATGCTTAACGATAGTTTTAAATGCTTAATGAGCATTTTTAATAAAACATGTTTCGTTTATCCTAATTTCTAATCTTTTTTAATAAACACAATGTATGTTATGAACTTTGGACTTTTGTACTGTAATGTTGGAAGTTAAGAAGTCACTTTAAAATGCTTATCGCTTGATGCTTAATTTTTCGGTGCTTCAAGCACTTTGCCAGCTCTGTCTAATAATATTCATAAGAATAATAAATCCTTACTAATTTAATAAAAGTGAAATATTGTCTGTTTGTCTTTCTTTCATGGTTAAAATATTTTTGTAGCAATTTTTTGTTATCAATTTTGATATCAAAAATATTTCCATCTAAAATAAGTGAAACTATTGAACAACCTTTTGACACTATTTTACACGTATACTAATAGTATAAATTAATTTACAATTAAATTCGTAAACTGTGTTCCTCGTAAGAAAATTACTGTTTCATGCATGTGCAATTGGTAATTTTGTAAAATTTGAACGTATAAAAAATAGTGAGAAAAATCACTATGATTTATCAAAACGACTTAAAAATTTTAAAATAGGTATTTAATATTTACGCATCCACATGCTATATTTTTATTGTTCTACAGTATACAATTTTCGAGACATCATTAAATGAAACTAGGTAGTCTCTACAGGTCAATTACTACGAGTATACAAGTGGCAAGTAACATAATTCTTTCATTATTTCAGCCTTTAAGTGATGAAAATTTATTTTTAATACTATCTAATGAAAATCCTCCACCTCCGCCCGAACTCCCTCCACTACCACCAAATGAGGAGAATTTATTTGTCAAACTAGATAAATCGAAACCACCGCCTCCTCCTCCACTACTTCCTCCTCCACTACCTCCGAAGGATGAGAATTTATTGGTCAAACTAGACAAATCAAAACCTCCCTTCCCAGATCCTCCCGATGAGCCTCCACCTCCTCCAAATGATGAAAATTTATTGGTTAAACTGGACAAATCAAAACCGCCCTTCCCAGATCCTCCCGATGAGCCTCCACCTCCTCCAAATGATGAAAATTTATTGGTTAAACTGGACAAATCAAAACCGCCCTTCCCAGATCCTCCCGATGAGCCTCCACCTCCTCCAAATGATGAAAATTTGCTGGTCAAGCTGGACAGATCAAAACCTCCCCCTCCAGAGCTTCCACCGCCGCTTCCCCCTAAAGAAGAGAATTTACTTTTCAGACGTGATAAATCAAAACCTCCACTTCCACCAGAGCCACCACCAAATGATGAAAATTTTCTTGTCAAACTGGATAAATCAAAACCGCCTGCGCCACCTAAAAAATAAATGTGTTCTTATTTAATGTCAATATTTACAAAATTTCAACCTCCAATGAAGAACCAAAAAATAAATTTCTTGATGCAATAGGGTACCTACTAGGATGGAATTTGTCATCGAATTTTTATTATGGAGAATAAAAATTACGTCAACTTGAACAAAACTCTAAAATCAGAGGAAGATTGAACGATTTGTTGAAGCGAAACGACTGATTAAAATATAGATAAATTTTTAAAAAAATTACGTGATCACAAACATGTGACATCACAACTTTTTATATATATCTTCTCACATAAATATTTATAAATATATATTTTTGAGTTTATTAAAAATCCAAATATAGTGATTTATGTCTTATTTTGTTCAGAATTTACTACTCTATTACAAAAAAACTCATGTAAGTACCTTATTACTTTAAGATATTATACATAAAACGTAGAATCTTCATTAGAGAGTTATTTAAAGTTTTAAATATTCTTACCGCCTCCTCCAAATTTACCACCAAATGAAGATCCACCACCGCTTCCGCCATATCCAAAACTTCCTCCTGCGCTACCTATATAAAAATGTTTTTTATTTACATTATAACAATAATTCAAACAAAAGTTCCATTTGATTATTATAAAAAAAACTATTTAAAGCATATTTCAAAATTTTCTTTCAAGATACTTGGATCGTTTACGAATAATTATGAATACTTATATTCCCAGAACCGACCCTCGAATTTCCTAGGTATCGAATAGGTACACAGACTTTATCTGTGTGAGTTAGCATTGGGGCAGACAAACAGGAAGCTATAATTATTATTATTTTTATTCTGCCGGAAAATGAAAAATTAAGGCCGCCAAGGAGTTGAAGATGCAGTAGGATGAACTCTGGAACCGCATGATAATATGAAAGTACACGTTAAGGCCTACATTTTGTTTATGGAGTCGACGACATATGAACATATGAAAAAGTTGAAAAATTGGGGCTGTCAAGGGGTTGCAGCAAAATGAACACTGGCACCGCATGATGATATTATGAAAGGTACTACCTAGTACTCGTTGAGACCGATATTTTGACATCAGTTTCATTTATGTAATCGGTGACAGACAGGCAAAAAATAATAATAATTGTGGCTCCCTATTTGTCTGCCCCTTAATGCTATCACACAGACACAAATTTATCTGTGTAAATCGATACATAGGAAATCTGACGACTAATATATTGTTAATTTTACAATTTAATATGTCAATTAACGCTTATATAGATGTCTTTTTGTCCAGTCCTGAGCAGACAATAAAATATTATCTTTTGTTAATTCAATACCCTGATTTTCTAGAAATTTGGTCAGTCTTTCTGTTATTTACTTTTGTAAACAAATCTCTAAACTTCGCATAACTATTTTATGAAAAAAGAAACTGAAATAATGTTTCTGAGACCTCCATGTCCCCCCGATGTAGATCCACCGATGTGAGCCCCGTTGGACGCTCCATAGGAACCGCTTCCACCATAACCTGTATTACTACTGTGTGAAGTGCCTCCTCTTCCATATTGTGCATTTCCACCACCCCCATAGTGCATAGTGCTTCCTCCCCCTTGATATGTCTGACATCCTGCTCCTCCGCTTGAACCACCTCCACTATAACCTCCTCCACTAGAACCAGCTCCTTTTAACGATGAAAATTTACTGAATATATCGAAACCTCCACTTCCACCTGTTGAACACAAGAACTAATAATTCACAAGTGAAAACCAAAAAGATTTTAAAAAATCGTTTCATATTAACAAATTGTATTCAAGAAGTTCGACAAAAATATATACAACTGTAAGAAAAACAATTAATCTGCCTTATATTTTTCTCTGATTCAATATAATATAATTCAAACTTCAAACACTACAAATGATTTTGATGAACACTACAATTAATGATATTTTAAACACTACAAATGATATTTCTTTCTTCGTTTTCACGTTACCGTCGTCGTCGTACAGTCCGTCGTCGCACACTACTCTCAACTGTCTCTCGTGATTGTTGTCTGTTCGTCTGTCAGTGGTCGTCAACAAGTCGCTCACAGTTCGGCCTCGCTACCATCGGCGTCGACCTCGACGTCGTCTTCAAGGGTTGGCAAGCTGCACCACGGTTTCATCCGATCGGACGCTAATACGGATCGAAAGCTTCGTTGAGTACGTTCGGCTCCTGGTACATCGGTCAAGATGTATCGGTCGTTGTTTAGAACTTCCGAAACCATATACGGTCCCTTGTAGTGCGGCATAAGCTTTTTCGAGTCTCCGGTTGCGGCAGCTTCTCGTTGAATGAGCACCATATCTCCTGGTGCGTACCTTCGTGGTTTCGAATGTCGTTCGTCGTATCTTATCTTCTGGATTCGTTGTTGGGCTTCGATGTTCCGTAGCGCTTTGGTTCTTACTTCTTCAATATCTATCTCTTCGATGTCGTTTTCAGCTTCAAGTGCCAAAACCAATTTGTTTTGTAACGCGTTTCGTGGCGAATAATTGAATAATAATTCATGCGGGGTCTTCTTCGTTGTTTTATTTGTGAGGCTATTTATGGACCATTGGATAGCCTGTATGTTTTCGTCCCAGTCTCGTCCATCCTCGCGCTTGTACGTTGTGGTAACTGCTGTCTTCACCGTTTTGTTCACTCGCTCAACTTGACCGTTGGCTCTTGGTGTCGCTGTTGCATTCATAATATGAGTTATGCTATTTTCGTGGCAGCATTCCTGAAATTCTTTGGCGGAAAATGCTGTTCCTCGATCAGTTATGATGCGTGTAGGTGCACCAAATATATTAATAATTTCTAATAAACATTTCTTGGTACCTTTCGCGGTCGTGTTCTTGACAGGCTTCAAAATGACATACTTTGTGAACGCATCTACGGTAACTAACAAGTGGATATTGCCTTTTGTGCTTTTCGGATATGGTCCTTGGTGATCCATGTGAACGGTATGGAACGGAATCGGTTCTCGCTCGATGTTGTGCAATTCACCTTCCGGTTTCCCTGTCGGAACCTTGTGGTAACTACATTCAACACACGCTCTGATATACTGCTGAATGTATTTTCGCATTCGTCGGAACCAAAAATATTTTCTTAGATAATCGTGAGTTTTATCTACACCGTAGTGTCCCATGTCATCGTGTCCCGTCTTAACGACTCTCCACCGTACGTTCTTTGGAACAACCCAAAGGAATTTTTTTTCTATTCTTCGATATACTCTTCCGTTATGAATTGCGTAGTCCACGTGTACTTGTCGTTCTTCGTTACTAGTCGGTTTTTTCTTAAGGATTTCAAAGATACGTGCGAGATCGGGGTCTTGCAGCTGCATCGTCAACAACCAATCCTCCATGTCAATACGAACCGTCATAATACTTGCTATTTCGGGTTCGACTGGTTCTTCGACTGGATTTCTGCTCAACGCGTCGACATGACGCATACGTTGTCCTGGTTCGTATACGATCTCCGGCTCGAATTCTTGTAATCGTAAACACCATCGTGCGATTCGAGGCACCAAATGCTTTTTGCTCATAACAGTCTTCAGCGAGTTGCAATCCGTGATCACCTTGAACTTTCGGCCCAGGAGATACATTCTGAACCTCTCAACAGCACATACAACAGCTAAAGCCTCCAGCTCGTAGCTATGGTAGTTCGCTTCGGTATCGGTTGTCTGTCTACTGAAGTAACACAGTGGTTTCATTTCTTGGCCCTTACGTTGCATTAAAATACCAGCAAGCCCTATTTTGCTCGCATCCGTGTGGACTTCCCATTCGGCACCCGGGTCGTACATTGCTAAAATCGGTCTTTTGGTGAGCTTCTCTTTCAAGAGCTCGAAGGCTGTCTGTTGCGTCTCGCCCCATTCAAATGGAACGTTTTGTTTCGTTAATACGGTAAGTGGTTTTGTTATCAATGAGTAATTTTCCACAAATCGGCGGAAAAATCCCGTTAAACCCAGGAACTGTCTCACTTCATGAGCGTTTATCGGCGTTTTGAATCGTTGAACGGCGTCGGTTTTCCCTTGTCCCGGTTTAATTCCGTGTGCGTCTATTTCGAATCCCAGAAACTCAACGGTTTCGTAGAAAAATTTACATTTTTCAGGTTTCAACGTAAGTCCCACCTCGCGTAGCACATTTAGAAATTCTTCCAGGGCATCTAGTCCTTCTTTCGTGGTCTTACTTGCGATAATTATGTCGTCCATGTACGTCAAAATTCTGTGAGTCTTCATTCGCTTGCAAATAGACGACATTAAGCGTATGAATACCGCCGGTGCGTTAACGAGCCCGAACGGCATCCGTGTAAATTCGTACAACCCCTCTGTGGTTATGAAAGCCGTCAGATGCTGGCTTTCAGCAGCTATCTTCACCTGATAGTACCCATTTGACAAGTCAAGCGTCGTAAAGAATCGGTTTCCTCCTAGTTGGTCCATTATTTCTTCGATGATGGGGGTCGGTGTCGTTTCTTTTTCAGTAACGGTGTTGAGCCGTCGATAGTCTATGCACATTCGTTCGTCTCCTGTTTTCTTGCGAACCAATACTACCGGACTCGAGTATTCTGAACTGGACTCCCGTATAATTCCTGTCTGTAGTAATTCGGTCACTTTTCGTCTGATGATATCGCGTTGTGGATATGGCAGTCTATAAGGTCGGCTGACAATTGGAATGTCTGATTTTACCTTGATTTTCATCTGAACGAGGTCAGTACAACCTAATTCGTCCATGGACGTTGCAAATCTATCTCGATAATCGTTGATTAGTGTTAGCAATTTATCTTGATCTACACTCGGTATATTCGGGTTGCTTTCCACTTGCGTCGATGTAATTGGCTCATACTGAATACGCCTGATCGTTTCTGTAATAGCCGGGGCCGTCTTCACGCGCTCGTCAATTATTTTCAGGACTCCTACCTCACGAACAACCTTTATGCCGGGTACATTGAATGCATTTCTTCCTATGATCACGTCTTCTACTTGAGCTTCATCTGGTACGATCAGCAGCACGGCTTCCAGGTCCACTTCATCGATCGTAATTATTGACGTACGTCGTCCCAGGGCAACACTGCTCCCCTGTCCGAAACCGAGTAGTTTTATAGTGGTTGGCGTATACTTCAATTTTAACGTTTTACTAATTGATTCTTTCATGGTGACGCAGTCGCTTCCCAGATCTATGAATACTGTTATCGTGTGGCCGTCGATATCGGCTAATTTGTATAGTTCATCTGCTGGTTCGTTAATCGTAGTGATTATTCTAACCGTTGCGTTATTATTTTGTCCCGTCGACTGATTGTTTCTGTTCTCCTGTTGACAATCTCTCGATAGATGGCCCACTCGGTTGCAATTATAGCATCGTTTGCGTCTTTGTGGTTGTGTGCAGTTGACTGATATGTGCCCCATCTCGTTGCAATTATAGCACTTGACTACTCGTGTCGTCGGATTCGTTGTCGTCTGATTCGTTGTCGTGGAGTTCGTTTTCGGACCACCCCTCGGTTCTGTGTTTCTCGATTTTTCATGCTGGCGTTGCGCTGAACCCATTACCGCTTCGTAGCTTTTAACCTTCACTAGTAGTTCGTGAACATCCGTCACCTTACATAACGCAAGGGACCTTTTCAGATCTTCATCGCCTATCCCCTTCAGTATATATTTGATGACTGTTCGTTCTCCCACGTCTGCTTTGGCAGCAATCGTTTTCATCGTGTAGAAATAATTTTCATACGTCTCATCTTTCTGTTTCTGCCGCAGGCTCAGCTCGCGATGTATTTCTGCCTCGTCAAACACTGATGGGAACGCTCTTATTATTTGTTCTTGGAATCGCGCCCATGTAATTCCTCCATCTTGAATACTCGAAAACCACAATCGAGCGGCCCCCTTGAGTTTTGGCATTGCGTGCAGTAGCAGTGTGTGATCGTTCCACCTGTACGCTAACGCAATATTTTTCAGTTTGCGTATCCACTGAGGTGCCGTCGAAGAGTTGGCTTGGTCCGGGTTAAAATCCGGAACCGCATTGTCGCCCGTATCGCGCATATACACTTGAGATTCGTTGCGAGTTTCGCGTGATCGGTACGTACTCTGTAGAAGTTCACGTTCGCGTTGTAAAAGTTCTCTTTCTAATTGTAACAGATGTCGTTCACGCTCTAGCAACGTTGCATTAATCGAATTATTGAGATGACCATTAACATTACCGTTTTCAATAATGACATTGTCATTGTTGTCATTAACACCGCCGTTATCATTGTTATTTGTTCGCGTCGACGATGCTATTGGGTTAGTCGATACAAAATCAAATCGAACCGCGGGTCGATCAACTCGTAACTCATTTAAACTTCGCGATAAATTATTGTTCATTTTGTATTTCGTACGTCACGTTTTCAAATTACACTTTCGCGTCACCTTCAAATCGGTTGCTAGTCACTAGAATAGTTCTATAATTTGCAGTCTGCACTGCTCGCTAACTTCACCACACAACTAACGTTCTGTCTCTCGTTTCAATGTTCGTTCTTAGGAAATCTGACGACTAATATATTGTTAATTTTACAATTTAATATGTCAATTAACGCTTATATAGATGTCTTTTTGTCCAGTCCTGAGCAGACAATAAAATATTATCTTTTGTTAATTCAATACCCTGATTTTCTAGAAATTTGGTCAGTCTTTCTGTTATTTACTTTTGTAAACAAATCTCTAAACTTCGCATAACTATTTTATGAAAAAAGAAACTGAAATAATGTTTCTGAGACCTCCATGTCCCCCCGATGTAGATCCACCGATGTGAGCCCCGTTGGACGCTCCATAGGAACCGCTTCCACCATAACCTGTATTACTACTGTGTGAAGTGCCTCCTCTTCCATATTGTGCATTTCCACCACCCCCATAGTGCATAGTGCTTCCTCCCCCTTGATATGTCTGACATCCTGCTCCTCCGCTTGAACCACCTCCACTATAACCTCCTCCACTAGAACCAGCTCCTTTTAACGATGAAAATTTACTGAATATATCGAAACCTCCACTTCCACCTGTTGAACACAAGAACTAATAATTCACAAGTGAAAACCAAAAAGATTTTAAAAAATCGTTTCATATTAACAAATTGTATTCAAGAAGTTCGACAAAAATATATACAACAAACCTTCATAAGTTCATTAAATTAAATAATACATCGCGCCAATGTTCGAAATGTTTGCATAATGGCACAAATGCCCTTAATTATCGGGAAATATACGGATTGTATCAAATTAAAGGTGTGCATAGGGCATTCTGTGTGTAAGACAGAGATGTATAATATCAGAAGTTGGATAAAAGAGAAGAAAAAAATGGTGATTTTATTTTATCTACGCAAAAAAGTGAAAAACAGACTGTACGTTGAACTTACGGGACATTCAAATTAAAGATATGCGCGCTATTTTTAAAAAATATTTATATGCTTTTTAGTAGAGCTGATGTAAAACTATCTAATAATATTTAGAAGGATGTCGTATGGCCTAAGCTCAAATTTTTCAAATGTTGGCCAGTAAAGCTCTGATACTGGGTTACTGATATAATGGTAGCGGGTCGAGCTTTTAGAAGGAGGCGGGTTATTTTTAATCTGACGACTTTCAGCTTTAAAATAATGTAGATTTAAAAATGTCAACTAAATGGAGATCTACATTTAGGCAGAGTTTCCCAAAGTGAGGGGTGGCTAATGACCTAACTTGTCGACGCGTCTATAATCTACATTTTCCCAAAGTGAGCGATACCGCCCCCCTGGGGATGCTTGAACGATCCAGTGGGGGTGCTTGAGCGATCAAGTGGGGTCACTTGTATCCTGAGAAGTAATTAGGTGGTGTTGACTAAAAATAAGGAGGCGATGGAAGCAATAAGCATAAGAAAGAAGAAGAAAATTTTGAAAAATCGTTCGTACATGTTTCATCTGTTGTGAAAAATACAGTTAAATTCGTAGATATACTTTATTTTCCAAATGAAATTCAAGTTACAACCGATCTTTTAACAAATAATTTTGTAATTGAAGCGCCAAGGCATCTTAAGAAACATCTTTCTTTAATATGTTCCTTAGGTAGAAATAGAAATACATAAAAAAACTCGGGTCGCAGTGACAAACCCTGCCGACAATATAGTGTATTTGCTTAATATAGGCCTTGTGGATTTATTATGTAAACTTAAGTTTGTTTTTGGACAAAATAAAAAATTTAAAATTTTTTCGGTATTTTTGACCCAAAAACTTTTTTCAACCCCTAAAAACTACCCTTAAAATAGTCCGATCGGGCCCATTTTAAATATAGGCTTCGTGCGGTAATGGGTTTCAATGTGTGTACTAAATTTCGTTTAAATCGATTAGGTCTGTCGAAAGTTATCGTGTACACACACACACACACACACATATACAGTGTGTCCACAGACTCATCCTCAACATGGGGATCTCCGTTGTTATGGGAGATAGAGATTTGGTTAAATGAAACAAAATGTGCAGAATCTCCAGTACTACCTACCCTGCGTAGTCAAACTTTCCATATTTTGCTTGGTTCGCGACCGACAGTTGAATAATAATTGTGTTTTAAAGACCACCAACAGCTAAGGTTATTTGGGCCCCGACAGTTGAAAAACGAGATTTACCCATTTTCGTTTTTTGTTTATAACTCGCTTATTAAGTAAGTTAGAAAAAAAATATTTTCACTTTCTTAAGACCCTTTTTTATGAAGATTTCAAATCTCTTTTCATATTTTTATTTACTTTTATAGTTTTAGAGATACCTACTTGTATTAACTTTGTTTTTTTAAATACACGTCAAAGATGGCCATGACACCATTCGAAAGAGATTTTTTTCTCTTTAATTTGATATGTGGGTTGATGGATTTATTTTCAAAAATAACATAGTTATACGTAAAACACTGATTTTTAATAATAGGCTATGCTAAATTAATTGATAAAACAACAGAAGGCTTAGCAAACAGTTGAAATTCGCGTTGGCTTAGTAAACGGCTGTTTTGTTTTAGCTGTCAAAGTGTAGTTTGTTGCTAATTTGTCAGTTTACGAAGTGATTTTTTAAATTTGCTTTTGTTATCATGGAACCATTTTGTAACAATGAAAAATTTGATATGTTATCTTGTTACATTCTATGTCACAAAAATTCGACCAAAGCTGCAGAAATGTACTTCGATCAGTATCCAGAACGAAGACAACCTCATTCGTCTATTTACAGAATCTTACGAGTAAATTTAATAAACTATGGATCATTTAAAAAGTCGTTTACTAAGTCAACACGAATAAGTGAAGAAGACAAAACTACTGTTTTACGATCAATTGTTGAAAATCGCTTATTTTTCATTGTTACAAAATGGTTCCATGATAACAAAAGTAAATTTAATAAATCACTTAGTAAACTGACAAATTAGCAACAAACTACACTTTGATAGCTAAAATAAAACAGCCGTTTACTAAGCCAACGCGAATTTTAACTGTTTGCTAAGCCTTCTGTTGTTTTATCAATTAATTTAGCATAGCCTACTATTAAAAATCAGTGTTTTACGTATAACTCTGTTATTTTTGAAAATAAATCCATGAACCCTCATATCAAATTAATCTCTATCTCCCATAACAATGGAGATCCCCAGGTTGAGGATGAGTCTGTGGACACACTGTATATACACATAAACATTTTCAAAAATGGTGGCAAACTGGAGGGTATGAAAGTCGAGAAATTTTGGTCCGACCCCTAGGTCCCGCCATCCGACCGACGCCAATAGTGTATGTGCCATATTATGGCAAATACACTAAAAAACGCAAATTTGCCACTGCATCTTTTTGTTTGTTCGCTTAGCCCGGGAATTAAATGCGACATTGGGTGATTTTTCCATTCATTTGCTGGGTTATAAAGACGGTACATTTCTAGAGGGGTGTTTAAGTTTAGGAACCTATGATTTAGTTGAAAACAGTTGACATTCTTAAATCTACATTTAAAACTGAAAATCGTATCAGAAACTGAGCATAAGAGCTTTAATTTGAACAATTTTGGAACGAAAATACGACTGGAAGCGTGTAATAAAGTTTTAGGCGGAGGAAGGGGGCTAGACCCCTCTTAACCAATTATAATAAATAACTATTACCAAAGGTCGTCATTGTAGCGCAAGTACCTTGAATTGATCATAAAAAAGATTAACGCCCTTCACCTAAAATGTTTGGTTAGAATTATTATGAATTTTTATTGACAATTAGCACATCATTTGCAATGAAAGACATGGTAAAAAGATAAAAGCCATAACCGTAATGTGATACTAATTACACCGTACAGAGATGCATCAACTAAACTCGGCAAAAACAAATACTATTAATTACCTACTAGGTACCATTTTTCACAACTGGATATAAAATCATAATTTTTTTATATCAAAATAAACAAACAGAGAAACGGGCCAAGGAAAAATAAATACACATTCAGATATATTTCTGTAGTCAGAAGCTAAAACCGCTCACTTACGTCAAAATGTTGATAAAATAAAAATCTAACTCATTTAAAGATTCAGTTCCCCATTTTTAGTTCCAATGAAAATACAGTGTTAATTACGAGTCTCGGGCATCTTGCTATAGACACGTTAAAAGCTGATGCAGGTTTTAACCTTTCTTGGAAATTAGGTAAATATCAAAGCACTACAATATTATAGATGTGTGATGTTTCCAGACTTATCCACTGACTTGTCGCATCAGACAAATCGTATCAAGTAAAATGGAATGTGTGGACCGCAAAACATACATTTTGTATAACATTTTGCGGTCCACACATTCCATTTTACTTGATATGATTTGTCTGATCCGACAAGTCAGTGGATAAGTCGTTGTGTCTGGACCGGCCTTTACGTATTGTATAAAAAAGCCGGACACAATCAGTAATCAGTTGTCAATAATTAACAGTGAAGGATTCTGAAGTTTTTCATTAAAAATGACATAACAACTACAGCAATCTCCACAAATTATGTGTAGGTATAACGCAATATTGCTTGCTTCTAGCGTATACCTACTTATTTGTTTAATTAGAGAGTGACTATAAAATTAATTTCTTTGTTTAAATTACTATTTACGTACAAGAGGTTAATATTTTTCGCAAAAATGTACGTTTGTATTTAACGCCCTAAGGCTCAAATATAATGTTTTATTTGGACCCTAGATTTTCACAACCAAAATCATTCAAAATTTCTGTCAAGTCTCAAAACTCATAAGCCATTTTAAGAAAAATGAATGCTTACAACTTAAAAATTTCTCATTAAAACGAGATCGGACAAAAAGCTTCGTTTAGGCCTTAGGAGTTAGAACTTAGGGCATTATATTTCCAGTGGATTTCTAGACAGTTTTTTTCGCTCGCTATAGAAGGTATTCTGAGGGAGCATTTAGAAAAAAATGCTCACTAAATCTCTATGGTGCTTTCAGTTCCTATAGCTCCTAAAGTTTAAAGATATCGGTATATGGCACGAGAAAAAGCCTGGTTTATGGCGTTCTTTAATTTGTTAAAATCTAAATATAGCGATTGAAAAGGACATTACAATAAATTTAACCGTGGGGCTATATCCAAACTGTTTTTGGACGTTTTGCGATCCCTTGGAGATTTATATACCCTCCTTCGAGGGAACGAAAAGTTAAGGTCGTGTTTCTTTAACTACAGCTTTGGAAAAAATGTAGGTCAACATGTTTGTCTAAACTGAATATTCTTGCGACGATTAAACTACCACGTAACCATTTCAATTAAAAAAAAAAATAAAATTAGTTCGCTTAAATATAATTGTGTCGCAATCCCAACCCATTTTAATTATAAAACTGTTTCAAACTATTAATTTTTATGCGGAAATCAAAAAAGGTGTACAAAAATAGTTCATTCAAATAATAATAAAAAAACATCATTTAGCAATCTCAAACAATCGTGATGTACACAAAATATGTAACTATAGTTAATTCATGAATGCGTGACAGAATTTTTTTCATTCATATTCGTTGAAAGTAGATAATAATATTGTTGAATTATATAAATAATAACAGTACCTACAATAATTTTCAACACAAAAATGTGTTAAGAGGGGTCTAGCCCCCTTCCTTCCGCCTAAAATTTTATTACACACTCCCGATTGTTTTTTTGATCAAAGAATAGATTTTTTGCCTCAAATTGAAGGTAATTGTCTCCTCTTGGGGCGCTACAGACCAAATTTCAAACATTTTGAGTCCAAACCACACAACGCCCTTCCAAATATTAAATGGTTTTACGTCAGCTCTATAGTGAGGAAGCTTTACAATTTATTTTTAAACTTTAGCGCGCCTAGACGCATCCTTTATCTGTAGTTTAATATCAAAACGGACCCTCTAAGTTGGAGAGAGTGTAAATAGTGAACGTATGTTTTTCACTTTTTTTTCATTTAAATCACATGATGTTTTGTGTGTATTGTTCAGTGAGAGAGCCATCTTAAATTCCAGCTAATTTTACTTCAAATCAGTGTTTTCTTCCTATTTATATACAGGATGTATTTAAAATGCTTGGCCAAACTTCACGAACGTGATGTATTTTTACTTCCCACCTCTACTATGGTAGGGAAGTAATAGATTTAGTCCGAAAAAAATATTTCGATATTTTAACAGATCTTCACGTTTTGAGCCCTAGCAATCGTTTAAGATCATTTTCTGACTTATGTCTGCATGTGTGTGTGTATGTGGTCAATTTTGCGCCTTCGATATCGTAAAAACGGAACAACATACGGCCATTCCGATTATTCTATTGTGTTTATCAGCCTTTAACTTAGATTTGATTAGATTTTGAGTCAAATCGGTTCAGTGGATCCTGAGATATTAAAAAAAACGTTCTCAGTGTCAAAACACCTTAGTAAAAATTGTATAATAAGAGAGGAAAAATTAGAGGACAGTGTGGTCCAGTGGTTAGCGTCGCGGCCTCTGGATCCAGCCTCCGCTCATGGATGTTTTGTGATGTCATTTAGTTTGAAGTGAGTTGTTTTTTCATGTAATCAAGACGCCAATAACCTAAGTTGTCGACGCGTCTATAACTTACAATAAAATAAAATAAAAGAGAGGAAAATTAGTTGATAATTTATTAGGAATGCATCAAAATTATCGTTCAACTTTTACTTAGATATTTTAGCATCTTCTTTTAACCTGTACTATCGCCCATTAAAAATAAAATAGGTAGACCGCGAAAATACCCTGTATAGATAATCAAAAATAATTGTCATATATGAATAGCAGTTTTATTTATTGTTTCAACTATTGTTCTAACTTTTGAGCATTGTTGATAAATATCTTGTAGAATCTGTTTTTTCACTAATCATTATTTAATTTAAATGAAAGGGCATCATGTGTCGTTACACAAACAATTAGGTTGAAAAATTAAACATTTTAAATAGTCTTATTCTTTTCACTTTTGCAATAATTAAAATAAATTGATGAACATTCAAATGACAACTAAATTGTTTACAAAATGTTCATCCAAGTAATAAATTGCATATTATTAAAACAATATGTAAATAAGCAGGTATACTTTTATCATAAATTTGGCAAATTAATTTTATGTTATTACACATTTTCTTGCAAAAATATTTTGCAATATGACAAAAACTAATAAAATATTTATCTGTAGTTATGCAGTAATATTATTAATCAATTAATGTCAGGTTTATTACTTAAGTCATTCAAAGCCAAAAGTAACACTTCTTTACAAACATGAAAATCAATTAAATATTTTCAAAGCATCATGACTAAGGACGGTCGTCTCCTAGGGTCGGACTGGCGTCATTTGATCCCATCGGCAACAGCTGTAATTTGGCCCCTGCGCCCTTCCTCTACCCCCAAAAAGATCAATAATTTTTAGGATATAAAGAAAGCATAAAGAGTCGGTGATGACGTTGTCTTGAGTAGTTTTTTCTACCATGGGTTTTCTTTTTCTAAATCTCTGTTTAGGTAACTCAAATTCAATTTCTATTGTCTGTATTGGAAAATGCGTCATTTTGGATCAGATATTTAACAAATAAATCTGTCTTTGTAATAATTAAAGCAAATTTATCATACATAGCAAAATAATAGCATTAATTTTTTCTTTGGTATTAGCTTCCAAATGGTACGCTTGAACAAAAGCAATACCTTCCGTTTAAAGATAATTTGAAGTTGGAGTAATATATTCGAAATTATTGTCATCATCATAAAAAATATGAGAAATGTATTTGCTGAAATTTTCAAGGAGTGATCGTGCTTCAGAGCATGTTTTTGAATCGAATTGAGCCACTTGAGACTATTTCTGTTTAAACTAACAGCAGACTAGAAAAACGTTCTTTAAATTGGTCCTCGAAAGTTCCAAAAATGATAAATTGCATTGTCTTAGATCCGATTCGGCCCCGTCGGCAATTGCCGACGGGGCCAGCCCGACCCTGTCGTCTCCTCTGAACTTGAAAATGTATTACAATTTAAATTCAAAAGCACCTTTTTATTTTAATTTTTGTTTTTTTTTTTAATTTAGAAACATTATTTTGTAACGAATATAAAAGTATGATAAAATATAAAATCAGCTTCTTATAGTAAATTATAGACGCGTCAACATCTCAGGTCAATAGAAAAAAATACAATTATCGGTATAAAATTTGGTTGCTATATTTTTATCTTATCTTCCCCCTCAGAGAGGACTCAAAAACGCCACTGATATAATCTAAGCGAAATGACAATTCATTTAATTTAGGTACTACCTGAGATTTGAATAGCATTTTTTTTTTCATAGTCAACACAATTTAAAAGATGTCATTAATATAAAATAATTTAACGCCGAGTATGACCTTAGTTTTTCTTGGACAAATTGTATGTAAAAATCATATACACTTACCGCCAAAAGAAAATGGTTCAGCATGAATTATTGTTCCACAAAGACTGGCGCAAATGCAAAAACTGATCGTAATTATCTAATATAAAGAAAAAATAATATAATATATTATAATAACACTAATAATAATAGTGAGGTGACTTAGTGAAATTACCGATACCTGGCGGATAAAAGCACCAAATTTGATATGATGGTACCTTAGGGTATACTCATAAATGTTAGCCTAGGAGCCCTCTGGAATTTCTAAAAAACAACTTTTGGCGGCCGAAAAACCACGAAATTTTACCACTGTTTTTACTTTTTTCGAAAATCTCAGAAACGATCGACTTAAGCGATTCTTCCACTATATGATATTTTGAATAGAAATACATTTCCTACAATTTTTATTTCCACAACTTTTCTGTAGTACTAATGGTAAGCGCGCTACAGTTTCTTGAAACTCACGCGCTTTTTTAGCCTTGGTAACCAATGGTTAAAATGTAATGTCCTTTTCAGTAGTTTTATTTATTGTGTTCTTCATCGAACTTTAAATTGAAAATACACGTCATGTTCATCAAGCAAGGAAAACCCTAAACCATCCTTTTTGTCCCATATCGATATCTTTTAAAATTGAGAAGTTAAAGGCAGTCAAAGTTGAAATCATCACAGAGTTTTACGTGTTTTTTAAACACGAGTTTGGGGTACCTTCCATACCGAATTTAAAAAAATCCGTCTTGCAACCCATAGGAAATTTAATGCCCTTAACGATGATTTTTGTCCTATCTCGATAACTTAAAAATTGTTCCAGTTATAAGAATGTAAATTTACTTCAAAATCAGTTTTTTTCTTCTATTTGGCAATTTTTCATCCAATTTGCTTGAACTTAAATGCTTATAATTTAAAAATGTCTGAAGTTATCGAGATAGAACAAAAAACATCGTTTAAGGCATTAAATATTCTGTGGATTCCTAGACAGATTTTTTTTTATTCGGTATGAAAGCTACTTGAAACGCGTGTTAAAAGAACACGTAAAACTCTGTGATGATTTCAACTTTGACTGCCTTTAACTTCTCAATTTTAAAAGATATTTATATGGGACAAAAAGGAGAGTTTAGGGCGTTCCTTGCTTTATGAACATGTGTATTTTCAATTTAAAATTTCAATGAAGAGCACAATAAATAAAGCTATTGAAAAGGACATTACATTCTAATTTCTAACCATTGGTTACCAAGGCTACAAAAAGGGCGTGATTTTCAAGAAGCTGTAGCGCGCTTACCAATAGTACCACAGAAAGGTTGTAGGAATGAAAATTGTAGAAAATATAATCCTCTTTAAAACATTACATAGTGGAAGAATTGCTTAAGTCGACTTTTTCTGAGATATTTCGAAAAAAGCAAAAAAGGTGGTAAAATGTCGTGGTTTTTTGACCGCCAAAAGTTGTTTTTCAGAAATCCCAGAGGGCTCCTAGGCTAGCATTTATTAGTATACCATAAGGTACCATCATACCAAATTTGGTGCTTTTATCCACCAGGTTTCGATAATCTTGAAATACAGTTCTAAGCTACCTCACTATAAATACAAAAATAAATTAAAATGAGTAAAGCAAAATTCGAAATTATTTTAATAATCAAAAGTCAGACATTCTTGTAATGTTTTATGATCCATATAATTATGACAGTTGAAAAAAAATATTATTATCAAAAAATTTGAATATTTTATTTTCATTTTTTATCTTTTTATTACCAGAACACTTATGGAATCAATTCGGTGTCTGCCTGTCTATCACAGACTTTTTTCTCAGAAACCATTTGACATAGACAGTTGAAATTAGTTAAAATAACGACATGCTTGCTATTTATTTAATAGTCAGCATTTCAGTAGAGTTAAAATGTAGGAACCCTAAGGAAAACCTAAATAGTGTATTATGTTACTCTAAGATCTCATCAGTTTTTGAGGATTCCCAGACCATGTATACGGTGTCTTGTATTTAAACTGATGCAGCATTTCAGCAGCTCCCGTATTTGTTTCATTCAGACATTAGATAATATTATACCTAGTTAGCGAAACGTTGACAAATAAAATATTTTACAACTATATTGCCTTTTTATCTGCCTTGTATATTATCACGTACCACCAGTACTTAAGTATACTATTTAACTTATTGATCAAGATGTTTATTTTAATATTTTTACGAACAAGAAAATAGGTCTGGAATACATCATATTATTATTGAAATCACTACTTTTCAATAAACCAAAAAAATAATTAATAAAAATTCATCATATTACAGAGTTTAACGTGTTCATCCATAAAATAAACAAAATTAAATCGATTGTTGGCATGAATACATAACAAGAATTTTAACCTATATTAATAATATACTTTTTAATCCAAAAATAAATCAAATTAAACAATTAATCCTGTGAATATTACAGCAAAAATGTTAACCCGAATTCCGATAAGTTTCAATAATTTGTTTTGATCATCAAAAAAAATTAAGAATTTTGTAACTTACCTTAACCATTGTAATATTTTGAGTCATGCAGTCGTATGTAACAATATATCACCACAAACCGTTATAAACAATGAGATTCAAAGCAATGGATATGCTTTTATACAGTGATATTTTAATTACCCGTGCCTAACGTACAAGTGATGGGACGAAATAACAGTAATAATTATTTTAGAACTGCTACTGGAAAAGAACCGGTTCTACCGTTCTAAAAATAACAATTCTCAGAATTATGCTGTTGAGCAACAACATTTCTAAAGAACGAGTTCTTAACTAACCGGCTCTTAAAAAACAAGTTCTTAAAGAGCAGGTTCTTAAAAAATGCGTTCTGAACGAACCAGCTCTTAAATAATAGGTTCTTAAAGATTAGTTTTTTGAAGAGCCGGTTGTTAAAGAACAGGTTTTTAAAAAACATATTTTTAAAGAATCGATTTTTAGAAAGTATAGGTTCTTAAAGGACAGATTTTTAAAGAACCAGCCGTTAAAAGCCAACTCATAGAAAATAAGTCCCCAACGAACAAGCTCTTAAAAGAACAAAAAAACGACTAATTTTGTTCGATTATAACGATTATAGCATTGAATGGACATTACGGAAAGATCTTCTTTGACATAGCAACCAGAAAGGAACCCTATTGTTGTGCCAACGATGTCTGTCTATCTGTCACAGGCCTCTAGCTTCTAAACAAAATGACTTGAAATTCATACTTACCGCAGCCCAAGGACGGAGAGAATAACAAAAGATAAAAAAGGTTTATTTAAGGGGGGGCGCCCATACATGCAAACGAGGTTAAAAAAAAATGTATACCTATTCTTGTGGGGTATCATTGTAAAAGGCCTTTTGAGTAGATTATGAATGTGTATTTATTTTTATTTATTTTATCAAAATTGCAGGTTTTAGAGATCGTCAAAGTTTTTTTAGACCTATTTTGTTATCAAGTCTATCTTAACAGCGCTATTACCTATAAGTACAGCTGTAATTCAAGTCATGTATCACTTATATCCTCTAGGAGTCTAGTTAAACAACAAATACTAAAAACAGAAAAAAAGAAAGTGCCCATACATGCAAACGGGGGGCAAAAAAAATTTGTTTTTACCTAATCCTGTCGAGTAGGTATCTTTGAAAAGGGCCTTTTGAATAGATTATTTTATTTGATTTATTAAAATTGTAGGTTTAGCATAACTTACATAGTACTACAGAACCCTACTCTTTGCTTCAAGAATTAAGAGTCAAACGCTCAAACCTGTACATATTGATCACCTACGGTTTCACCAAAATGTGACCAAGTTGGCCAAGTTACCATTAGGGGAGTCATGTAGCCAAAGCCACTTCTTTCGGTTCCGTGCAAAAGTGACCGACTTAAGCAAGTGGTCAAGTTATAGAAGTGGTTAGCTTTAGCTTAACAGGCTGGAAATTATTAAAATGCAATTTTTTTGTTGACTCCACTCCATATTTTAAGTCCGACTTCTCTTTAAAACTTCAAGGATATATTTTTATTATTACCATAAAAGATTATTATTTCATAACAACGAACAGAAACAGTAACAGTTGCTATTAGAAAAGAACTGTTTGTTCCCCTTCACGATACATACGTATTACCTGTGGTATTACGTACGTTACCACACGCGTGTAGAAAAAACTTCACGTCGCGTCCTCACCTTACCGGAAAAACGATAGCATACAATAAAATATATTGCGCTAGCTAACTAGCTTTGATATTTCAATGTTTTTGAAACAAAAACATCAAATGAGACAAGGTGATGCATTTAAAGTGTGTTTTAGACGGAAACAATTTTGTGTGTAAATTTGTTAAGAATCGTCTAGAAATCACAAAACATTAATAAGTTTGCTTCCTTCTTAGGGAAATGGAAGTATGGAGACGATTCTGAGGTGAATTTTCGAAGAAAACCTTCTTTGTTTTGGCATAACGACCCAAAAAAAGGAATACCTAGTACCTGCTAATGTTTGTATGTACCACCCTCAAAACGTAAAAAAGTGGTTATCCATATGGCGGCTGTGCATGTGTGTCTGTGGAATTTTTTTTGCATTTCGCTGCTTCTAAAATGTTAGCGCCTCAGGCCCTTGCCCCTTGGAGCTTTTTAACAGGTCTAGACTGACAATAATTTTACTACCGGGTAACTTTTTTGAGCAGTCCCAGTACCTAATTATTTTTTACAATAATTAGTATACAAAAACATGTTTTTTTCTACTGACAGTTTTTTTAAATTCTTGGCACCAACAAGACACCAACCTGTTAGCCGACGAATCTTATCCGGGCCTGAATAAAAACAAATACCAAATTTATATAAAATAAAAAAAAATTATAAAAAAATAAAACCTCTTTCAAAAAAAGCCACTAAAAAGAGGAAAATAATAAAATTTTGAAGTTGGCGCCAATTACTAGAACTTTTTATATAGATTCTACTTACTTTTATTTTATTAAATTGGTGCCGACTTCAAAATTTTATTATTTTCCTCTTTTTACTGGCTTTTTTGAAAGAGGTCCTATTTTTTTTATAAAATTTTTTTATTTTTTATTTTTAGTGACTTTGCAATACGATAGTTTGTACGTTATTTAGCGATTTCTTTTTTAATATTTGATTACTAAAATTTAAAAAAAAACTACTGAAGCGATTTAAGTAAAATTTATGTGAGACCACCCTGAAGGTATGTCCTATTGATTAGAAAAAGAATCATCAAAATTTGTTCACAAATGCAGGAAATAAGAGAGGTAACATACATAAAAAATTAATTTGATTACTAAAAGAAAAAGACACTACTGAACCAATTTAAATAAAAATGATATGGGACCATTCCGTAAACATTCTGAACCCAACGGCGTCGAATTTTTTCAAATCGGTCAACCCTTCGAGAAGTTATGGCTGAACACACATAAAAAAATATACGTCTCGAAATTGATACCTCTGTTTTTTAGATGTCTATTAAAAATATCAAAATGAACGTATTGCCATATTTCTCGAGGGAACTGATCGTCCATCTGAAACCATTTTATGCTCGGTTGCTCAAAGCGTGGTCAAAAAATTTAATTTGACAATGACCTTGATTGTGATAATATGATTACAGTTTATACAAATGCAGGAGCAGTCTAACGTCGTTGTGAAACTCCCTGTCATGTAGACATATGATTGTCCTCACACAAAAACAATTAATGATTGATATAAATAGAAAAAGATCGCTTTTCAACTAAATTTTGACCAAAATGCGTAGAAAAACGTTGTTTCGAAGTGAAAATTTTACAAAAAACTATGTTAAATGCATGTATAGGTACTTACACAGTTTAAATAAAATATCATTTAAATTGATCAATTATTTTTCGAGCAGGATCGATTTAAAATTCTACAATGCATTTCTTATGGAGAAGCAGTGGCGGATTTACCAGCAGGCTGAGTAGGCTGGAGCCTAGGGCGGCAGATTTTAGGGGCGGCAAATTTGGGGTCAAACTTTTTTTTATGTCTTACAGAAATTAAAAAGATTCATACAAACAATAATTCAACATGTAATAATTAATATGTTTCACCACTTAGATAATTTTTTCCCCGATTTTTTCTAAAATTTGCGTAGTCGCGTTTGGTTGCTTAATTAGGACGATCGATAGTGCACAAATCATAAAGTTACAATTTCATTGACAAAAAATTTTAATTAATATGATTGTGAACTAGGTTATCGAATTGAAGAGGTCGGTAGGGGCGGCAAAATTTGAATAGCCTACTGGCGGCAAATGTGTAAATCCGCCACTGTGGAGAAGTATGTATGATCACAATCTAAGATCATTGTCAAATCAAATTTTTTGACAACGCTTTCTGCAACTGAGCATAAGTCTTCAACAATCGTCCGTGTCGAAGTAGGCTTTGAAGTTTTTAGTTGTATTGACAGTAGCCAAATATTTATGACTGAATATTATTATTATTATATTAAATTTATTTAATAGTTTTCAAGTTGATCGCAGTTTTTGAAATACGAACGTCAGAAAATTAAATTAACAATATGGAATTGAAGAACGAAACATTTTAAGTTGAGCAGGTTTATTCAAATTATTGTGAATTTTTTATGGCTATCTGTCAAACAATCATAGTAAATTGTGAATTTAACAATGCGTGCATACACAGATTATGGCACAGCAAAAAATCCTCGCGCCAGTGCGAATATTTTCTCTGCTTTGACATTTTTTTGGACGCATAAAATATTTATTAAAGGATTACACTATGAATTTGATGAATCAGATTTAAGCGAACCTTTAAAAGAGCACACATCATCACTTCTTGGCGACCAAGTAGAGGAAATATATGAAAAACATAAGCAAAAAGCTGAACAAACGGGTGAGCAACCTTCACTTATAAAAGCCGTTGCTAAAGTATTCTGGTTCAAAGTTTTTCTCTACGGGTTATTACTTTTCGTGATGGAAATCCCTGTAAAATTACTACAACCATTCTTCTTAGCATTATTACTTCGTTTTTTAAATCCAGAAAATGCAAGGCGCCCATTTGTTGATGAAGGAACTTATCTTTGGCGCATATGGAATTACTACAGCGAAACTAATAAAACGAGAATATTTTTAGGAGAAGCTTATTTCTTTGCATCCGGCGTCGGTATTTGTACTTTTTTAAATGTATTTTTATTGCATCCGTATATGATGGCGACTATGCACATGGGTATGAAGATTCGTGTCGCTTATGGTTCATTAATTTATAGAAAAGCGTTAGCACTAAGCAAAACCGCTCTGGGTCAAACTACAGCTGGACAAATTGTCAATTTAGTAGCAAATGATTTGCCACGATTCGATAATGTCGTACTATTCATGCATTATCTATGGCTCAGCCCTCTGCAAACATTAATAATATTATACTGCTTACAGCGAGAAATCGGTGTCGCCGCTTATATGGGCATTGTCGTTATTTTAATATGCATTCCATTTCAAATATATCTCGGTTTTCTAACAGTGAAAATTAGACGAAAAACCGCAAAACGAACTGATAATCGAGTACGACAAATGAACGAAATCATTCAGGGAATGCAAGTGATAAAAATGTACACTTGGGAATCAGCTTTTGCAAAATTGATTGACGATTCACGGCGAAAGGAAATGCGTGAAATTAAAAAAACTTCATATATCAAAGGTACAATAATGTCGTTTATCATTTTCACCTCTCGACTCGGCGTATTTGCTGCAGTTCTAGTATATGTACTACGGGGTGGAAACATCACCATCGAAACGGTATTCGTTATCTCAAATTTTTGTCAAATTATGCGCCAAACGATGAGTGTATATTTTCCTCAAGGTGTTGTTAATTTAGCTGAAGCTATTGTATCGATTCATCGTATTCAACATTATATGTTAAACGACGAAGCACTGCTTAGTAATGTAAACCCACTCGATTCTGTCACATTTTCAAACTACAAGAGACTGAATCGTGATTTGGGTACAATTAGAGTTTCCGATGTGAGCGTCAGATGGGAATCTGGTGATTTGGCATTGAGAGACATTAACATGAACTTGGCAACTGGAGAATTGTTAATTCTCATAGGAACGACCGGTTCTGGTAAAACAACACTCGTCAACACTCTAATAGCCGAAATTTCTCCTTTTAAAGGGATGATAGAAATCGGTGGCATGATATCATACAGTTGTCAAGAACCCTGGCTCTTTGCCGGATCGGTAAGGCAGAACATATTGTTCGGACGGCCATTCGACAGACAACGCTATTATGAAGTAATTAATTGTTGTGCTCTGGCAACAGATTTAAAATTACTTCCATTTGGTGATAGAACAATTGTCGGAGAACGTGGACTCTCTTTGAGCGGCGGCCAACGCGCCAGAATCAATTTAGCGAGATGTGTATACAAACCGGCTGACATTTATATTTTAGAAGATCCATTATCAGCAGTGGATACACACGTCGGGAAACACATATTTGAAAAATGCATCTGTGAATATTTAAAAGGTCAAACGAGAATACTCGTCACGCACCAACTTCAATTCTGCAGGTATTTATACATTTAATATATTTATATTAGTCACACATTAGTGCAGAAAATCACAAAGGACTCAAATTATAAGGTAGATATTTATTTACTTAATTTAATTGCAGATTCGCTGATTATATTATTATTCTGGATAAAGGAGCAATTCAAGCCGAAGGGACGTATAATCATCTTCAGAGAAGAGGTTTAAATTTTTCTCTTTTACAAGAACAACAATCAAAGACTGCTTTAGACGTCAAAGAAAAGAAGTCAAAAGAAGAAGTTCAAACAACTTTGAGACGCATTTCAGTAATAAGTACTCAGAGCAGATCATCAAAAATTGGCGAAGGCTTACAACCAGTTGCCGAAACCGAAGTAAGAAGTACTGGTGGTATGGACTGGTCAGTGTTCGGCACATATTTCAAAGCAGGCGGTAGCGATACGAAGATTTGTATAATATTTTTTCTATATTTAGTAACTCAAGCTTTAGCTAATGGTTCTGATACGTGGATAACCGCTTGGGTCAATGAAGAAGAAGATAATCCCATGAATGACGGAAAAGCCATCAAGTTTGGTCTTTCTCGGACTGAATACATATACATATATGGCTTTTTGATGGCGTTGACAACATTTGTAGCACTGTACAGAGCTTTTCTGTTTTTCGATATGTGTACCGAATCCTCGATAAACTTGCATAACGCAATGTTCCGAAGTGTAATTTCTGGTACAATGCATTTCTTTAACACTAACTCATCGGGACGTATTCTCAATCGTTTTTCCAAAGACATGGGACAAATCGATGAATTATTACCTCAAGCTCTTATCGACTTTTTTCAAATTACACTTAACACAGTGGGAGTTGTTGTGCTTGTCGGAGTAATAAGCTTACACTTCATTATACCTTCGATTATTATAGTTTTAATGTTTTATTTCATCCGTATCTATTACATCGCTGCAGGTCGAAGTATCAAAAGACTCGAAGGAATTACTAGAAGTCCAATCTATAATCATCTGAATGCATCCCTTCAAGGATTGGGAACAATCAGAGCGTTTGGAGCCCAACATAAATTAGTTAAGGAATTTGATCACCATCAAGATCTTCACAACACAACCTGGTATTTATACATTGCTTTGGCTCGAGCATTCGGCTATTGGCTAGATACGATCTGTGCAGTCTTCATAACCTTCATAACATTCTTTTTTCTCATCCTACGAGAATCCACTGGAGCCGGTGAAGCCGGTTTAGCCATAACCCAAGCAATCGGAATGACCGGAATGTTTCAGTGGGGAATGCGGCAATCGACCGAAGTTGAAAATCAAATGACGTCAGTCGAAAGAGTTTTGGAATATACAAAAATAGAACACGAGAAAAACCTGTTCGCCAGGTCGGCCATCAAAAAACCGCCAAGTATATGGCCCAGATTCGGAAAAATAGAATTCAGAGATGTTTATTTGAGATACAGCTCCGGTTCGAGTCCAGTAATTAAAAATTTAAATATAATCGTCGAGCCGCGGGAAAAAATTGGAATAGTTGGACGAACAGGTGCAGGTAAATCGTCGTTGATTTCGGCATTGTTTCGATTGGGTGTTGTTGAAGGTGACATAGTGATCGACCAAATAAGCATACAAGATATCGCTCTACATGATTTCCGCAAAAAGATTTCTATCATCCCGCAGGAACCCGTGTTATTTACGGGCACTATGAGATATAATCTGGATCCGTTTAGAGAATACAACGACGAGACATTGATGAGAGCTTTGGAAGCCGTTGACTTACAAGATGTGTGTTGCGATGAAATTGGTGGACTGAACATGCCTTTGTCCGAGGGAGGCGAAAACTTCAGCGTTGGACAGAGACAACTAGTCTGCTTAGCAAGGGCAATTATACGTAATAATAGAATTCTAATAATGGATGAAGCTACGGCTAACATTGACCATCAAACAGATGAACTGATCCAATCAACTATTCGCGAACAATTTTCGAAATGTACTGTTCTAACAATTGCTCATCGCTTAAACACCATTATGGATTCGGACAAAGTATTGGTTATGGATGCCGGATGCATGGTTGAATTTAATCACCCTCACCTTTTACTACAGGACGCGAATGGATACTTTACTAAAATGGTTAATGAAACAGGAACTGCTATGGCCGATGAATTAAAATCTAAGGCCAGAAATTACTATACAAGAAAAATTTAAATATTTACGGGAAACATTGTGAACTGAAAAAATCCAATAGGTAATATTTAAGTAATAATAAGTATCTTTTAAAAGTGTATTCTGCATAAAAGAAAATTTTTAATTTCACAATAACTAACCAATTGATTCATTTGGCACTAAGATTATTGGTCCATTACTAACAAAATAATTGCAATTATTTCCGAAAATCTAAATATTTCGATGAAGTGTGATTTTTTGCAAATTATAAATTTAAATTTGGTTTTATCTTAACTGTACAAGTGCATTCGTAGTCGTTTTAAAATTAGAAAAGGCCAGTGAGTAGCTAAAAATGAATTTAACACCGCGAAAAATCGGCTATTTTGACTAATAATTTTAAATTACCACGACCAATTTATTGCAATAATAAAATTATTGCTCCATGCCATTTTTTCATAAATTTTGTTTTAGTTCCTTAATTTTTAATATGCAGTTGAAAACAGTAATAAATCCAGTGTCAGAAATAATTATACTTTTAAAAATATCTAAATTAAATTATTACCTACTAGGGATGTCGTCGAGTCAGCGCGCACCCAGAACATCGCCACGAAACTTTTCTGAACGAAAGGGATCAACGCTGCCATTCTACGTTGCTACAAATTATTTATATTTAGTTTTAAATTTGGCCGGTTTGTCAAACAATTTTAAATAACATCGGCATTATTACATATTATAATAAAACTGTTAGATAAGTTCGGTTGCCCTTTTTGCGACCTGGTACAAATTTTTTTTAGATCTACCTACGTTCCTGTTAGTAATCCGTTATATAAATAAAACTTTGAAAATTAATAACACATCTAGAGGTGCACCGAGAACTCATTTTCCAAAAAAACGAGTACCACTTCCGATTAGTGGGTCAAATTTAAAAACCGACGTAAGGAAAAAAGTAAAATCTTTGGGGCGAAGGTTACCTCACATAATAAATGAATAGTTATTACTCAACTATTTAAGAAATGCCGTAAAATTAACACATGATGACTATTGCTGCTGCCCAAAGTCGAATTTGGCATTAATTTTTAAAAATATAATTTTTAGAGGCTTTTGAATTTTTTTTTTCCTACTCGGCCGGGTAATGCTATTACTCGGCCAAACCCAGTACCGAGTAATAACCGAGTCCTCGGTACACCTAAACATATCCATAAAATCTGTCAAAAAAGTTGATAAAATGAGCACAAGTCTTTTGTCAAAAATTGGTTGCGGTTACCTAAATTTAAACAAAAGTAGTATACATTTATAACAAGCTATCCATCTCTCTATTTATTGTGAATAATATGCATGTGTATTGTATATTATACGAAAAATAAAGTTATAAACTGTTTAAAATAGCTTTATATTTATACCGGTCAACTGGCCACTGGGACAGATTTTTTAGACGGGTAAATTAAAGTTAAAGCACTGAAAATAACACTCTTGTTAGCAGTGCCAACTTGGGGGGGGGGGCAAACAGCGCGGTCTCTCCGGGTGCCAGGGCCAAGGGAGCGCACCGCGCTAACGCGGCGCCTTGAGCCGCGAATCAGTCAGTTAAGAAAAGCAAAATGCTAGTTAATATTTAATAATAAGAAATAAAGGGCGCTGAAGATCTCGCCCAGGGCGCCCAGGTCGTTGCTTGTTAGTTAATAATACCTACGTATAATAATATGTTATGTGATTGTTTTGACTGCCACCCAAACGGGTGAACGTAGAGGATTCACTGATGTTAACTTATATATATGTATTAAAAACACGCCTAGCACGTATTTTTATTAATTAAAAATAATAACAATATAAAATACTATTTGCGGTAGGTAGGTATCTATTAGAGCAAGAGCCCGCGACAGCCAGACCTTCGTCATTTTATAAAAGCTGAAAGTTTCTCTGCGCATGTACCCATGTATTTCTTCGGAATAATATTAGAAATCACGTCGTCCATTGCCAGACACTTAGTACGGTTTCAACCCCCTGCCAGACACCCCTAAAGTTCAATAAATTATGAGTATACTTTCGTTATAGTATAAAAGCTGAAATTTATATATGTTACTTGGGATTTGGGAAACTATCAAAAGATGTTACCTCAGTAGCCAGACAGTTCTGACGGTTACTTCTAACCCCTAGCCAGACAAACATATATAGTTCAATCAAATATCGAAAAAGTACGTCTGAAATTGCGTTAAATAGAATTTTGATGAATTAATTTAAATGATAGATAGGGGGTGCCACTAGAACACTCCAGCCAAGTTTCTCCCTCGGATTCCGCAAGGGGTTGCCACCATCTTGAATTTAAGGGATGAAATCATATATCTTGGTAAATACTGTTTGTACGTGAAAAATTATTGTTACAAAAATTATTAAGGAGCATGTATCCAACAACTTTTGTTTGAAAAATTTTTTGAAATTTCTTATTATTCAAAAGTTATAAATTTTCAAAAATAACACTGTTGGAGGTGGAAACGGTTTTTTCGATTTTACAACAAAACGGTCAATCGGGAGCGAAAAATGGTTATGACAAAAGTTTTAGCTTTTAGTTTCCATATAATATACATGTGTTCAACATTTAACACTTTAACGAATTTGAGGTACTATTTTATGCACCTTTGCTACCCTCTACCTGCCAAAGTAACCACCATCCAAACTTCATAAGTCACTGATCGTTCTTACCTGTGTTGGGTACATGCGCAGAGAAACTTTCAGCTTTCATTAAATGACGAAGGTCTGGCTGTCGCGGGTTCTTGGGCTATATATACGCACTGTAATCTCTCAATTTTCACATAGTAACTTCCAAAACACAAAGACCCCTTCTCCGTTTTTTTAACCGACTTCAGAAAAGGAGGAGGTTCTCAATTCGACGCGTATAGATATATTTTAAAAAAAGTCAAGAGGTGTCCTGGGACACCCAACAGAAGCTATGCTTTTGACGCATTGTATATAAAACCGACTTTATCAAAGCTATAGACAATACAATTGAAAAGTTATTATTTGACCGCCATTTTGAAATCTGATGCAATTTTATTTGTTGTGTCCTATATAGAGCTCTTAAATATCAATTTTCAAAAAGATCGGATAATTTTTACAAAAGTACATATGGCTTCCATTTTGAAATCTGACGCTATTTTATTTTTTTGTGCCCTATAAAACTCTTAAATATCAATTTTCAAAAAGATCGGATAAATTTTACAAAAGTACATATGGCCGCCATTTTGAAATCTAACGCCATTTTATTTTTTTGTGTCCTATAAAACTCTTAAATATCAATTTTCAAAAAGATCGGATAATTTTTACAAAAGTACATATTGCTGCCATTTTGAAATCTGCCGCCATTTTATTTTTTTGTGTCCTATAAAACTCTCAGATATTAATAACATAAGGCACTGCGCGTCCGCTGGCCATAGCTATAGTATACTTTTGATAACATTAACGTGACGTAAGCGTGACGCGAATCTAAAAGTTTACCCCCTGTCAGAAATCGTCTAGCGCGCCTATAGAAGCTTAGCTTCAAAAATTACGTTCATTCAGCCTTAACTTTTCGAGAGGTTAAACGATTTCGACTCCGTTGTGTTGTGGTTCCATATAATTTTTTCTTAAATCGGTTCAGTAGTTTTTTTTTCTAGAATTCAAATAAGCCGGTTAACAGACTACGCGTATTGCAAAAAAAAATTTATAGGTACATAATCAACTGAAAAGTAAAAAATAAAACTTTTTAGAAAAAAAATTTAACCGCCTTCAAAAAAAGTCACTGAAAAAGAAAAATAATTAAATTAACGCCGATCTGAAAATTTAATTATTTTTCTCTTTTTAGTGACTTTTTTAAGGCGGTTCAATTTTTTTATAAAAAGTTTTTATATTACTTGGATACACTTAATCGGGGCAAACGTATACCAAAATGTGAGGTTTTTCTTTCTTTTCACACTTAATTAACGAAATAATATATTTACTTACATTGGTAGAATAGACAGATCAGTCGCAGTAAATTTGTAACAACAAAATTTTCATATTTTAAAGGATCGTTAAAAAATACAAGAAACTATTAAATCTAAAAACCAAATCTATTTGAAATCACCAGATCTGGTTACTTTGGTTACTGTTTTCTTCTAATTGTTACAACAAAACAGTCACCAAAGTAACCAGACATTACTGTTTTGTTGTAACAATTACAACAAAGCAGTAACCAAAGTAACCAGATCTGGTGATTTCAAATAGATTTGGTTTTTAAAGTCTATTCCACAATAATAAAATTAAGAAAAATCGCAGGATAGTGGACAAAATATTTGATTTATTAAATTAAATGTACGACGTTTCGTTTATATATTTAAACTTTTTCAAGTACACAAAAATAACAATATTTATGAAAATTAATATTAATTACTAACCATAGCAATTAACATAAGATAGGGTACATAAGACAAAAACATGGTAACATGATAACAAATTATGTTGACTAAAACTTTTTAACAATCAATAATAATAATAATACAAATGTTAGTATAATTTCATAACATAATTGTACTGACTACTTAAATTTTGAGTGTCTGTTCTATAATTGATTGAATTGTTTTTTCTAATAAAACACATTTCATTGAAATGTGTTTTATTAGAAAAAACAATTCAATCAATTATAGAACAGACACTCAAAATTTAAGTAGTCAGTACAATTATGTTATGAAATTATACTAACATTTGTATTATTATTATTATTGATTGTTAAAAAGTTTTAGTCAACATAATTTGTTATCATGTTACCATGTTTTTGTCTTATGTACCCTATCTTATGTTAATTGCTATGGTTAGTAATTAATATTAATTTTCATAAATATTGTTATTTTTGTGTACTTGAAAAAGTTTAAATATATAAACGAAACGTCGTACATTTAATTTAATAAATCAAATATTTTGTCCACTATCCTGCGATTTTTCTTAATTTTATTATAATCACGATGGACACGATTTCTAATATAAACTATTCCACAATAATTGTAGAAATTTAACAAATGAATAACACATAATTTAAGTTGGCAACACGTTAAAAATTTCAAAATTGAGATTAGATTATTTATATTTTCCAGATTTACTGTTTTACCACTATTTTACTAAATAAAAATAGAAATTAACCAAGAAAACGGAAAATAAAATAGTCATTTTTAAATAACAAAATATTAGATTTGAGTTCAAAAAGTAAATAGAAATTAATCATGCTAAAAGGAGAAAAACTTCAGTGAACAGTTATAACGTTCAAATACATTTCTACGAAATAATATTGCAGCTCGTCTTGTGATGTCCTAATATATTTTACAAAAATCGTCATTCCTTCATGACTGTTTGGAAAGAAATATTTGGAAAAATCAACATATAACATGTAAATTTTAAAATAATAATATACAAATGTAAGCTGTGTGAACTTGTACCCCGACTTTGAGATAAAAAAAAAGTTTTTTGTCCAATCTGTAGCTTTTCGTTTGTAGAGAAAAGATTTTTGTTTGTAGTTCAACGGTTTAAAAAAAAATCAAAAATTGCCCCCCCCCCCTTGAATTTCGAAAATCCGACTTCACAGTCAAGTTCAGAATCGTTTATAGTTGTTTGTAGTGATTTTATTTTCGTTTGTAGGTCAAAATTAAGAAAGTTACAGCCAAGAAACCAAACTTGTTTAATCAAAAATCTGAAAAAAACATAAAAAAAACATATTATATCTACCTAAAACCCAGAATCCTCGAGATGGTGTTTATGACTCTGGGTTTTGTGCGTAAACGAATTCGGTTTTTGTTTGTAGCTCGCTTAATTTTGAACTACAAACGAAAGTAAAATCACTACAAACAACTACAAACGATTCCGAACAAAAAAAAATTTTATCTCAAAGTCGCAGTACAAATTCACACAGCTACAAATGTAGCATTCTTAATAAAATAAACGACATTTTACAGTTATGTATCTTTATATTATAATATTATGCACAAAATAATAGTAATACCTAATGCAAATTCTTCGTTGAACAAGAGGCGCAAAAATAGAACAAATATGTAGGTATTTGCTATATTTTTTTTATGAATTATTTTTCTTTTTATAAAATTTCGTAATTTATAATTCAATGTTTCTAAATAAAACTATAAAATTGCATTGATACAAGTATAATACACACGCGCAGAAATATTGTAAAAATTTTAATGTCAATTTGATAATAATTTTTTCAAACTTCATACACCAAATTACAAATAGGCTATTGATTATGTCATATAGAAAGGAACTAAGACGTTCACGGGTTTTTATTGCAGAAATCAATCAATGGGTCATTTAAGAAGAAAAAACCGCGGAGTGCTATTAAATTAGAGGGTGGAATTTGGAGATAGGGGTGAAAAGGCACCCTTTTCAGTTTTTTCAATATATCTCGCAAACGAAGCAAAATTTCGATATACTTTATTTGAAACTTGTAGAGAATCGAATTTTCTATCGAAATGGCTTATTTAAAAAAAACTAAAACATTTTTTATGCCAAAAATGTTGAAACAAAAAGGGAAAAAAAGCCAAATTTTCGATTTTTTGACTTTTTTTACTTGTTTGCCTATAACTTTTAACATTGGAAATGTTTATGTTCGTATACCTATGGGGGCAGAGTACGAGTTTTCGTTCAAGGCCAAAAGACAACGGTGTCGCGATCAAGTGAGGAGCAATCATGCAAAATTTAACAAGTGCAATTTTTTCGAAATGTGTTTTATATCATGTCTAGTTAATTGACAGGTATTTGCGACGATCTGCGGTGTTATTTTTGAGCAAGTGTTAATAAGTACTGTAGAAAAATCCATTTAAAAGTTAAGTAATCAAGCAAAAGTGAAAAGAAGAATGAATAATAGGGTTATTCCTGTCAAAACTAAACAGTGCATTGATAAATATTGTGTGTATAATAAACAGTTAATTATGTTTCATATATGCTGTTATCATTTCCAATGTCCTCGATGGTTGCAAGGATTGCGAAATCTGTGAATTTTTTTGATGGATCGTACTTAGCGCCTTAACCAAACTTACATTATTATTTTATGCTTGTCATGGTTAGTATCTAAAATATGGTTCACGACACTTGATTTAAGATTTTATAAATAATTCGCTTTGTTCTTCTTTGTTCTAGACCAATTTGTTTTAGGTCAATTTCTCAGTCGTCTTATCCGTTGGTTTGGACCGTTGGATTGTTCTATCCTCCTGTGGTACTTTAAGTCTATAGTTTAGTTTTCAATTTGTTAATTGTTTTATTACCTGTAATATTAGTATAAAATATCCGTTTTGTATTATTTCATTCATGTATAGTGTTTGCTGAAGATGAAAGCATAGCTTTCGAAATGTAGGTACATCCATCAATAAAACTGTTGTGGTAAGAAGTAACTATCTTTATTTTTGTTTTTATTCCAACCACAGTGCTCATATATTTTTATATAGTTGTTTGATAGTTTAGTCAAAAGGCGATCGATGTAGTTTTATGATTTTTTAGCTATTTGTGTTGGTAATATGCGCATTTCCATCTGCTCCAACAGCCTTTTGACAAACAACCAAACAGTTGTGCGATTAAAAGTTGTATGTATGCGCGGGTCCTTAAATGGGCGCCGCCGGACAAGGTTCGGGTGACGATAACTACTGATAACCCCACGTCACCCAGAAAGATCTGGCGACGTCATTGCGGCATTTCCAGTAGCAAAATGGTGATTAGCCCGCGCATCCCCCTCATGCAAGACATTCTTTCTTTGCAATTATTGTAAAAACATAAATCTGTTAATTCAGATTTTTATTTAAATTATTTTTACATAATAATTTTAATTAACATTACAAAAAATAATATCACAATTTCAGTGTATAAATAAAAAAATGTTTTACTCTGCTATGACATTGACAAGTTCTTTAATGAGAAAAAAACAGATGAACCTTGATTAGTAGTCAATACCGCCTTAATCACATCGCACTCGCAGCACTCTGCCACCCACAAATGAATACAAATAAATAAAATCTTAATCCACAACTTTGCCATGTAGCCACTAACTTTGGTCTACACCAACATTTCTACTTTCATGTATAGTTTATACCTTTATTGCCCTACACTGAATTAGCCAATTTTATAATGATTGCCTATCTGTCTGTTTGTTTGGGGTTAAGAGTGTTTGTTAAGCATCAGGGTATAGCATAGGCCCTGTGCTATACCCTGATGCACTATGCCTATGCCATAGGCTATAATAAATCATCGCGCTTCTACTACAAGAGGCTTTTTGTCGAGCGAAGATTACTGCAATAGCTATCCATAACCGTCATTTCTTCAGGCGAAGTTGCGCGTAAAGGCTAGTTTAAAATATTATGGATTAAAAAAAAATTATACTAGACATCTTTCTTTGTAAATTTTAGTTTGTTTTATTTTTTAAACAAAACCAACTTAATATATCTCTTTAATAACCGTTTCATATAATATTTTCATTTATTTTCTATTTTTAATACTCTGCGTAATTGATTTTAAAAAATCTATATTCTTTTTCATATCAGCATTTAAATTATCAAATTTTACCGCTTTAGCTCTTTTAAATACTTGGTTTTGATTTTTATGTGTTTTCCTGGTTTTTAAATTCTTTGGCTCTTCTTCATCTGTTTCAAAATCAGTACTGCTACTGTTCGTTTCATCCACATCTTTGGAATGTTTTTTATTTAAACAGTTAAAATTGGATTTCATTTCGATCTCATTTGGATCCAGTTTCATTCCCACCTCAATTGAATCCAGTTTCATTTCCACGCTGCTTACTTTTGTCTCCGATTTTTGTGTAGTTTTTTTCTTCGAACACTGTTTCAATATCGGACATGTTTTTCTTGTTTTTTCTTTGGAATCTAAGGCTAGCATTATCGGTGGCATTTTGCGAAGACGAGTTATATGTATCAGTTTTGCATTTTCTAATTCTTTTGGAATTTCATTTGGATTACTTATTATATAACAAGCACTGTTATCGGCAAATTTATCAATCTTTTTTAAATCTTGAGAATATAATAGTCCTTTCTCTTTAATGTCTTTTAATTGAAAACACTTTAAATTACGCTTTGCATTGGATGACGGCGTCGCCAACGTTGATGTTTGCAGCTTAGATTCAATTGTTTTATCTTTGTTACTTTCTATAGAATCAAAAATCGTTTCATTTCTTGTATCATGCGACTTTATCATTTCTAAGCTGGCCTTCTTATTTCTCAATTGAAGTGTTTTTACGCTTGCATTCAATAAAGCTTCAGTAACATCATCACAATTATCGCTAGTGTTTTCTGATACATTACACAACTTATCCCTAACAGTTAAATCATTAATTTTATAAGTTCCGTTATTTTCTATACAGTGTACTATTTTATCAACGTTATTAATTTTTTCTGATATTTCAATATTTTCCGCACTGTTGTAAGAAGTCATGGAAGACACTTCATTTTCAATACTGTTAAAATTAGGATTAACAATTTTATTCACGCTATTAGTTGAATCAATTATTTTCACACTATTAGTCGAATCAGTTATTTTCATATTTAAAATGTTTTCAGCTTCTGGCGAACCTTCAAAAATTATTGGAATATTAACAATATCCAAAATCTGAATATCGCTTTTTATTTTAACTTCTTGAGTAATATTTGTCCTATTACTTATTTTATACGGAGCCAACACAGGAATCGTATTTTTAATGGTATCAGTACTTTCAATGGCTTTTTCCTTTGTACAAATTTCATCACATTTGGTCTCTATTAACTCCATTTCTTCAATATTATAATTATCCTCTTTTACCAAACAGCTATCTACTCTTTCGTCTAATTTGTTTTCAACTTTGTTTTCTGTACAAATTACCTGTTCATCGGTTTCATCAATTACTTTATTGCTTAAATTATTTTCCAGAAATTCATTTTTACCATAATTTTCTTTTGTCAGGTTTGATTCTTCACTATTTTGCTGATTATTTTCATT
Source organism: Mongoloraphidia duomilia (assembly GCA_039654895.1). Classification (NCBI taxonomy): domain Eukaryota; kingdom Metazoa; phylum Arthropoda; class Insecta; order Raphidioptera; family Raphidiidae; genus Mongoloraphidia; species Mongoloraphidia duomilia. Next base: position 38,661,837 of record CM077516.1, on the reverse strand, counting down.
TGACGCTATTATGGCCTCGTCGGTGTTATTTTTGATCGAATCACTTATATCGAACATATCAAAATCCGTTAATGAAACATTCAGCTGATCATTTTCATTGCAATCATTATTTTCTGTATGACCAATTAACGAATTTAAAAAATCAGTAGTAAATTCATCATTGATATCAGTATCTGTGCGTTGATCTTCAAAACTATTAAGTGTTTTACTATCTTGAATTTCAAAAGCAGTTTTATGATTATTTTGTTCTATTGGTTTGATATTTTCTTCGGAGAAATTTATATCTTCCAAAAAATCTAATGCAGAATCCAATAATTTATCATTGGATATAGTTTTTACATTGACTACTTTTTTGGCTTCAATTTTTTTTTCTTTTTTTATTTTTATAAACCCGTTATCGCTTTCTTCAAATAATTTTATGCTATACTCTAAGTCATGATCCAATATATTAATTGTTGAAAATACCGGTCTTATGATTTCCTCATCTGAACTTAAATCTTCCGACTCTTCACTTTCTGATTGAGAACCCGCCAATTCTTCACAAGGACGATCCACAAATGTCCAACCATATCCAACAGGATACACGCACCCAAATTTCTGGCAAAAATACGTCGCTTTTGTAAAACTTATTTGATAAAGTCTCAATTGGGTAATTTCATTATTTTGTTGACAAACTGGACAATATTTGATATCCTAGAAAAAAATTAAACAATCTAATTAAGTAATACGATTTATATTTTAAAATATCTATACAAAAACCTTTGAATTAAACTTGAAACTTACTTTAGTTTCCATTTTTTAGCAACTTGAAATCGTAAATTATTATAGTTTCATAACCTTAAATCGCTATAATAATATTACATAAACAAGCACTCATATCTGGACATAAACATATTTTAAACGCAGCGTATTTTATTAAAACATGTCTTAAAACATCACGCACTAAATTATGTTTAAAGTCTTTCATAAACATTTATTTCATACAACAAATTTCACTCATGCGGCTTTTAATACTAGACGTCAACAAACGTCAACCCACCTCCTATGTCAATGGTGCATGGCGTGAACCGAAATCATAGACATAAAAATGTCAAAAATCTCAAAACCCAGGCGGAAAGAATAAACTTTACAATTTACAAATATGTAATGACGTCTGCCAAATTGCAATTTGACATTTCTGACAGTTAAAAAAATTATTATCAAATGTTAAAAGACCACGTATAGTGTCTGTAGTCATAATAATAATAAGCCAATGTTTACGTAAGTGTTTATATATTTAAAATTTTTAATATTCTACTTATTTTGGAAAAATGACACAGACTCCGAGCTCTCTAAATGTTTCGTCGAAGGAGTTTTATTCAGAAGAAGATAATTTACACACTTTTGTAAAACAAATGTTACAAACACGCTTATTTTTGGGTCATTTTCAAGAAAGGCGATATGTTGACCCTCTTCGAGCTTATCGTGATCTTATCGTAGTAGCACCATCCGAGACAGATCTGAAACAATCTTTAGAAATTGTTAAAAAGAAGCTAGAAAATTTTTATGGAAGTGATGCATGGATTGGTATAACATGCCCATTCGATATCGGTACACCAGCTGGGTACTGTTTATGGGTAGAATTGCCCAATCAGATGTTTGGACACTATTGGTTTCTTATCAAATCGGTGAAGTTTCGAAGTAATGAAATATTACTTCGCTTGAAATGTGTTAGACCACTAACATCTGCCGATGAAAAAGTTTCCTGTAAAGAAAAGGTACCTAATTTGAAATTACAAAACCTTGTATCTCAATTATTATAGTTCCGAGCAGGACAGCTAAAAAAATCACTTGCTTTAGTAAATCCATTATTTATTAATACTCCAGTAATTTTAGATATTAAAATCACCCACCTGCAGAAAAATTCCCAGTTAGCTGATTTTTTTTTATTTACCTTCGTTATGGTGTCTTAAAAAACGTGTAAAAAGTCCCCATCGATATCGTGCCGGCGTTGCCAGATATTCTAGGTTCAAGTTCACGATAGACGGCTTTTTGCGAATTTCTCGGTTCCGTTCCATTTTTTGTAAAAAATGGTTATTATCAATCTTGTAGAGGACGAAATTATCTACAACTTTTGTATAAACATTTTTTGTGTACGATTTATAGTTTTTCTTATTAAAGTACCCGCGGCTTCCTCCCCCTCGATTTTACATAACGGGATTATGCTGCTTCCCGAGGGCCTAACATAATGATTTGTACCATTATTTTAAGTTGAACTTAAAGCTAACGATTAATTATAATTTTATCGAAATTAATGCAGTAGTTCTCTACTTATAAGCAACTAAACATACAAATCGACAGCGCTCAAACAGACAGACAGACAATTTTTTTTCGAAAATACGATATTTATACTTGACATCAGTTATAAAGACCATTCGTAAAGTAATTTTGTAAAAAAAATTTACAAGGGTTGAGAGAGTGCGGATAAAGTACGAGTATGCATTTGCATACCGTATAACGCACTCTAGTAATAGTAGCCACATTTTTAATTTTTTTTACAAAATTCCTTTACGAATAGTCTTTATAACAAATATAATGACTATTCGTAAAGGAATTTGGAAAAAAAAATTAAAAGTATGGCTACTCCGAGCTATTCTTAGTAGAGTGCGTTATACAGTATGCAAATGCATACTCGTACTTAATCTGCACTCTCTCAACCCTTGTAATTTTTTTTTACAAAATTACTTTACGAATCGTCTTTATAATTGATGTCAAGTATAAATATCGTATTTTCGAAAAAAAATTGTCTGTCTGTCTGTCTGTTTGAGCGCTGTCGATTTGTATGTTTGGTTGCTTATAAGTAGAGAACTACTGCATTAATTTCGATAAAATTATAATTAATCGTTAGCTTTAAGTTCAACTTAAAATAATGGTACAAAGCATTATGTTAGGCCCTCGGGAAGCAGCATAATCCCGTTATGTAAAATCGAGGGGGAGGAAGCCGCGGATGCTTTAATAAGAAAAACTATAAATCGTAGACCAAAAATGTTTATACAAAAGTTGTAGATAATTTCGTCCTCTACAAGATTGATAATAACCATTTTTTACAAAAAATGGAACGGAACCGAGAAATTCGCTAAAAACCGTCTATCATTAACTTGAACCTCGAATATCTGGCAACGCCGGCACGATATCGATGGGGACTTTTTACACGTTTTTTAAAACACCATAACGAAGGTAAATAAAAAAAAATCAGCTAACTGGGAATTTTTCTGCAGTGGAAATCTAAAATTACTGGACTATAAATATAATTTTAATTATAAAGAACAAAATTCAAATTTTTTTGCCACGTTAAAACAACACTTCAAAAGTTTTATTTTTTTTTTGTGTTTTTATTTCAGAATACAACCTCTCAAAACGTCAGCACAGATTCGAGTGATAACAGTTCCTTGGAAAATTGGAATAATTATTTCACCGAATTCAAAAGAACCACTAGTGATAATTTTTTATGGTTTTTAACAACCGTAATAACTATTCACAACATAAAAGAATCCATTAAATTTCTATCGGTATTGATTGCTGTTGTTGTGACAGGAACTTTTAATTCTCTAAAATATGTTGGCGATTATTCTCTTAAATTCATGCATGAAATCTCCATTTTAGTACATGCACTAACCCCGTTTGCGTTGGGATGTCTAGATATGATAAGTAAAATATTTGGAGGATTTTATATTTTACTAGCAATGGTATGGAGAGACTATAAAACTCCCCGAAATGCATATAATCCAAATAATCCACGAATAATGTCCAACAGACAAGTTCCAATATTAAATCAAGGTTATAATCGCGGCAGTTACAGAAGATAAAATAGGCATATTGATTCAATTTCTTTCTTAGAAAAAGGTAGGATTATTAATACGGTGCAGGGATTATAATCTAGTTCGAGGAATATTTGATTCTATAGATGAACTACAGAATAAAAAAAGACCTGTTCAGTAAAAAGCTAGGACTACGCCAAATTAATCTAATAAACTAGACTTATTGAATGACTAAATTGTAGGCTTATGCCTTGCACTACTATACATTTTTGTAGGGTTATGTGATTGTAGTAAAAAACTGGATAGAAAAATTACTGTCAGTATATCGGGAACAATTAGAATATCTTCAATAAGCTGAGCTTATCGAATGCATGTATTTTAATTCTTCTAATTTAATTATTTTATGCTTATTGGGTTAAATACCTGTAGAAAATCAATATTGCAAAGTTTTTTTACTTGCAGAAATATTGTATTTTTTTTATGAAAGTACTGACTGAAATAAATACAAAAACTCGATAAAGATAAACAAAATCCAAATGGTTATATTGATTTATTAAATATTAATTTGAAAATATAAGAGTAAAATTATTATGGACTTACGGAAAATATTGGTTCCTATAAACTTAAATCGCACTAGTAATGTGTCGTTCGTGAACGATCCAATCTTTCCGAAAACTTGTGATTGATTCGATCACTCACTGTGACCTTATCAATCATTCACGATCGAAGTCGGTAGTGATGTTTTTGTTCGTGTTTGATCCGTTTGTAGTCAACCCATTCAATGACATAATAATTAGACTCGTAACGTCAATTCACTTATGTGAAATAATTCTCTGCTTCATATACTATTACTGTATAGTGTATACATATAATAATTAAAGAGCTTAGTTTCAAATAAGTAAATATTTATTTAAAAAAAAAATAATGACCGAGTACTGTACCATGAAACTGTAGCATTGATGATAAATTATTGATAACTTGAAATTTTAAAGTATTTAAAAAATGATTGAATGATCTGTACCTACTACAATTCAATCACGATTTCACCACTGATTTTCGTTTATGTGAACAGATTATCACAAAGGTGTTATTTGATTGATTGATTAATCTGGTATGACCGGGTCTTACCAGCACTAAAACGCACCCCTCTTTCGCTAATAACAATGCTTTGTTAAAAAATCGTTGTTTTGACTTATGTACAAAATAACGTTTATACTTTTAATTTTAAATGGTTTCCGAAAAATCATAAAAAGAACAATATCAGATAAAGATAATTATTGAGTAACAAATTAGTTATCGAAATGCATTTTTTTTTTTTGTATATTTATAATCTTTTACACTTTACAGCCAAAGCTTTTATTTATAAAATATAAGTTAGATCCAGCCGATACAGGGCTTTCAGAAATGTAGAAATGTTGTTATTGTTTATCAGTGTCAGTGTAAAATGATTCAAATTAGTATTTTAACAAAAATTAATTACAGAACTTTGATGATTCTGGTATCTCCTGTATTTTATAATATAGTTTTCTTAGAGAAGACTTGATTTTTTGTGTATTTTTATTACATATTATTAAATATTTATACAAACTTATGTAAATTTGGTTTTATTAAATTATTAAACCAATTGTACATCGGTAAATATTTTTTTTTCAACTCATAATTCGTGACGCTGGTATACACAAACCACCTTTGTGCTCGTATAGGCACTCACTTTTCATTGAAGCAAAAAATAAGTCACCAAATAATGCATTCACTAACGTAGTCGTTTTTAGATGCAGTACATTACAAGTATTATAGCCCCGGAGTTTGCGTTGCATTTTAGATAGTGTTTTTACGCCGATCGATTGTTATTAGTGGTGGGAATATCTCGAAATAAAATACAGAATCATTCGATTATTAAAATATCTCGAGAGGTTATTCAAAATCACTCGAATGATTTTTAGTCATACGTAATGCGGAGCGGGAACCGAGAAATGACCATGTGTGCCAGACGAATGCAAACTTCATTCAGAATGTGTTTATACTGCGAATGGATTTTGTGTGTTTATAAGATAACGTTATAATTCAATCGATGTAATATTTTAGGTCGAATGAAGTTTCATTTTGTATTCACTGCTCACGGCTAGCTTGTAGTAACATCGTTCGAGTACCTAAACCGCTCGAAATATACCTTTCGAGATATTATACAATGAGTGAATTTTGTCCGCGAGAGAATTTTGTCCAATCTCTCGATTGGTTTTATTGCAGTGTTGAGTGTATTGCGTTTACGAGAAATACATGTACACACTACACAGGTCACAGTACACACTACACTTTATAGTTGTAGTATAGACTGTAAGCATAACTTCATGTAGTGTAGTGATACGTCATCATTAAAAGGAATTATTTCAAATGAATCACTCAGCTATCAAAACCGTTCGAATAGCAACCTTTCAATTTATATTTACTCAATAGTCAATATAATAAAACATCTCGAATGAATCATTTGATTGTCAAAATCTTTGAGTAGCAACCTTTCGATTGTTAAAATCATTTGATTATTCCCATCACTAATTGTTGTCTTTTTCGATAAATCTGGTATGACTAATAAGTAAACCAAGCGTCAGTTGACGCACCCGCGGTGGGTGTGGGTGTGAGAGACTGCGAAAGTGGTAAAAAAAAATTTTTTTTAAGTAATAGTACGCCGGGTGAAACTTTTTTTATAAATAGTTGACATAGTGAGTTGAAAAAAAAATTGTCAGCTGCATCGTGAAGGGGGGATTGTGCGTTAGCTGCTCGCATGAACTTGTGAAAAAACACGTAAAATATTGCGCATTTCACAAGGTTAGTAGAGTATAGGTTGCCTCATTCCGATAGATAGTAGTGGGGGGGATGACGTCACTCAGAATATACCATGCTTGCTCACTTCAATAGAAAAGATCAGACGATGGACGCTGCTAATTTTTGGAAATAAAAATCACAGTAACCATGGTAGTGTGATATGTTTTTTCAATACCTAATAGAAACATGATTCTTCTGTTAGTGAAAAAAATATGATAAATTGTCAATTTTGCGATAGCTGCTAAGTGTTATGGTGTTTTGTGGTTATTTTTAATATTTTGTGAATATAAAAGATAAAATAATTAATTTATCAATTTGTTAGTTAATTTTATTCGTTTTTTAAATTTAAAAAATAGGTAATTAACAAGATCTGCCATTTCTTGAGCATTATTTAATTTTTTGTTTGTTTATATTATAGATATTAAAACCTAAATTTTGTAATAAAAATAAAAATTATCCTATTTTTTAACATCTATTCTTCTATTTAATGTCTTCTGCCAAATTTTAAGAAAAAATCTGCACGAAGCACCTAATATAAATAAGCATAATCTTCAACAATTTTTGTACTTGATTTAAACTAAATTCTAGCTGACGTCATTCCCGCGCTTACGCTGATTGGTCAGATGGAATGAGGCAACCTGTACTCTAATAACCTTGCGCATTTCACTTTTTTGCACTGACAGCAGCTGAGACAATTAAATTACCTAGGATTATGATAGCGATATGATCAAAATCCTAGGTAACGTAACTGTCTCAGCTGCTGTCAGTGCAAAAAAGTGAAATGCGCAATATTTTACGTGTTTTTTTACAAGTTCATGCGAGCAGTTGACGCACAATACCCCTCTACGATGCAGCTGACAATTTTTTTCAACTCATTATGATGTCAACTATTCATAAAAAAAGTTTCAGCCGGCGTACTATTACTTAATCGCAGTCTCCCACACCCAAACCCACCACTACTTGAGCAGCTGACGGTCGGTTCACTGATTAGTTATACGAGATCAACTATCGATATCAAAATCAGCCGGCTTACTATGACTTTTTCATTTGCAACGCAAACTCCCGGGCTATTAGTTACAGACATCACTCTTGTTAGACCCAACACTGTCGTACTTTGGCGTTTTGTCAAAAAAAAAAAAAAATATTTGCTAGTTTTATCATTTTCTATATTTGTGAACCTCTAAACCAGCCTATTCCTTAACCCCATGAGTGGGAGCGTTTTTATCGCAAAATCATTTATATAAATCGTTCAGTATATTTTAAAATATGACCTTTAACATTTCGTTAAAATTGGTCCACGCATTTGGTCGTAATCACGGAACAAATAGAATTAAATGCCAAAAATAAAGACAATAATAGTCTATACACATATTCTTGCTTTTTATTTACTATAAAAAATACAACAATAAAATAAACTGATGACTTGCAAGACTATTTTCAACAAGTGTACATTAACTAATAAATGTAATCGAGAATAACAAAAAACAAAAACAGTATGGAATTATTGGATACAAAACAAAAAAAATTAAACTGCAAAACCTAAGCAAGCAATTTCGTAAGAAATAAAAATAGTCTGTGATTTTTGTCTTTTATATGGCAATTAAATAATTATTTGTAACAGGAATTGATGCTGTTGTTATAAAAAACAAAATGTCTTCGAATACATAATTGAATGTCGTTGTGGCTTTAATGGAACCATATCAAGTTTCTTTTTGCAGTTTAACTTTTATGCAGTGAATTGTTTAAATTTTTGCGATTCCAATTACACCGCAAGCAACCCTGGCTCCTGCATTTCCAGTTGTTGAGCTCAATTCATGGCCCCCAAGTCCAAGATCATCTGGATCAGCATGTACAACCAAAGTCCTTCCAATAATACTTGTTGGTCCAATCAAAGATATCTGCTTGTCAACAAGATTGACTTTTCCTACACCACTGCTGCTAGCTTCGATATTACCGAGGTCACCAACATGACGTTCAGCGGCATCCGGGCCACCATGACTCTTCTTATGGGGATTGTAATGGGCTCCAGCCGAAGTGCATCCATTTGTGTTGTCGCCGAATTCATGAACATGGAAACCATGTTTACCTGGCGTTAAACCGGAAACCTCACCTGTTACAGTAACTGGACCTTCTGCAGCCTAAAATGAGGAAAATAATTGTATTTTGTAGAAGTGTGTTGTTTACTTGCGATAAATCATGACCTCCGGATAAACTGCAAGTCAGCTTGGAGCTACATGAATATTAATTATTAATACGTTGATAAATATTCACGGATAATTATTATAAAAATATAAACCAATTGTTACAAAGTCTTCTAAAACCCAAAATTATAACGGAAAAGTAAATAAAGGAATTTCTATAGTATATATTTCTATTTTTTTAATTTCTTGTTTTAACATTGTTAGCATAAAAACTACATTCATTTAGCATTTAATTAAATAATTATTAGACTTACCGGTTGATCAAACCAAATAGTACCCTGAACATTGTCGCCTTTTACAACAACGACTGCCTTAGCTGAAGTCATTTTTATTTCTTAAATCTTTATAAAACGCTTACAAACAAGAAGTTTTTTTTTAATTAAATGATAATAAGCACTTCAAAAAACGCAAGTCGTATTTATACAAGTTTTATCAAGGTCGCCACTCGTCACTCGTCTTTCAAGTTAATTTAGCTACAGTTATATTAAAATGTCCACGTTTATTTTTGTTGCGTAACGAAATCTGGAAAATTCCTAGTACAGCGCATGGTACAGCCTGTCCAAAAAACAAAAATCAAAAGCCAAAATCAAGTCGTAATATAAATATCCGCAATTAAATAATTCATATTCCGTGATAAAAGTCTAAACAGTTAAAACACAAAATTAAATGTCAAATCTTTTTACTGTCAAGTGTCAGTTAAATTAGCATTTCCTGTATTATTTTAAAAACACTAAACAGTGTCAAATTTTTTATTTATATGACAGTATCCAGTTTTATTTTATGGATTATATCGATGTCGTTTTTCAAATTCTGTTGAGTATTGTTGCAGTTTTAGGAGATTTAATTGTTGAACACTCTAACCTCAAATTGTATCAGGCTATATTTGATAACGCAACTCATTCGATTATTGCCGGCCTAATATGGTTTTCAGTTATATTTCATGTAAAACACAGAAATATTTTTACGAACTTATTTCAAATATTTTCGTGCTGTTTTATTGCATCTATAATCGACCTAGACCATTTTTTTATGGCAAAATCTACAAAACTTGAAGTAAGTCGAGTCTATTATCTAAACTTTTTTTATTATTTATTGACTGAAAATAGGAGAACTATTTAATATTGAAAGGGTCACATATTCATAGCGTATAAACGGCATGCTTTTAATTGTATTTACTGTAATCAACTGAAAAAATTGTAATTTCCTTCCACAGATTCTGAAGATGTTTCAATATATGGATTGAAACGTTGATCATATTGTTTTTAAACTATTAAAACACAAACCTTTTTCTTTCGACAGTCCGCCAGCGTTCCCTATTCAACCGATTTACATAATTATCCTTTTTTAATATTGAAGCGTTTTTTAAGGGTGTGTCATCACAATTTTTCTTTGTTATAATGGAATAGTTATGAACATTACTTTTTAAGTTTTTAATATGCTTGTAGAGAAGTCCAAAGCTAGCAACCAAGCATGTTAAAAAGGAGCATTCTGAATTGTTTCTTTATAATCATATATATTATGCCCAATTACAATTAACGTTTCTTTTATTTTTAAGATACTTTTCCAAATATCCTCACTCCCTCGAATTCCTAAGGGGTGGGTCGGTTTAGTTGTTTTTAAATAACCTATGAATTAATTACCTTTTCTATATTCATTGAAAGCTAGGCGTAACTGTTGTGTTGATTAATTAATTAATATTATAATTGTAAACAGATTTTTACTTTAATTCGAAACTTATATTTTTCAGGCAGCTGCATCGTTATCAAATCGTCCTCCGCTTCATTGTACCACAGTGCCATTACTTATTTCATTAACATTGTTGTCGATCAGCTATTTTTACTCTTCAAGACTTGGTCACGAATGCGCTTGGATCATCTTTACCGCTTTCATCAGCCATCATATTCGAGACGCAACTAGAAGAGGCCTTTGGCTTTGCCCGTTTGGCTCCACAAGACCCATACCTTATGCTATATACATCGCATTAACTGTGCTTATGCCGTACACAGTTAGCGAATCATATAAATTTACCGATCGCTGCATTTTTAGATAAAAGGACACTATTGTAAGTTTTATGTTTGCAAAATAAAAAAAAAAATTGTTACAATATTCCTTTATTTTTTGTAGCTGGCGATATCATCCTATATTTTTACATTTTTGTTAAGGCAATAAACATTTCCAGTAACACAAATTTGTATTAACTAAGTTTAATATATTTCGAAGGAAATGTATGATGTGTTGTTAGAAGTTCTTATTATTTTCATACTGTTATGGATTTTTGAATCACTTTTATTGCTACACGCAGATGAATTAATTTCTTTTATGTATTAATTTTTTTTTATTCTATGATTGTTTAAAGACTGATGTTTGTCCAAAGTTTATCATATGTCTACAATGAAAATGTTTGAATATTCAAAATGTCTTCCACTTATGCTCAAAATGTACTCAAAGTTGTCGTTGCGCAAATGTGTAAAGATATTGGATTTAGCTCAGTAATGAAAAATACGTTAGATGTTTTAATAGATATTTTAGACAGATATTTGATAAAAATTTGTACTTTTATAAAGAACTGCTCGGATTTCACCACAATTAAATCATCACCATTATTAAAAGACGTGGAGTTAGCATTTTATTTACTAAAAATTGACTGCAAAGAATTGCAGATTTATTTAAGAGAAACCAACTTTAGTTCTTTCGTTACAAATTTACCACAATTTCCAATAAAGAAGCCATTGTGTTTTGATAAAATAAATCCAAAGATAATTAAACCAAAAAAAGACACTATACGATTCGCAAATTGTGTCAACGAATATGAGGAATATATGAAAAGATGGAAAAATAACATTTCTCTCGATCCATGTACATTTTTTAAATCAAAAAGAGTACATCACCCGATTATTGAGTGTAAAGAGACAAGAATGAGAAAATGTAAAGCTTGTAAAATATGTAATGATTCCAACATGGAAAAGCAAAAGTACATACTAACTGAACGTAATTATAAAAATAAAAATAAAGTTCATTTAGATTCTAACAAAGACGAAAATGGAAATTTTTCTGATACTAACATGTTTGAAATAAAAAATGCAGCGTATTTTGATTTTAAACCACCCAAAAGTCCGCCTCTGACTAAAACCAACATTATAAAAAGTAAAACGATTAATAATGATTATAAACGTTCAGAGAAAAAGCAAGAAACGATCAAGATGTCTTATGATAATGAAAAACAAAACAATAGTACAAACACAAAAAGTAACTGTGATAATTTATATAATAAAAAAATATTTATTGAAAAATATGCCAATGAAGAAGATTTGTTGTACAAACCCATTTCTAAAATGTCAGACAACGAAAAGTTGGTGCTCCAACAAAGAATTGAACAATTTAATAAAGATAGAAATTGTTTTTTGAATTTAAAATATTATATTTCAAAATCAAATAATATTTCAACAACAATAGATGACTGTAATAAAAATTCTATTAAATCTGACGTATTATATAATAGTATGCAGATGAATATAGTTGATAACATAGCAGATTATAATTTGCAAAACAAAAATAATATCGGAAAGAATTTTCCCGTAAAAGATCCATTTTGTTTTAAAACTAATACAAACGCAATACGTAATGGTTTCTCAAGTAATGATAATTATAAAAACACTGAAAAAAGTCGCAAAAAGGTTTTTAAAAGGTACACTTTATCAAAAAAAACTATATTTAAAAATGTTAACAATGAGTTAATTTCTGATTATAAGAATAATCCGGGTCCATTAGAAAATAAATATTATAAAATGGGTTCCAATGTGGGTAGCAATTCACCATATAACAAAGAAAATTTATTTTGTAAAAAATTGATTAAAAAGAAATTTGCGAACACGTCTCTAAAAGAACTAAAAATCAATGTAAAATCATTTTATGGTCTTAAAAAACAGACTCAAGAATGTGAAGAATCTGAACCGCCTAAATTAAAGAAAAATATTAAAAAATCATGTCAACTTTGTAAGGAAAAAATTGTTAGTTCAGTCAAAAAAAACAAAGAAAGTGAACTTAAAACGACCATTAAAAAACCGAAAATGAAGAAAGGTCTCAGATCAAATAAAAGTGTAAAATGGACCGCTAAAAAGTTGAATTATAGTTTAAAAACTGCTAAAACAAAGCAAGTAAGAAAGAGGATATACTTACATGAAAAAAAACAGACCGCAAATAAAACTAAGTGTTACAAAATCGTAAAAACAGAAGATCTGAAAATGAAATTGATTTCAGTCAAAAATTGTAACTCAAATCGTAGTATTGTGGCGCCAACTTGTAGGAAAAAAAGTGCCGAAGAACAAGAAATTCAGTACGAAATCATCAAAGTCGCTGGATTGAAAAAGACTTTATCAAAAACAAATTAAAGTCGTACCTATTGAAAATTATTTTGCCCTTTTGTTTCGATATGAGTTATTACCTATATTTTTTTGTTAACCAAAAAATCAAAAAAATCGCACCATCGCGTGCCTTAGAATTAGTTATTCTGAATTTTTGTGTTTTATATTTTACTTTTTGAAATTAATTAAGTTGGACGTTAACACCCAAAAATATGTAATTTATGCTGAATGTCTGAAAGACGTATTTTTTTATTTTTTTTATAAAGCATTCTGATTTTTTGTTATATTTTAAGAATATAAAGTTTAGCGAACCCACATATTTTAATAATTTTATGATCACTGATCAGTTTTGTTATTTATGTTTAAAATATGTAATACAAAAATATATGTAACTTTTTAAAAGTTTCTCAAATACTTCGGTGGGTATATTATAGATTATTGTGCCATTTTGGTTATTTTTTTAATATGAAAATAGAAATAAATTATTATTGTGGATTAAATTATTTTGTTTAGTGAAATAAATCAATTGTGTTATTACAGCCACACAACAAAATCCATAAAAAAATAAACCAATATAAAATACATAGCACTTTTATGTACCGATAATTTAATAAATTCACGAAAACATTTAAATAGATAAATAAAAGGAAATTAATACGCAAAGAAATGTACCATAACTTTTAACTGCCAAGCTTCAATAAAAATAACTATAAACTATGTGCACTATAGAGTTTCTCTAGTAAGAGTTAGGACAAAGACGCCATATTTAGCCAAAACAGTGGAAGGAGGTGTAGTAGGGATGAGCATCGATGGTCGATGTTTCCATGTCGATGTTCGATGTTTTTGACATCGATGGTAAGGGAACGATGTTTTTCGTACATCGATGTTAACCAGCGATGTTTTCGTACATAGATGTTTTATAAACGCGGAATTGCTAATTTTATTTTCAATACTTAAAGTTTTTAAGAACACTCTTAACTCTTTGTCTAAATAAATCTAGAGTAAGCTGTACACCGGCGGGCAAGACCAGTCGGTTAGGAGTGTTCTATAATCTATAAGATGTGTACGCGACTGTACCGTTGTCGTATTGCGTGTTCTGTTCTGACACTGGTTGACTCATGACTTTTTCCTAAAACATCGATGTTATGGTTCGATGTTAACATCGATGGTCAACATCGATGTTTTCTCATCGATGCTCATCCCTAAGGTGTAGTGAATAACTCATACTAGATTGAAAATATGAATTGGTGCTAGGCCCAAATAACCTTAGCTGTTGGTGGTCTTTAAAATACAATACAAACTCATACTAGAGAAACTCTAGTGCTCTGTTACTTGTAGTGACACCATGTGGCCACTATTCGGACTAATCAACTTATTTATTTTCATTTGGGTTTTACGGGAAAAACCAAAAATCTAGGTCATTGTTCGCTTTATATGCATTTGCTACATCATAAGAAGACAAATTATTGAACAAAATAACATCGCTTTGGTGCTGTGTTTTAATTATTTTGACAAAAATAATCTCCATTCTCCATAAATGAACATACGATAGTCGCATAGTTTCCCCTCCACGCACATAGTTTTGTAATAAATTTTATTTTCATTAGAATTTACTATTTTGTTAATGCTACGAACTGTTAACTAACACCGTTTTAAAGGGTTAATTTTAAAGGGGTCTCTGAAAAAAACTACATTTTAAACTTTGTTCAGCACTCGTATTCGGCTCGTGTGCGCTCGTCTACTACTCGTGCTGAAAACATCGTGCCTGACGTATAACGATATATTTAACACACTTAAGGGGCGTTCAGAAATGTACCCTTGGAAGTAAAAGTTCCCTAAATGCGTTCAGAAATGTCGGAAGTCTATCCATAGGAGAGGACCGGCCGACGATTATCTAAATGCGTTCAGAAACGTAGGTAATTGTTCCGCGTGGAACTCGAAATTACATTGCTCTCCGAGTAGGTACAGTAGAAATTACTCGACATGCGCAGATGAATAGGTATTCATTAAAAATTCAAAATTGAAGGGCGAAGCAGGGGAGTTTACTCCTTAAGAATCAATTTTCATATAAGGCGCCCAGTATGGAAATTTTATGAGGAGAAAAATTTACACAAGCGTTAACAAAAAAGCGTAACGTTTTTCTGCGCAACCTACCTTGCGCACCTTTCAATGTATGTGTATACTTGTAACAGCCGTATACGCATGTATGTATGTATGTTTGCCTACTTTAAGGAGTAAACTCCAGTCGAGCGTCGAAGCTGACACACACTTTTTTTTATAAAATTACTAGCAGCTCTGTCCGGCTTCGCTCGGGTGCAATACACTACTCACTCGCTTCGCTCGTTCGCTATAAGTATAGGGTGTTTCATAATATATGCGCAGGACTTCAGGATGTGATAGCTCGTCCAAAAATATGAAAAAAAGTTTCTATTAACTTACCCTCTAAAATGCACCATTTTAGAGATACAGGGTGTTTGGGGAATTTTGAAAAGACAAGTTTTGTATCATTTTTTCATTTTTTTTTTAATTTTGCAATTATGATGTTAACGTTTGGTTTTGTTACTTGTTCTAACGTTTAAATAAATTTTGTTTAATTAGTAAGAAAAAAATTTTATTTAAAAAAATTGACCATGTTTTTCAACATCAAAGTTGATTTTTCTCGAAAACGATCGACTTTAGAGCTTATGGCCAAGAGTACATTTTTTGTGTAGAAAACATTGGCGGTTCAAATGGGCGTCTCAAAACCGTACTTTTTCCAGTAGCGTAGAAGTTGCGGAGAAAAACACCCACTACCCCTTCAAAACCTTCACCAATTATGACTTAAAAAAAAAAATAAATTCCGCACAAAACATAGCTTATTATGAGTAGAAAATGCTTACAAAAGCTGTTTTCTGTACGATAAACGGTTCCGGAGATATTCGCAAAAAACGAAATTTTTTTTTCAATTTCAACACCCTGTATCTCTAAAATGGTGCATTTTAGAGGGTAAGTTAATAGAAACTTTTTTTCATATTTTTGGACGAGCTATCACATCCTGAAGTCCTGCGCATATATTATGAAGCACCCTGTATATATAAACCTTCCGTGAAAAATTATCTAACTGATGGTGAAAACCGCATCAAAATCCGTTGCGTGGTTTAGGAGGAGTTAGCGGTTAAACAGACAGACACGAAAAGCGACTTCAATTTATACTATGTAGAGATGAAATAATATTAAAAAAAAAACTTATTTTCATTAAATCCATGTTAATTATACGCTTTATATTTCTGATGTTTTTAATAGTTATATATAATTTGAAAAAAGCCCGCAAATATAACCACGAGCGTTCAGAAATATTACATTCCCAGGATTACACTGGGTAAGTAAACGAGATCACGTGACATTCCATGGCGTTTTTCCACGAGGACATATCTGAACGCAACCTATAGATACAACATATACTTTTAAAATGTTTCATTAGGTCCTAACCATAGTCCATAGATAAAATATATGGTCCAGTAACTCTCTAAAACTGCGTCTAACTGCAAAGGTTATATCATAATATGACACCAAAAACATATAATTTTCAAGTGTATATATTATAATACTAAATTGAAAATTTAATTACAAACCCAAAGGAGTCGAGCCCGAGTCGTTACCTACCATAGATTAGTACTCTAACAACTGTGTCATTGCCCAAAGCTGCTAAATTTAATTGAGCGTTTTCAGAAATGCAGTTTAACCTACACCGAAAAAGTAATGACAAAAGTGATTTCAGAGACACTCGATTACAATTTAATTATTACAATATTAATCTTCATAAAAGATAAATCCTAATGATAATACTGCGATAGTGAATTGTTTTGTGGTGTGTAATAGTTAGATAGCGGAACATAAGTTGCAAATACAGAATCGGGCTTATTTCAACAAGGGATTATTTTCTAAAAAGCTACATTTTTGGGGGGAGGGGAGCTATAATCACCTATATCCTATGAAAACTTACATTGTAAAGAGTGTTGCTGACTCTCACATCTTGAGTTAAGGTGGGCTGAACGCTATTTTGGATAAACTGTGCGTCGATGAATAAGGCTGAGGCTACATTGGCGCCGTTTCCGACCAGATCAGATCAGATCCGTATTGTCGGATGTGGACAAACACCAGTAACCTTATTAAAGTGGCTACAGTTATCACTTCAGACCGGGCCAGAAGATGTCAGATTGCAACAGACACGTTCCGACCGTCGGACGATATCAAACATGTTTGATATTTTCGTCAGACTACGGCCGTACATTTGACAGTTTTCAACGAACAGTGTTGTGTATCCTAAATTTATGCTAGCTATTATTACCAGATTGTCTTAAACCTATTTAAGACGTGTTTGAATATCAATAATATTAATATTTATACGTACCAATTATATCAATAATTATATTAATTTTAATAATGTATGCATCCAATAACGCTGCTTATTTTTTGTATTTTATGGTAATATTTCACATGAGATATTCATCCAGAATCTAAAGAACTCATAGATTTCAATTTTAACTTGTCAGATATTATCCACCCTAAATGTAGCCACTAAGTCTGAACTGTCTGATTTGGTCTTGTCTGGAGTGGTCTGGTCTGATCGGATCTGGTCTGACACGGTTCTAGTGTAGCCTTGGACTTAGTCAGAAGGGACACCTATATTTTTAGACTATAAGGAAATGAGTAAGTAAATTCAAACTACGTGAAATTAAAATTTTTCAAGATTTCTTGGTTTCATTTTGAAACATCTATATTATTAATTCATTAATAATTGATTCATTAATATTAGTAACGCAAAACCTCTGTGCTTTGATCTAGAGCCTCAGCTAACACTTAAAAGAGAGTTTAAAGGCCGAGTCACACGACGCGTGATATCTCGTAGAGCCATCACAAGCAGCGTCGTAGCTAGGATCATCGGCGCTCAGACCCCAGGGCAAGATTTTGATTTCGCACGCTTTGCTTGAAAATAGTCATATTCTCATCGCTGATTGCGCCCTCTCCGGGATTAGCGCCACTAGCGCGGGCCCCGATTGCCAGGCCCTAGCTACGTCACTGATCACAAGCCACCACGAGCACGCATCGTGTGACATGGGTCGCTCACAGAACGCATGGCTCGTAACTCGGTGGATCGCCTCGAAGGCGGTAAATGAACACGAATCCAAGGAGTTTATGATTGCTCATAATATGATAATATCACAATATTGACCCTACCTCCACGAGTCATCTAGAACCACGATCCGCGCAACCACGAGACACGCGCCGTGTGACCCGGCCTTAAAACGATCCTTCCAGAAAAATATCTAATTACTTTTATTGCCAGCCATGAATGTTTACGAAATATTCACTTAGATTTTAGTATCAAAGTGAAACCGTATAAATTCCAAACATTCCATTAGGGATCAGAACTTAGGACGTTATCATGGTCTAAACATACACTTGAATATCGCGTATATCTCGGGCTTGCTAAAAATTCATTTATATGTGATTTGGAAATGAAATAATATTTAAGAGCGACATTTTGAGATCAGAAAATTCATTGATGCTCTGCATATAAAAAAACTCGGGTCGCAGTGCCAAAACTCTGCCGACAATATAGTGTATTTGCTAATACAGGCCTTGCGACTTTATTATGTGAACTTAAGTTTGTTTTTGGACAAAATGAAAAATGTAACCCCTTAATACATCCCTTAAAATAATATTTTTTTTTCTTAATTTCAATATTATTATCAATGCAACCTCTGTACCAAATTAAATGCACCCGTCAGCAAATAAATCACTATCCGTAAACTAGTGTTTTCATAAAATTTGTAAGTCCGGTCCTGTCGTGCCGATTTTGTTAAAATTTTAGCTACACATTTTAATCTCTACTAAAGGGTTAAATTCCAATTTTGAAACAATTCTGAGATTTTTTTCGGTATTTTTGGGCCCAAAAACTTTTTTCAATCCCTAAAAACTACCCTTAAAATGGTCCGATTGGGCCCATTTTAAATAGGTTCCGTGCGGTGGTGGATTCCAACGTGTCTACCAAATTTCGTTCAAATCAATTAAGTCTTTCGAGAGTTATGCCGCGAACACACACACACATATATATATATATGTATATATATATATATGTTACTGTAAAGGCCCGTATATTGGTATATCTTAGGTTTTACTAGTATATCTTAGGATTTACCAACTTGTGTTGGTAGATGTTAGGATTTTAAAAAAAGAGACAATATTTCGGGCTTTTACTATTATAGTTTGGTACATGCTAAGTTTTACCAATGACGGTTGGTAAAAGTTGGATTTTTTTAGATAAAACAATGAATTAATTATCTGAATCATTTCTTTCAATTACCACTCACTAACAGTCAAAACCTTACATAATATTTTAATTATTATTATGATATATTTTTAATTATGATTATTTCTTAGTATTTCTTAACACCTGCAAAATATTTTTTTGAATAATAAAAAACAAATAAAACTGAAATACTTCACAAACATAACGTTTACGTTGGCTAAGCTAACTAAATCAGTACTTTTCTTATTATTTGGTATTTTTAATAAACAAATTGAAAAAATGCAATTAATACATTGTTATTTATAGTAAAACATTTTTTACTTGTTACAATAAGGAGAGCTATTATGGCGAAAGCAACAAATTCTTTAAATCCTCTTCAGATCTTACTAATCCAATCATATGGGGGTCTGCAGACTGCCGGCCCACGAATACGAGACGATGCGCCGAACACGTCTTGACATGACCTTTCAACATTTACCATGTCTCTGAGGTAAAACCTAAGATTTACCGAGTGAATGGTGGTAAAAGTTCGAAATGAACGATGATCACCAAGCAGTTCGGACTTTTACCATTAAGAGTTGGTAAATCTTAGGTTTTACTGTAAAATCTTAGGATTTACCGAAGTTTGGGGTATTACAGTAACATATATAACGTCGAGAAATTTTGGTCCGACCCCTAGGTCCCACCATCCGACCGAGGCCAATAGTGTATGTGCCATATGGCAAATAGGGCTTGAGAATAGCCGAGAGTGTAGCGACGCTGTTGTTTACATGGCGTTGCTATGGTTCCTCTATTACAAGTTCCCGAGTTCTAGCCCGAGAGCTGGTAAAAGTGTCAATTGGATTTTCAATTTATTATTAAAAAAAAAAAATAATGAATTGAAAATATGAATTGGTGCTAGGCCCAAATAACCTTAGCTGTTGGTGGTCTTTAAAATACAATTACATATGGCAAATACACTAATAACATGGATTCTTGAGCACCGCACCGGACCATCATACCATCACCGTAGTCCAGGCCTGAATGAATAAAGCATCAATTTTTACACGGAATTTTAATTCTATTTGAAATGGTTTAAATGTGATATAAGATACTTATTTTCAAAGCCAAACCTGCATTTCATGTTTTTGTAACCAAATTTCACAGTCTAGTAATAATTGACGTTAAATTATTGATAAGATAATTTTATTCGTAAAATATCACCTCTTTTTCTTTTTCCGTACATTTTTACCTATACATAATTTTATTGTATTGTTGAATTTATTGTGTACAAGTGTAAATCTGATGGTATATTCGGATTCAAAATGGTTCGTTCAATTTTATTTGTATTAAGTCTTTTATTTTTAATCCAGTCCATAACAAGCATATTACGAAAAATGCAATCTCATTTCTTTTTTTAGAATTTAAAATTATATTTTGTTTCGATATTATTATTAGTCGAGTTGTTTTGTTCGTTGATATAAATTATTATTTGTATTCAATATATTATTATATACAGTCAATATAATATCATAATATGATAATAATATATTGACTGTATATTATTGATTGGATGAACAGTGTACATTTAAATAAAATTGGAGTTTTTTGTAATAAATATGACATTGCATCGATATAAGGCAAAAATAACTATCCTTTAGTTTATTCTTAATAAATGTGATTTTATCATAAAATTCTATTTATTTTAAGTAAATATCTACAATTTCATTTTTCAGAGATTACGAACGGGTCTGAAATCATTGTAATCACGCAGAAATAATAGAAATGTGCTTAAAGTATGCAACCCATAATGATGGATTATGGGAATCCTTTTCTTTCTCTGCCTGTCTCTCTTTTTCACGCATAATATAATAATATGGATAAAATATTTTCTCAGATATTTAGATATTATATAGGTACTAGTTTTCGGCCCTGGATGCACCCGCGATCCGCGTAGATTTTAGGTTTGACATTTCACCTACTGAAGAGATACTAAAAATTCTTTCACTAATAGAAAGCTACACTATCCCTGAGTGATATAAGCTATTTTTTATTTTGATGAATTTCTCGGGGGGGGGGATATTATAAAGAGGCAAACATTTTTTGCATGTAGGGGGTAATCTCTGGAACTACTGAACCGACTCTAAAAATTTTTTCACTAATAGAAAGCTACAACCAGCCCGACTTCGCTTCGAGACATAATAAAACAGGACTTAACTGAAAAGTGAAAATACAGCTTTAAAGCACAAATGTAATTTCATGCTCTTTTATTTATAGGTATTAAGTACCTACCTACATAACGAATTGAATTGTAAATTATAGACGCTCGACAACATAGGTTATTAGCGTCTACCTATATAACAATATTATTGTTAGCTCGCCTCAAAAGCGCGAAAATTTTAAATGACGCACTGGTCGAGTTTTGGCACAGACAATAATCACTCGCACGGATTACTAATGCACATGCACGGATAATGTAGAATTGCTCTAGTAAGAGTTATAGACCAAGAGCCGGGCGTAAATATATGAAGCTCATTTGTGACAGGATGAAATTTTCAGAGAAGATAGTATTAATTATGACAAAGAAAAAGCGCTAGGGTTGCCTAGTCAAATCCTGGTGCGACAGCCGGTATAAGCCAGTGCAAAATGTCAATTTTTATATGTATATGTAATATGTATATATCTATAAATTGAAAGAGCTCAAAATTACAAGTAAATATTCAAGTAAATGTACTAATTTATATAAGAAGTGCACGTTGAATTACGTTGAAAAATAAAAATAAAAAATTGCTACACTAAAATATATACATTCTTCGGGAAATTGTCAATATAAGATTCAGGCAATTCCTGCGTCATTCTACGGATATGAGTTAGAAACCAAATGCGTTGAAAACATAAAGTTATACATAAGTAATTAGACATGCGTATGAATGTTTGCCAAACACAAGGCCGATAACTTATTTCAGAACGGTTACAATATATACATATATACATAATTTTAATTGACAGTTTTAAAAATGTCAAAAAAACAAATATAATTTATAAGTTTTCAATGTGTAACCAAAATTTCCTTAGGCAACCCTATGTATTTCAATACAGCTCTTCGAGATCTACAATATGGCGTCAATTGTATGCTGTCATATAATGAGGAAAGATAATTATGAGCTAATGAAATATGTGTATTTTGCACCGAAAGTGAGCTCCTCCCGGCCGACGCACCAGGATTTGACGAGGCAACCCTAGCGCTTATTCTTTGTCATACTAAATACTACCTTCCCTGAAAGTTTCATCCTGTCACAAATGAGTTATATATATTTACGCCTGGCTCTCAACCTATTAGGACAAAGACGCCATATTTAGCCAAAACAATGGAAGGGAGTGTAATGAAAATATGCCCGTAGATACTTTTGAAAACTTTGGAAACGTTACAAAAAAAAATATTGCGCGTTTCACTTTTTTGCACTGATAGCAGCTGAGACAATTACATTACCTAGAAAACAATTATGTGAATTACACTTTGAATAACGTCAAATTAAATTTTGGCTGAAAAATCGTCACCGCTTTGTCATAACTTTTACTAGAGCAACTCTAGGATAATGAACCGACCGAATAACCGATGTTCTACTATATTTACTATCTCTTAATAATATTGTTCTAGGTCGACAATGTTCAAGAATTATTAAAACTATTGTTTATAATTACCGGTGTGCTGGGTGGAATAATTCTTATTATCATTGGAGTGCTTCTATATTACCACAGTCGAATTAACATCCTTGAAATAACAATATCTGAAATGAACGAACGTAACAGTGAGGCGTAAGTGTGGTTAAATATTGTTAAAACCGCCAGTTTAAAAATATTAAACAATAGTCAAGTTCCAAAATTTAAGATAGTGTGTCATGCATAGTTCGTAACAAGGTTAATGAAGCGGCAAACCAATGAAACAATGTGAGCATATGCGTCCCATGCATAAAAACTGCGATACTTCTAAAATAGTGAAGTATAAGTACATGACTCACTATCTTAAATTTTGGATCTTGACTATATCTAAATATAGGATCTTAAATCTTAACACATATTCTGTCATGTAACTTGGAAGATTCAAGATACCCATCTGATTAACTAAATTCTGTTTTAAGACAGTTGCAAGGCCCTGTGTCGGATTTAAAGGTATGAAGATCCCGCGAAGTGACGGGAAATTGAGGTGCAAAGGTAGCACAAAAAACTTTGAACCCAAAATACCCTGCAGGCAGTGTCGGTTTTAGCACTATCAGCGCTCTGGGCGAGATTTCTACGGCGCCCCCTATCTGCCATTGAAATCCATACGAAAAAAGGCAAGGGATCTGGGATATAATGAAATAACCATTTATTAAAAAAACTAATAAAATTTTACTTTCTAGCCTTTCTACCGGCAAACTCTTTTATTTAGGGAATTTACTAGTAAGTAGGACTCGCCCAATAAACAAGCGGCAGGCGCCCCTTCAAATCTGGCGCCCTGGGTGGTCTCCCAACCGCGCCCTACCCTAACGCCGCTACTGCCTGCAGGTGGGGGTGATGGGGAAATGCACCCCAGAAATTGGAAGTCCAAAAAATATGTAATATTTCTCGTCAACATTGTTTCAGCATCCGTGAAAATATGGTTTAAAAGAAATTCGTAGCTAAAAAAAAAAAAGGAAATTGCTTTCGTGCGCCGTCCCTTGATTTTTAATCATTTTCAAATTAATAATTTTATATCTAGCAGAAATGTATAATTCGTCTCATTTTTAACATTGGTCGTCGCGAGTCTTGCCGTTCACGTTTTATTAACATCAAACTGTTAACTTTTAGTTTAATTTATATTTATGAAGCCTGTAAATTTGCTGAATAGAACATAGCTAAGTTTTAAAAAGTTAAAGATATTCACTTATAGGTATTACAACACCCGGCATAAAATTCATTATATTTAGACAATAATATTTATCGCCTCTCTTTATACAGTGTGTATAAACAGTACACCCGAACATAGGGAAAATAACATTGAGAAAATTCACAATTTTGCAGAAGGCTATGGGCCATAAGATCCAATGTAATTATGTAGTGGATTACATAGAAAAAATAGTTTTTAAACAATCATTTCTCCATATAGCCAACGGTTGACTATTTAGTGTAACTTGGAACCCATGCAAAGCAAAAAAAAAAACAAAACATCTACTACATATTTAGGTACACTTGATCATAAGGCCCATAGCCTACTACAAAATTGTAACTATTCTCAATCTGTCCCTATAGGTCGAGAGGCAGGCGTTAATTTATATAGCTCATTTGTGACAGGATGAAATTTTCAGGGAAGGTAGTATTTAGTACGACAAAGAATAAGCGCTAGGGTTGCCTCGTCAAATCCTGGTGCGACGGCCGGGAGGAGCTCACTTCCGGTGCAAAATACACATATTTCATTAGCTCATAATTATTTTTCGTCATTATATGACAGCATACAATTGACGCCATATTGTAGATCTCGAAGAGCTGTATTGAAATACATAGGGTTGCCTAAGGAAATTTTGGTTAGCACATTGAAAACTTATAAATTATATTTGTTTTTTTGACATTTTTAAAGCTGTCAAATAACATTATGTATATATGTATACTTATATATTATAACCGTTCTGAGATGAGTTATCGGCCTTGTGTTTGGCAAACATTCATAGGTATGTCTAGTTATGTATAACTTTATGTTTTCAGCGCATTTGGTTTCTAATTCATATCCGCATAATTACGCAGGAATTGCCTGAATCTGGTATTGACAATTTTCCCAAGAATTTATATATTTTAGGGTAGCAATTTCTTATTTTTATTTTTCAACGTAATTCAATGTGCACCTCTTATATAAATTAGTATAAATTACTTACTTGAAGGTCGTAGTAACCTGTAATAAAAGTTTTAAAAAAGGTGGTTTGGGGTTTGTTTCGAAAAGAGAAAAAAGGTTGATTTTTGTTTGTGATTTTAAATTTGGTTTGACGTTAAAAATTAATTGAAGCATTTGACTTTACTGAACCTCGATGAATATTTTTTCTTGAAATTCAACTTAATCAGACGCAGGTATAAAGTTAACTAAGCGAATATAAAACCAAAATAACTATAATGAAAAAATGGAAAATAATAATAATTTACTATAATAAAAGAAAAAACCGGTTGATTTGTGAGTCAGAATTGTCAATCTTTATTATGGCAACTTTTCAGCAACTATTTTGTTGCCTTCTTCAAGCCTAAAATTACATTATTAGAATTATGTAATTTTAGGCCTGAAGAAGGCAAACATTGCCATAATAATGATTGACAATTCTGATTCACAAATCAACCGGTTTTTTAATTTTATTATATTACATACGTGAGTGATCAACATGAGTTTCAATATAGTTTACTATACATTAAACTATTCAAAAATGTATCCGAGCAAAGGCAATAACATTTTATGAATTATTATTACTTAAATTACTTATTCTAAGCATACTTATATTAACGTGCTATTAAAATATTGATTTTTTTTTACAATATGTAAACATTTTTAAACAAAACGTAGTTTAAGGTAGTTGCTTTGAAAAAAAGTCAAGAAAATCATGAAATAAAAATTATATATATTTTTTTTAATAAAGGTATCTCTTTATGCTAGTTAAATTAGAAAATAATTTACATCATTGAATGCGAGATATTTTTTGTTGGAAATTGAATTTTTAACATTTTTAATATAGGTAAGGTGCTAAAAAATATCACATTAATAATTTTTCAATAAGAAAAAAAACAATACATAATAATCTATCTGTTTTTTTAATAAAAAAAAATAAAACGATGCATGACACATTACGCGCTGATAATGTTAGTAAAAAAACTATAATTATTGACCACGTAGTTTCAAAATGCAATAACAAATGACATTTGGCGACGTTCCATTCAAACGACTTTACACCCGTACCTAAAGATGTTTCACATCAAAAATTTAAATTTTTAACCGACTTCAAAAAAAGGAGGTGGTTCTCAATTCGGTTGTATTTTTTTTATGTTTGTTACCTCATAACTCAGTCATTTATTAATCGATTTTGAAATTTTTTTTTATTTGAAAGGATATACTTTCAGATCGGTCCCATAGAAATTTCATCAAAATCGGTTCACTAGTTCGGCTGATTTTAATAAAAGTGAGTAACGGCGTGTGATTTTTTAAGGTAAATGTCACTTTTTGACATATCAGACAGCGTAAGAAAGTCGGTTTAATAAAAGTGAGTAGCGGCGTGTGATTCTTTTAAGGTAAATGTCACTTTTTGACACTAAAAAGTAAAAAATAAAAAACTTTTTAACAAAAAAAAACCTTCAAAAAACCACTAAAAAGAGGTGTTGCAAGATCAACAATGATTTTTATTTAGTATTGGATTGCATTTATTTGTGTTTATTTTCCTTAATTATTTTTGTAAATCTGCCTTTA
Organism: Mongoloraphidia duomilia; assembly: GCA_039654895.1. Lineage (NCBI taxonomy): Eukaryota > Metazoa > Arthropoda > Insecta > Raphidioptera > Raphidiidae > Mongoloraphidia > Mongoloraphidia duomilia. The sequence continues at coordinate 38,634,937 of CM077516.1, read as the reverse complement.
TGTTCGCATTTTATTACAACTATTATGTAATTATTACAAGTTATCGTCTTAAAATCAATGTAAAATTATTCATTCAACATTCAAGTTTGTAGTCAAAAACACATTTTTGTTAAACCTAATTTGTATTTTTATTTAATTTTTTGTAAATTAAAAGTTTTGAAACTTGACTACGTACAATTATTTAACATTTGGTGCCGAAACCAGGGAGAACTCGGTTTTATGGCTATTGGATCAACCATTGGATCATTCATAATCTACCGCTGTTCTACAGTTCCGTATCAGGCATAAAATTCTGCATTTTGGTGAGTCATCAAAAATCCTTTATCGTTCATTCAAATACATTAGCACGCTTCAGTTTATTATTTAAATCTATTCAAATTAGACAAAATTTTGATATTTCGTAATTCATTACTAATTACATAATACTTTTATCATTGTACTGAACTTTTGCGTTTAAAATGGCTATGTCAAACGATCTCGCTGCACTGATATTCAAGAGAGGCCAAATTAAAGGCCAACTAACGCGTATGAAAAATTATTTTCAATTTTTCACCGGTGAAGATATATTGCCATTGAAGCTTCGTTTATCGAAATTTGAGTCGATGTGGTCTGATTTCGAAAATATTCAATCCCAAATTGAATATCAAGATCAAAGTGATGCTCAATTACAAGAACGTGAATTATTTGAGAAAAATTATTTTGATATTATGGCGTCAATTCAAAATTTTATCGATTCAAAAACACCTGCAATAGATCTTAACACATCTTCTCAAATTATAAGTCAGTCGCCTAGGGTTAAATTGCCTACAATTGTATTGCCAACATTCGACGGCTCGTACGATAACTGGCTACCATTCCATGATAAATTTTTATCGTTAATCGACGCTGACGACACCTTATCAGACGTTCAAAAACTTCATTATTTAATGTCATCTGTTAAGGGTTCTGCCGCTGATGTAATTCAATCGTTACAAATTTCATCTGCAAATTATAAAATAGCGTGGAAGCTGCTTACGGAGCGATTCCAGAATAAAAGAGTTATAATTCAAACTCACTTAAATTCTTTATTTGAAATGAGCAATGTTGTGAAAGATTCAGCTGCATCATTTAGAAATTTATCAGATAATTTGTCGCGTAATATAAGGTCATTAACTGCATTAGGCTTACCAGTCGACAAATGGGATGCCTTGATTATTTATTTGGTTACTTCCAAACTTGATATTGCTACTAAACAGGATTGGGAAGTATATTTGCGATCTAAAGATGCAGATGAATTTGGAACTGTTGACGATTTGATTAAATGCATTAATCAAAGATGTCGAGTATTAGAGGCAACCACCGATTGTTCTCAGAATAATAATTGCAACAATAAGGGAAACTCCAGATCCTTTAACAGAGCTAATAATTCACAAAGGGATGGGTCTGTAACTCATTTAGCATCACACCCAACCTGTTATTTTTGTAAGCAATCTCATGCCTTGTATCATTGCAAGGAATTTCTTTCTCTAAATGTTTCCCAAAGAATCGCTAATGTAAAAAGGTTAAAATTGTGTCTCAATTGTTTAAGACCAACGCATAAAGCCAGTGAATGCAAATCTGGCTCTTGTAAAATTTGTAACGGTACGCACAATTCAATTCTTCATTTAGACGCCAAACCAAAATCTAATCCGGGTAATTTAACATCGCCAGCCACAGAAGGCTTACAACAAACTACTACTAGTGACACTCATTCTATAAACAATCATTCAAACAATTCATCACATATAATTTTAGCCACAGCTATAGTTAACATTTTAGATGCTCGCGGTAATGTGCGTATTTGTAGAGTATTATTAGACTGTGGCTCACAATCTTCATTCATAAGTGAGAGTCTATGTCAATCTTTAGGTCTCAACAAATCTAAGGTAAACATTCCATTGTTTGGAATAAATCAATCATGTTCACAAGTCAATCATTCTGCACAAGTAACTATAATCTCTCGTTACAGTGATTATAAGATCAATTTGAATTGTTATGTTCTAAATAAAATCACTCAAGATCTTCCTAATTGCAATATAAATGTCAATTCTGTTATAATTCCGCCTCACATTCAACTCGCTGACCCAGCATTTCACATCTCAAGAAAAATTGATATACTGTTGGGTGCAGACGTATTCTGGGATTTATTAGCAAATGGCACGCTAAGGTTATGCAATAATTCGCAATTATTGCTTCGAGAAACTAAACTTGGATGGATAGTGTCAGGTCAAACATCTTTCAATCAGTCAGCATGTCTTCAAATAAATAACAATGTTGCAATGTGTTCACCGCAGGAAAATTTAGATTTCCAGTTAACTAAGTTCTGGCAATTAGAAGATTGCCATTTTCAATCATCTGCAATGACCACCGACGAGCAATACTGTGAAGAACATTTCATCAAGAATACAAAACGCGATGCTACTGGTTCTTTCATCGTTAAGCTTCCATTCCGTACAACTGTCACTTTAGGAAAATCTTTGCCAACAGCAATAAGACGATTCGAACATCTTGAAAAACGCTTTAAGACTGATTCAAAATTGAAAGAGCAATACACACAATTCATGAAGGAATATCTTTCACTTGGTCATATGGAATTTGTATCAACTCTAGATAATTTTACTGAACAACAGGGGCAATTTTATCTTCCACATCATGCCATAATGAAAGAGTCTGATTCTGCAAGTAAGTTCAGGGTCGTTTTTGACGGATCATGCAAGACTTCGTCTGGTTTTTCTCTAAACGATGCACTTTTAGTTGGGCCTATAATACAGCAAGATTTATTTTCGATCATGGTAAGATTCCGAACACATCGATTCGCCTTGAATGCAGACATTGCAAAAATGTATCGTCAAATTCAAATTAAATTTCCGGATAATGATTTTCAACGGATTCTTTGGAGAGAAGATATTCATCGCCCAATACAAATATATCGGCTTACGACTGTGACGTATGGAATTTCTTCTGCGCCATTTACGGCTATTCGTTGCTTACACCAACTAGCTCATGAAGAGCAAATGGACTTTCCCGAAGGATCACAAATCATTTTACGCGATTTTTACGTCGATGATCTTTTGACTGGCAGTGACACACTTGAAGGCGCCCAAATCATCAAGGATCAACTTATATCAATTTTCAACAAGGCTGGTTTTCATTTGCGTAAATGGTCCAGTAACAATCAACAATTATTGAAGGATTTGCCACAAGAAATGTTAGAAGGCAAGTCTTCCGTCAGTCTAGACGCCGATCACACCGTAAAAACTTTGGGTCTATGGTGGAATCCATCTCAAGACGCATTCCAGTACAAGGTATTTATGTTCAATAATCAAATTGCCAAAGAAATTACAAAACGTACAGTTATTTCCGACATTGCAAAAATTTTCGACCCTCTTGGTCTCATTGCTCCAGCAATTGTTACATTGAAAATCTTTCTTCAGCAGCTGTGGAAACATAATTTAGACTGGGACAAACCTCTTCCCGTAGAGTTGCAAGATACATGGACTTCGTACAGGAACCAGCTACCGTTCTTGTCAAATGTTTGTATTCCCCGTTTTATATTTGATTCATTTAAAAATTCCGTTCTACAGATTCATGCATTTTGTGATGCGTCTGAAGTCGCTTACGGCGCTTGCATTTATGTTCGTATACGAAATTCCAAAAACATCAACACACAACTCATATGTTCGAAGTCACGTGTGGCTCCTATAAAGAAAACCACATTGCCTCGCCTCGAACTTTGTGGAGCCTTACTTTTAACACGATTGTTAAAAAAAACGATTCAAGCACTACAAATTTCCGCAGATAATATATACTGTTGGACAGATTCAAAAATCGTGCTTTCCTGGATCAGCAATTCTCCAGGTCAGTGGAAACCTTTCATAGCAACCCGTGTGACTGAAATTCAAGCAGCATCAGCTCAATGGATTTGGAAACACGTCCGGTCAAAGGAGAATCCTACAGATATTCTGTCTCGCGGTTTATCTCCTAACCGTTTGCTATCCGCAGATCTTTGGTGGTCAGGACCTCCTTGGTTACAACAATTAGAAGTTCCTCTCTTAGATACTGATTTGCCTACACTTGATGATGTTCCTGAGCGTAGAAAGATGATAATGTCAGCTGCTGTTGTCGAAAACTTCGATATTTTCAGTCGATACTCTTCATTTAGAAAGCTTCAGCATGTGATAGCTTACGTACTTCGATTTAGTAACAATGCACGCCAATCGATTCAATTTCGAAGCCGGGACACTATGCTACCTATAGAAGAACTCAATAGAGCAACGTTAATTCTTGTGAAAGTCGCTCAGCAACAAGAGTTTTCTCAAGAATTTGAAGATCTACAAAGGATTGGCAAGGTGAACCACAAAAGTAAATTATTCAGTCTGACTCCATTTATTGATCACACAGGTATTTTAAGATTAGGCGGTCGTTTAAAACACTCGAATTTGTCTTTTGATCAAAAACACCAAATAATACTTCCATCAAAACACAGATTAACTGAGTTAATTTTTAAACATGAACACATTCAACACTTACTACATGTCGGTCCGCAAGGACTTTTAGCGAATGTTAGATTGCGTTACTGGCCGATAAACGGTCGTCAAATGGCAAAAAATACTGTTAAAAATTGTTTAACATGCTTTAAGGCCAAAGCAACGTTCAATCAACCTCTCATGGGTGATCTGCCGTTGCATCGTGTACAACCGGCAAAACCATTTTTAAATTGTGGCGTTGATTACTGCGGCCCGTTTCAAATTTTACAATCCAACACACGTCGTAAGATTCCGATTAAGGCATATGCAGCAATTTTTGTTTGTTTTTCAACCAAAGCAGTACACGTTGAATTAGTAAGTGATTTAACGTCTGATGCTTTTATTAACGCTCTTAAACGTTTCATATCTCGCCGTGGAAAATGTCAGCACATCTATTCAGATAACGGCAAAAATTTTGTAGGTGCGAATCGAGAATTGATGGCAATACAAAATTCAATAACAACTCATTCACAACAAACTAAAATCAAAAATTATTTACTAGACGAATCTATTGTTTGGCATTTCTCTCCTCCACGTGCTCCAAATTTTGGAGGCCTCTGGGAGGCGTCAGTAAAATCTCTAAAATTTCATTTAAAACGCATCAGTTCAGGTACGTTATTAACTTTTGAAGAAATGTATACCTTATTAGTACAAATTGAAGCATGCTTAAATTCCCGACCCATCACGCCTTTATCCTCAGATCCTGATGACCTGTCAGCCTTAACCCCAGGTCACTTCCTATTAGGAGACTCACCAGCAGCCATTTGGGAGCCTGACTTAGGCGACATCAGCGCCAACCGCTTATCACGATGGCAGCGAATGCAACAATTGCTTCAACAGTTTTGGCAACGGTGGTCAACCGAGTATCTACATACGCTGCAACAACGTGTCAAATGGCGTGATTCAAGTCTGCAGAATTTGGAAATTGGCACGATGGTACTCCTGTGCGACGAGACCATCGGACCCACGAAATGGAGTCTAGGACGCATTGTGAAAATTCACCCAGGCTCCGACGGTGTCGTACGAGTGGCAACGGTCAAGACGTGTCATGGAAACATTAAAAGGCCAGCGTCAAAACTGTACCCACTACCTATTTTGAAAGCCGACTGACCAACTTTCAAGGCGGGCGGCATGTTGCAAGATCAACAATGATTTTTATTTAGTATTGGATTGCATTTATTTGTGTTTATTTTCCTTAATTATTTTTGTAAATCTGCCTTTATGTTCGCATTTTATTACAACTATTATGTAATTATTACAAGTTATCGTCTTAAAATCAATGTAAAATTATTCATTCAACATTCAAGTTTGTAGTCAAAAACACATTTTTGTTAAACCTAATTTGTATTTTTATTTAATTTTTTGTAAATTAAAAGTTTTGAAACTTGACTACGTACAATTATTTAACAAGAGGAAAATAATGAAATTTTGAGGTCTGTGCCAATTTAATAAAATATGAAGTTGGTTAAAAAGAAGATATTAATCACTATACTATACTTTTTTACCGACTTCATATTTTATTAAATTGGCACAGACCTCAAAATTTCATTATTTTCCTCTTTTTAGTGGTTTTTTGAAGGAGGTTTTTTTTTGTTAAAAAGTTTTTTTTGCATATACTGATACTACTTTACAAAATGTATAACTTTTCTTTTCCGTGATACAGGATTTAACTATTATATTTTATCCAATTTTGAGCAGTTATTAACAATTTATAATTTCCGAAATGTCATTTTCTTAAAAACTATGGTTACCATGCTGGACTAAGGGCCACTTTGTAATTTTGAGCTGTTTCAATTTATACATATATACATATACATATAAAAATTGACATTTTGCACCGGAAGTGGCTTATCCCGGCCGTCGCACCAGGATTTGACTAGGCAACCCTAGCGCTTTTTCTTTGTCATAATAAATACTACCTTCCCTGAAAATTTCATCCTGTCACAAATGAGCTTCATATATTAACGCCCGCCTCTTGGTCTACTACAATAGAGCGCCGCTGTGTACCAGCATCAAAAAATGTAATAGTTATAGTAACAAACTACCAATTTAAAACAGATTAAGTATGTACCTAATATGTATTATTGGATTGTATTGACGGACTAAACGGTGTTTCAGTATTTCAGAATAAAAATGTCTATATCTATCTATATTTTCAAACTTACAGGAATCAAAAGCATTGTTATAAAAATCCAACAATAGCTCCCGACGAAGAATTGTCAAAGCGCGGGTTTTCTATGTATTCTGGACCCAATCAAAAACCGCCTCTCCAAAAACAACACAGGTATACTATCTTTGGATTCTATGGGTCTGTCTAGTATATAATATACTCATTATAGACTGACAACGTCAATGAAACAAAAGTTGACTGGCAGGGGCGGATCTAGGTTTTTCGGGGCCTAGGGCTTGTTGAAGTCCAATGGGGCCCCATTTTTTTGTTAGATTATTGTCGGGTTTATCGTACACTTAAGTTAACACGCTGTTTTGTTAATCGCTGTTAAATTTTTATACATAAAACAGGAAGTAACCATAGAAATAACAGCGAATTAACATAACAGCGTGATTAAAATGTACGATAAACCCGAATTAAGAATCTTTAAATTGGGATTTGAAATTATGAAAATAAATCAATTTTTATGGGCTCTTAACACTTAGGGGCCCAGGGCTAAAGCTCTGTTAGTCCCTATGGAGATCCATTCCGCCCCTGTTCACTGGCTACAAGTGAAACAATTTTGCTGCCATGGTCATTAGTCATCTATTTGTGAAAAACTAAAATGGTTATTGTGTCAGAAATAAAGCCTTTCCTTGTCTGTTATGCTCAAAGAAGTAAGAATGCATTCTTACTTACAGACTCTCCTGATTTTTTAGAGCAAAAATTCAGTAAGCTAAAAATGATTGATTACTGTTTAATTATCTACATGATAGATCACTTAGTTATAACGAAAATTGCTTTTATATAGCGTGGTTACAAAAAGTGCGTATTTTTGACCTTTTGATTATTATTAATTTGTCAGAAAAAATCATTCTTGATAAAAGTTTGTTTATGCTCTAAAACCTAAAAGGATATCAAAACACACATGTGAGAAATTTCAAATACCGTATTTGAAATTTTTCACATGTGTGTTTTGACTATAAGGCAGTCCCAGCCATTTTGAGAAAGCCAGCATTCATTGTAATGTTGTTATAAAATTAAAAGGGCACTGCACGAAAAGTTGCCGATAATAAACCGTTAGAGGCGCTGTCGTCGCTGTAATTGTAATATTTTTCAAAATATTGTGAGTATTTCGTCTACTAGCGTATAGAGGACACTAATATAACAATAATTTTTATAATTGATCTATGATGACAGCAAAGTTAGTAATGATATAATATTTCTGAAATTGCCATGGAAACAATGTGAATAAAAAATTTAAATATTTGAGAAATGTTGACATAAGTGGACACAAGTCGTGTCATAAATAGTTAATAATGTTGAGTTGAAAGTTGAAAAATTATAATTTCAGAGCAGAAAATTAATAAATAAGGACATTTATGAAATCTTATAGAACATGTGCGAAAAAATGTATAAATAAAATCTATTAAAACGCTTGAATCAATCAAAAAGAAATAAAATCTGAGTCAAGAAGAAAGCATTTATGAAATTTCTCCTATTAGAAAAAAATAACTCTATGACAGATCTTGGAATTAGGCAATACGTCTGAAAAGCCCAAAAGAAGAATAATTGAAGTGTAATAAAGATTTAAAAGTGCCAAGTGAATTTATAATTTTTTATAATAATGTGAATGTAATGTCACTTTTTATTACCTATATAAATTTACTTTGTGCTTTTTTATTTTACATAAAATTTCTGTGGTGTCATTTTTGTAATAAGCGATATGAAAAGTTTCATTAGTTAATTAGTTCATTTCACTATTCTTACTTGTAAAATGAATAAAATAAATAACAAATCGAAGAAAATTCATGCATAACAGTCTATAAAATGATACTAATATTTTTAAAAATTTACGTCGTTTTGGATTTCGATTATTTCTTCCCATTTCCCTGGTTACTGAACTATTTTTTTTCAGAAAAACCTGGAAAATATAAAAAATCTAATCTCAATTTGAAAATTGTGTACGTGGTACCAACTTTACACAATCAAATAAATTTCTCAAGAGGAAAATTTGATAATTTAAGTTGTCATATTTAGAACATCTTTGAATTCGATACTTTTTATGTTTTCATGTTAATTGAAAATTGATTATTCATATTCATAGCAACCCGTTGCCTTGAAGAAAAAATCTATTTAGAAAACAAAATCAATCTCAAAATCTTTGAAAAACACGAACTGAACAAGAAATCGAAAACTGACATTTATACCATAAATCAAGATGTAAACAAAACGTACGTAGCGTCATTTCTTAGACAATAGCTACACTTTTTTAGTTATTGATAACACCGCGGTTGCATTATCTGTCATTAGTGACTTTTTACTAAACGATTTGCTGTTATTATTAACAGTTTCGTATTGAAATTTAGCATATCCATTTTTTGTCCTTCAAAGTATGTTTTAAATGTCTAAAAATCCTTTTTCATTGAAAAAAATATTTCAAGTTCAATCTGAATTCCTACTTTTATTAATTTCAATACATGACCCCAAATATGTTTAATACAAAGAATATCATCTATAGAATCTTACAGATCTCACAAATTGACTGTATTGTTTATATAAAAGCTGATTCTTTGAGTAAAAAATTGGGAAAAATGACATATGGTAGCGCTATCTTTTGAAATTGGTGCCAGGCAGATTCCTATTAATAGCTCTCGCAGTTACTGGACTTGCGGTACATTGTGCTATATATAGGAAAGATTAAATGTTCACTGTCGGGCACTGTGTAGTAAGTGGAAACTTTCCTGACGCGAAATCGGGAGTTCTGGGTTCGAATCCCGGCAGTGTATTTACATTTTTCCTATAAGTATAGCCTTCTATATTATAATATCATGGCGATAGGGTCGTCTTAGCTAATATTCTTATGTATTTAGTTACGGTCTAGGGAAATTAATCATATTGATTGTTTATCTTTCATTGTTAATTTATTACTAAAAGGATATAATTAGAATCGATACAGCTCTTCTCGTGTACGGGAAGCATCTGAAATTTTGTCTTGATCTGAGTATAAAAAGGCTTAGCTGACACATCTTTAAACGAATCGAAACCAAATTTGACCTTAAGGTTTTTAGAAGATTTTTCTTATATCCTCCCTACAAATAAGTGTTATAGTTTATTGATGAACAAAAATAGAAAAGTGCGATATTCTCCTATACTGAATTTTTACGAAACAAGTGAATGGAGGCATATCGTAGGGTTATGAAATATGATGGAAATCGTTTGAGCCGTTTTCGAGAATATTTTCTGTTTTTGTTCATCAATAAACTACCCTTATTTAGGGGAGTAGGGAGGAAATAAGAAAAATATGTTTGAAGAATCCACTACAAACCGTAAGTTTAAAATTTGATTTCGATTCGTTTAAAGGTGTGTCAGCTCGGCCTTTTTATATACTTGGACCAAATCAAACTTTCAGATCCTCCCCGTACACGAGAAGAGCTATATCGATTCTGATTGTCTCCTTTTAGGTTTTAGAGCATAAATAAATTTTTATCAACAATATTTTTTTCTGAAAAATAATAAGACGTTATCAAAAGGTCAAAAATATAATGCATTTTTTATGTAACCTCATTCTTACTTATTGTTTTATATATCGATCTCTGTCGTACAATAATATCTAATAAATAATCATTTACAGCAATATCGAAGATCGTAATAATTACTCGTCTTATCCACCTCAACAACATCATCAACAACATCAACCAAATACGTCCCAGCTTTATTCATCTACCAAAAATGAAAGGTTTAACAACAGAAATCACCCACCGCCGCACCGAGTAGATTCAAATTTTTCGTATTAAATAGAAATTACAAATATATAATAATTACGTGACTTCAGTATTCTTCCTAGGAAACATACCTTGGTGACTGTATTTACTATTTAATACTGTCACCAGAATCAAAATAGGTTAGTTACTTCTAGCTAGAAAAAATTATTGGCTTTTGCAGAAGTTAGAAACAAGATTTACTTCTAAGCAGAACCCCTGGAAACTAGACTAATAGGTATTGTAGATATTTTACAAAAAAAAATGAAAATTATTTAAAAATAAAAACTCAAAATGCTGTAAGGACATTTCAAAGCGTATTATTGCTTGATTTTTGATACGACTTCAACGCTAATCTTTTGCAAAGTAATTTTAGCTATTAGCACTGAATTACCATGGAAACCACGTAAAATTTAATGGAAAAAGTACTTTTATCTTAAGTTAAAAGTTGTACCAGACACCCAGCATCAAGGTCGAACCAGAAATCGAGGATTAAAATCTACTTTCAAAGTACCTACCTACTTTCAGTACATACTGAATTACCATGGAAACCATGGAAAGTAGTAATTCTTCTTTCAAGGTCGTAGCAGAAATCGAGCATTAGTGTATAATACCTGCCCTATAATTTAGTAATTTACCATGAATAGCCGAAATGTACTGAACTGGTATATTTCAGTTAAAAAAATATATAAATATGGACTGTGCTATGGGGAATAGTAGTGGCGGTATGACCACCTTCAGCGCAATTTTTATACATAATTTATTCTAGTTTCTAAACTAAGAAAGACAAAGGCCTCATCAAATTCAGCATAATATTTTATATCCTTAATTTGAAAAAAAGATTGTTAAGATTTACCAAGAAAGTGCTTAAATTCAGTATGCTTAGAGAGCACTCTGAATTCAATAAGCACAAAAAATATATAATAGATTTGAATATTTTTCACTTTTTTGATAGAGAAAATAACACGCTAAATTCAATAAGCACACAAAATGTGCACACCTACGCTCTTGAATATTTTTTTCACCTTATGTATGCTGCAAAAATAGATATAATATATTTACAAACAAGCCGTGAGGTGGGTCGTTTATTAGAACTAAAGTGCGACCCTTGAGGTCCACACGACGAACTTCCCAGTTTGATAAATATTTAATAATAATAATTAAATTAGATATTACACAGAAAAGTAATCATTTTAATCATTAAAACATAATTATTATTTATTTTTAACAATAATTAAAAAAAAAAAAAAAAACGGCTGAACCGATTTTTATAAAATTTATGTCGGATCAAAATGACGTTAACACGCCTCGATTGACACCCTTACGAAGTCGATATAATTTTTTATTCGCGAGATATTGTGTAAAATCTACTTTTTTGGAGGTTATTTGGTTATGAAAAAAGAACGGCTGAACCGATTTTGAAAAAATTTCTTTCAGATCATATTTACGTTAATACGCGTCGATTGGCACCCTAACGTAGTCGATATCATTTTTCATTCTCGAGATTTCGTCTTAAAAAGAAATGGACACATACATACGTACGTACGTACGTACATACGTACACACACACACACAGACATCTTTCTAAAAGTAGTGTAAAAATAGTGTAGTGACCTTGAAATATAAAAATTTTTTTCCTTTTTGATTTCAATTTTCGGACCCATTACAATAACTTCCAATGGGAAGTTAATAATACCAATTAAGGGTCGATTACACTAGGCGACTTTACACGCTAGTCGTCAGCGAGTAAAGTCGCCCGCGAGTGAGCGTGTAGCGACTAGTCTGATTACACTGGAGAGGGTGAAAAGTAAAAATGCTCAGTCGCTCACTAGTAGTAGTCTGCTAACGGGAAACAATAACAAGTCCCGCGCGAACTACAGCTTCCGACATCTTGGTACCTACACTACACACAGCGATTTTACTAGCCAGTGTCGATTCACACAGCGATTTCACTCACCAGAGGGTAAAATAGCCTGCGAATAGCAACTAAATTAGGCCGGTCTTCAACTTAAATCGCAGGCGAAAAACGAGTGATCTACACGCGGCGAGTGAATCAGACAGCCTATTACATTGAGCGATCCTTTAGTCGCAGCGAGTAAATTCGCTGGCGACTTACCCGTCTTCAGAACAATCAAGGTTAATATTTTTGACCGAAATGTTTGTATGTTTATATCTAACAAGTAACACTGACTTGTTACTATACTAGGTAGGTACCTACTTTAATAGTTTTATCACAGTAACCAATAAATATTAAAATATATCTAGGTATCTATCTATAACGACGTTGCACCAAATCCAAACCCCAAACGTCAGATTTCCGCAAATAAGGTAACAAAATTATTACAAAGACTAACCGAGTGTTATTTATGTTACAAACTTAGAAATTATTAAATTTAATATAAATGTATGTAATTTGTGGTATGAACATTTTAATTAAATAAATTGGCTTTACAACGTATCAATAATCAATAAAGAATCATTATGTTACTATGTACTTTGAAAGTTTCAGTATTACTCTAATAAAATAAAGGTCAACAAAAAAATGTTGATTTCTTGTTTTCGAAAAGTTATTTATCCAAACTTTTGATCATTATACATTGCTGGAAGGAATGCAAATGGGACATGATTATGTTCATATAATACGTTTGATTACGAATGACCTCTCCCAGTTCCAGTAGCGTAACGACTAAACCTCAACAATATTATTAAATTCTACTCTATTCCGCGCTCCCACCAGGAACGGCAGTAATAGGTAATTCAATTTTGCTGAGTCGACACGTCATCATAAGATGTTAGAAATTTCAGTCTATATCCGTGGATACGACACAAGACACATTACACAATACCTACTAATGTATCTATATCAACCAAAGTCTACAATGACATTGTTTAGTAACAGCATCGAAAGGCTATAGCTAGGGTTATTTGGACCTGCCACCATTTCCTATTTTCAATTTATTATTTTTCAATAACGCTCGGGCACCTAAATTTTATTTGAACAGTAAGAAAGACACGTAAATAGAAATTATCATTCACGTAACTTCAACCTTAAACAGGAGTTAATTGCATAATTGCAACCTAAAAACTTTAAACCAAAGGGGTGTCAGAGTCTGTCCCCTAACATCCTGTAAAAGATAAGGAAGTAATGGTGCTATACTGTATCATCAATATTAGAATTTACAGCTCTGTTAAATTTTTGTCTGACTTTACTTTTGTAAAATTTGTTAGAAAATGACAAAAATTAACAGCACTGTAAATTCACATTGACAACACATAAATAGCACCATATTATATAATGATTGATGATGAAGTACATACCTATATGTTGGGTTTGGAACGCGGGAATGAGGCCCAGAAGGGCGTCGCCCATTAAATATATATATTCCGTTGGAGCGCACTTATAGGCAGGCTACTGTATCGAAAATGAGACACAGTGTATATTTGTGACGACACTGAATCGACGAGGGAGCAGCCGCAGTGATGATGTTGGCGACAACGAATAGGAGGCGGCGCGGCGGCGGCGGCATGAGAGCACCAGCAGGCAGAGATGATATCCTCAAGCCTTCAGACCGGTAACCATGACAACGGCACACTCTATATTCGCGGGCTTTAACACGGCCCATCTGATATGTTTGTATAAAGATTTGATACCAATTACAGCCAGGGTTTACCAAACCTTTCTCTCTCACTCTATTCCATTACATTCGTATCACATTATATAATACGTAGGTACTACACAGAGTCTAATATTATGTAGTGTGCTTTTACAAATACTGCACTTACAGTAGACTCTTGATTATCATTTCTCTTAAAGTGAATCCTAAAGAAAAGTAAACATCTAATCGCCAGTCTTACATGGTGATAAAAAAGAATCCATGAATTTAGAAGCTTTAAAAAAGATTACATGAATCTAAGGAGCGTTTAAAAAGAATCAATAAATTTAGGAGCGTAAAAATTGAACGCATGGATTTAGGAGTATAAAAAAGAGTCAATGAACTTTGGAGCGTAAATTTAGGAGTGTAAAAAAGTGTCAATTGAATGTAGGAGTCTAAAAATTAAGGACATTAGTTTAGGGGTGTGAAAAAAGAGTCAATGAATTCAGGAGCGTAAAAACAGAGAGCATGAATTTATAGGACCATAAAAAAAAATTTTGGGCCGTAAAAAGATTTGATGAATTTTGGAAAATAAAAAAGATTCCTTTAATTTAGGGGTTTAAAAAACAATCTGTATGAATTTATCCCAAAAAATATAGTGTTTATGAAAACAAAAATTCATTGAGAGAATGAAAATTTAAGTGAAATAAAAATCAAGAATCAATTTCATTGTAAGAATGAAAAAGTTATTATTATTATTTAAAAAGTAGTGATGCATCGAATGTGAATTTTGCCCGAATGTCGATTTGGCCGAAGGTTCGGTTCAAAAAACTGCCCAAGTTGACATTCGGTTAAATTTTCGGCTCAAAGTTCGGCTGAAGTTAACATTCAGTTAAATGCTCGGTTCAGAAAACCGACATTCGGCCGAGCTTCTTTTTACGAAGTTATTTTTCAGTTTTATTTCAATAAACATAATAATATATAATATATTTTAATATATTATTGATTGAGAATGTTTTTTATTTTTAAATTTTCTATAGATAATATCCACACCTTAGATCAAAGTTAATAAATAATAATAATAAAAATAATTAATTATATCATCCTTTGACTACTTATATACAAAAATAAATACTAGTAAAGGTAATTTTTATTTTCAAGACGTTCTTAATAATTACAGTAGGTAACCGAAATTCGGTGGTTCATTCATCATCACACACATACAATCGGCCGAATCCGAAGTTCGGTCAAATTTGTTACTGACATATTCGGCCGAATCCAAAGTTTGGTAAAACCTGC
The DNA here is from genome assembly GCA_039654895.1 of Mongoloraphidia duomilia. NCBI lineage: Eukaryota > Metazoa > Arthropoda > Insecta > Raphidioptera > Raphidiidae > Mongoloraphidia > Mongoloraphidia duomilia. Next base: position 38,619,591 of record CM077516.1, on the reverse strand, counting down.
CGAAATTCGAAGTTACCGAATGTGAACCGAATTTCGTTGCATCACTACTAAAAAGCATTAACATTTTCATTGATACATCATTTTTAGTTAAATTTTTAAATAATGTACCTATACGTCCTACTTGACGAATTTCGTTAAAATTAGTCCGCGCATTTGGCTGCCATTGTGGAATAAACAGATCACGGACAGATAAATGAACAGAACGAAATACCAAATGGTCGAGTTATAATGAGACTTCAGTAGCTTCGATCGGTTAACATCAATTAAGAATTGTGTTATATCACCACAAAATGCTTTAACTTTAAAAGCGTCTAAAAATGATGTAAGTATACGTCATTATAATTAATTGCAAATGCAAGCAAAATTCAGCAAGACAACAATATAAAACACCCATCTCTCTGTCCACACATACGTCTAATGTACTATATGGGAGAGTACCTACTCAGAAACAAAAGAGTGATGAGAAGAATGACTCGCCGAGTTGTGTCGAGTAGTTGTCAATTTAAGTGGAAAAAAATGTCTACTCGAGGAAAAATAAGCCGTCGGTCTGTTTTAGCTCTCCGAAGCTGAGTGAGGTGCGATTACTTCCATGTTATATCGTTCGACTTGGCACAGTTAGAACTTCACTGTGTCTAAACTGAATTGGTGTACAAATGTTTACTGCAAATACCATACCATTTTACTTGTTATCTAGCCTGAACTCGCAGTTCGCTCGCTTTTGCCCGCGGCTTCGCTGATGGGAAACCTAACTTAAATTAAGCAGATAATAATTGAACTACTTTTTATTCATTTTACTGTGTTCCATCGAAATCCACTGGGAATGTTTATGGATTAGATCAGTGTAAATAAAAAGTTCTACCCTTTGAGTACATACTACGTGTACCGAATTTAATTGCCAAAAAACCTACATTAACGCAAGCGAAGCCACGGATAAAAAGGCTAGTTTAACATAAAGAATAAAACCGATCAAGCTGGTGTAGTGTGAATGACAAATGTGTGCCGATGTCTTGTCTGATTGCGATCACGGCCAAATTTTCCAATGATAGGTGAGCGTACATTTTCAAAAGCAAGACTATCCGAGCAGTCGATTGGCGATTGCTGCAGTAGGTACTGTTTGTCTTTGATCGGTCAGGGTGACATTTTTTACCATTTTGGTACGGAACCCTAAAAATGGACACCAAACTTACCAAACTGACGCAGTGTGGATGTGGGAAAATTCTAGACGGGACATAGTATATAATATCCTTATATACAGATCCCACACCGCTAGTCTAATCCTACGCATAGCCCCTGTTGTCAATGCACATTGTTCATCATAAATGGAGCGTATGCTTATTGTTTACTAATTACGAACTAGTAACTGCCTGTAAAATAACTACCCCTAACAAGTTCCGCTTTAAAACTACTCATTCCACAGAAACCCAAGCCATATAGCTTTAAGTACAACCTGACAACCATATAGGTACAGTGATCCATTTTCAATCGTAAATCTGAGATAACGCATTTCTTTGCTAATAAAAATAGAACCATACGGCGTGATTTTCATGTTCCAAAATCATTTTCAAAACTATATTTAATATGAAAAACTTCAGTGGCATTTGCCAGAAATATTAAGTCGATTTAACGAACGAAGCTAGTGAGATCCCGCAACTAAAGAAGTTATTTAAAGGGAGTTTTGAGATAGAAAAATTTAATCTACACGGGCGAAACCGTCCCGGGCATAATATATTATAATATTATAGCAAATAATAATAATAATAAATCGCGGGTATAAGTTACATTTTTAACTTCCCATTGGAAGATGTTGTAAGGGGTCTGATTTTGCGAATGAAAAATTTGAACGTATCTGCACGTTTTGAGGTCCCTATAGAGATCGATTCTACAGTTTTTTTCGCTCGCATATTATCTATATAATATTAAATTTGCACCAGACCGAAGCCGGGCCGGACCGCTTATTATTTATAAACTCAGAAAGGAAGTTAATTGGCTGTTAAATCGGACATCCTGTAGAGCTTTAGACTATAAATAACAAGAAGTCAAGCTGTTAGCACACGCTGCAAATTATTTATGTAGTAATTGATCCAATTGTGCCCATGTGAACCAACAGCTTCAACCAGACTGCTTTTTCCCATAGTATTTTTAGTGGAGACTGGAGCATCTTTTATGTGAACATAATATTATTATATTAATTTAATTCATAAATATAGAATGATTCACTGTACCGTTTTCTTCTGTTCAGGTAAGTATAAACGTTAATTTTCAAAAATCAGACATGTTTCATTATACCGAATGTTGCCATCAAGCCATTTTCAGATTATACAGGGTGCTGAATTGATTTGCAGGCAATAGGGATTTAACCCGTAAAATCAAACTTTTGTGATTTCCTGCTTCCCTAATTATTTTAGGAAAAATATCTTCGAATAAAAGTTTTAGACCATAAAATTCTGCATCTAAATCATTAAACAAAATTAATTTTGCATGCTTTATAAGGGCAGAAATTTGATATGAAAATGTCAAAATTACCTCAAAAACAGATAGCGATAGCCATGGAACTTGAACAAAATGATTAGAAGTTATTCTGACAGCTAAAATGTCATCATTTTATTCAAGTTCCATGGCTATTGCTATCTGTTTTTGAGGTAATTTTGGCATTTTTATATCAAATTTCTGCCGTTACAAAGCATGCAAAATTAATTTTGTTTAATGATTTAGATGCAGAATTTTATGGTCTAAAACTTTTATTCGAAGATATTTTTCCTAAAATAATTAGGGAAGTAGGAAATCGCAAAAGTTTGATTTTACGGGTTAAATCCTTATTACCCGCAAAGCAATTCAGCACCCTGTATATACGTTGGAAATGCATAATATGATACTTAGACGGGAGAATATGTTTCCAAAATGTTTACCCCTGACGCATAATGATAAAAGTCTAATCAAAAACGGTTCAGTAGTTTTTGAGTTAACCAGAACAAACATGGTATAAGTACAGACAAGAATGCTGAAAATGCAGTTAATTCGGTCTAGTACCTAGGTGTCCTATAAAAATAATGTAAATTTAAGTTCAAATTTCATTAAAAAATTACAATTACGCAAACAAAGCTACGATTTTATTTATTTGTAATGACATAGACGCTCAACAATAATTATTGAGGTCATTAGCGTCTAATCCAGAAAAGATATTTGTGCACAACTGATATATGTCCACTAATACGTGTATAATGGAATTTTGACGACTAAAATTTATATGGACATTCCAAGACTGGAAACCAATATTGCACGGCTAATAACCGAACGAAGTTTTCTTAATTTCGTTTCCAAGTGTGACAACGACCAGCAAGGCGAGGTTACTGCGCCGATTTTTTGCAATCTGCGATATATATAGACTGTCGCACAAAACTCAGGTCAGTTTATTGTATTTGCCAATACCTACCTAGTACACAATGTATAAAACAAGCGACTAGGCCCTACAGTCAGGTACATTTTGATTGGTTTTTAAATCGATTGATTTTATCATATACCAAGAAAGAATTAGATTACAGGCCTTACCTGTAGTTTTCATTCTAATTTTGTGAACGTTAATGCCTGCCTTGAAGAATATGTATTTGAACATTGTCCACATACAAAACCCATTTTTTAATTGCTATCAACCATCCATATTAGTATATACAGAGTTCACTAGTTAATTGTTACGTTCGTTTAGGTGTGTTTGTGTGTGTCAAACGACATCAAGATGGGGTATCTTGATGTCGTTTCACACACACAAACACACCTAAACGAACGTAGCAATTAACTAGTGAACTCTGTATATACTAATATGGATGGTTGATAGCAATTAAAAAATGGGTTTTGTATGTGCACAATGTTCAAATACATATTCTTCAAGGCAGGCATTAACGTTCACAAAATTAGAATGAAAACTACAGGTAAGGCCTGTAATCTAATTCTTTCTTGGTATATATGATAAAATCAATCGATTTAAAAACCCCTTATATCCACACCATATTATTCACATAACAATTAGAGGTGAAAATAATAAATATCTCAGACAGCTAGGCTGCCATGATTTTTGAGCTATATCTAAAAAAAAATCAAATGACCACTGTCGGGACTTGAACCCGAAACTCCCAGTTTCCGGCTAGGTGAGTTACCGATTTCTCCACAGTGCCCGAGAGTGGAAACCGATCCCTTCTTATATATAGCAATTTCAAGTTGAAAACACACTACATGCGAGAGTCGACTATTCAAATAAACTGCAAAGCATAGTACCTACAGCTATTAAACAGTCGAATCACTATACATGCAAGAGTTAACATTTTATAAGTTTTATCATTTTAATAAACTCGTTAGGCTGGGATGCCTTGGGTTTTACCTATAGATAAACAACGTTTTGAGTTCCTGTGGACAGTAATTAATTGGTATATGATAAAATCAATCGATTTAAAAAAAAATTCTTTCTATAAAAGTTGATCAATTTTTTGACATTTCAAAATAAAACCTAATTTAATATTATTATTTGAGATATTAGAATGTCCAAAATTTATATAGTAACAGTATTCTTGAGAAATTGGAATGGAAAAATAAATTTTAGTTAAGTTTTATTTTGAAAACTCAGAAAATTGATCGACTTTTATAGAAATAATTAGAGTACAATTCTTATCTGAAGTTTTCATTCTAATTTTGTGAACATTAATGCCTGTCTTGAAGAATATGTGTTTGAACATTCTCCACATACAAAACTCATTTTTTAATCGCTATCAACTATCCATATTAGTATACAGAGTTCACTAGTTAGTTGTTACGTTCGTTTAGTTGTGTGTGTCAAACGACATCAAGATGAAGTATTCAACCAATCAGAATGGACCCTGACTGCAGGGCCTAGTCGCTTGTCACTCTACGCATATACACTACTAGCGTTGGTCGAATGGCGGCAGGCGGAACATAGGAGTCGGACTATAAAATCTTGACGTTTCACAGTATTTTGAACAGCTTGGCACAATTTTTGAAAATTCCTATAGTCAAGTTACAAAATTAAAGATAGTGAGTCATGCATAGTTCGTAACAAAGTTAATGGAGCGGAAAGTAATGAAAAATGTAAGCATTGCATACGTGATACGCGTCTCATACATAACAACTGTGCGGCTTATATAAATAGTGAAGTGACTCACTATCTTAAATTTTGTAACTTGATTATAGGTAGATATACGAGTACCTACTTATGTAATATTTAAAAAAAAAAAACAGTCAAGTTATTAAGCTTTCTGTAATCTTTACCAACCTCTTTGTACACCTGATTCTTTCAAAATTTTAGACCTAACACTTTCGCAGAAAAGGGGGAGACATAGTACTTTTTTGGTGCATTTTTATAAAATAACCTATTAAAATCTTATCAAAAAATTTTAAAATAATTTCAAAATTAATATGCCACATGATAAATAGTTTTTTTTTTTTAATTTTCACTTTCTTGACCGCAGAGGATGCAATTTTTTGTAAAACAAACCCTGACATCAGCGTCGTAGCTAGAATCATCGGCGTACCTAGCAAGATTCTGATTTTGCGCTCTTTGCTTGAAATTAATCATATTCTCATCGCTGATTGCGCCCTCTCGGGGTAAGCGCCCCTGACGCGGGCCCCGGTTGCCAGACCGTATAGCTACAACGCTGCCTGAGATTGACAATTTCTTGCCTATTTGACTTCCTATACGACTAACGGATCGACTAACCGTTTAGAATTTACAGACCTGTGACAGAATAAACAGATGGCCGGACGTACAAGAATAAGTCTCACCATATAAGTGTTCCGTTTTTTTACCATTTTGGTACGGAACCCTGAAAATTTAAGAGCGCTGTTAATTTTTATATTTATAATACCACCAACAGTCCAGCTATTTTTATTAAAACATGAGTGTCTCAGTCCTTGATGAACTTATTCAATTAACGATTTGTAAAATCAATATTCGGCTATGCAAATAATTGGATTTATTATTAACTTCCCATTGGAAGTTATTGTAATGGGTCCGATTTTGCAAATGAAAAATGTTGACATATCTGGACGTTTTGAGGTCCCTAGAATCCGAATCTACTGTTTTTAGAGAGATGTCTGTCTGTGTGTGCGTGTGTGTGTGTAAGTACGTTGGTGAACTTTTTTCGGCTCACATATCTTGTGAACAAAATATAATGATACCGATTCCGGACCAATTTCATTCGACACATAATTACATAATGTACACCTGATTAGGTTTGAAGGAAATTTCAATTAACGTTTTTTTTAATCTCTAAGGGCATCCAATGAGAAGTTAGCAGAGTGGTTTTACCCACACACCAAGCCTCTTTTTTATATTATTATAATTAGATTCTAGTCTGCAATAATTCTTAATCATAGAACAGCCGGTATGCCACTTGTCTTTTGATTGTGTTTTGTTTAAGTCTGACCACTGACCAGCCTACAAACACCCATAATAGCTGACCATTGTTTACGACGGGTCTTGGGACTAAAATATACCGTATTTGATTTTATTGTTTTTCTGTTGTCCATATTTAAGCAGTACTTAATAAAGAGAACTATTGAGATAAAAATATCAGGATGATCGGCCAGCGTAGTATAAATTTATAAAAGGAGGACGTAAAAATTCCCACTTTTTTACTTCTTTGTTTACAGATTACTTTAAAAATATTGCTAATTTATATTTTTATAAATTCAAATAAGTTCTTGCACTCCAAATTTTTCTGATAACTGAAATGTTCATATTATTATTCTACGACAAAAGGAGGTGTGCAGTGAGCGAAAATAGCAATTTGCAGCCGGGCGAAGCCGGACTGAGCAGTTGATTAAAAATAAATCGATAATATCAAATGGTACTAAAGTATAGTCCATCCTGGAATAATGTAGAGTAATAAATCATTTTTGACAGCTGATATCAGCCATAGAGATAGGTTCCCAAATTCAGGTAAAGATATAATAAGAAGAACAAAGAAGGCTGTAGGTACCTAATCTATGGTACCACTGGAATCTGTCAAAAACTATGAATTATTACTTTACACTATTTCAGGATGAACTATAGGGCTAGATATAGGGTAACAGTTTTGACACCATCAGGAACGTAAAATCAAAACATAATTTATTTATCAAAGCTTTGTTTTTCAATATTGGATGAAGCAATGAAACCAAAAATTTTTTGAAAAAAATTAAATCTATTTTACAACAACAGTAATATTTACACTCAATATTATTATAAATTACACATTTCTTTGTTACATATTTCACAGTCATTCATTTATTGTCACCAAAATCAATATTTATAACGTTTTTTATGTATATACATTTTTACATAACTTATATAAATGTTATTTTACATAAATAGAGTTCGTAAACTTAGCTCCTATATTGCATTTTTAGCAAAACTGACACTGTGTTAAGCTGTCTAACATAGTTTTGCTCTTCTGTTGTGCAGTCACCCTAAGAACCAACTCGCAAATACGCATTAAAATCGGTTCACCCGTTTTGGAGCTACGATGCCACAGACGAACAGAAAGGCTTCAAACTTATAAGTTAGATATAACACTCCTATTTTTGCATCGTGGGTTAAAATTAATAGTCCCTCACGCGTATCCTATTAAAGTATATAAATTCGAAGTAGATTAGTCTTCTTTCCATTTAAAAATTACAATTTTGGTTTACTATAATATGAACTGCCAAGTTTACAATCTCAAATTAACTATACAGGGCACTAGTTAAATAATTTTGAAATTAAATGCTTCGTTTGATGAGCGGCCTTAACCAATACCAATACTATATTGCGTGGATTTATGTTAATTTATCAATAAAAAATTAAAAATTTCTCCAAGAAAAAAAGTTTTTTTTTTCAATTCGAACTAACAAAAATATCGTAATGCCAATAGGTAATGCAGGTCCGATTGGAGGAATTACAGTTTCAAAAGTGAAAATCGTAGTAAAATGATTTCTTCAATTTAAGTGTACAAGCGAACCAGGCACTATAGGCAGTGGTATCGGAAATATGGGGGCATTGGGACTCGAGCACGCACTGAAAAGTAAAAAAATCAAGTATTCAAAATTATTAAAACATAAAACAATGCAATTATTATAATAAGAAAACAAGCATTGAATTTAGCATTATTTAGTACTCTACCCCCACTGACATTTCAAAGAACCCGGCGCCTATGGAACTCTCAACTCATTAGTAATTACACAATTAAAAAATTGAATCCAACTTCTTTTTGCCAACACAAAGAAGATAGTTGTCCCGTTTTTTGAGAAACAAGAGAAAATAAATAAATAAAATGTGAACAGAAAACTGCAATAAAATCATGGAATGTATAATGTAATCAAGTAAGTTATGTTCAGTAGAACAATAAATATAGTTTTAGGGATATTACACGGCGTAATGTTGGCAATAACCGTTCTGCAGGATTATGGTAATATGTGATAAGTCAATAAAAGGCAATGTACGTAAATACCACATTTTAGTAGTGACAATTACTGGTACTTGGTGTTGATTTCCAGAGCAGAACGACGAAGCTTACTGGAATTTGACTGCCAGCGATCGCAGTGGCAATGCGGTAACTATTTAGTGTAAGATGAATCAACAATCTAGGCTACGTTGCTTGGATACATTTGAAATTGAAATTAAAATTAAAGTTGACGCATCCTCAACTGTCAAAATATAACCAAAACATGTCATATTATCAAGAACTACGAATTTAACAATGAACACGAAGAAAATTTGTACTTGTGGCTTAAGAAATTGTGAATACTCACGGACAATAGCAATTTCAATAAAACAATTTATTGAAAAATTGTTTAAACTGGAAATAACTAATAATGACGCGTATAAACAATACAAAGTATCTATTGAAAAATTCCGAAATCTGCCACGCCGGCGCCTATTGTCATTCTGCTAGTAGTCTATAGTTTCAGTTTATAGTAATTACTCAAACTAAACACTGTACACTAAAATCGCTAAATAATGAAAGCTGAACCGGTTATAACATATTATAACAAATTTGATTTTATTTAAAAATTTCGCACGACAAGCACTAATTATTATTATTATTTTTATTAATAATATACCAGGTGTTCATTTGAAAACTTCCACCAAGAATATCTTGAAAACAAAAAGCCAGATGAAAAAATTTTTCGGACAAAAGCTGTTTCTTTTTTCATGTACAATTTGAAACTGCTAAAAAAGTATGACCTGCTATTTAAAAATCAAAAGTCTTAAAATTACCTTAAAAACGTTCACTAATTAAAAAATGAATAACTCCCCCTTGAAATTATGCTTTTTTTGTCCGAAACATTTTTTTCAGTTTTCGAGATATTCTTGGTGAAAACTTTCAAATATACGCAGGCTGCATAATATAATAATTATACTATAAAATTAGCGTTTAGTTTTGCCGATTCGCTCTCGTGAACGTCGATTTTTCCCGCAAATTTGCTCGCGTTAGTGTGGGTTTTAACAACGTAATCTTAACTAAGCGTGGCTAGATACACAATAGTGGACTTCTATTTGTTATGTGTAGCCTATTTTCTATGTAAATACTTTTTATCTCGTTCTCATAATAATGAGAACGACGTTTACGCCATTTTTAATAGTTACAACATTGACAATCACTTTTGCACAATTTTTTTAAGAAGAGTAAAAACGTCCCCCAATAGAAAATTCGTTTTAAATTTATTTTATTTATTTTTTTATAAAAAATGTAAAAAGTCCCGAATTTTAAAAACTTCCGAAACATGAACAAACTTATAAACTGAAATCTCGTCAGTTTGCAACGCAGACAACTATACTCCAATTATGTAACCGAAATATACGCGGTTAACCTTATACAAGGACATTCATATAATTCATTTTTACAAGCTTTTATTTAACTTGCAATGTATTGTTACGGATCACTCTGTATATAAACGGCAGGCGGGAGTTCTGAGAAGCGGTGTCTGCTTGCTGTAACAACTAGTACCGGCACGAAGGTTCTAAAGAAATCTAGGAGGCACTGGGCTTACGCCGCGCGGCCTATATAAGCAGCGAGTACGAGTGAAGTCAGTCAGTCAGTGTAGATTATACTGTGACAGTGTTGAACAGCGAATATAGTGCGAGATAAATCTGATATAAATACAGTGAAATTAAATATTTGAACATAAATAATTAGAAATAAATAATCTTTGTATATATAGTTATTTGTTAAGAGCTATTTATTGTTTAGTTATTGTTGCCTTCATTATATTATTGTGTTTTTAATTATTGTAAATAAATATTTATTCCGCCAACTCAGAAAACAGTTTTGTAACAGTATAGTTTGTTTAGGTCAAAACTTGCAAGTCAATTTGGAACGACTTTCACGTATCCGATCGATTTGAAATTTTGTACACATATATGATATGTATTTCCGATGACAATACAATAAATCGTTTTTAGAATTAAATTCAACCCCTAAGGGGTTCAAACGAAGGTGTAGGGTTTTTTCTGACTAATCAACGCCCAGGCCAAATCGATGAAGTTAGGAACTTGAAATTTGGACAGTAGATTCCTTTTCTGATGTAAGTATCCACTAAGATGGGATTTCTCGAAATTCAGCCCCGAGAGGGATCAAAAGGGGGTAAAATTTTGAAAGACTAAAATGAACAAAATAAAATATGTATTAGTAAAAAAAAACTTTTTAGAGACAAGCTTTTATTGAAATGTACTAAAAAGAAAAAAATAATATTTAATAATTTTGGTTGATAATTATTATAAAAGCGGGGGTTGCGACTAATAAACTATCATAGAGATAACAACCCCCGCTTTTATAATAATTATGAACCAAAATTATTAAATATTATTTTTCCTTTTTAGTGTGTGTGTGTTTTAAAGACCACCAACAGCTAAGGTTATTTGGGCCTAGCACCAATTCATATTTTCAATTCATTATTTTTTTTTAATAATAAATTGAAAATCCAATTGACACTTTTACCAGCTCTCGGGCTAGAACCCGGGAACTGGGGACTGTAATAGAGGAACCATAGCAACGCCATTTAATTTCCTTTTTAGTGCATTTCAATAAAAGCTTGTCTCTAAAAAGTTTTTTTTTACTAATATTTTATTATGTCAGAAACATAGTTATACCTACTCTATCCCACAAACTGATACAGTAATAAAACTGCGTGCTGGCCTTTGGATCAGACTGCCGTGGGTTAGAATCCCACAACTGCTCATGGATATTTTGTGAAGTCGTTTAGACCCAGCTTCAATGTTTGTTGATATTGGCCAAATCTCGTATAAGTGATATTCTCTTGTATACTTAATATTATGTGCATATATACTCTATATATACAAAGGGTGTTTCAGAAGGAATGGTACACATTTTAGTTTAATATAGTATCATTCATTTTGAGCAAAAAAGTTCATTTAATCATGTGGCCAATTCTCAATTGAAAATGCCACACATTTTTACTTACGCCGAATACGCTGATATAGTAATTCAATTATTGGAGCTGTATCTTAGTAAGCATTGGGAATTGGCCACATGTTTATATAAACTTTTTTGCTCAAAATAAACGATACTATAACATACTAAAATATGTACCATTCCTCATGAAACACCCTGTATGCGGACGGTATACAATTTGATATAGGTACCTTAAAAAAAACTGCGTGATCAGCATCTCTGAATAGTCGATTGAAACTCAACACAGCAGAACAAACAATCACTAATCACATATCGGTTCATGGGATAGAGTGTAGTTTGATTTTCGTGGGGGTGGAATATTGAGAAAGTACTTATATAAAATTCTAACGGGATCTGTCTGTAATTTCGTTTTCTTGCAGGTTGTAAATGTGTCAATATTTATACTGCCTCTCCCTCCCATTTCAGTTAGAATGACTCGGTGAAATGTCATGTGACATATTTTACGTGTGTCGCGGTTAAGTGATGCAACGCATCATTGACAGCTATATTCTACCCTCCTTGATCAGTTGCCGATTTTTTTGATGAAAGCGGTGTTATATTGAAATTTAAATTAGTAACTCCGAAATTAACATTCAACAGTAAATATTAACGATATTAATATTATATTTTTGCCACGCAATATAGTATGGATTTATTCTTTAGCAGTAGTTTTCAATAGTTTTTGTAGGTACACGTTTTTTAACCAGTCCTGCATATTAAGTGCCATCAGAGGCGTTGCTACCGTAGGGAAAAATGGGGCAGGGCCCTAAAGCTCAGGGGGGCCTTGGCCAACCCTAAAGCCAGCTAAAACTATGGTTACATACCTACTATGCTTCCAACTTTAAAAAAAATGCTGTAATCAGTCAAGGTTATTAGAGTACAGGTTGCCTCATTCCATCTGACCAATCAGCGTAAGCGCGGGAATGACGTCAGCTAGAATTTAGTTTAAATCAAGTACAAAAATTGTTGAAGATCATGCTTATTTATATTAGGTGCTTCGTGCAGATTTTTTCTTAAAATTGGCAGGAGACAATAAATAGAAGAATAGATGTTAAAAAATAGGATAATTTTTATTTTTATTACAAAATTTAGGTTTTAATATCTATAATATAAACAAACAAGAAATTAAATAATGCTCAAGAAATGGCAGATCTTGTTAATTACCTATTTTTTTAAATTTAAGAAACGAATAGAATTCTAACAAATTGATAAATTAATTATTTTATCTTTTATATTCACAAAATATTAAAAATAACCACAAAACACCATAACACTTAACAGCTATCGCAAAATTGACAACTTATCATATTTTTTTCACTAACAGAAGAATCATGTTTCTATTAGGTATTGAAAAAACATATCACACTACCATGGTTACTGTGATTTTTATTTCCAAAAATTAGCAGCGTCCATCGTCTGATCTTTTCTATAGAAGTGAGTAAGAATGGTATATTCTGAGTGACGTCATCCCCCCACTACTATCTATCGGAATGAGGCAACCTATACTCTACTAACCTTGGTAATCAGTCAAGGTTAGTAGAGTATAGGTTGCCTCATTCCGATTGATAGTAGTGGGGGGATGACGTCACTCAGAATATACCATGCTTGCTCACTTCAATAGAAAAGATCAGACCATGGACGCTGCTAATTTTTGGAAATAAAAATCACAGTAACCATGGTAGTGTGATATGTTTTTTCAATACCTAATAGAAACATGATTCTTCTGTTAGTGAAAAAAATATGATAAGTTGTCAATTTTGCGATATCTGTTAAGTGTTATGGTGTTTTGTGGTTATTTTTAATATTTTGTGCATATAAAAGATAAAATAATTAATTTATCAATTTGTTAGTTAATTCTATTCGTTTCTTAAATTTAAAAAAATAGGTAATTAACAAGATCTGCCATTTCTTGAGCATTATTTAATTTTTTGTTTGTTATATTATAGATATTAAAACCTAAATTTTGTAATAAAAATAAAAATTATCCTATTTTTTAACATCTATTCTTCTATTTATTGTCTCCTGCCAATTTTAAGAAAAAATCTGCACGAAGCACCTAATATAAATAAGCATAATCTTCACAATTTTTGTACTTGATTTAAACTAAATTCTAGCTGACGTCATTCCCGCGCTTACGCTGATTGGTCAGATGGAATGAGGCAACCTGTACTCTAATAACCTTGGTAATCAGTATATTTTATATATTTTGATAAAGATAACATTGGTTATCGGGCCCAGTTCATTTTTTGCCTCGGGGTCTGTTGCCACGTAGCTACGCCACTGGATGCGATTCGCATATTACGTTTTGAGTAGCCAATTATTATATTAGTATTGAAAACAACAGCTGTTCATTCCAGTGGATTTGGAGAAAAAAACAATTTGTACAATTTCCATATGTCTGCAATAATAAAACTAGACAAACGCAAACCTACAATTTAATGTCGGCTGAAATAGACGGAATAAAAAATAGCATCCGATTAAACATTTCTTTTTAATTAACAACAATATGGCCGTCTCGAGAAAGTAAATGGAGAGTGGCATTTGCTCGCCAGAGCTCAGTAAGGACTGCCAATCACCCGAGTCGCAATAACCAATTTCGCCTAAGTAGCACATAGTACTTACTTTGTAATAAGTGCATTGAAATAACAACATTAAATACTTACAAAAACACCGTAAATGGATATTGTAGGTTAGGTGAACTGTCACATATAGTTTACATTCATAGTGTAGAGTGGCGCCACTATCGCTTACATTCGACCCGGAAAGAATTTCCCAAGGGATAAAAACACTTTACTTTTGATTTGCGAATGCGCAACTTTTATTTTATATTTTAGGTTGGGTATGAGTTCTCGGATGATGCAACAAAAAAATGCAAGACGGCCATATTCTAAAATTGTCTGTTATGCATAAAATAAATAGGTAGGTTCAGTGGCGGCGCCAGAAACTGTCTTGACCTACCCTGGCATTATCCCCAATCTAGGTTAAATGATTTTAAAAATTAAATAATAGAAACATATAAATCATCATTCATCAGTCAACTCACGAATTATAAACTGATTATTAACACATTTCAACCTTAAAGATTTATTCAAATATATACATGTCTTTATGTGCATAATTATGTGTAAATAATATCCAATACTATGTCTAATTTTTTAAATACGTTTTTAACCCCCGAAATTTCCGCAATTTTTCCTATAAATTCTATAGCAAGTAACTTGGGTTAAAATTTTACCGAGCACTGAAATTTTAGGGATGCTCAACACTGGCCCACCCTAACAAAAAATATTAGCGCCGCCACTGGGTAGGTTACCTACCTAATACAAAATAATAATCATATTGTTTAGACATAGAAATATAGTATTCAACTTAATAATTTACTAGAAATGTATTCATGAAAAAACCATTATTCGGTTGTACTCAAATTTAAGGAGTGACTCGTGCGCTTTTACAGGCACTGTTTGTATAAGTGCATGATTCATACCTTAAATTTTGGTACAACAGCATAGATTAATCTAAAAAAACTTCTATTTAAGCTGACATTTAAGATCAATATTTGGGAACAGCATAAAAAATATTTACATTAATACACTTTTTATAACAAAAGTGTTGCAATAATAATCATAGTTTTAATTTATGTACATAAGTGAAATTCATGGATACATCATACCTTCATAATTCCTCCAATGACACTGATGAAAACAGAGGCAGAGCCCGCTATTGGATTTATTCCAATTGAAGACCCGCTGTGTTTGATTGCTAGAGTCCATTTTTTTGCTCGCAAGTGTAGTTCAGTGAAAAAATATCAGTTTTCTGTGGTTAAGTTTTGTTCGAAGCAAACGAGTATTTTTCTTACAAGTCTAACAAAATACAAATTAGTGTAGAACAAACCTAGAGTAATGAGTAACTTAGCCATTGGAATTAAAACGGGTTTAGGCAACGTAGTTTATATTTTATAATATATCTTCTGTTATTATCCCATACTACTACAGTTACAAAACATGTCACATATAGTGTTCCAAATTTTTAGTAGGTATAAAATGTTAGATATTTGTACTCAGTTTGCAATTTTGTAAAAGTAAAACGGTTAAAAATCTAGTTTTTAACAGGGACTAACTAGAACCAAATTTGAGGTGAGGCATTATAAATTTGAAGAAGGTTTCAAATTTTGGGTGACGTAAAAATTATAAGTAAAAAGCGGAATATTACTGTATGTTTTTTTTAAGGTAGGGCATTGGCATTTTAAGCTACGGTCCTGGTTTTGAAATATAAATAACACAATCCAAGGGTAAAAACTAAAAAAAAAAAACCTATTTTTAACTGTAACAATATTTTTTTATATCACAATCATATTTCTTTAACAATCAGTGAACATATTCCTGATTTAGTTGGTACTGTTGCGTATCCACAATCACACTTGTGTAGCCAGCAGTCGATTGCGAACTCGCGTTTTGTTTAGTAGAAAACTCTTTACTTGCAAAGTCATGAGGTATGTTCAATTGTTTATTCGGAAAATCGTGTCTAGTATTCAACTGTTTATTATTAAAATTATGCACAGGCGCTGCACTCAATTGTTTAATAGAAAATTCATGCGCATTATTTGTATTTAAATGCGTATTCGTTTGTTTGTTCGTGAAATCGTGCGCAGACGGATGCACTTCCGGTTGCGTTTGCGCATGATGATGATCTAAGTGCTGATTATTGTTAAAATTGAACGCAGTAAAATGTGCTGTCGGTTGACTGTGCAACAGTTCACTACAATACGGATTATTAAATGTCTGCAAATGATGCAACGAAGTCTGTACTTGTATGTGATCACTTTCAAAACTACTACAGCTACTTGACGACGCACTGAACGGTCTTTGATTAATTTGATTATTCAATATGCCTAAATTGTGTTGTTGCGTTATTTCCGCATCCGAGTATGGATACAGCATGTCCTGATAATAAGGATCGTCAGTTACCGACTGAAAAGCGGGAATAAAAGGAGGATAGTCCGATTGATAAGCGGTTAATCCGCCACTAGAGTCGCTGAAATCATCTTCGGTTTGTGGAGGTGCTGCGACAACAGCCGAAGCCGTTGCGGTCACAGGATGTGACGTCACGTTCGTGCTTGCGCGCGCATACTTGTGTCCGTTGGTTGGAATGTGACGAGAAGAAGGCAGCAACGGCGAACGGCGATCTGCCGCGTGTCGATCTGATGCCGATGTCCATTCCGACGGATTCGTCTGTCGTTCCGGGGAAACAGTTGTTGGCACGGCTGGAGAATGTTCTTGACGAGCCGTTCCTTGTTCTGTGCTTAGAACCAACTTTTCGGCTTCTATTTCACTGTAAAGAAAATCTAACCTTTAAAATATAGTTAATTTTTAAAGAATAAATAACTAAATCATAACGACGTTTGTTCCCTTATGTCCACACCATATTCACAACAATAAGTAGTGAATATGATGTAGACATAAGGGAACAAAAATCGTTGTGATTCAATTATTAAATCAGTAGCCGTCCACCGTAACTCAAAATCTTGTGTTTTAAAGAATATACCTATAGGAGATTTTTAAAAACTCATCCCCGGATCAAACCGTAACTGATTTAAATATTTTTTGCTGACTATATTCAGTGCCGGTGCTTATAGGAAGTCTTTAATTTCTTGTAGAAAAAAACGAAAAACGCAAAGCTTGAGACTGCTGAATTTATTTTAAACAAGAGTAATGCAACAATCTTTAATTATCATTTCTTACGTCTTTTCCTTTGCACCAATTTTGTCATCAATTCCTTCGTGTTGCTGCTGTGATATTTATATTAAAATATAGGTACATATTGTCAATTTTTAAATGGGTCTACCTAACTTGTACAAAACTGTGCCCCTCAAAGGTTCATACTATGTCCATATGAGGTCTGCGCCATGGCGACTGCACCGGCACTATAGGTACTACTAAATTTCACAGTTCAAATATATTATTATTTTTTTTAAATTTATCTTAAAAGACTATTGAATTAAAAGTTAAAAAACAATTTTCATCGATATAGTGTAATGGTACTTCATCGATCTCGTTTTAATGTCAATGCGTTTTAAGTAATAGTTTTACTTTTATATGAAACAAGCGGCCCCGTCCGGCTTCGCCCGGGTGCTAAGAAAGCCCGGGTGCAATACACTACTCACTCGCTTCGCTCGTTCGTTTGAATATTATAATTACATTACATACTCGCTTCGCTCGTTCGCTATATACAGTGTGTCCACAGACTCATCCTCAACATGGGGATCTCCGTTGTTATGGGAGATAGAGATTTGGTTAAATGAGACAAAATGTGCAGAATCTCTAGTACTACTACCCTGCGTAGTCAAACTTTCCATATTTTGCTTGGTTCGCGACCGACAGTTGAAAAACCAGATTTACCCATTTTCGTTTTTTGTTTATAACTCGCTTATTAAGTAAGTTAGAAAAAAAATATTTTCACTTTCTTAAGGCCCTTTTTTATGAAGATTTCAAATCTCTTTTCATATTTTTATTTACTTTTATAGTTTTAGAGATACTTGTATTAACTTTGTTTTTTTAAATACACGTCAAAGATGGCCATGACACCATTCGAAAGAGATTTTTTTTCTCTTTAATTTGGTATGAGGGTTGATGGATTTATTTTCAAAAGTAACAGAGTTATACGTAAAACACTGATTTTTAATAGACGGCTATGCTATATTAACTGATAAAACAACAGAAGGCTTAGCAAACAGTTGAAATTCGCGTTGGCTTAGTAAACGGTTGTTTTGTTTTAGCTGTCAAAGTGTAGTTTGTTGCTAATTTGTCAGTTTACTAAGTGATTTATTAAATTTACTTTTGTTATCATGGAACCATTTTGTAACAATGAAAAATAAGCGATTTTCAACAATTGATCGTAAAACAGTAGTTTTGTCTTCTTCACTTATTCGCGTTGACTTAGTAAACGGCTTTTTAAATGATCCATAGTTTATTAAATGTACTCGTAAGTTTCTGTAAATAAACGAATGAAGTTGTCTTCGTTCTGGATACTGATTGAAGTACATTTCTGCAGCTCTGGTCGAATTTTTCTGACATAGAATGTAACAAAATAACATATCAAATTTTTCATTGTTACAAAATGGTTCCATGATAACAAAAGTAAATTTAATAAATCACTTAGTAAACTGACAAATTAGCAACAAACTACACCTTGACAGCTAAAACAAAACAGCCGTTTACTAAGCCAACGCGAATTTCAACTGTTTGCTAAACCTTCGGTTGTTTTATCAATTAATTTAGCATAGCCTACTATTAAAAATCAGTGTTTTACGTATAACTCTGTTATTTTTGAAAATAAATCCATCAACCCTCATATCAAATTAAAGAGAAAAAAAATCTCTTTCGAATGATGTCATGGCCATCTTTGACGTGTATTTAAAAAAACAAAGTTAATACAAGTATCTCTAAAACCTTTAAAAGTAAATAAAAATATGAAAAGAGATTTGAAATCTTCATATTCGAACCAGTAATTCCTGAGATTAGCGCGTTCAACCAAACAAACAAACAAACAAACTCTTCAGCTTTATAATATTAGTATAGATAGTTTTTGAAGAGACTTACCTCAGAACATAATTCACGGAGACAATACAATGCGGTCGAGATGATCTGGAGTTATGCACTATAGTTGCATAACTCTGCATCCAGACCCAACCACCGCCCTTACATAGAAACCGGAAATACTTGCTGGTCACTTGGCCTTTATGTAATACTGAAAATAAATAACAAAAAAATAAAAAAACACTGGTCGCTGTACCAAACCTCAACGATAATGTAGTGTCATAGCTTAAAGAGATATCAGCTGAATCACTCGTAGTGTGAACCTAATTCGCGCATACATACTGCGCAAGCTAAGCGACCGCCATGTTCTTAGAAGGCACAGATGTCAGTTCTATGACTAAAACTGTCGTATCAGTCATGGTTTGTGGTATCAGTCGTTAGCGCGCGCTTAATATAGCTGTGTTCAAGGGAAATTCGCTGACAAACATCAAAGTGCAGTTGAATTAATCTGCTGATATTTCTTTATGCAATAGAAAAACCTATAACACGAGATACAGTTTATACCATGGAAATCCCCATGAGGCAATGATGAAAAACCGGCAAAGCCGTGTTGGGCACGCACATGATAGGGTTCCGTAGTGTTCGTGTAACGTATTTATTTATAAGACCTATTTCACCATAACAAAGCTTGCTTCCGAAAAAGAGTTCTTTCTAAATTTTTATATTTTTGCTACAGTGTCCATTATAATTTTTATTGAAAGTACTAACTAAAGGCTACACATATTCAGGATTTTTTCAGATATTTTGCATCTATAGAAATTAGAGGGAGGGGGACGCTTTGATAACGACTTTGAAAGCAAATATCTCGTGACTGAAGGGTTAAAATCAAAAGGTCCTAAAACATGTTTTGTAGTATTTTAGGAGACCTATCGAAAGACACCCCACTCAATGGGGACGTGAAAAAATATTGAATACACTTTTAATTCTATGGGAGGGGATCCAAAAAAAGCATGATTTTGGATCATCATAATATACCAAATTTCATCTTCAGATGTTTATAAAATGTGAGGATAGACGAACTAACTGACCGAAACTATAAGGGTTCCTAGTTTCTTTTATTCATTGTAGATTATAGACGTTCGACAACTAAGGTCATTTACGTCTTAATTAACAAATTAGGTACATAGATTTAATTAATAGATTGAAAATGGCACCACAAACATCCATGAGCGGAGATGCGGTCCTAGTTTCTACGGAACCCTAAAAAGGCACTATATAAGTATTATTAATGCAGATACAAAATCGTTAACAAGATTTGATGGTCCTCATGGCGCAGGATTTTAAAAAGTCTTTTATTCAAATTAAATAACAAAAGCTATGCACGTATTTTATTGTGCTATTTTCCTTTTAATAACAAACCATTTCCGTCAGTCGTGCCTGCAGTAATGAGACAACAAAATAGGGAAGTAAAAACGAATATCCCAAAAACTTGTCAGAACTAAGTTTCGAAATCTCTATTCATCATTGGCACAGAGCAGCGTTTCCTAAACTGTGGTCCGTAAGTATATCCGAGGTGTTCCGCGGGCTCATCTCTGGTGTAAGTGGGCAAAACTATATACAGTTTGTGAACGCCGTTCGGCAAATAGTGATATATTGTTTACACTACACACTACGCAAAATATACATCTAAACGTTATAAATTGACATTTATACACTTCAAAAAAATTAAATAAATAAATTAATCTTGATTTATATTAATGGGGGTTCGCGATAATTTTGCTAATCACTAAGGAGTCCGTAGGCTTAAAAGTTTAAGAAACGCTGGAATAGAGAAATTGGATAACGCATTATCTCAACAATGTGTTGAAAATATTAGTCTATTACAGTGTTTCCCAAAATGGGCGATATCGCCTCCTGGGGACGCTAAAGCGATCCAGGGGGTGTATATAGTAACCTCGAGGGACGTTGAATAAAAATAAAGGGGCGGTGGAAGCATAAAGACAGAAGAAGAAAATTTTGAAATATTCTTTATACATAAACATAAGAAATACAATCAATATGATTAGACACCTATACCGTAACTAAATTCACTATATTAGTGAAATTAACATAAGAATATCAGACGAATTATCGCCATGATATTTATATAGAAGGCTATATAGGAAAAATGTAAATGCACCGCCGGGAATCGAACCCAGAACTCCCAATTTCGCGTCGGGTAAGTTTCCAGTTACTACACAGTGCCCAACAGCGTACATTTAATTCTTCCTATATATGCAACGATAACCACAGATCCATTAACTGCGAGAGCTATTATTTTATAACAACATTACGAATGAATGTTGGCTTTCTCATGGCCCGGACGCGCCTTATAAATCAAATTATAACGGGAAATCTATATACGGTTTTTAATATAAACATAAGAAATACAATCAATATGATTAGACACCTATACCGTAACTAAATTCACTATATTAGTGAAATTAACATAAGAATATCAGACGAATTATCGCCATGATATTTATATAGAAGGCTATATAGGAAAAATGTAAATGCACCGCCGGGAATCGAACCCAGAACTCTCAATTTCGCGTCGGGTAAGTTTCCAGTTACTACACAGTGCCCAACAGCGTACATTTAATTCTTCCATGGCGTCCGGGCCATGAGAAAGCCAGCATTCATTCGTAATGTTGTTATAAAATAATAGCTCTCGCAGTTAATGGATCTGTGGTCATCGTTGCTATATAGGAAGAATTAAATGTACGCTGTTGGGCACTGTGTAGTAACTGGAAACTTACCCGACGCGAAATTGGGAGTTCTGGGTTCGATTCCCGGCGATGCATTTACATTTTTCCTATATAGCCTTCTATATAAATATCATGGCGATAATTCGTCTGATATTCTTATGTTAATTTCACTAATATAGTGATTAGTGAATTTAGTTACGGTATAGGTGTCTAATCATATTGATTGTATTTCTTATGTTTATATTAAAAACCGTATATAGATTTCTCGTTATAATTTCTTTATACATGTTTCAACTGTTGTGTAATAGTAGATTGTATATCTAGATGTGTAATGAACTATATTACGACGAGTAATTACAGTATTAAAAACGAGCGATAGCGAGTTTTCTGTAAAATTTAAGCGAAGGCAAATATTTCGCATAGTTACCTAGCTAGACAACGCGACTACATATATAACAAGGAAAAGCTCGCGTTTTTAGCCTCACAGGTCTCATTGATCCATAAAAAAAATTACATTGTATTTTCCTATGTTCGGTACTATCGTTTACACATTATGTAGTAGATAGTAAGTTTTGAACGAGAGTAGACAAGAAGATAATACCTTGAAAATATTCAAGACTTCTATAAAAAATCAATTATTGCTTCTTCTTTGCATTTTTAACTCAATGTCCACACCCTGCACTGTACCACGCGGGTACAGACGTTGTTATCATTACGTATATTTGCACAGGCGCTCCATTCTCAGTCGCACATCACTAATACAGAACAGACGAGTAAGTACACACAATACCTACATCCTGCTCCCGTTAATGGTTATTGTGTTCGGTTATCTCTTTTCAACAGGCGTCATTCTGTGTGTCAACCTTCATACGTATAACATTTCCATAGCCCAAAGACAAACTGGCTCATGTCGCATTTTTTGTAATTTTTTAAGTGACATTTCTTAGTTTGCAGTAACGCATATAAAATTTTCTGTCACGAAAATTGATGATGGGAGTGACGTCACGCGTATGCTTAAAAAACGATCAATATGTAAAACGATCACGTGACGTGTATGGCTGAGCATAACTGCCTAATCTTCACATCAAAAAATTTAGACATGAAAATATCATATTCCGCATGGCGAGAGAAACGGAACATTTATGGTGGAAATGACGGGAACAGTTACGGAAATTTCGATGACAAAGGAACTGATTATATGCAAATGAAACCCTTTTAATAAAATTATTATTGCCATACGTATGTGCCAATATTCAAAATCGATCGGATATGTGGAAGTCGTTCAAAATTGATTTACAAGATTTGACCCAGACATATTAACAGGTGAAGATAAATAAAAGCTTGTAAATCACCATCGAGAGGTTCCGAAAGGTACCCGTTCTTTTGACCACATTAACCAGGTCAGAAACCTACGTACGTGTGCATAGTTTCAAGTCGATCGCATGTGTGGCAGTGGGTCAAAATTGAATTACAAGATTTAACCCTATAACTAACTAACTATAACAAGTACAGTTAATAAAAAGCTTGTAAATATGTTTTTGTCATACCCGTTATAAAATAGCTACTTTCGATGCATGTATACCGGCCTGCAATGAATAATTTAACAGGCAGGCGATGCAAAACTATTTCCAATACATAGCAAGTGCGGTGAGTAAACGGTTGCCATAGCAAGTTCTGTTTATTCCCTGCAATTACATACTTACGAGTCACGACCTTCACAGCATACTGTAAAAGTAAAGATGGCGACGCAAATGAACTGTCAAAATTTTTTGAAAATGAAGTGAAAAGTATAGGTATTTTGTAGTGGGTATAGCAAAAAAAACCATATATGTATATCTCGTGGCGCGTAATGATGACTCGTATATGACTCGTATACTTAACTGTAAAAACTCTCTATCGCTCGTTTTTACATACTATCATCACTCGTCAGTAATATTGCGGCATAGCTCATTACACATCTAGATATACAATCTACTATTTATCTCTACACAAGTCACAAATCAATACCGATATGTAATAATATAAAATTAGCCGTCTGATTTTTAACTCTTAAAATTCACTTAGCGCAATTTTGAGACCATATTGCACATCTGTACTTCGGGCCCTTTCAAATTCGGTCCAGTAGTTTAGAAGGAAATAGTCGAACAAAAAAACGCCTGGCCTATTAATATACAGGGTGTTCCATAAGTATGGCGAAAGATTTCAGGGGGTGATTCCTTAGATCATTCTAAGGAAAAAAGTTCCCATAAACATAGATCCGGAAATGCCCAACAAAAAAGGGACAAGATCAGCAATATAGGCTACCGAAAGTTTTTAAAATTCAAAAATGTATAATACTCATAAACATTTTGGAAAATTAAAGTAATTTTTGAAAATGTCCATGTCCAATGTTCTGTTCTTTTTAACATGGAATGATGGACGCGTTCGAAAATTAGTGGAGTGTTGTGAATAATATCACATGCCGCCATTATACGCTGTTAAGAAGAACAAAAGCGTGTGTATTAACATTAGAGATGGACATTCATTTAGCGGGTAAGCATTTCCGGGCCCATGTTTATGGTAACTTTTTTTCTTAGAATGATCTAAAATCTAAATGATCTAAGGAATCCCCCCTTTAATTTTTCGCAATACTTATGGAACACCCGGTATAGATAGTAACGGAATCTCTGCTTTAAACGTTTATATTATTTGCTGAAAAAAAGTGTGTTAAAAAATCTTTTTTGAAATATAAACAAGACTTTGGCATAAGCGAATTCGCGTTGTGGCAACATATTTAACACAAAATACGCCTTTAGAAAAACTTTAAAGTGTAATCTGTCGTCGTATAATACAGAATTTAAATGCTCAATTTACCGGCTTAGCGCACGAAAGGTTATCTATATGCTATTCGATCGATAAAAAAGTCACCTGCAGTGAAAGATTTTCGATTATAAAAACGAAATTGTGAATACTAAAGAAGAAATCGAACCAATACTATAATATAATATAATATAATATAATATAATATAATATAATATAATATAATATAATATAATATAATATAATATAATATAATATAATATAATATAATATAATATAATATAATATAATATAATATAATATAATATAATATAATATAATATAATATAATATAATATTATAACATAGTAACAGGACCTTTGTCTGTAAATTCGTTTTCTTGGTTTTTTTTTAATTATTTTTTGATATTGTGTATGATACTTAGATGGGAAAACATTTTTCCACAGTTTTTGTCTGGCTGTGTGTACTAGAATCATTCGAGAACAACTGGATCGATTTTTAACCGACTTCAAAAAAGGAAGGGATTCTATATTCGGCACCTATATGTATTTTTTTTATGTATGTATTTTCACCGATTTCTCCTGTATTTGTGAACCGATTTTGATGATTATTATTTTATTTAATAGGGCATACTTCCGGAGTGGTCCTATATAAATTTTACTTAAATCTATTCAGTAATTCGACTGATTTTAATAAAAATCCGACTGTAACACCGTTAAGGTAAATGTCAAATATCAAGACAGAAGTCGGTTAATAACGTGCAAACTACGTATTGTTAAGCCATACTAAAAAGTAAAAAAATGGAAAACTTTTCAACAAAAAAAAACTTCAAAAAGCCACTAAAAAGAGAAAAATAATAAAATTTTGAGGTCGGCGCCAATTTAATAAAATAAGACGTCGGTTAAAAAGTAGATATTAATAATAAATTGGTACTTTTTAGTTTTTAACCGACTTCATATTTTATTAAATTGGCGCCGACCTCAAAATTTTATTATTTTCCTCTTTTTAGTAGCTTCTTTGAAGGAGGTTTATTTTTTGTTAAAAAGTTTTTTTGGTAAAACTTGATAGGTACACTTGTACCACAGATGACATACGTATACAGATATGTTGTGGCTGTACTAAGTACTAACGAGCGACCCACCTTTTGAAGGCCAGATTTGACCGTCGCATCTGTTAGCAGATTTCAAAAGCTTGAAATAAGTACCTATGTGTACTCCCGACGCTATTTTTAAAAGTAAAGGGTTCGGGTAAACTCCAAATGAAGGACCAAAAATCACACTACAGATACTACAGGCGACAAATTGAAAAAAAAATTCCTGGAAAAAAATAACTTTTTAAAAATCACGTAATCTTTCACACGTAGCCGCAAAACTTTTTTTCAAAAAATCCGCCTGTAGAATCTATAGTACGATTCTTGGTCCTTCATTTGACGTCTACCCGAACCCTTTAGCTTTAAAAATAGCGTCGGGAGAGCGGTAACCGTTTTAAGGCTAGGGGAAAGGATTTGAGGTGAAGAGTGCAGGAGGGAACTTCCGCTATTATATACTCCTAAGGTATCACTCGTTTGTCCGTACATCCATCCGTATCTCTGATTTGAGATGAAAAGTGCAGGGGGTAACTCTAGGATCGAAGTCCTGGAAAAAACCCTTCACTCTAAGCGGTCTTCCCCGCAATAAATAAGAGAAAATTAGGCCCGGGGCATAGCATTAATTTGGCGTAATCACTTATCAAATAAAATTTTAATTAGCTTCTGGCGGCTTGCTAGAGCCGTCGCCTGGGACCTAGACCTTTTTCGCACGGCTCTGAATATTACAAAGAAATAAGTTGAAATGTTGTAATCACTTACACTGATGGTGTGCGAACCTCATATGCATAATATCACAGCTATGTACGTAATGGTACAAGGTCTTCTCAATCAAGTCCTGGGGTTCGTAGCCGGTCAGTTGACCCACTCTGCAACAAATTAAAAAATGTGAATCCAGCATTTAGACAGAAACAACGTTGTGAAAGAATAATTTTTTTCTGTTTTACACATTCATAGCTTCGTAACTGGCGCCTATAGTAACTCAAGTTTGCCAGATTATAAGTTCGTTAAAAATATCGGACACCGTCACCGTAGAGTTTTTTTTACATGCAGGAGCAGTCTAATGTGGTTGTCAAACTCCCTGTCATGTATTTGACTGTACTCAAACAAAAACATACCTATGATCTGCATAGAAAAAGATCGCTTTTCAAGCTAAATTTTGATCAATATGCGTAAAAAAATGTTGTTTCGAAGTTGAAATCGTACAAAAAACTGTTAAATACATGTATACAAAGTTTAAATTGTTTTAAAAAAAATATCGTTTTAATTGATCAATTATTATTCGAGCAACATCGATATAAAATTCTACAATAAGATAATATCTTATTGTAGAATTTCACATCCATATTATGGAGAAATATGTGTGGTCACAATCTAAGGTCATTGTAAAATCAGATTTTCTGACAACGCTGTCTGCAATCCAGCATCAGTTTAATATTTAAAATAATAATAATAAAATAAAAATATGAACTGATGTCTAATATTTTTTTAAACATCACCAACAGCCAGCTGGTTATTTGGGTCTAGTAGATTGTTAGACTTTGATTTTACAATTGCGCTATGCAGTTACTGCGAGATGTGCAAGGTTCGTACCTATACTATATGTTGCGAATATCTCGAATTTTCAAATAATAAGGCCCTTTAGATCGAATGTTGTGAAACGTATTTTTCGGGCCGTATTTCCACAAAAAAGAAAATCGGCGACTCATCAGCTGCAAGGTCCCTTTGTAAGCAATTTTCTGTCAGTACAGTACGTAAAAATTGGAACATCCTGTACAAACATCGGGACCCGACAGGTGAAATGAATATTCCACAGGAGTTTTAGAATACACATTATTACATAGGGTTTGTTTTAATGCATCACGTGTTATAATTCACACGCAGATACATGATATGCGCATGCGCCCAATTGTGAGTGCATTTTTTATACACATCCAATTATTACAGTGCAAATATTTGCGCGTTTCAACTGTTTCAAGAGGTCGTCTCATTTTACTGAAACACTATAATATATACGAGTATATGTGTCACCCAGAGTGCATTTTGTAAACTAATAAAAAATATCTATCGTAAAAAACATTATTTCCAACATGTGTTTATGTTTGTTTTAATTCTATTTAATTATCTGGAGGGGTGTGCAAGTAGTACTCGAAAAATTGAGTACCGGTCGAGTAGTACCCGATCGTAGTCGAGTAGAAAACAATCGAGCCGAGTAGTAAACAAAGGAGTGACCCAAATGGCTGAAACTGTTCTACATCGACACTGAAAAAAATCCGTTAAAACTCTGCAAAAAAATTAAGCGCAATAAACTTTATTGACTTTCTAAATAAGGATTTTCCAGTTCAGTACCTATTTTTTTTCGGGCAGTGAAAAATGTTAAAAACCTTTTTCAAAATGTAAAGTTTTTTCGCATATACTACTCGACTTGACAGTCGATTATTTATTAAATACAGTAGAACCCGTCTATTTAGACTTCGTTTATAACGGCTAACCGTTTTTAGCGACGTAAATGTAAACTCAAGTTAGGTTTCATATAAACGTACTATGAAAGCGTATCCGTATAGTACGACTCCGGTTTAAGCGACCAATTGCTTTTAACGACCTAATTTTATAATAATCGTCCGTTTAGAACGAAATTACAATACGTATTGTTCCTCTGATCTGTAATACACACATATGTGCAATGATTAATTTTCATTAAAGTTACATAATACATACATACATATGTACATACCTATGTATTTGTAAGTGTTAATATATTTTGTTTTATTTTCATAGAAATTAATCTATTGTACACTTATATGTATTATATAAAAACAAGCTTAAATTATGCGGTCGCTTTGTGCGTCGTCCGGTTAATACGACATAATGTCGCCAGTCCCTTGAAAGTCGTTCTATCAGGACTCTACTGTACTCGACTCGATGACTCTAAAAATATTCACTACTCACAAACCCCTAATTATCTGTCAAATATTAAATTGTCACTGTATTTTATAAACACAATAAAATTTAATACGATATACATAGGTATTTAAATGTATTTATGGATTTTTTGAAGTTATACTTCTTTTGGCGCGTTATGGAGAAAATGATGAGAGTGAATTTTTAGGATGCGCGCGCATCGCGTCACGAAAATCTACGGTATGAAGTTAGTCGTTAGTAAAACTTCAACTTCAGACGTTACACCATGTGACAAGAGCGTTTTCAGTTTTGAATAACATTAATAAAAGCAATTGCCATACAAACGCTCGTTTATGCCGCTTTCGTTAAATATGAGTTCGTACTCCAAACCGTACTGTTTTTACATTATTATTTTTCTTGATTATAATACCCTATTATATAGCACTGCTATGAAAGGTGTGCCGTGGTGTAACGGTAGCGGCCTCGCGTCATACGCAATAAGTTCCGGGTTCGAATCTCAACACAAATATGCTTTTTTTTAAATAAATAATTAGATATAAATATAATAAATAAATACATTTAATAAATTAATAATTTATTAATTTAAATTAATTTAATTAAATTAAATTTAATTAAATTAAATTTAATTAAATTAAATTAATTAAATTCAAATTAATTTATTCCTCTAATAAATACAAATCAATATAATAATTTTAACAAAAATAATAGGATTTCCTGCCCAACTTAGGAGACCCGTGCTAGGGTAGGAGTCCAGTTATTTATAATATTTTGTATCTTCACACCAAAGGTTCCATCAGTCTTCATGAATTTACGGATATACAATATTTATCAAAGCCTAAAATGCCTGGGCTATAATAGTGAGACGTATAAATCGGTATACATACCTGGCATCAAGGAATATCAGCTTGAGATCGAGACTGGCCCGAAACATAAACATGTTTGTGTGAAGTTTGATTTCTGTGATGGCCGACGGGGGCAGCGAATGACCAACGGCGACCAGACCCATATTCTGAAAGCATGCCGCCCCCGGCACAGTGTCATACACAGCATCCACAGGCAACTGCTTCACCTTCAAGTAGCCTGAACAATGAATCACCTGAAAACAAAACAATCAAGTAATAAGTAGATTCATTATTTAATTTTAATTAATGCTTTTAAAAATTGAAACTGTAAATTTCGTTTCTCAGGAGTATATCTAATGGGAGAAATTCTGTTTGAAACAATATATAGATATATCGGAAGGACATAGCATTAAAGCCTAAACTATAAAACACGTCCTCCACCATGTTCACTCGGTACCTCCACCATAAAACACGGTACGTCCACCATTAGTGTATATTTGTCCCTATACGGCTGGTAATTAGTATTCTATGTAGGTATACGATGTATCCAAAATTAATAATAATATATACGATGACACTAGAGACGCTGCTAAATTTGCTATCGGGTGCATAAAAAATGTATAATAAGTCACGCCACACTTCAGAAAATAAAAATAAGTCAAAATAAATAATAAAAATAAGTCAAAAAATAAAATACCGTTGACCTTTCTTTTTAGAGTTCTGTACTGGAACCCTTTTACTAAACCTGCGCCGTCTGCCTGTCTGTCTGTATGTCTGCCCTACCTTTAAAAAGCTATATCTTTTGAACCGTAACAGGTAGCCAGTTGAAATTTTCACAGAATATGTATTATTATGGCGGATATCCTATCAAATAATTAAAAAAAAAAAACAAAAAGTAAAAATTAAGGGGGGTGTCCATACAAAAAACTTGTTTTTTTCAACGTTCTTTTGTTTTTGCTCTATCGTATATACCGTTAATAGACTACAGCCAAGTATAGACTATACATATACACACGTACTATGCCATTGTATCTACCCCCTCGAAACAAGCACTCGCAACGTAATGGTTTACGCGCGAGGTTGTCACCACGAAGACCTGGGTTCAAATCCAACTGACGATACGTGATTGTTTTTGTTTGTTTTTTTTAATGTATACATTTTGGAATTTTTTACTTTAAAAATTAATTTAATTAAATTTGATACGGAAAAATTTTGAAACACTTAAAAGAACAAAATAAAATATAAGTAAAGAAAACTTTTTTTGCAGTATGGAACCCTCGATGCGCGAGTCTGACTCGCACTTGGCCTGTTTTTTATATATATTCATGACCACCAACTGCCAGACGTATCTAGACCTAGTACATATTTAGATATTAATATTTTTAATTTATTATTTTAACGAATAATACGCCTTCGTCCGCAGCTAGTATGGAGGGCCATTCCGGAAAATCGAACGTAGCCCAATTTAATAGAATAGATTTAAAACGCTTACTGCTACGCGTACAATAGTCAGCGGCACATGGCACTAGTATCAAGTGATAGACTGATGATAGACCATAGATGTACGCGTAATAGTTGAGATATCAGGGCCCGCTCGTCACCATGCAGTATAATTTAGCGACATACATTTATCAGAGCCGCTTGAAAAAACTGTTATAATATACTACTCAAAGTTCTGACATATGGAAGAAGTTTACTTGTGACATATTTAATATGGCGACATGATAGAAATAAAAAAATATGCATTAGCATTAGGCGGGATTAACTTTGGAAATGGGTTTTTCTATTATAATTTCTGAAAAAATACACAATATCGCGATCGTACATGCGCAATAATCTACACAATCTTTGACAAAGTTCAGATAAAATCAAAATTTGAATTTTACATATTTTTTTCTAAAATGAAATAGGAAAAAAGCCGTGATGTGGGTCGTTTATTAGGACTAAAGTGCGACCCTTGAGGTCCACACGACGAATTTCCCAGTTTGATAAATATTTAATAATATAATAATTAAATTAGATATTACACAGAAAAGTAATCATTTTAATCATTAAAACATAATTATTATTTATTTTTAACAATTAAAAAAAAAAAAAAACGGCTGAACCGATTTTTATAAAATTATGTCGGATCAAAATGACGTTAACACGCCTCGTTTGACACCCTTACGAAGTCGATATAATTTTTTATTTGCGAGATATTGTGTAAAATCTACTTTTTTGGAGTCTATTTGGTTAAGAAAAAAGAACGGCTGAACCGATTTTGAAAAAATGTCTTTCAGATCATATTTACGT
The DNA here is from genome assembly GCA_039654895.1 of Mongoloraphidia duomilia. Taxonomy (NCBI): domain Eukaryota; kingdom Metazoa; phylum Arthropoda; class Insecta; order Raphidioptera; family Raphidiidae; genus Mongoloraphidia; species Mongoloraphidia duomilia. The sequence goes on along the minus strand of CM077516.1, from coordinate 38,587,935 downwards.
TAATACGCGTCGATTGGCATCCTAACGTAGTCGATATCATTTTTCATTCTCGGGATTTCGTCTTTGAAAGAAATGGACACATACTTACGTACGTACACACACACAGAGACATCTTTCTAAAAATAGTGTAGTGTCCTTGAAACATAAAAATTTGTTATACATTTTGATTTCGATTTTCGGACCCATTACAATAACTTCCAATGGGAATTAATTAATAAAAAGAATTTCTAAAATGCTTATGTTGCTACTTTTTTTCAGAAATGTTTATCATTAACAACTACAGTGGAACTTCTTTATCTCGTTTACTGCAAATCAACGTCAAAATATTTATCTGGTTTACATATAATTTGATATCGTGCACACTTTATATGACTGTATTTTATGATCCTTTGAAATTAATTATTCGGGTTCCACTGTATTTTTAAAAAATTACAAAACTGGCAACTCAAACAAAAATAAACAATTGAACACAAGCAAACAAATAACTCTTGTGAAAGTATTTCGTCAAATCGCACACAAAAAGGTATACACATAAAAATGGTGAAAAAAGTGTAAAATTTAAAAAATAAGGTGTAAAATAACAACAATATAATATTATATTAGACACAGTATAATGTGCTTAAATAGATTTACCTATGTATTAAAGCATAACATAAAATAATATAATGTATACAATCCTAATTTGTGCGTTAATCCCCTTAATGTATTCAGTAGCGCACGGGCGGGCGTGACCTGACAATAGACATGCGTTGTGTTTCCTGTGTTCATTTGTTTATAGTAGCCAATAGTAAGCACAAAATATACACAATATAACATAATATACGTACATGTAGGTATATATGCTATAACACCTACAAACTATTGTAATAGTTTGTACATAATGTAATACATACAGCGTGTCCCATTGACTACTGACCATACAGAACGATTATGATGATGACAGAGGACAGGAAAAATTTCTCTATACAGTTTCGACCGCTTTCTCATAGCCTAGGCCCCAGGTACCACCTTAACTCACTACGATATCTGTTTTGTTATATCAATTTTGGCTTCCTTTAATGATATTTAGTGACGTCAGTTGGTAGCTCCACGCTATTTATATACTACAGTAAAAACTCTATAACTCGAACTTCAAGGGAAATGCTAAAAATTTCGTGTTATGGAGTTTTCGACTTATCGATGATTTTATTACTTTAATAGGTAGATATTGTAAATTATAGACGCTCGACATTTATTACTTCGAATTAGGGAGTTTATTGTTCAAAGGATAATATACTTTGCCGTACAGAGGCTGTACATTGTACACGTCGCTTTCTTCGAGATATGGAGCTCGTGAGAATGGAACATCGAATTACAGAATGTAATATGTAGGGTAGTAAGCTATTGAACCGTCTTCCAAATTGAACCCCCTATATGTTTCTAACTTCTCAAATCATTACCTCCATCTATGTAAAATAGTTGAAAGAACAATGTGTATTGGACCTAAGGCCAGTTGCTTACGTCATAGTGCCGATTACGGAAGGGCTTTCCGGAGCGTTTGAGTTTTGTGCATGTTACAGTGTAACATCGAATAAATAAATAACAATTTATTTAAAAGACTGCATTAAAAGCGCCAAAGTCTCTGGATCACAGGTATTTATTAATACTATAAAAAGCACCCTCCAGCAGATAGCTTTTTAACAATTTTTACTTCCCACCTCTACTATGGTAGGGAAGTAATGGATTTAGTCCGAAAAAAACATTTCGAGATTTTAACAGATTTTCACGTTTTGAGACCCTAGCAATCGTTTAAGATCATTTTCTGACTGATGTCTGTATGTGTGTGTGTGTGTGTGTGTGTGTGTGTGTGTGTGTGTGTGTGTGTGTGTGTGTGTGTGTGTGTGTGGTCAATTTTTCGCCTTCGATATCTTAAGAACGGAACAACATACGGGCATGCCGACTGTTCTATTGTGTTTATCAGCCTTTAACTTAGATCTGATTAGATTTTGAGTCAAATCGGTTCAGTGGATCCTGAGATATTCAAAAAAACGTCCTCAATGTCACGTATTAACATAGGTAAAAAAAAATATAAATGAATTCTAGATGTTATAATATGAAAAAAATGTAAATATTTTTTTCTCTAAAATGTGTAGTTTTCGAGAAAAAAAAATATTTTACTAAAAAAAATAAAAATTGTACGTAAATCAAGGTAACCATGATTGTTGCGATATTAAGCTAGCCATCAGTAGATCACCAAACAAAAAAGAGGGCCATGCTTTTTTCAAAGAATAAAAATTAAATTGTGTTTTAAAGACCACCAACAGCTAAGGTTATTTGGGCCTAGTCAAAGAATAAAAAAAAAAGTGTTTATTTTTTGCAAATATTTACTAGGTGGGAAGTATAGGACTGGTCATCAGTCGAATTTTTTTAATTCGTTTACATGTGCAGCTGATTTTATATTATCAGGCTGCTTATTGAAAATGGTAACACCTAGGTATGCTGGTGATTTTTTTCTTACATTTAAACGACTGTAGGGCACTCTTATAAGGTGCTTTTTTTGACGAGTATTTATGTCGTGGATATCAGAATCAAGATCATATTTATACCGATTATTATTATTTAATCAGCTATGGTGCATTGCTATGGGGAAACTCCACTGATTCGAAAAACAGAGTCTTTGTACTTCAAAAGAGAGCCGTTAGGGCTATGGCTAGAATCTCAGCTAAAGAGCATTGTAAGTCAATTTTTATTAATTACAAAATACTAACTCTGTCATCATTGTTTATTTTTCACGCATTATTGTATGTCAAACAGAATATGATGAACTTTAGCTGTAGCTCTAACGTCCACTCTTATAATGTAAGATACAAAGATAATCTTAGATTACCACCTCATAGATTACAAAAAACACACAGCAGTTTTGTCTGCATGTCCATTACTTTATTTAATAAACTGCCCACAGCTGTTTAAAACCTTCCTCTAAGTCAGTTCAGGAATCTTGTGAGAAGACAGTTGACTGAGGCTGGTCTTTATAAAGTGGAAGATTTTTCGTTTATGTAATGTCCTAAACTTGTTATCATTTGACGATGTTATGCCACGTAGCTGTGGTGCTCAAACAAATAAATATCTATCTATTTATCTATCTATCTATAAACATATAGAGACAGCTCATACATGAAAATAGATGTTAAGGTTAAAATTTTAAATTTTTTGAAAAGATCCCTGCACGAGCTTGTTTGAGGCACTCCACCTATACATCTGACAATCCTCTTCTGCGAAACAAAAACATTAGATGCTAAAGTTGAAGAGCCCCAAAAACAGACGCCATATTTCAGTCTTGAGTACACTTGCGCACATAATATAGGCCTATCAGTTGTTGTTGATCTAGGATATTTCTCAGATTCATGAATGAATAATATAATATAGAATTTAGTTTACTAGAAACTATTTTACAATGGATTTTCCAAATCAGGTTTTCATCAATTTGTAAACCTAGAAACTTAATATGATCAATTCTAGATATAAGTATTATTATTAATTATCTTTAGAGAAATATCTAGTTCAGCTTCAGCTCTATACTGATGGCTATATATGAAAAACCATATAATTTGCCGTAGTGTTATTTAGACAGAGACAATTAGCATAGAACCATTCTGGAAGCTTTCGAGACTGCTATTGCATTTTTCTTCAATTATCTTTGGGGCTTTGTCAGATAATATTAGCACCTGTCCAGGCGCGGATCCAAGGACAAGAACTTCAAAAATGAATTTAATTACCTACATTTGACGCGGAAAAATTTTGAAACACTAAAAAGAACAAACGTACTCGCATTATATACCTATACGAAATTATAATTATGACTTACTCGTATTATATCTAACTTGCGGTTTGCTTACTTAAAAAATATAAATATTAGTGCTTCTAAGGTACTTTCCGTTATTCTTTAAACGATTTTTGTATTCCAAAATATTTTTTTATAACATTTTTAAAAAATACGAAAATATTTTAGTTTATTTGACTATATATAACCTCATTTCAAAGTAAAAATAATCTATAAGCATCTCGTTTCATTAGCTCAACAAAGCAATTATCTAAACCGAAAACAAAATAAAGTTTCAAATTAAAACTAAAATGATCAACAGAAATGTTGTTGATCCTCATAATTTCACTACAAAAATTCCACTTTTATCTTACACAAAAAAAATCAAATAAATAGGGTAAAATCACCATTAACTTAATGAACAAGAAAATATAAACAAAATCCACACATTCGAGATAATAAAAATAACAGTCGACGGTCTACTAGTGTACTAATCTGAGCATCGACAAAACATAAGCATAACAAACATATTACCATAACGACCAATCGATATTTTACTGTCATATTACGTGCCATGTAACAGTACGCTAGTAACAGTCGATGATCGCTGTGTTAAGACTGTTACGAGTTTGTTTTGTATGCGGAATTGCGTCGATCATATGGAATGTTGCGATAGTCACGTATTTCTTAAAATAGATTCTTTTTTTTTTGTTATTTATAATAGTAACAAAAATATTTTAACTTTTAATACTTCTGTACACACTCCTTAATGCTTTTACAACCTCAGGTATTACTGGCATTCGTTACAAAAATAATATTATTGTAGCGCTTAATTTTATTGTTTCTTTTATATACTGCAGCAACCTACGACACCAGCAAAATGTCCACGACTGTGGTGCCCATGGCACCCACAAAGAGGAGATTAACCGCGGGCTCTAACTTGGGGGCCGGGATTAGGAGGGGCCCGCCGTGGCGGGGCGGTCAACTAAGATATGAACAGAAGCAGTAGGTATTTAAACATCTAACAGACCAAAATATCATCGTGTTAGGCCCCGCAAAATGTCGATTTTCAGTTCCGAAAAAACCATTTGTAATTCTGGTTTCCGCAACTTGTAAGTTGAAGCACGTCATGTATCGCGTAGGCTTGTATTACATGTTATATAATAAAATGCGTGTGTGTGATTGCATAAGATATAAGCCACTACCCCCGCTATGTATGATCCGCAGACATAAGAGGTAATCTGTCGGCAGTCTGTTTTTAGAGGGCTTCGAACGAGAGGAATCGAGATTTTTGAAAATACAATCAAATCTCTCTGTAACGAAACTTTCTATAACGAAAAACTCTCTATATAAAGTAAATAGTTGAACTTTTTTAAGATAAATTTGTTTTTGAAAGTTCAAAAAAAATGGGGGTGGCATGTGGCACCACATTTGAATGGTATTTCAATTTTCTGCACACCTATTTAAAAAAATTAAAAATGTAATTGTCTGTTCTCTAGTTATAAACGTTTTTATGAATAGATTCAAAACAGAATAAAATGCAATCAAGCCGAATATTTTTATGAAATAAAAAATAGTACCTATTAAAAAATCCGACTAGGATTACCAAAATTGATTTACGATTTTTATGTGTTTCAATTTACGATGGTTTTCTGAATGAATCTCCATGATTCATTTGATACAAAGTGTTGTTTCGAATCCCAGTTCCATATACGTCAGCCGAGACATAAAAGTCAAGTAGCTTATCATGTATGCGTTAGTGACTTCCATGTCACTACACCAAACACTAACACTACATAATATATTCGCCAACACTACAAGCGCATATGGAAACAAGGCAATTCACTTGACTTTCATTATTGTTTTATCCAATTTGCATGTTAAAGACATTATTTAATTAATACACATTCTGCATATACATTGGTTGCGCGCAGGTAAAATCATTGAGTCTACATCACAGTCGTATAGACATCTGACATCTCTATACTCACTGTGTGGACAGTCGTGGTCCAGTGGTTAGCGTCGCGGCCTCTGGATCAGACTGTCGTGGGTTCGAATCCCACCTACGCTCATGGATGTTTTGTGATGTCATTAAGTTATAAGTGTGTTGTTATTTAATGTATAATCAAGACGCTAATGACCTAAGTTGTCGACGCGTCTATAATTTACAATAAATAAATAAATAAATCTATATACTCACTGTAATGTGGTTCGTATTGGTATAGGGGTATAGGTTCCTTTTTGAAGTCAACATTTTAGTTAATGATCATAGACAGTTGCCCCCCTCCTAATATTTTGAAGGAAAATAAATTTTCGTAATATTACAAACTTAGAAATACAAATTTTGCAACCACGATTTCGTTACTCTGCTTAATTTTTTAACAATGAAACAAAATGATCGTTGCAAAATTGTATACCATAATAATATAATGTTGATAGAAATTTTAATCCTAATTTTTTACGAATTTTCCGAAGAGTTTTAGAACCGTTCTAAGAGTACTTAACCGACATACCTATCTATAATGTTTTACATTTAAAAATATGATTTTATACAATTTCATAACTCTAAAATAATTTTTGTAGACCATGGAAATGTATTTTCCGAAATATCAACAAACTATACTATTTTTTTTGTTCCTAAATACCTTCTTTAAATAAGTAGGTATATTCAAATTCAACATTAAATACAGTATGATCGACGGCTGTGGAACGCTGTGAATAAAAAATTTCAGTTAAAAATGCTTGGACACATCAACCTTAGTTTTTGAACTCGCATCTTTCCTTGTAGTTGTAATTTGTTTTTACCCCCCCCCCTTCTGTACAATGACGTCATCGACATTTTTTTTAAATGGCAACCCCAATTTTTTTACGGATTCTGATTCTACTCGAAATTCTGGATTCAGCAATATTAATGAATCCAGAATTTCGAGTAGAATCAGAATCCGTAAAAAAATAGGGGTTGCCATTTAAAAAAAATGTTGATGACGTCATTGCACAGAAGGGTGGGGGTAAAAATAAATTACAACTACAAGGAAAGATGTGCGTTCAAAAACTTAGGTTGACGAATGACGTGTCCAAGCATTTTTAACACATATCTTCAGGAAATTTTTTATTCACAGCGTTCCACAGCCGGCGATCACACTGTACATATACTCAACTTAAAATATACGTTAAAAATGCTTTTCTTATACTCATATTTTTTATAAATCAATGGTTATACACCGATACCTGTTCAGTGCAGTGCACCCAGTGCATGGTGTACTCCAGTCGTTAAGTCTGCCTTACATAAGCAAATAAGTAATTAACAATGAGTTAGCATGCATATTAAACACTGCGTTCTCTGCACATATCAGATACTTGAAAGTCGAAACTACCGACTGCACCAGCCGTGAATGACGAGGTGAACGGAATTAGTTCACCATTTTAAATCTAAATCAAGTCGCAAAAACAACAAAGCCCTCTCGGAGGACTATCGTTTCGACTTTATTTTTACTCAAAATGAACGTTAATGACCTCCATTGTCGAGCATCTAAAATTTGTCTATTTCTCTCTCTCTCTCTTTCAAAAATTTTTTAAGTATTCTTCCGGAGTTTCAAGTCTCTAAATTCTAACTCAAGCGGTTTCGGAAAAGGCTTAGTATTTGCTATCCCTTTAAAGAGGTTAAATTTCCAAAAATCTGTTGTTAATGGACGCCTACGTCATAAAGGGAATATATCTCTAAATTTTCAAGTTCCTACGTTTAGCGGTTTCTGCTGTACGTTGATGAGTCAGGTAGTGAGGACAATATTATTTTTATAAAGATAACGATAAATTGTTATCCTTATGTCTATAAAAATAAGTGTCCTTATTAGTATTAATTGGTGTGTTTGTTGGAAAGTTCTGAACTGGTTTTGAACTGCTAAAGCAGTTGGTAAATGATAATACAGCACTCTTCGAACACAACTTCGTGTTTGTTGATCAAATTCTCAGACTCTTCGGACTGTTCGAACTTGCTTCTAGTAGACCTAGACTGCTAAAACAAAGCTCAAACAGTTCAAGGAATCCACGAATGTGATCAAAAAACAGGCAGTTCTATATTGCCAAACACGCTTTAGCAGTTCAAAACCAAATCAGAACTTGCCAACACTCACATATAACTATTATCATTATTCACTTTGTAATTAGTACAAAGAGGCCTTAATAGTGAGGCCGTGAAGCGTTTCAACCTTGCACTTTGTGATAGAGAGTTGTCACTCGATACGAATGTTGGTCGGACCCATATATTCACTTTAAAAAGTGGAGCCCTTTTGGCCCCCGCGAGCGGGCTCCTAGACAGGGTGGTTGCGTAACTTTCAGGGCCAAAACGCATGTAACTCAGCAACCATTTTTTGCACAATCCTGGGAGTAGTCTCATTGAATTCAGCACACTCTATTTCATACAAGACGGCCCTCAGACCACCTCCGAAACCTCCCCCAGCCCGCATATAGGGGTGAAATATAAGTAGTTCATTGAAATGTTAAAATTTTTTAGGCTATGTTTGCATTTTGGGTAGGACAAGGGTTTTTTTTCGTTGCATGGGGAGGGGCGGTGTAAGTTTAAAAATGAGTTTTCGGTGTCGGCGGCTACCCCATTTGGCTGCCATCTTGAAAAGGGGGTGTAGTGGGGCCGTTAAGTGTTTAAACCATGCACGACGTGATAAAGAGGTACCACTCGGTACGAATGTTAGTCGGACCCATATCTTCACTTTAAGAAGTGGAGCCATTTTGACTTTCTTATGTCATATATGATATAAACATCTACTCATAGTGTACAAACATTTGCACTTACGTCATTATATTTCACCTCTATTAGGGAGGTTTCGAAGGAGGTATGAGGACCGTCCCGTATGAAGTAGAGTGTGTTGAAACCAAATGAGACTACCCCCAGGACTGTGCGAGGAACGGTTGCTGAGTTACAGTCGTTTTGCCCCTAAAACTTACGCAAGCACACTGTCTAGGGGCGAGGACAGTATGGCTCAGTTGGCAGCGTCGCAGCCTCTGAATCAGACTGTCGTGGGTTCGAATCCCACCTCTGCTCATGGATGTTTTGTGATGTTATTTAGTTTTAAGTGATATATTATGATATTTGTTGTATTTAAGACGCTAATGACCTAAGTTGTCGACGCATCTGTAATCCATAATAAATAAAAATAAAACTGTCTAGGGGCCCGGCCGCGGGGCCCAAAATGGCTCCACTTCTTAAAGTGAATATATGGGTCCGACCAATATTCGTACCTAGTGGCATTTGTCTATCACGTCGTGCAAGATGAAACGCTTAACGGCCCCAACAACCACCTGTCTAAGGGCCCGGTCGCGGGGCCCAAAATGACTCCACTTCTTAAAGTGAAGATATGGGTCCGATCAGCATTCGTACCGAGTGGCATCTCTCTATCACGTCGTGCATGGTTTAAACACCTAACGGCCCCACTATACGCCCTTTTCAAGATGGCGGCCAAATGGAGTGGCCGCCGACCCCGAAAATTCAATTTTAAACTTACATCGACCCCCCTCTGCGTAACGAAAAAAAAACCTTGTCCTACCCAAAATGCAAACGTAGCCTAAACAAATTTAACATTTCAATGGACTACTTATATTTCACCCCTATATACGCGGGCTGGGGGAGATTTCGGAGGTAGTCTGAGGACCGTCTCGTATGAAATTGAGTCTGCTAAATTCAATGAGACTACCCCCAGGACTGTGCGAGGAACGGTTGCTGAGTTACAGGCGTTTTGCCCCTGAAAGCTACGTAACCACCCTGTCTAGGGGCCACGTCGCGGGCCCCAAAATGGCTCCACTTCTTAAATTGAAGATATGGGCCCGACCAACATTCGTACCGAGTGGCAACTCTCTATAAGAACACAACATGTATTAGACCGAGAGCTAGTGACATTCGGGCACTGTGGAGTAATTGGTAACTCATCCAGCCGGAAACTGGGTGTTTCAGGTTTAAGTCTCAATTAATTATCCAATACTTATATTGTTATTCAAAGTCAAACCTGCATGTTGTATTTTCCACATTTTCAAAAAACAATTCGAAAAGTGTGAAACAAACCTTGTAGCCAGCTGTTGTTAGCCCGGCGTTCCGTTTAGCTAGTACACATTTCATGCGCAAAAAGAACGCCCGTTCGCTCTCAAACTCTATCCGCCGCTGGTGACCGCCAGCGCCAAGAGGAGGCGTCGGCAACGGGGGCGGCGCCGCGCAGCTCAACACGGCCGTCATTTCATCATGATCAGCTGGATGTATGTACTCGTATATACTGTTGCCCGTCAACTCGACCTAAAATAAAAGAAAATTAAACTCAAATTATATCTATTTTTATTTAATCGTATTTACAATAATCATGGGTGCAAAAAAACGTTTGCCACGAGAGCAGATTTGATCTTAGTGGCTTTTCAAACTGAAATAAAAAATAAAGTTACATTTATTATTTACTTCCTAGCAAACATCCGTTTGACATTAGCGGATTTGACCTCACAAAAGCATAACGTTTAAGAAAAGTACACAGATTACAAAACATTGAAATTGCAGAGTGATTTATTAGCTAAGGAATCAATTAGTAAGTCTAGATGCGTAATGAGGTATGTCACTGGCGAGTAGCAACAGTATGTTAAAAAGCGTCATAACGAGTCAGTAGTGTGTTTTGAAAACACTTTCAACACACCTGCCTGTTAACTGACCCATTCCATGCATACATATACGCATGTAAAGTAGATATTTTATAGTGGGTATGGCAAAAACATATAAACATTCGTTGTTTTTACTTATAACAAAACATTCTTGTTGTTTTTTTCTTTTAAATTAGATGAGCATTAGATGAGCTTTCATCTGTAAAAGTTGGTCGCTGAGCTAATAAATCACCTACATATTATTTGAAAAAAAAACTCGTAAAAACGACTGGAGACACGTTCTCCCACCACCAACAACGGGACTTCCATCCCATGTTAATTTTTCCATTTTCTTAACGTATTATTCAGGGTGATTTCATAGCTCCCGATAAACTTTAATAGATGAATGCTTATCTAATGCTCATCTATTTAAAAATAAAAAGTGAACTAAAAAAAACAACGAACGTTTTGTTATTAATAAGTAAAAACAACGAATATTTATATGTTTAATTCCTTACTTAAATAGGTGAAATGAAACATATTATTTTCATATACGATTTCTTTTTAAATTAGTTGAGCTTTAGTCTGTCAAAATCACCTCTATAATAAGACGTCAGTTCGACGCGTCATCGGCTCTTTTTATAGTTAAATTTTCGATATACTTTTATTATGAAACTTGCCTATATGAATATGATCTGTCCCATGTTATAAAATAAAAATACGCTTAATAACCCAATTTCTAGTCGTACAGAAATAAAATAGCCAACCTGTGAGAGGCCTAGATGAACAGATGCCGTTTCTGATATGTACATGATTTTGCCGTCAGGCGCGACTACGAAGATAAATCCATCAAGCGTTTGCAGAAGATGAGATCCCAATTCCTTGATAGCTGCCTCTCGAGGTCCCACAGAGGGTGGTGCTGCTCCCCACGCGTCTCCAAGACCTGAAACAATTATTAATTATTATAATAATTATCAAATTGAATAAAAAAGTCTCTTCCCGATCCAACACTAATTTATTGCTCAATTCTTAGGGCGACGTTAATGTAAGTCTTATAATAAACTAGCGGTCCCGTTCGGTTCGCCCGGGTGCTAAGAATTTATTATTTACTATCCCCCGCGAGAAATTCTCCCCCTGCGAAGCGAAGTCGGGCTGGTGGTGTTTATAATATTAGTAGCATTCTGCCTATACGCTAAATTGGAAAAGAATTTCACAGCATTCTTTAATGATTATATTATTTATATTATTATTGCCTACAAATACGAATACGGCTATGGACTGTTAGATGGCGCCACTCCTTACCTGGGTCAAATTCCAGTATGGAAAGGGTTTTCTCTTTACACAATGACACTTGAAGTGTGAAAAAGTCAAGATTAAGTGTGCAAACCCTTTCCGCAATGACAATAGTCAAGCTTAATATAAGAATGACTTGTAATGATTTTTCTGAAATGTTGGCGTCCAACGAAATGTTGAAAAAATACATTCAGGTCAAAAATATGTGTAAAAAAACCTAAATAAATAAATGTATGTTTAAGTTTTTTATTTTTTTTTTGCACCTATCCAGGTAGTCTCCTCCTGAGCAATTTTAAAATTCTGGTCACCTTACAAAAACCTAAATAGAAAACCAGATTGTTTTGTTGAAATGATGTTGAAAATTTGATGTTTTAAAATGTTTTATTTTAAATAAAATGGTTAATGTTTTTACATTGATTTTTTACATTGACAATTACTTTAACATTATCTAATACATAACTAATTGCATAACACACAACTATAATTATTAAAAGGCTAATTTATATATTATTAAGAGCGAAGACACACACAGCGGTATCAACTCTGCAGTCAGACGTTTCTTGTGAAGAACGATGTGTCGAGGCGGCTGAGAGTCGGCTTTCAGTCGGCAGGCAATTATCGCCGCGGTGTATGCTTTGCATCATTGAAAAACATTAACATACGTGCCGACTCGGCAACCGCCTCGGCACAAACCGCTGTGTGTGTCATCGCTCTAAATACAATTTGATTAAGGTTTTGTCATTTGATAAAAAATATTAAATAACAAAGTATCCTAAAAACTTTTTTTTTTTAATAAATAAGATCGACGAGGAAATAACACTCCCTACATTTGGTAATAATTGTGCGCGTTTTAAGATTACACATCCTGTTGTGACTGTGTGATCTAAGAGAGTAGACAGTATCAGGTGTGTATGATTCATTACGCATAATATTATGTCATTGTGTCCTGCGTGAGTGATGCAAAGTGCAGTATACGCATATTATGTGCGAGAGAAAGTACGAGAAATAAGCAAAAGTCGATGTTTAACAAAGATAGAGATATCTAGAATAGGTGCGTGTGGCTGCATAATGCTTCCGCAAATCTGTGTGTCAACCATTTGTCTGCATCTATTGTTGTCTTTATTTTTCATTGTTAGGTACCTACTGACGTGTACGACAAGCCAAGGAACAAAGAACAGAAACAGATACGCAGAAAAATGATAGGAAAAACAATGTTTATACTTAATACTTTTTAGTAATAGTTTTGAATGTTACTTTTTGGTAAAAGTTATAACTTACTTTTTGATAACAATTATAACTTTTTGAAAGTATTATTTTGTAACTATATTACATTTTGATAACAGTTAGGCATAAGGTACTGGCGACAAATATGGCCCACATTAATTTAAAATGATTTTAACTTTTAACCTTGATTTTTTATGAAACATTTTTATATCAAAATAACAGGTTCCTAACTATGAAGTTTTCATGCGTATATAATTTTATTTTGTCAAAAACGATTTTTATCGAAAATAAGTGTAAAAATAATCAGCCTTACACTTGGGCAAAGTTATCCATCTATTCGGATTATAGTATAATATGGCTAGTGATGTAAAAATACGGTATTAAACTTTTTTGTGTATTAAACCCATGGTATATTACCGTAGATATAAAACGGCTTTTTACTTTTTCACACTACGGTTACGGTGCATTTTTCAGTATTGGCCAACTGCATAATAGGAAAATTCCCTGCTCTTATTGTGGTATTAAACCGTTTTAAACGGTATTAAACCGTTTTAAACGGTGTTAAACCGTTTTGAACGGTGTTAAACGTTTTATATGTCCTGTATAAAATAGCAAAATACGCAGTATTTATACCTAGTATAAAACTGGGGTATATTATTTTTTTACATACCGTATAATACCGTTTTATACAAACGTTTTATACCAAAGTATTATATGCATTTATACATCACTATAAATGGCCCACAACAAAAATATCTTAAAACCTATAAAATGAATATAGCTTTTAAATTTTTTTTTAATTTTAATAAACTAATTCTACAGTGTACACAATTTACATAAAATAAAATAAAATAAAAACGAAAACAAATCCTGCCATGGGCACTAAAAACAACATAACATTGAACATTTTTAGGGTCTAAAATTAACAGCACTCAAACTCATCAGAGTCATCAGCCTCGAGAGTCGAAACCTACACAAGCCTCATGGAAATCAAGAACGACATTTTAAACACATTCTCATGTAGATTGTGCAATGGTGCTTTGTTGCTTGGAAGTTGACGCAACTGAAACTATCGGAGTAGAACCCACAGCTGAATTATCATCTTTATTGAAAAGGTCTCCTGTAATTTACTGGGCCTTGTAATTTAAAACTTTACGTAGAACTGTTACCACATTATTTTATTAATATATGGTCCTCGATCTATATAGAACCCGCCTGCGCATTGGGCCATATTATTCGCAAGGGTACTCAACTGAACAACATTATCATGGTAAATAAGGCGAGCGAGTACAGTATCAATTAAATATTTCATGCACAGATTCCTAACAAAATGACACTTAACCCTGACTTCTCACAGCTTCCACTTCAGACGTAAAAACGAATAAAAAAATTAACAAAAAACTTAAACAAATAACAACAGCATGTCATTACACCCGCAGTAACAAACGAATGAATTATTGTCGGCAATTTTGTAGCGGGGGCTGCGGGAAATAAAACCGTCGTTGTCAGATCGTCGACTTTAGTTTGCGCAGGACAAATTTTGGTCCATAGGCCATATTACCCTCTGGATCATATTTGCCGCCGGTACCTTATTAATGTTTGTTATCTGAAAATAACTGTTACTGGTTGTCAATAAATGTTGAAAAATAATTGATACTAGACTCCGAAAATTCGGATTTAAATCCGACAGACGACACGTTTTGTTTTTTTTTTTGTTTTTTTATGATGTAAATATTTTGGAATTTTTAGAATTATAAATTTAATTAAAAAAAATTAAATTACATTTATTTGAATTTATTTTAATTTATTCCTTTCCTAGTTGTACGGAACCCTCTGTGCGCGAGTAAAACTCGCAGTTGACTGATTTTATTAAAATCCATCAATCATCCAAAGTTATTCACTACTTCGACAATGTTATAGCAACGAATCTGATGACATAATTTGATTGCAAAGAAAAGACCATAACCTAGTTACATCACTGCTTTATCATTTATGGTCAAAGACACGATAATGACAGTTTATGTAACAACGAAAAGAAGAAGAAAAAGAAATAGACAAACAAGTGATTGGTTTGGGTATGCATGATGTGGTCTGATAAACTTAGGAGCATGGAAGACATAACGATCAAAAGTTTTTATTACAGATATGTTGGATTGGATGTAGTATGCTCCATAAAAGAGAAGAATATGACAATAGAATGGAAGCGTTTAACATTGTCACGAGCCTTTATTGTATTATAGGCTTGAATGCCGCGTTATAAGTATAATAGGTGAGGCGTTCACTTCGATATGGGTTCCCCTATCAATTCTTAACAACGCATCGTACAGATGATCCATAATATCCTGATTGTACAACACGCCAGAGGTTTGATAATAACCTCGCATTGTGACCATATTTACGCGTAGAAACTTATTGCTAGTTTTAATTCATACCAATTTGCCAACTAAATTATTTTTTATTAGCCTGTTCACACTTTACATAAGCGACATGTTCACAGTATTCAGGGTTACGCCAATAAAGAGTCAGCAATTTTTCTTATTTTTAGCCATTTTATTCAATACAACATACTAACACTAATAGATCTTTATATCCTAAATTGTGCAAATTTTGTACAATTTTATCCATCTTTGTTTAATGAAAATCAAAATAATCACGAATACACTACAAAATACAAAAATAATTTAAAAACTACTAATTGTATACTTGCGCTGACTAGACGTGGTCGTTATTTCACGTCACTAGTTACAATAACTAGCTACGCGGTATGTAACCGAATCACTAGTTTCGAGTTACATTACAAGTAGTGATTTTTGCAAATGCGTTACTAAGCGAGAGCGGGTGACAGTGACACGAATAAATCCGAAGTAACCCGAACACGCACATGCCGTGATTTAAGTGTATAGCTACAAACACTTAGATAGTGATTTAATGTATTTTAGTTTCGTCTCGTTTCTTGTGTAACTGTATAGTTGGTAACTGGTGGAGGTATTTATGCAAGCAATCACAGTAGCTGAATAAAAATAACTAGTTACAAAAATCACTAGTTTTGAAACAGGTGACGCCGATCAAGTCACTGGTTTCGTTACGTTTCTTGAAAATAACGTAACGACCCACGTCTAGCGCTAACTGACAAGGATGTCCGCAACGCTATGATACGAATACACAATAATATAAGTACCTACTGAGATCAAAACTGCAAATTCCAATCGACAGTTTACGAATAATTTAAAAAAATATTTATTATCTAAAGCTCACTACAAATTGAACGAGTTTTTATATTTTTTTTTTCTGTTCGACACTATTTATGTACATTTGTACTAATCAAATAAAGACATATATCTATCTATCTATCTATATATTCACAAACTCAAAGATTCACGTCTATATACATCGATCTACACACAAACTACTAATAGACCGAGAGCTAGTGACAACTTTTTGGTGTTATTTATTCAAGGCCTTATTTTTGTGAAGATGTTGAGGGAGGCATATTAAAGTGCCCTGAGTAAGGGATTTTGCTAGATAGCGGTATGGGAGGGATGCAGACCGTCCCCAAACTGTACCAAAAAAATGGTCACAATTATTATTGCCTCAATGCTGAAATTGTTTGTATAGCTTGTCGGTGACCCAATAATGCCATATTATAATATTTAAAGATCGATTGGTCAGTATTAAACGTGTCATGTACCCGACGAAATTTATGTGATTAGTTCAAGGTTTAAATTTTAATATGTTGTTACGGCGACTGTTTTAAACATATATTTCAATTTGCAGAACAAACTGTCGGTATGAAACTTATATAGTTACATAATTACTGATATTGTTTTTATTATTATCTACACTGTGAGTAGCTGATCACAGCTGAACCAGTGATTTTAAAAGCTAAAAAAAAGCTCTCCCGACGCTATTTTTAAAGCTAAATGGTTCGGGTAAACGCCAAAATATGAAGGACCGAAAATCACAGTACAGTTTCTACAGGCGAATTTTTTGAAAAAAAGTTTTAGATACGTGTGAAAGATTACGAAATTTTTTAAAAAGTTGTAAATTTTTCAATTTTTCGCCTGTAGGAACTGTAGTGTGATTCTTGGTCCTTCAATTGGCGTTTAACTGAACCATTTAGCTTTAAAAACAGCGATTTGAAATGAAGAGTGCAGGGGAGTAACTTCCGCTATCGAATACTCTTAATTATGTTTTAATTCAGCTATAAGTAGACTAGAGTCTACGGAGGCACGTTTTCAGCGAAAAGTTTTAGATGAAAGCTAAAAGGAAAAAGGCGCAAACTTATTAAGTAAAATGCTCGGAACCATTGTTTATGGTTTTTGTTACAAATTATAAATAAAAAGAGTCCGATCGTAAGCCATAAATTTAAGGCCGCCCCTGATCGTTGATTTATCTCTAAAAGTCCCTAGTACCAGCTACTTTTACTTCCCAACTACCACCATAAGCCATTTATAAATAGGATCATGTTCCATATTGTCAATGCAGGTTTTGTCTTATAAAGTTCTGTGCTTATAACTTTAAAATCTCCTATAGATCGACAGGGATGACTGCGAAAGCGTCCTAGCTAGATCTGCTCACGGGCATAGACATAGTAATCTAGGGATGTAGTACAAGCGAGTGGGGAGGTTGCTATTAAAGAGAGGCGATGAGGAAGCAAGTGTGCCCACATTCTATTGGTCGCTTCAGTTGCGCAAGCGATGTACGAACAATTAAGCATGCGCAAAGACGCCGACGACTGCATCTGGCGCAATTGAGCATGCGCAAAGACGCGGCCAATAGAACGTGGGCACATACATAGCATAGACATGTCCATAAGACAGGCATGCACCCTCCCCTGAATGGCTTCCCCCTCTCATCTAAAGTGACACTGTATACTACATCCCCAGATTTCTATATCTATGCTTACGGGCTATGACACAACATTTAAAATTCGCTTTAATTTAAAGGTACTTGACGTTTCAAAATCATTGAGTTTCGATACGAAACAAAAGACAACAGTTTTACGCCGTAGCGAAATGCTGTAATGTTTTATGACGCATCCTGTTTATACACTTTCATATCTACAGTTTGCCATCTATACTAATATGTATATTAAATTAGCATTGTCGAGATAGGTATACCAAATAATAATAAAAATGTTTGTGTTTGATTTTTTCTATCGTCTTATAATATATTCTTCATCACATTTATTGATGTTTATGATTGCATCGATAACAACGAAATGCACTTAAATAATAATGGAAAAAATGTAATATCGATTATATAATATTATGATCAAATGTGTCTCATTATGTGATAAACGGATAATTTAAGATGCGGCTCAAATTTTCGTTTCATAAAAATGGCGTGCCTAAATCGTTTATGTGTCACTGTGAATTTTAATTTCGCTCTACATAAATTATTATATATCATGCATTTAATAGTACATTACATTATAAGGGATGAAACACAGCGTTTGCAAGTAGTATGAAGTTTGCAGCAAATTCACACGCGTTGCAAGCGCTGTGTTCCGTTCCGCGTAAATGCATATTATTTTTCACAACTCTATTGACAGTTACATTTGAGGTACCTGCAATTTGGGCGCGCAAAAAGCCTCAAAAATATTAGATCTGTCAGATCCATGTAAAATTTATGTGTGTCTGTCATTTTGACGTTTTCGGGTATAATAGGTATGCGAATTGAAGTTGGCGCGACTCAATCCCTTTATCTCTCTCTTATAACAACGTTAAAAAATAGAGAAAACCGACAACTAAAAATTTTTATCCCTAGGGTTGAAACTCGCTAAACAGGTACCGAAAATCGAATTTTCAATTGCGGCGTTGTCAAATTCTTATTTTAAAACAATCGATAACTATAGAATAGAATAGAACAGAACAGAACAGAACAGAATAGAATAGATTGGTGCAACACTTAGAAACGCTGAATTCCTGAAATTATAAATTTTAAACAAATGAATGAACGATAAAACTGCACTTACATATCGATCATATTCGTGAATTAAATTCCCTACAGATGGCAGTAACGTTCCATCCAAGATGGCTGTATAAGAGATTTGTGTTCAAATGCCAATAGTTTGTTCGCTTGTAAATTGTGTGCTGTGATATTTTTTCGTGCCGTAAAAAATGTCTTATAAATTTCCGCATTGCGGGACGGCACAATATTTTATTTGTTTAGCTTCTTTCCATTTTTTAATCGACAAGTAAACAAAACAACGAAATAATCTGCCACTCTCTTGTGTTATAGTTCAATCAAGGTCCGCGCTGCGGCGACATGGTGCACTTTAATCGCAAATTGTTTTTACATATTTTTGTACCAAGCACAAATGGAAAACAAATTCTAATAAGTAGGTATTTAATTTATTTTGACTGCGCTTCATCAAAAAACAATAATATACAATAATTTGTCTTATTTGGAAAATAAAACTTTAAAATACAAGAAAATGTAGACGCAAAATAACCTATGATTGTACCGTAGACTGCTGCCATCATAGGTAGCGGTCATTTGCAGTGAACGGTCTAGGGCGGCCAAGACTGCTGGTCCGCCTCTGGCCATTTGTGTAACAACCGATAGATTTTTATTATTTATTGTAGATTATAGACGCGTTAACAACTTAGGTCATTAGCACGTCTTAATAACATTAAATAACTTATATTATCACTTAAAACTAAATTACATCACAAAACATCCATGGTCGAGATGGGATTCGAACCCACGACAGCTTGTTCCAAAGGCCAGAACGCTGAAACAACCGGTAGAAACGCGTCAGTTTAAAACAATCACATAGTTCAATAATAAAAAATCTCATTAATATTATATATTTATTAATATAATTGTCCTCACATTCTTCGTATTGTAATTATTTATTATAGTAAACGACACTGGAAAGCATATTGCATAGATGGTGTCACCCGCTGTTAGGTTGCAAACCGACGCCGGCGGCAGCCGTCGGCCTCGTTAGACGCTCACCCCGGGGCCAACGGACGCATAGCAAGCATCGAGTAAGCGACGGAACGGCACAAAACCTGAACACCTATAACCTACGTCCTACAGTATTATATTAGTGGCCACAATGCTAAATGAATTATGTCAAATTAAGTTTCGCTTGGGAATGATTTTAGTCGAATTTGGTTTATAAATACAGAGGCGCATCTAGGTTTTTCAGGGCCTAAGGCTTGTTGAAGTCCATAGGGCCCCATTTTTTGTTAGATTAAGAATCTTTTAATTGGAGTTTAAAATTCATCTTTAATAACATCAAAATCAGAGTTGAAATATATTTATTTATTGATATTAACTATTTTTTGCTATCAATGTTAAAAAATATTAAAAATTTATGGTAATAATTCAACTTTTGTGGACCCTTGACACTTAGGTACCCAGGACTTAAGCCCTATTAGTCCCTATGTAGATCCGCTCCAGCATAAATAGTATATAGGTACACAATTAAAACAGATTTAACATGTAATTCTTATAAAATTTAGAATACTTATAATCGAATTGTAGATAGCACACCAGCCACAGGAGCAATAGGACCCACCAAGCTGCCAGGATCTTTTTGGGATCACAATATAATGTCAGTGACGTTATTACACGTATGAGTTTGCGTTAAATATTTAACGCTAACGACGTGTCATTATGGCAACGAAAAATAAACCCTATATTATTCTGTAATTATATCAATTTATAACCATTAGATATAAATTTTGAGCAGGTAAGAGTCACTTCTGTATAGTAGTGTGTAGAGTAAACCTCATATATTACAATTCACAGCTAGGGTTATATTTTGTGCTTAGTTTTAGTACCTATACCAATTTTTTGTTAATAATATAGGTACCTACATTGAAAATCCAATAATTGATACTTTTACCAGTTCTCGGAATAAAACCTGGAAACTGGTGGCTTGTAAACTTGCAATCTCTACATATTATAATACATTCGTAAACGCGTTTTTGTGCACGCTAATCTCCGCAATGGCTGAAACCAATTTTGATTTGGTTTTCAGTGATGTATGAGATGAGCTTGGGCTATAACATTTACTGTTTGTTTCATTTAAATCAGTTGACAAATAAAAAAGATATGACAATTTTAAAATGCGTCTCGCGCGAGTTGTGACACCGCAAATGCAAATGTCAAAACGTAGGGTTAAACATATAAACTGTTTATTTATGTGACACCGTTAATGCAAACTATTTTAAGCTTCGCAGGGGGAGAGAATCTAGCGGGGGGATAATATATCATACTTCGCTTCTCAGGGGGAGAACTTCTCACGGGGGGATAATAAATTAACAATATACTAAATATACGTGAGCGAAGCCACGGGTGACCGCTAGTAGAAAATATATCGCTACACGCTCGGTTATTCTCAAGCCCTTTTATACGAAAAGACGCGTGCTTATCGATAATATGCAATGCTTTATCAGAGCGCAGGTATGTCTATAGTCCAGAGCTGGGAAGTATCTTCAGTATCTTAACACATTTTAACACATTTTTTGTATCTTAGATACTTCGTGTATATTCGATACTTTTTTGTAAGTATAACTGTATCTGAAAATGAAGATACCTACTTCTCAAAAGTATATCTGGTATCTAAGATACTTCTGAAGTATTTAGAAAATTTTGAAGTATCTAGATACTTTAAAAGTATCTAGTTTTATAGTATCTAGATACTTTTAAAGTAGGTATCTAGGTATTTTTAAAAGTACCTACTAACTATCTAGATTCCTTTAAAAGTATCTATATAGTTACTTTCAAAGTATCTACATAGTTACTTTCAAGATTCAAAGTATTTTGCATCTTTTGGAGAATTATAATTGCTTAGTATCTTGTATCTAGATACTATTTTAAAGTAGGTATCTTCTGCAAATCTGGTCTAGTCTATAAGATAAAATTACCAAAAAATAGACATAATTCCCTTTGTCTTGTAGTTGCTCTAACAAAGCTATATATATAACACGCCATAATATATTAGCGTCGTTTGTTTTTAACAGCCCCAAAAGTCACGTGCCAAGACAATCACTTGTTCGTATACGCACGCACCGACGTTTGCCGTTTTAACTCTCCTCCTGGCGCGACAAAACGCATCGTCGATTCAAAAAAAAAATATTGCAAATAGGGGAAAAACCGTTTAGAAACAACAGATCTGTATATTGTACGAATTTAGCGCAAGCATAATACATAAACTCCAACCTCCGAGTAAATGTTTTGTTTTATAGAGTGACACTTTATAGTAAGTGCAAGAGTTTCGGATCCATGAATTCCCGTTCCTAATTTCAGGATAATTTCCGGAAAATGTTTGTAATATTTTGCTTTATTTATTTTTGATTGGCGACTGATCGAAAATATATGACACTACAAATTATTTTGGTAAAAAGACCCCTGGAATACATGCGGAATACATTTCAACTAATCGTTTATAAGTCACAGGCTTGTAACAGACTAAAATTCAAACTTCAATTCGTAAGTAATAGGCAGTGACTATTACACTTATAATTCACAATGAAATATAATTTTTAAGTGGCACAGTTTTTATGCATGGGACAGGTATGCTTTACATTGTTCCATAACTTTTCTCCTCCATTAGGCTTGTTAGTAACTATGTATAAATCACTGACTTGAATTTTCGAACTAGACTATAGACAAACTGACGAACATCTAATAATTGCCGAGCGTCATAATCTACAATATTTATATCTATTTAAAACTTACCATCAGGAAAGACCTGTCGCATTTTTAGGTAACTGGTAGTCAGTCTGATGATCGATGCTTTGTCAAGTTGGCTGGTTATTGCAGCAGGCAACGGCAACAGCTTGCCTAATTCCAAGAACTCGGTGTTTTCCTTTTCGCGACGGGACCGCGCCGCGTTCTTGCTTTTCTCCTTCATGGCGGCGCTCGTGCAGCCGCCGCCGCCGCCCTGCTGGTGGTCGCGGAGCCCCGCGGCACGGGTACGGTGGTATGGTGCCGCTACCCCACCGCAATAACCCACACCTGCAACCAACAAAACAACACTTACAGCTGATATTTTACATATCATAAATTTATTCTCAAAATACGGATAGTCTATATATATATTGTCAATAACGCATATAGCCTCGCTGCTGCGCGTTTTAGTTATATAAAAAAAAAAATAAGGATAGAGAGTGTGTTGTAATTACAGACATAGATAACTGGACCACATCGAAAAGTGATCGACAATAGTGAGAGAGATGGTGCATGTGACGGACAGTTTTTATCTTTTTCTACACAGTGCCGTTATACAATCACTAGCTTAGAAAGAAATAAAAGCTGACCGTCACACGCTCTATCTCTCATCCATTTTTGATGGCCATTTTTAATACATTATTAACATACGGATGGCGCTGTCTAGTTCTCTAATGGTTAGAGAGCTAGTCTTTTTGACCTAGCTGCAATTAACTTTATATGTTCAGGTCACCCTAATAGCTGATAGAGTAGTATCGTTTAGAGAAGATAGTAGCGTCACTTCTGCGCACAAACGAGTTTCAGATCGGACGGATCTATATTTTCTAGCAAGGAATGATCAATGGTGCATCTCGACTGGCGACGAACAACTAATGACCATATTGTTGAAGATCTACATCAGTCGGGCCCAGCTCTGGCCAATGCAAAAGAAATGCTGGCTACGTCCCTGGGGACACAACCTGACATAATATTAGATATGTTATTTTAAGTAGCATCCTATATTTTTTTTCGACGAATTCAAAAAGGGGTTCTCATTTTGAGCATTTTTTAGGCAATAAAGTATTAGGCTAAAGTTAATGATTCCTGAAATATCTGAGATCAAATTTAGAGCAATTGAGACTTCTGTATTTATTTAAAAAAATGAGGTGCAAGTTTATGGAAATCGTCAATTATTTGCCAGTATAGTACTGCACCTTACGAATAAAATTGAAAAAATACCAAAATAACCAATTGGCAAAAACACAAAAACGAAACAGTTACAGGAATTTTCATAGTTCCTGCGATGGAAAATTTAACTTAAAAATTTTGTTATTTCTCAAACTCAGATATTTCAGACAACGTTCAGTAACTCAGTTTAGCCTGACACTTTTTTACATGAAAAATACTCAAAATGAGACCCTTTGAATCCTTCAAAAAAATATAGGGTGCTATTCAAAATAACAAAGTTGCGTGCAGCGGGGGCGGTTGGGGACAGCACAACGATTCGACACCTATTTCAACTTTTAACTCAAAAGGCAAAGGAGGACAGGTGGTCCAGTGGTTAGCGTCGCGGCCTCTGGATCAGACTGTCGTGGGTTCGAATCTCGCCTCCGCTCATGGATGTGTTGTGATGTCATTTAGTTTTAAGTTAATTGTTATTTAATGTAAACAAGACGCTAATGACCCAAGCTGTCGACGCGTCTATAATTTACAATAAATAAATAAAAATCAAAAGGCAAAGACAATCGATTTTCTTTTATAGCCAGAGATATAATCAAATAAAAATAAAAACGAAAAAAAAACCTGCATAACATTATCGACCTACCGACTATGTAAAACTTTTCATTGTTGCTCTTTTTCTCGTTATCCGTACTTAAATTTACATCAACATTTAAGATTCAGATTTCAGTTTGTATATTCTGAAATGTAAAACAGTTCAGACGACGAACAGCGATTTTTCAAATGGTTTTTAATGATGTACAGTGCGATACACGCATCATAACTATTACTTAATGGTCACTGTATCCCAATTTTATTTACGCAACTGCAGGTAAAGAAACATTTTAATATTTTTGCTTATTATTCTTTAGTGTTTCGAAGAAACAAAATTAACTTTTAAATGCATGATTTAAAAAAATTGGGTCTGTCTGTATGTTTGCAAATTATTTGAAAACAGCCGCACCGATTTGAAATTGGTTTTCACGATCATATAGGGCATTATTTTGGGAGTGATTTAGAGTTTAAGCTATACATAATCATCAAGCTAAGTCATGGAGGCTGGACACGATCAATGTCGAATTTAACGCTACAAACTGTACCTATAGTCTATACGCAGTAAAGTATAAGCGGTTTATTTTCACATTGACGAATTCATGGGGAACACGGGTAACGCTGGGCATAACAGCTAGTTTTAAAAATAAATTATAAATGATAGGAACATCAAAAATAACTGACGACAGTGTGGTGTAATATACTCAGCGTGCTGACCTCAGTATCAGACTTTCGTGGGTTCGAATCCCACCTCTGCTCATGGATATTTTGTGATTTCGTTTAGACCTTATAGCTTTAATATTTGATGATACTGGCCTGATATTTTATATGGTGGAGCCATCCCCTCCCCCTAAGAGATCTTGTATAATATGTGGGCATATAATTGAATACACCTACCCTTAAAAAAAATTTTAATTACAGTAACAGTTCGAAATCCACGCGAGTGGATTCACGGCTACGACTATAGGTATAACAATTAACAATATTATAATAAAAAGTCACTAAAATCGTCATAAATCAAATAGTACATTCATAAACATTAATTTTTTGATGTGCAAACATCTAAACTCGCTCCCTTTCGCAAAAATAGTGTACGATAGTAATTTCAAAAAACTGATGTGATGAGGTAACAAAAAACCAAACACAAAATGTTTACACATACTATAAAAGTATTTAATTGAACTCATACATTTGTTTTCAGTTGGAAAGCTAAATTACAAAAATCTCCTGCACTAAAAACTAAAAACGCGAGTTTTGCAATAAGGTACTCAGCGCCGTCCATAGCCACCCGGGCGCCCCGGGCGAGATATCCTTTAGCGCCAATAATTTTTTATTATTATTAACTATAGCATTTTGCCTGTGAATTGTGGGTCAAGGCGCCGATCTAGTGCGCGGCGTCTCCTTGAAACCTTGACGCCCGGGGCGTCTGCCCAGGCTGCCCTCCCCCCCAAGCCGGCGGTGGAGGTATTTACATTAAATTAAAAATATAAAGTATATAGTTTAATAGCCGATCGTTATAAGCATTTAACAACGGAATTATTATTGAGGTTAAATTACAGTTTATGGGAATCTACGAGAAAATATTTCAGCTTGTAGAAAAGAAAATGCAATCGTTATTGCACCAGAAAATATGATCACCTGAACGCGAAAAGGAATAAAAATGAACGTCGGAATTACAAACCAAATTTAAAATTTAAACCTATGCTAATGTGTCATTTGTTCAATGCTGAACAAATGACGGTCGCACTTTATATGGATAATTCAGAAAACACTTGAAAATCTGTTTCTCCAACACATGAATAAATTTTCTTTTATATTTCTATATAAAAAACAACGAATTTCTGAAAATGTTCATATGATATTTGTAGCCTAAAAAATATGAGTAAAGTTTGATCAAAAATTCTAAATATATTTTTTATCTTCATTTTCCCTCCAAGAAAATGTATCCCTACTTAATGTATTAAAATTCAAATTGTCCAGTCCGGCTTCGCCCGGGTAGATTTTGGTTTGGCATCAAAGCAACTTTCTCATAACATATCACTTTACTCTATCTACTATCTCTTATCATATATCTCGTCATATCTATTAAATATCTATATTTTAACTATAACTATAGTGTCACTGTAATTCTTTTATGTAGGTATAATGTATCTATAGTAAATTTCTGTAATATTTGATGGGTTGAGTGGCAGCTTGCAGGCTGAGCTCTGTCCCTAAGGCTATTGCATTTGATACTGTTCCCGCTGTTTCGCGCTGGTCTGTGGGAGCCTTTGTGGTCATAAATATGGGAAGTTAAAATATTTTAAATGAAAAATCTGCCGGGTTTTAGATGATTTAGGGCCTAGGAATAGTTTGTAAGATAATTTAAGAACATGATTTTAATATGACAAAGTTCTTAATTGAACGTAAATTTATTGTTGGACATTCAGCAACTGGAAAACTACAAAATAATAGATAATAAATGTTTACCTTTTGAAACATGTGGGGCCATTTTCATCACAAAATAAAAATCACGACATAAATTACCCTTATTAAAAAACACTTTCGTTGTAATGTAACTTTATATGCACACAGACATTTTCAAAAACGAAAGAAATTTCTTTCACTAATTCACAAATTTCCACAAAGGTGCACCAAAAATAAATAATTATTATTATGTACTTAAAATTCAAAAATCACGAAGACTTTCACTGATTTTTCCTTCCAATTTATTTCTTATTACTAAAACATACGCTGACATAATATTATTTGCCATTGAATTGCAATGTTCACAATCATATATTACATTTTATTTTTATTTAAATTATATCGACCGAAAAGTTGTAAATTAAAATACATATCTTTATAAAAAATCATAAATCACGTTTAAATATTTATAACTGTGCATAAATTATTATAACTGTACATATAACTAATCTCATATTTTCATTACGAAACACGAAACAAAATTCTGGTGTACTTTTTTTTCCAAAAATCGCGCTCACCTTTGCAGTAAAAGAATTGTCAGCAAGTGTCATTGGACATCTGGTCGCAATATGTACTTATACTTGGGAACTCCCAAAACTTTACTCAGTGATCTACAGCGTCACAAATGGTTATTGAAAAAGTATTGTTAATGATTGTGTGTTTCAAAATAGCTGGTCAGCTTTTTTCTTAAAATTATTATTCTTTCGAAATTCTTTCTTATACAGGTAAATGGTTTTTGAACTATTATTTTATGTATATTGTATATAATTTCTACGTTCAAACAACATAAATTATTATTTAGAGTTGGGATGGGGAGCGTATAAAGATTTTAGTACAAAAACTTCGAAAAAAAAATAAAGAAAGAAAAAGTGTTTTTGAATGCTGTTTAGTATATAGTGATTGTAATGCGAGTGCTAACAAGCGATAACAGTGGTTTAAGAGTGCCTTATCTATACACAATTTTATCATTCATCGCGCTTATTGCAGTGGTCGCCATACTCAATAAATATGGGCGCTACTTTTGAAATCTATAAATTATCTGGTGAGCTACATGGGTACCTACTTGCTTAAAGCATTTTTATCATCATTTTAAGTATTAACTAGGATTATAATTCTGTGAAAATGCTTAATTTCTACACGAGCTACGCGGAGCAATCGACGGTTTGGCGATCACTGGTCAGACTGGTCTATTGAACCAGTATGCATTGATATGTTGGTTAATTATAGACGAACATGGCTAGAGCTATCCATGAATATGTGATCGTAGCTCAATAATTATTTCCAATATCTGATTGATGACTTTAATTTCATAATTTTTTTAACCGATAACCAAATGGCTTTAGGGGAATCCCCCATGTACCAAACACAAAACTATTTTTGAGGAATGATGCAGGACTGGGATTA
Organism: Mongoloraphidia duomilia; assembly: GCA_039654895.1. Lineage (NCBI taxonomy): Eukaryota > Metazoa > Arthropoda > Insecta > Raphidioptera > Raphidiidae > Mongoloraphidia > Mongoloraphidia duomilia. Next base: position 38,559,683 of record CM077516.1, on the reverse strand, counting down.
AGGAGAAATATCATAATAATCACGGCAAATCGCAATATTCGTTGGATAACTAATAGGTACCTACCTATATATTATAATCTGTCAAATAATTTTCAATATTGGGAACTGACGAACTGAGACATGACATCTGGTGACAAAAAATTAAATTGTCATAAAATTGCAACTGTCTAGTTAGTATATGGTGTTAACATTGACATTTAAATTTAATTAACTAATTATTAAATAAAAATGTAAAAATGGAAGTTGAACGTTTTCCAGAACGTAACAAATCGAAAGCTAGTGTGTGTTGTGTCAAAGTAAATCTGCTTAAGATTTAGATGTTATTTTTCATAAGTTTCCGAAGCATCATACTGTTGGTATTGAAATGTTTTTTAATAATGTTGGAAAAATTGATAAATATATAACGTAGAAAAATTTATTGAAATTAAAAGAAGTTACTCGAACAATGAAAATATGTTCTTTACATTTTAAAAAATGTGATTATATGTATACTACCTACCAAGTAAGTTAACCTAAAAAGTAAATAAAATAATAATGTTTACAATGTTAAAAAATTTTGGAGCATACAAGTAATTCAAGAATTACAAGGCGCGATATTCATGTAGGTATTTGTGTGTAAACGGTTTTACCGAACATAGGGAAAATAACACTAAGAAGATCAATTTTGTAGTAGGCTATGGCCATAAGACCTAATGTAAATATGTATTGGATTACATAGAAAAAATAGTGCAGTGAATTTTTTAAACAATTTTCCATAGCAACGGTTGACTATTAAGCGAAACTCGGAACCAGCTAAAAAAAAAAAGTCTTGAGGTGTCGTAAGATACCCGACAGAAGCTATGTTTCTTACGCATTGTATATAAAACCGAATTTATCAAAGATATAAACAATACAATTAAAAAGTTATTATTTGACTGCCATTTTGAAATCTGACGCCATTTTATTTTTTTGCGTCTTATTAAACTCTCAAATATCAAATTTCAAAAGGATTGGATAATTTTTACAAAGAAGTATATACCTATGGCCGCCATTTTAAAATATGACGTCATTTTATATTTTTGCGTTCTATAAAACTCGTCAATATCTATTTTCAAAAAGATCAGATAATTTTTACACAAAAAGTACATATTGCCGCCATTTTGAAATCTGACGTCATTTTATTTTTTTGTGTCTTATGAAACTCTCAAATATCAATTTTCAAAAGGATCGTATAATTTTTAGAAAGGAGTACATACGGCCGCCATTTTTAAATCTGATGTCATTTTATTTTTTTGTGTCCTTTGAAACTCTCAAATACCGATTTTCAAAACAATCGGATAATTTTTACAAAAAACTACATTTGGCCGTCTTTTTTAAATCTGACGTCATTTCATTTTTTTGTGTTCTATGAAACCCTCAAATATCAATTTTCAAAAGGATCGGATAATTTTTACAAAAATGTACATACGGCCGCCATTTTGAAATCTGACGTCATTTTATTTTTTTGTGTCTTATGAAACTCTCAAATATCAATTTTCAAAAGGATCGTATAATTTTTAGAAAGGAGTACTACATATTTCCGCCATTTTGAAATCTGACGTTACTTTATTTTTTTGTGTCCTATAAAACTCGCAAATATCAATTTTCAAAAGGATCGGATAATTTTTACAAAAAAGTATATATAATGGCAGCCATTTTGAAATCTGACGTCATTTTATTTTTTTGTGTCCTATGAAACTCTCAAATATCAATTTTCAAAAGGATCTGATAATTCTTACAAAAAAGTACATATGGCCGCCATTTTGAAATCTGGCACCATTTAATTTTTTTGTGTCCTATGAAACTCTCGAATATCAATTTTCAAAAGGATCGGATAATTTTTACAAAAAAGTACATATGGCCGCCATTTTGAAAAATCTGACATCATTTTATTTTTTTGTGTCCTATGAAACTCTTAAATATCAATTTTCAAAAGGATCAGATGATTTTTACAACAGAGTACATGTGGCCGCCATTTTGAAAAATCTGATGTCATTTTATTTTTTGGTGTCCTATGAAACTCTCAAATATCAATTTTCAAAAGGATCGGATAATTTTTACAAAACAGGTCATATGGCCGCCATTTTGAAAAATCTGACGTCATTTTATTTTTTGTGTCCTATAAAACTCTCAAATATTAATTTTCAAAAGAATCGGATAATTTTTACAAAAAAGTACATATGGCCGCCATTTTGAAATCTGACGCCATTTTATTTTTTTGTGCTTTATTTCCTTAGTCTGATTTTATAACATTTATCCGATCCACTGAAACGTTACCGGAGAAAGACCTTTTGCCTCTGAAAATTCAAAAGTACGATTTGCACCCGGACGAAAGCCGGGCCGGTCAGCTAGTTATCATAATATTGTATTGTCACCGGAGCTACTCATGTGTGCAAAATTTCAACTCAATCGGATCACGGGAAGTGGGTGAAAATTCAAAAGTACGATTTACACCCGGACGAAAGCCGGGCCGGTCAGCTAGTTACCATAATATTGTATTGTCACCGGAGCTACACATGTGTGCAAAATTTCAACTCAATCGGATCATAGAAGTGGGTGAAAATTCAAAAGTACGATTTGCACCCGGACGAAAGCCGGGCCGGTCAGCTAGTTATCATAATATTGTATTGTCACCGGAGCTACTCATGTGTGCAAAATTTCAACTCAATCGGATCACGGGAAGTGGGTGAAAATTCAAAAGTACGATTTACACCCGGACGAAACCGGGCCGGTCAGCTAGTTACCGTAATATTGTATTGTCACCGGAGCTACAGATGTGTGCAAAATTTCAACTCAATCGGATCATAGAAAGTGGGTGAAAGTTCAAAAGTACGATTTACGCCCGGACGAACCGGGCCGATCAGTTAGTTACCATAATATTGTTTTGTCACCGTAGCTACACATGTGTGCAAAATTTCAACTCAGTCGGTCGCAAGATTTGTAACAAATATACGGGATCAAGCTAAATTAAACCATACCGTTTAAAAAACAAAGCATCTACTACCTACTTACTTTTGCGTGATGCCAGAACATACGTTTTTATTTGAGAATCAGTTCGGTTGCTTTTGCGTGATGCCAGAATATTTTAAAACTCGCAGTCGCATAAGAAGTTATTTACTTAAAAAAAATCATATAAATCGGATCAGTGGTTCTTGAGTTATAAGCGTACAAAGAGACATACAGACAGAGAAAGTCAAATTGTTCGGGAAGGTATGAACGTCGAGAAATTTTGGTCCGATCCCTAGGTCTCGCCATCCGATCGACGTCGATAATTAGTTACACGTCATTTTAACTCAGTAGGCCAGGGTTTTTAAACTTAAATTCAAACATCAGCAGTCAAAAAATTGAATAACTATATTAAAATAATGCAATATAAGATAGAGCATACGCTATCTTCCAATATCCATATCCACTGTGCAACAGACAAGGACAACCGAAACAAGTTCGCGATTTATTAGATAAAGTCGCATTTATTTAGTTTAATAATCATATAAATCTGTATAAAAAAACTGTTTTGACACAATATTATACATTAAATCTATCTAAAATTTTCTGCTCTTTCGTTTAAGACAGGTTTCGAATCGATCTGACTTAAATTGAGCAAACTATAAGCAAAAAACACCGTTTTTTCTAATTTGCTCCCCTCTGGGGCCAAAATTCAAAAATCGGGCGACGTTAGGATCAAATAGACCCCGAGAGGAATCGAACAAAAAAAAGTTTTTGAAAATTGGTTCATCCGTTTGGGCTGTACGCGTGACACAAAATAGCGTGACAGATTCACAGATTCACAGATTCACAGATTCACAGATTCACAGATTCACAGATTCACAGATTCACAGATTCACAGATTCACAGACAAAGCGAGTGTATATAGGCGCTTCTAGCTTCGCTAAGATCGCGCCTAAAAAGTGTATAATATACATGTTATAATTACATTTTTCTCCCAACTTTGCTTTACAAGAACAAATTATTAAAATTATTTATTTCATGGGGTTTTTCTGTCATGTTTGACGCTTGTATACATAGCGCATTAATAGCTGTCACATCATTATCACTTTTTTCACAATTTATTCCACATTTAATTAAATGTCCGACAGATAAAATTCGTTCTGCATCATATATATTTTCTTGATTTGGGTTATCACCAACCTAAGAAAAGGACAGTGTGGTGTAATGGTTAGCGTAGCAGGCCTTTGGATCACACTGTCGTGGGTTCGAATTCCATCTCCGCTCATGGATGTTTTGTGATGTAATTTAGTTTTAAGTTGTTTGTTATTTGATTTGATGTAAATAAGACGCTAATGACCTAAGTTGTCGATGCGTCTATAATCTACTATAAATAAATAAACCAACCTAAGATATAATTCACTCAAATTTAATAGCATTTTAATCGTCAACACTACTATCACATATACGTAATTTTTTTAAAACTGCAATTTTTTGTCGGCCATGTTTATGAAGCCACTCCCACATGTCACTTCCCAGAACTAATAAGAAATGAATTATTGTTACAGTAACTACCGAATAAAAGGCAATTTTCTCTATTCAATAATTATCGAGAATTGAGTAATTATTGGATAAGAGGTAATTATCGGCTAAAGAGAAGCTATCGGTGTTTTATAAAAGATTTTTAACATTTGCGAACTGTGCAGCACGTGCCGGAAATAATAAATGGATGCGTTGGTAAATTCGCACATTTAGCATTGCCTACTTGCCTAAAATCAAAATAATGAAAATTTGACCTAAAGCACCCCGAGAGGGTGCTATTAGCTTCAATTTGACTCAAAAAATCTATCCTCGGATCAATAATACTATCGGGAGCTTGTAATAAAGTTTGGGCAGAAGCAATTCAAAATATTCGTAACTAATATTATAAATGCGAAAGTGAGTTCTTTTGTTTGTTTCGCTTTCAACCAATCTCTGTGAAATTTTGCACACGGGGAGCTTCCGCAATGAACATAGGCTATAAGAACTAGCCAGCCCAGCTTCGCCCAGGTAAAAAGTACTGAGCAGATTTTGTTCCGGTTTTCACGATTAGATAGATTGAATCACGAGGAAGTTTTAAATCTATAATTAAAACTGGTCGGCCCGGCTTCGCCCGGATTAAAATCAACGGTAATCTTAGAAATTGCTTAACCGATTTCAATTTTGTTTTTCACTGTTCGATAGGTGATACTTTGTTTTAAGATATAATATATAGGCTATAATTGGAGCGAACGAAAGAAGCGAGTGAGTAATGTATTAAAAAATCATAAATTAATAGCACCCGGGCAAAGCCGAATCGGGCCGCTAGTAAATTATAATATTCTGCTTATAAATATAAAATCATACAACATACTGTTGTTTTAGTCGCTAAATATTTTGCTTCAAAACAAAATTCATAGTTGGTGCAATAAATAAAATTGCTTATATTAATGGACGATCGAAACAAGTTACAGTCTTGTTTATGATTATTATTATTTTTACAGGTGTTTATTTTGACTGACACTTGTTTCAAAGACATTTAACATTTTAAATGATGGTACGAGTAAAAAGCGTGAGAAAATATCTCTCTGACTCATTTTCATTTTTACTGCACAGTGTCAGTCACGAGGTCTCTATTATTACAAACAGATTTTGGTTACACCTGTGTATTCCGGTTGTAAAATAATTTGTCAACTATGTATTTTGAAAAATGAAGGTGGAATTCGTGAACGTGTGAATTTTTTTCTTCTCAGATCATAAAATTGTAAAAGTCTTGTGCATTTGTCAAAATACGGTTTAAAAACAAAATTATTATTAGGCTATTAGAAATGTATTAATTATAATGTTATACAGTATGTAAACAGGTCTTAAGGTATACATAGAACAGCATTGGGAAAAAATGGTTAAATCAGAATGAGTCATATGATTCATGACCATATCTCATGACTCATACTGTACGTATTTATATAGGGTTGCTATGGTAATTTTAGAGTTTCTATTTTATTTTTAAACGACAAGCAAGGTTATTAGAGTACAGGGTACCTATTGTGTAACTCATTTCTAGTGATATCACTAAAGTGAGATTGTTCACGCGAATATGCATTTTTCGCACTAGTGAAATAGAACCATTTAACGTGAATTTATTCGCCATCGAATTTGCCAGTGAAACGTGAAATATTTCACGTTTCACTGGCAAATTCGATGGCGAATAAATTCACGTTAAATGGTTCTATTTCACTAGTGCGAAAAATGCATATTCGCGTGAACAATCTCACTTTAGTGATATCACTAGAAATGAGTTACACAATAGGTACCCAGGTTGCCACGTTCCATCTGACCAATCAACGTAAGCGCGGGAATGACGTCAGCTGGAATTTAGTTTAAATCAATACAGAAATTGTTGAAGATTATGCTTATTTATATTAGATGCTTCGTGCAGATTTTTTCTTAAAATTGGCAGGAGACAATAAATAGAAGAATAGATGTTGAAAAATAGGATAATTTTATTTTTATTACAACATTTAGGTTTTAATATCTATATTATACACAAACAAAAAATTAAATAATGCTCAATAAATGGCATATCTTGTTAATTACCTATTTTTTTAAATTTAAGAAACGAATAGAATTAACTAACAAATTGATAAATTATTATTTTATCTTTTATATTCACAAAATATTAAAAATAACCATAAATCCAAGTTTGCGACCTCTAAAACAGGGCGGGGGAGTTTTGGTGGGCTAAAAACCATGATTTTTTGCACTTGTTTCGGCTTGTCCTATCGAAAAAATGGTTCTATTCAAATTAAAGGGCATACAATTTTCTTCAAAATGCACTAGTCAAAAATGTTTTTGTTCCGATTTTTACCGACTCTACAGAACTTAAAAAAACAAAAAAAAATAAACTCTTTTTTTGTTTGAAGGCGCTAATCTCAGGAACTACCAGTCTGTAAAAGAAGCAAAGTACTAATCAATGAGACCCTATACGAGTTTTTTAAAAATTCAATCCCAAAGAGTGAAAACGGGAGTGTGGGATTTATTGTAATAACAAAAAATCCTACATCCACGTTTTACTCCCTGTGGGATTGAAATAAAAAAAAAATCGAATAGCCTATAACCTTCCTTAATAAACGGGCTATCTAACAAAAAAAAATTTTCAAATCGGACTGGTAGTTCCTGTGATTAGCGCGTTCAAACAAAAAAAAATAATCTCTTTTTTTGTTTGAACGCGCTAATGTCAGGAACTACAAGTCCGATTAAAAAAAATTTTTTTTGTTAGATAGCCCGTTTATTGAGGAAGGTTATAGGATATACGAGTTTTTTTTAAATTTAACCCCAAAGGGGGTAAAACGTGGGAGTAAGATTTTTTGTAATAACAAAAAACCTTACACCCCCGTTGTACCTTACTCACTGGCTTCGCTCGTTCGTTCAAATGTATAATTGATACGTTACTCACTCGCTTCGCACGTTTGCTCAAATTTATAATAATTATTGGGTACGTAATACGTATTATATTTAACACCGCTTTTGACATAAATTTGATTTCAATCCAACTTGGAATCAATCCGATTTGCAACCGGGTGAATTAGTCAGGTCAGGCAGCTAGTGACAGTGTAGACCTAAACCTTAAATAGAAATATCAGCTACCTTGGTAATGCAAGTGCTAGAGTAGGGAATTCAATGGGGTTGACCCACGTTTTTTTTAATCAGCAGTGTTTTTGAATTTAAGGCTATACATTTTTTTCCGGAATTTTTGGAGACTCGGAGAGGCCTTAAAATAATAAACTTGAAAATTGTTGGTCGGATGACGTCATAGAACCATGTTCGCGCTTGCATTCTATAGCAACCAATAACAGTAAAGCCAACAGAAATGAAAATACACTGTTGTCGTATTTACAACTGTCAAGCGTCAAGAAGCGCGTTTTAGTTACTTCATACAATGTTATTTTTACACATTATTTTCAGACGTTTTTGCTGAGAAATTATTACGTAATTAATTAATTAATTACGAAATTTGACATTTGACATCACAACGACAACATCGTAGGACAACACAACAACACTGTTTCAGCCAAATTTCGATACTCAAATGGCGCGCGTCTTCTGATTGGCCCTTTAACTAGCGGCAATTTTAAATTACTGTAACATTAAATTACTTTAAAAAAATAATAAACGCTTCAAAATTCTTTCCAAAAATGGATATTGATTATTGTGCACCAGGCACCTAGTAAAAAATAACCACTTTCAATATAATAGGTCAACTCCATTGCATTGTATCTTATCTTGATTTACTGCAATCTAGAGACGACTATATAAGTTGAATGTTGCGTAAGCCAAAGGGAGCCAAAATTTTATGACACTGCGCGTTAACTTAACACTTAAAGCTAATTTGTGACTGAATATGCCCCTTGTAGACAGAAAAGGATTAAATCCGGTCCTGCGTACCTACATCTCACGCGCACGTAGATATCAGTTACATATTATTATCGCAATATGTGTTTGCAACAATGTTGCTATAATGTCACGCAGAACTAATCCGATGTTTACTAACTTAACCCGATCATAACTAAAACAATACATGATTCTGCAACTGTAAACAACGCCCATGGTGCACTTACATTGTATTGAATGATATTTGCGGCCACAAGGAAAAATTGCGTAGTACATATCTGTTTTTTTACATGATTTTAACGCTTATAGGTACTTTCTATTATCAATAATAATATATGCAAATATAATTTTAATAAATTTAACAGACTTCTAAAAAAATAAAATAATAATTTCTCTTATCGTTTTACAATCACCTTCCCTAACTTATAAGTATGTTCAACTATTATTAGGTATTAATGTATTATTATAACTCGTCTGCATAATGCACATACCTATTATAGTGATTTATTTACGCCGACTCCTAATTGAGTGTAGGTTACTGGTTAGAGAAGGTGATTATAAAATGAAGAGAAAAATGATTTTATCCTTTTCATACCTATTCTCACTCCTTGTTTAAAGTCGGTTCAATTTAAAAAAAAAAATTTTCGCACATCAGAATTATTGCAACATATTAAAATGAATAAACGGCCACCATTTTTAAAGAATATAGTGTATCAAGATCAGACCTACTTAAAATACTTCATAGGGGCAACTGAAATTTTTTTCAATACAGGGGAAAATGCAGCTCTGGAAGTGAAATCGATTTTATTTTATCAAAAATCTGACATAAACCAATCCGTAATGATCAGAGATATTATGTAATACTTATGTACTACTAAATGCAGTATACCTGCATGCACACTGCACAGTGCACACTATAATATATATAGACCTACAAACATTGTAGTATAATATAGGTACTATACTTATACGATACTTATATTGTAGTATATAATATCTATAGAGTGTCTCAAAATTGACGCCCGTACTTTTGCGATTTGATTCAGGAGGCTAACACAAATCGAAAATTAAGAGTGGAAAATTTTCCGTTTGTCCTTCGTTATCGAGTTATTGATAAAAATGTAAATAATAGTTGGCAAAACCAAAAGTGCACATCCCGCTAAGTATGATAAAAATATTTAATAAAGTATTTTATATAACACATGCACGCTTTTAGTGTTTTTTCGTATCAGTTTTGCGAACTTTAAATGGCCGTTTATTGACAAGTGACGTCATGATCCATTATGAAACGCTTTTCGATGAATAATGGAAAAACATTTGAAAAACCCGTTATCTAATGAACATTTTGCACCTCTTTTCGGTATTATAAATGAAATATGGTTACTATGGTAACGAAGTGATCAAATATTGTATCGAGCCCAATGTTTTTATTATGAGATGTACTTCTGTCAGTGACATAAAATTATTCAATTAAAGTCTAAAAGCGTGCATGTGTTATATAAAGTATAGTGTGCAACACGTATGCTAAATATTTATGCGTCAGGCGCGATGTTTTCAGCACTCGTATTCGGTTCGCGATGCTCACTCGCCAAGGCTCGTGAGCGCTCTCCTACTACTCTTGCTGAAAACATCGCGCCTGACGCATAAAGATGTATTTAGCATACTAGTCACACAATATACTATTATATAACACATGCACGCTTTTAGTGTTTTTTCGTATCTGATTTGCGAACCTTAAATAGCTGTTTATTGACTAGTGACCATTACGTAACGCTTTTCACTGCTATAATGGTTCATTATGTAACTAGTTACATAATGATCCATTATGCAACGCTTTTCAGTGCTATAATGAAAAAACAGTTGCATAATGAACCGTTATGTAACTAGTTACATAATGAACCATTATGCAACTAGTTACATAATGAACCATTATGTAACTGTTTTTTTTTTTTTAATTCAATTAAATTCTAAAACCAGGCATGTGTTATATAAAGTATAGTGTGCAACGCGTGTGCTAAATCTTTATGCGTCAGGCGCGATATTTTCAGCACTTGTATGCGGCTCGCGATGCACACTCGCCAAGGCTCGTGTGCGCTCGCCTACTACTCGTGCTAAAAACATCAGCACTCGTATTCGGCTCGCGATGCTCACTCGCCAAGACTCGTGAGCGCTCTCCTACTACTCGTGCTGAAAATATCGCGCCTGACGTATAAAGTTGTATTTAGCACACTAGTTATACAATATACTATTAAAAAAATTTTAAAATAATTAAAAAAAAGATTAATTACTGTTTATAGTCTTGGAATAATTGTAAAAAAACCTACCATAATGTTTATAGCGAGATTCGAACCCGAAACCTGTACTGTACGGAGCAAACACGTTAACTGTTACACTACGCACTACTATTTAAAAAAAATAAAAAAAAAATTTAAATATGTATAAATAAAAAAATTAAAAAAAAATATAAATAAATGAAAAAAAAAATAAATAAATATCAAGTGAAATAATAATATGGAATAGAATGAAAAAAAAACAAAGTTATGACGTCGGTCGGAATCGAACCGACGTACTTGTCCGCAAGAAGCAACTGCCTTATCCATTACTCCACGGGCTACACGGATGATCTAGCGACCGCCATATTGAATTTTCCGTGACGTCATGTCTTTCGTGACACTCGCCGGACTAAGGGGAATCGATTGACGTGTGAATCATAAAAATCGGCCCAGGTGTGTGGTCTGTATAGTGCTCCAAAGGAACATTTCATTTTTTTCATTTTCACAATATGGCGTCCTGTAGTCGCCATATTGAATTTTCACTAACGTCATGTCTTTAGTGACACTCGCCGGACTAAGGGGAATCGATTGACGTGTGAATCATAAAAATCGGCCCAGGCGTTTGGTCTGTATAGTGCTTCAAAGGAACATTTCATTTTTTTCATTTTCACAATATGGCGTCCTGTAGTCGCCATATTGAATTTTCACTAACGTCATGTCTTTAGTGACACTCGCCGGACTAAGGGGAGTCGATTGACGTGTCAATCATAAAAATCGGCCCAGGCGTTTGGTCTGTATAGTGCTTCAAAGGAACATACAAACATACATAGGCTGTTAAACACATTACCACTTCTTTGCGTTGCAGTCGGGTAAAAATGGTCTCATTTTATAGGACAGAATCTCCCCTTTTCAAAAAGCTACATTTTGAATGGATATCGTGCGAAATTAACTTAGAGATATAACTTCTTGTATGAACGAAGCTCAGCTCTGACGCGCAAAGCGATAATAGAGCACATCCGCTAGTAGTCTAGCGGTATGTGCAATAAGTTTTATCGTATAAGGTCGCTCCATTCACTAGGTGGCCATGGCGTTGTTAAAAACGCTCGTGCTTCCATGCTAAATCGCGCGAATATTTGCCTTGAAGTAGGAGGCAACCTATTTGAGCATATTTTGTGACAACACATGTGGAAAATAACTTGGTTTATAATATTATTCGTTTTTAATAAAATTTTAAATGTTAAATTTTAGTTTTTTATCGATAACTCGATAACGAAGGACAATTGGAAAATTTTCTACACTTAATTTTCGATTTGTGTCAGTCCCCTGAAATAAACCCCAAAAGCACGGGCGTCAATTTTGAAACACCCGTATATATAATAATTATACTCGAATTATCTATACATAAAAAGGTACCAGTGCGTCTCACGGCAATAGGTATACAATATAACAGTGTACATTCCAGTGGACAGTGATCAATATAAAACTTTGTTATAGTGAAAGTTTATGCTCTAAAATATTTATTAGAATTTTTATTTTTATTAATTACGTTTCGTAAACATATTTAAATTAATAAATAAAATCATAATTTTTAATCTATGTGTCACGTGACTTAAAACACCGCGTGACGTCAATTCATGTAAAATATTAATGTATCATGTTTACATAGGTACAAAACGGTATTTTTAACACTCTGTTTCTGGGTCTTTAAATAATATTTGTAGCTAATATAAACGAACTTTCATAAAATTATGACGTCATAATATTTGCCTAGAGCAAAAACGATTTTTAGCGGGCGGGACTAACATAAATATTTCAAAAATTATTTTTGAGCTTATTTGAAATCAGAATGAAGTGATTTAGGTGTCATTCTGTTCATAATTTACTGCTCTATTAATATAACACAAAAAAAATTTTAATCAACTACCCTATTAGTGAGGTGGCTTAGTGAAATTACCGATACCTGGCGGATAAAAGCACCAAATTTGGTATGAAGGTACCTTAGGGTATACTCATAAATGCTTGCCTAGGAGCCCTCTGGAATTTATAAAAGACAACTTTTAACGGTCGAAAAATCACGAAATTTTACCACTGTTTTTACTTTTTTCAAAATATCTCAGAAACGGTCGATAGTGTTTTGAAGAGGTTTATATTTCCTACAATTTTCATTCCTACAACTTTTCTGTGGTACTAATGGTAAGCGGACTACAGCTTCTTGAAAATCATGTGCTTTTTGTAAACTTGGTAATTAATGGTTAAAATGAAATGTCCTTTTCAATAGCTTTATTTATTATGTTCTTCATCAAATATTTAATTGAAAATGCATATGATCATAAAGTAAGGAACGCCCTAATTCGTGCTTTTTGTCCCATATCGATATCTTTAAAAATAAGTTACAGGCAGTCAAAGATGAAACCTTCACAGAGTTTTACGTATTTTTTGAACACGCGTTTCGAGTACCTTCCATACCGAATAAAAACAAATCCGTCTAAGAATCCATAGGAAATTTAATGTCCTAAACGATGCTTTTTGTCCTATCTCGATAACTTGAGACATTTTTAAATTATAGACAGTGTCCAAGCAAATTAAATGAAAAATTGCCTTATAGAAGAAAAAAACTGATTTTTAAATGAGCTTATTAATGCTTATAACTTGAACATTTTTTTAAGTTATCGAGATAGGACGAAAAACATCGTTTAGGGCATTAAATTTTCTATGGATTCCTAGACGGATTTTTTTTATCCGGTATGGAAAGTACTCGTAACGCGTGTTAAAAACACGTAAAACTCTATGATGATTTCAACTTTGACTGCCTATAACTTCTCAATTTTTAAAGATGTCGATATGGGACAAAAAGCACGATTTAGGGCGTTCCTTGCTTCAGGAACATATGTATTTTCAATTAAAAATTCGATGAAGAACACAATAAATAAAGCTATTGAAAAGGACATTACATTTTAACCATTGATTACCAAGGTTACAAAAAGCGCATGATTTTCAGAAGCTGTAGCGCGCTTACCATTAGTACCACAGAAAAGTTGTGGAAATGAAAATTGTAGGAAATGTAATCCTCCTCAAAACATTATATAGTGGAAGAATCGCTTAAGTCGACCGTTTTTGAGATATTTTGAAGAAAGTAAAAACAGTGGAAAAATTTCGTGGTTTTTCAGCCGCCAAAAGTTATTTTTCAGTAATCTCACATTTATTAGTATAGGTACCTTAAGGTACCTTCATACCAAATTTGTAGCTTTTATCCGCCAGGTATCGGTAATTTTGAAATACAGCTCTAATCCACCTCACTAAATAGAAAATTTAGCATTGGGAAAAAATGAATGTATCAGAATAAGCCATGATTACATTAAATTATGGTTTATTTAGTGTAGTTATGGTTATTTTAAATAACTTTAAGTTTTTGATATTCCTCACTCACTCATTAGAATGTGAAACATACAATTTTCCATTTTCATGGTTACACGTATTAACATTTCTGACAACTATACAATAATTATACTGTGTTTATTTTAAAATAGAACACTCGCTGTCAAATACGAAATTTTTCCAAAAACCAGAAATAATATATATTTATATCTAAATTAGTTCAAATGTTGTATGCAGTTTCGGGAACATAAAAAAGTGATACTACTAAAAGTGATATACCCTCTTCATGTCCTCTTTTTCTTTACAAACTAAAATCTATTAGTCGCCAAGAAATATGCTTTTCAATCAAAGCTAACTTGGGAACTAAGTTTGTTCTTATGAGGATACAATGTTAAAATTTAATATGTATATCGTATGTATACCTCGCCGTGAGACGCACTTATATAAGGCCAACCTAAAAGTCCCCATAGAGATAGACTATAGTATTTAATAAAATGTGTTTTAGTGAGTCTATTCGTCGAAATATATAGAGATGAATATGAATTCTGAATAATTATAAACACTTAGCGATATAGTCCTTTCATATGCAATATGGAAAAGGTATCATATTTCTTGAAGCCTATAGGGCGGTCAAAATAGTAATTCTCCCCTGCTAGCAGGAAATCTGCTTAGAGTAATAGAAAGAAAATGTGAAAACTATTCAAAATATAGCTTGCAAGATCAAACGATGCGATCTTTCCAACAAGGAACACATAATATTTAAACAACTTATGAAAGAAAAAGAACATATCATTATTCATAATTAGTATGAAAAGTAGTAGGTAAATGCTTTCAATAAATCGTAAAGCACAAACAATACATTGACCATGGTTATAACAACCATTATACTACTGTACTGTAAAATAGAGATAGACTGCATATTTGAGGTGTAAACGCACAATAGTTTATGTCAAATTTGTGGTAAAATATAAGACCAAGGGCCAGCGTACACATTTTTTTGTAATGAAAACGGGCGATTTACTCTGCTACTCGAAATTTCTCGTGATACATCTGTTGTGTATTTCAGCGAGGAGTGTACTGACTTATGCTATTAGTAGCCTCATATTCTGACGATTTAATAGCAAAATCGCGCGACAAAACCTATCATGTTGTGCACTGGCCCTAATGACGATTGAATCGCCCAATCCATTGTATAATTTCTCGGTACATTATTAACCACATGCATCGATGTACCTTCCCACCACACAAGTGTCGAGAACGACGCGCGCTAAATCGAACGAAATTTATTCATTTATTATCTGAATATTAAATTTAAATTTTCAAACATAGCCATATGAGGTGTCTAATGTCTATGAATAGATCTTTCGAGTGAAGTTGGTACTTCTTTTTCAAATTAAAAAAAGTAAGCTGCTGCAGGTTGTAACAATTAAATTAAATTGTATCTGTGAAAATATAGAAAAAAATTACGAGAAATTCTACATAAGCGGTTTTGTCTTTTGACCGTCGATATGTACTATTCAATGTTCGGTGGTTGATCGTGACCGGGTGAATGGATCACTGCCTATTTGTACAAAGGTGGGTCGAACGCGCGTCTGCAAAAACACAGGGGATTATGACACGTACTCACCAACACATACACACGTCATGCACGGAACGCAGGGTGTCCGGAAATGGGGTTGATCAGTGATCACACATTCATACTATCGCTGCAGACAGGGCCAAACGCCAGTGATGCTATATGAGGAATGTTATCCCTGGTTCTAGAGATATTTTTGAGATTTTTAGAGTTCCGTAACTCAGAATGATAAGCCGGAACCCTCATAGGATCGCTCTGTTGTCAGCCTGTCTGTCTGTCTATTTATATAGGAATTACACCATTTGTTGACCGTGAGGTCCGAGCTTGTGTTTTTTAACATAGACCTAGTTTACACTAAACAATTATTGCGTGACAAACTTAATTTTTATTATTGTTATAACGGTACGGAAGCTCTATTCGGACTTGACCGTATTTTTCTAAACATCCCGATTTTTTTTACATTTATCCCCATTTACGTAAGTATATATCTACTATTGTAGCGCAGTGGAATTTCATGATGCTTGGATTTAATGAAAATTTGTAGATGTTAGATCTTTTAATAAATGTATTTATTATAAAATAAATCGTCTTGTAAATATTAAATGTAAGATCTTGATTATAATTGAACTTTGCTACAAGTTTATTATTTTTATTCTGGCGCCTGTTGGTCAGATAAACATTTAAGTGAACTTGATAGCTTGAATTTTATATTGGAACTATATTAAAATAATTTTTATAATTTTTAAAATTGACTTGAGAAGTTGAGATATAGTCTATTTAATAATCTCTAAAAATGGCGTTATGTCACTGTACAGGACCGGCATCGTTACACTATATTAGGTTTCCAGTCCGGCTTCGCCCGAGTAGATTTTAGTTTGGCAACGAAATAATCAAAAGCAACAAATTTCTCACATATCATTCTATACTGGTCTCTCTTATAACTTAGCCAGCGAACGCCATTTAGACTAAGTTTGCATCTTGAGTAAGACAAGGTTTTTTTCGCTGCGTAGGAAGGCCGGTGTTAGTTTAAAATTGAGTTTTCAGGGTCGGCAGCTATCCTATTTGGCCGCCATCTTGAAAAAAGGGTGCTAACAGGTTTTGTACTGTATCTCCGTAACGGTACATCTTACAGAAAATTTGTTAGAAAAGTGTTTTGTTTAAAATTGAATTCTCTAAAACTTTACTACAGATATTTTTTGTCATAAATTGAAAAATTAAAAAGATATGCTTTATAGAATATAATTTTTTTTTGTTTTCTGCAAAAATTGAAAGAAAAAAAATTATAGCGTTTAAAAGAAAATTTTGAGACAAATTTCTATCTTTTATAAGGCTTAATTTTTTAATTATTCAATTTACGACAAAAAGTATCTCTGGTAAAGTTGTAGAGAATTCGATGCTAAACAAAAAACCTCTCTACAAATTTTCTGTAAGATATACAGTTACGGAGGTACAGTGCAAAACCTGTTAGCCTCCCTGTTTCAAGATGGCGGCCGAATAGGGTGGCCGCCTACCCCGAAAACTCAATTTTAAACTTACACCTCCCCCCTACGCAACGAAAAAAAATCTTGTCCTACCCAAAATACAAACTTAATGTAACATTTCAATAAATTATTATACGTGTATGAAAAATAACAGTACTACTCAATCGTCGAGGCAAGAAAAAATAACGAAAAAAATCAATTTGAGTAAAATAAACACCGAAGAAACAAATTCAAAAGTTCGTCTGTCCGTTCGTCAGTCACAGAGGCCTGGCTAACACACCGTTCAACGGCATCTCAAGCAAATTTTAAATTTTGAGTTTTTAGACTATTCCGGGCGATTCGGGTTTGATGAATGAAAATCGAAAATTGCAAATTTCTCAAAAAGAGTTCTAACTATTTTGTTAACATTTCATATATCGGTACGTCATTGTCCTTACAGTACCTATTTTTCTAGATAGATAGAAGATTTATTTGCAAAAATATTTGCAGGATTTATAATACAAATTTGCTCAGTGTATAATTTAGACTAATTTTTCAACTGATTGTATTTCACGAATAAATATTAATTACATTACTGACAGAGGTTTAAATTTTATAGAATAACGGAAAAAAAGACAGTAGGCGGTTCGTACTTGTTAGTATTTGCCTATATAGAAAAATCCAGAAAAGGTAGTTTGCTGATGAAGAAAAATCCACGGTCGATGCAGTGGAGCCGTTCCATTTATTTATTTCTGTAACCTTGCCCTTTTGAAGTGAAGTAGCGGTAATTCCCAGACAGCTACTTCTGCGTATACAGCAAGGTCTGTACTGAAAGCACTGTTTTGTCTATTGTATTATATTAAATGAATACACTGACTCCGACTCCCGACCCAACCAAACTGCGCAGACGTTTATATTTATAATAAATGCAATTTCCGAGACGTTGACCTAGGACCTGGGCAGACTAATAATTTTAAATGATTTATTGTAATCGATACTGATAAATAAAATTGTAACACGACCTCTGTCCGCAATTTCGTTTTCTTGCGATTTTTTGCATTTTAAAATTAAGATCATTGGATACCTACCAATGCCTACCCCGTGCACTCTTCATGTCAAATCCTTCCCCTTAATTAAGTTATAAGTTTTCCTAGGATTTTTATTCAATTTTTCGCCTGAAGGATCTGTAGTGTGATTATTGGTCCTTCATTTGGCGTTTACCAGAACCCCTCAGCTTTAAAAATAGCGTCGGGAGAGCCATAACCGTTTTTATTAGAAAGAATTTGTGATGAAAAGTACAGGGGGTATTTGTAAGTATCCAATGCTAAATCTACATTTTATCCGGCTGTATGATAAAGTTCCTGTCAAAATGAACATTAACGTAATTGAAAACGTAGAAAAATTATCCCCGACATCTAAAAGTATTGACTGAAGTAATAATATAGGTAGTAGTAGCTGCTAGATACCATTTTTATAAAATGATACATTTTTATAAAATGACCTATAAAAAATTCATCAAAAAAAATTTAATATTTTTTCTTTAGTCAGCCCCTTGACCCTTCCAACGATATACCACATGCTAAATAAAAAATATATTATTTTTATTTCCACCGAAGAGAAAGCATTTTTTTTGTAAAAATACCTATACCCGAAATATCTGCGGAAGAACACACCTTTCTATCTGCACAGCAAATTTCAACTAATTCCTACGACTATAACGTTTACGAGCTATAGGCCTGTGACATACTAGACAAACTGACGGACAACGTTTTTTACCATTTTAGCGTGAAACCCTAAAAAGAAGGAACTTTCCAAAATAACGCAAATAATTCATAAGCTCAGAAGCTGACGAAAACCTGATCTAAATAACGTTCACGTTATTCAATAATAATTTGAAATTTTATTTTATTTATTGTGTATTATAGACAAGTCACAACTAAGGTCACTGGCGGTTAATGACATTACATTAAACGACATCACAAAACATCTATGAGCGGAAATGGGATTAGAACCCACGACAGTTTGATCCAAAGGCCGTTACAGCAAGCTTGTCCTCTAGTAATTTAAAAAACACTGAAAAGGAATGGTAAAAAGGAGTCTTGAACAAAGGATTTGTTAATACAGATTTGTGCGATCATATACCCCTGTTATTTCAATACTTGAAATGCAGGCGTCGCACGTGCGCATAGAGCACGAGCAAACTGCTGTACAAAAATAACACAAACATTCTATGCGAAGGACACTTTTGTCTGACTACGACTCATAAAACTAAACAAATCCAATGCGATTATATTCCATAAGTGGTCTGATTAATCATTCGAAAAATACGAGCCACTATCGAAAAACTAACAAAAAGATTTACGTACTGACAATATTTAAAAAATCGATTTTTTTTTGCCCGACTGCAGAGAATAATGTGTCAATAGAATCGTCATAATCTCACGAGTGATATTGGATACATGATGCTATAGATGCCATGTTGTCAAAACACAAATATCGAAAGTCAACAAAGCTATTTGTGTGCGGTATCAAATGAAAGGGCTTGACGAAAATATATCAACATATATTATAAAACAAAATCCCCCGCCGCGTCTGTCTGTCTGTGCCTGATTTTCTTCGTAACTACTGAATGGATTTTTGTTCGGGTTTTTTACGATTAGATAGACTGATTCACGAGGAAGGTTTAGATGTAGGTATAACTAAAACTAGCCGGCCAAAAATATTTTTAAGAAATATATAGGTATGCACTATGCATATTATTATAGGGGTGTAATGAATACAAATTCACTTAGATAACAAACTAAAAAGCGTAAAATAAAACATTTATTATAAATGAGTAGCTTAGGTATAAGATGATGGAAAAAATGTTTTTCAAAATTTAAAAAAGGTAATTTAAATTTTTAATTAGTTTTTGCAGATTTATAAAACAAAACATCAACATTTGGCAGTTTTCCATACGTAATAAAAATCGAAGCTTATTATTTCTCTAACAAAAAGCAAGTGTCATGTAAAATCGTTCTATGTGTCACTGTTTTTTAAACGCTTCAACAGTAAAACTCGTTTAATACGTACCTACAGATTTTTAATGTCCATAATTTATTTCAATTTTCATTTACATTGAAGTTTATGTTTGTTTTTCTCTTAGTATAATTTTACTATCTAAGAATGTCGATCACTGTGTTGTTTTGATACAAAGACGTTGTTTTATATAATGGACTCAACAATACAATTAGTGTTAAACATCTAAGATGCCTGAAGAAATTGTAATACCTATAACAATGAAACGTCGCAAATTTGGAAACTAAAGCATTTATTGATTTTTGTCCTTATCCCACAACATCCTTATAGCTCGTTTAATTACGATTTCTCGCATAGTACTTAGGCTTTTTTACACCGGTCCCAAGAATTAGACCTAATAAAAATTATTACCCTCTTAATTAGGGTTACAATCCGTACGGATTTGTCCAGACATGTCCGAACTTTGTCCGGATTTTTTATTTGTCCGTATTTTTGACTTAGATAGGAAAAAATTTGAATGAATGTTGAATTTTCGCATTAAATTACTTAAAAATAAGACATAAGTATTAAATCAGTCTAAAATGTCCGGATTTTTTTTAAATGTCCGGCTTTTTGTCAGGACTTTTCAAATTTAGAAATGGTAACCCTACTCTTAATACTCTCCTCATTCCGCTAGTACCGTCATACGACGAAAAGTTTCTTGCTGAATATAAATAAAATTCCCAAGACAATGATGTACTTCATAGTACACAATATGTTATTTTATAGAAATTTTTAATCCTATTGTTGTTAATGGACGTGTTTGGCCGAACTAAGTTCTTAACTTACGGCATGTTATGAATGCTTACTTAATCGCTAAGACCTTATTTTTTTAGGCTGAGTGAATTACTAAGTTGATTAAGACTAAACACGTCCAATGACTCGCATTTTGAGTTCATGTCAGTGGTGGTGCTAGGATTTTTTGTTAGGGTGGGCCAGACTTGGGCATGGTGTTCTGAAGGTGGCTTATAACATTTTATCCCAAAGTTTCAGTGCTCGTTAAAATTTTAACCCAGATTACTTGCTATAGAATTTATAAGAAAAATTCTTGAAATTTCGAGGGTTAAAAACGTATTTAAAAGATAAACTAGAGATTGGGGATTATTCCAGGGTGGGCCAAGACAGTTTAAGGTGGGCCATGGACCACCCGGCCCACCCTCTAACGCCGCCACTGGTTCATGTAGATCAAAATAAACAGCTGTATATAGTCTAAACGTGCTATATGGGTTTTCCCGAATGGTGACTTTCGAAAGCAAAACTCAAACAGAAGAAAAATCTCCGTCAAGCAAAAATTTACTATTAGTAAGTATATATTTCGTCCCTCATATCAAGTAAAGGCGTATCTGCCTTACCACAGTTACAATACTTCATGAGAAGAAAGTCAATTGCTAGGGTCGGGCGGTTATTCGATGGCGCAATTTTTTCAGTTACGTCTTTACATGAGGTGAGGGACAATTTGTCTTTTTGATAGTCTTCCCGCATACGACGTTATCCCGCTTAAGACGCTATTTTTCACGCGACCTCTTGAAAATCGTCATATTAAGATTATTATAAACGCGTTTTACTCTATATTTTTCACTGCAAAACTGTATAACATTAGTATTATGCCTCTTTATAGAAGCTGCTGTAGAATCCCCTGATCGTTCATTTTTTGATGCGTGTGAATGTAATTTATGCATTTCCGCACATACAGGGTGTCCAAGACTTGCGTTGTCGGCCGTTATATTGATTTTGGGTGAAGATAGAAAAAATGTTTAAATACAAAAGTTGTATAAATTTTAATGGTGTATAACCTAAAAATATTTTCAATTATACAGCCTGTCCCATTTAAGCGTGGCAGATCAAAGTTATGTTTTTTTAACTTAGCGCCCTGTTTTTATTTGTTTTTTCAATTCTGCACCTAAATGTGAATAAAAATTGTAAGGAAAGCCATGCTCGAAAATTCAGTAATTTTTGAGTTATTCAAGTTTTTTAGAAATTTTTGACAAGTGCAGACCTTTACCTAAAATTCGACATAGCCAAAACAGAAATCTTTATCAAACTGAAATTTTGCTATACCTACTTGTAAAATATACAACTTTTTTTAAAGATAATAGATTTGAAACTAGGCAACACAATTATTCCATAAATATAGATATCAGACATAGAAAATTAACCATCTTTTCTTGGACCTAAATCACGAATAATTTAAGAAAAATTGCAAGCATCTTTAAGGAATTTAATGAAAAGAAAATTACCTGTCATGTTTAGTCCATTTACACAACAGAAACTACGCTGAAATCACATAAAACCACAATCACACAAACACATTCACAAAAGCCACAATTAATCTGCAAAAACATTACAAAAACACCCGCACAAAGTTGCACACACCGTTTAGAAAAAAACAAAACAGTGTCGAATTACATCGTTATATATTAAAACAAAGGAATACATACAAATAGCGATATAGAAAAAGTCAAAGAAATTATGCTTAATGGTATTTTAGAGTGAAACGTTACAAAGAAAAACTTCTCATTATGATGTAACATGATCTAGAGAACACATAATATTTTTATATAAGAAAGGAGTGCAAATGTTGCAATGTAAGAGTTTTAGCAGTACAACAATGTTAACACGGTGTCAGATTTAATCAACTTGTGAACTGACACTGTAGTACCTACGTTCGGAATAACATGGCGGTGACCACCGACTTACTAACAATAACAATGGCGACATGTTACAGTGATGGTCATATATTATTATTATCATATTTATATTCAGCTCGTTTCATTACCAATCATTGACGAAAAAAACAAACAATATCAATAATCAACAACAAACATATAATATTGAAACGGAACCACAATCTGTAAAAAACGGTACCCTATTACTGAGCCTAGGATGTCCATCCGTTCGTCAAACTCTATCTCACAAACGGTAAGAGGTAGCTATAGTCGAAATTTTCACAGATAGTGTGTTGTTGTGGCATGAATCCTGGCAAATAATAATTAGAATTAAATAATCAATTAATTTTAATAAATTAATGTTTTTTATTTTTCTACAACACTGACTTCAGCCTTATTTCTAAACTATGCTATAGACTATAGAGCGTGTAACACCATCGTTCGACTGCCTCGGTTGGTAGAGCGTTCGATTGAAGATCTTAAGGTCCCTGGTTCAATCCCGAGTTTAGGATCGCAATATTTTGGCCGAATGTGGCTGAAACTTCGATCGAGCTCCAAGGAAAAGTTTACCTTTCACGGTCGAACCGACGTTTAAGGGTTGGTAGTCATAAAAACTTAATAACGATAAGCGTTTCGGCCTTAATTTCAGACTTCTTTTGTGGCTCGGAGTCAAACTTGATTCCTATTCGTTCTATTATTTTTAGAGAGAGAGACAATATTATAAATTACAGACGCTCTATAATTTGAGGTCATTATAGCACCGTTTACTTCGCACTAGTTGTGTAATTTCACGGTCACAGTAATAACTAAAACTTGTCATCGAATTCAGCTGACTCGGCTACCGAGGGGCCTCCACATTCCTAAACCCGTGACTGCAGATATGAATGGTTAAATAAAATTAAATACACTTTTAAGTTAATTGTAATTTTTTTCAGATTGTCCCAACAAATAAAGAAACAGATCAAATTAATAAATTAGTTCTTTATATTTATTGTAAATTATAGACGCGTCGACAACTTAGGTCATTAGCGTCTTGATTACATTAAATAACATAACTCCCTTAAAACCAAATGAAATCGCAAAACATCCGTGAGCGGAGGTGGGATTCGAACCCACGACAGTCTGATCCAGAGGCCGCGACGCTTACCACTGGACCACACTGTCTTCAATTAGTTCTTTTATTCGTAAAAAAATAAACACATATTACATACAAAACAAATCCCAACTTTTTTTAAAAGTCCCAGAATAAAAAGCAAGGTCCAAATTTCAAACTAAATGATGTAAAAAACTGTACTGAACAGTATATTCAAAATATTACATTCTGTTTACAAAAATGTCATGAAATAATTTTAATGCTCGATAAAACATGAAACCCAAAGCTTACAATATTATAACTTGAGCAATATCTTTTAAAAGAAAATTAAATATTTATTTTTATTTTACAAAATGGATATTTAATTAAGTTGAGTAAGTGACAGGGAAAATCGAATTTAAAAAAATATAACATTTTTTCTTTGCAGACGTTGGCTTTGAGTACTTATTTTGTCGACAATGCATTTCCGATATCAAGTCCTGGAACTTTGTACATCAGATATCACGCGATAATATGACAGACTTAAATAATTTTAAACCCGTCAAACTATGAGTTCAAAATCCTGAGGTGAATTCAGGTAAAAACTGACTAGGTCATGACCAATAGAGCGGCAATTTTTAGGGAAAATTATTTTTTTTAATTTATGTGAAATTAGATATTACATTGCTACTGTAAATGAGACAGTCTATTACAATGTCAAATACGAAAATAAAGTAGATATAAAAATTAAATACTTATAACATTTAAGTGCATAAAATACAGTATAGGTATCATTTAAAAACTTTTTGTACAAAATTTATTAATAAACAAAAAAAAACACGATTTCAGCTAATACAAAAGTACAAAACAGGCTTCCAAGTTCCGATATGAATATGATAGTCGAATAAAAACATTAAAGTTTTAGTAACAGCATGTTAATTTTAGTGACATAACATAAAAACTTTAATATGTTTTGAACCGACTACTTTTCATATTTGAATTCATAAATGTTCTTTTATAACTGAAGTAGGGTGATTTGTTTCTTTTATTAATATTTTTTATTTACTTCTTTTTAGTTGCCTGTTAGGTAGGTACCTATAATACAAGCGAAGGGATCGTAAGGCGCAGATACGATTAAACTATTCTATTCGGTCTTCCATTTTATTTTTTCATGACGGTGCACACCTGAGAACTTTCACAGATATTTCACGAATCTTTTGAGACTACTTTCACAAAAATCGATCCAGCGGTTCGGGCGATAGGTATAGTAACAAATTATCCATGTATACATATAGTCTGTCAAAAACATTACAACTCCTTTGATTTAGCGGGTAAAAAGTTATCCACAGAATAAAAACAATTATAGTTAGGTAACTGAAAGTTTTTTTAAATTTTTTTAATTTTCAGTATCACGTCTTCAATAGCTATAAAGTTATCGTTCTGACGACTAAGGGTAAGGACCAATAATCGATCATGAGAATTGTTAATATAGTGACCATTTTGACCATTTTTGCAAAATGGCGTTTGGCGGCTAAATCTCCAATCGATAACAGTGAGCCCCTCGCTAGGTATAGGTACTCTCAAAATATGTGTAAACATTTTAATATGATGACAGCTACATATATAACTTTAATTTTTTACAACTGACCAAAGAAGGTAGAAAATATATAGCCAACAATGTAGCTTTGCGTCACTTCCGCGACACACCACTTCTGTGGAATTCACCAAGTCACTCTAACAGAAATTTATATAAAGATGTTTAAAGATCAAAAACTTGCGCAACATTTTTAAAATTCTAACACATACAAAATAAAATATTATTGGACTGTTTTAGAAGCTTTTATTCAACGTCATATGTTGGTTGTTTGTCGGTCAGTTTAGGTAAAATCTTGCAAGTCAATTTTTAACGACTTCTGTACATATCCGATCGATTTGAAATTTTGTACACATATTTATATTAGAAATCGTGTCCATCGTGATTATAATAAAATTAAGCAAAATCGCAGGATAGTGGACAATATAATTTGATTTATTAAATTAAATGTACGACGTTTTTATGTATGTACTTGAAAAAGTCTAAATCTATAGACGAAACGTCGTACATTTAATTTAATAAATCAAATTATATTGTCCACTATCCTGCGATTTTGCTTAATTTTATTTGTACACATATGTATTCCCGATTACAATATACTTATAAATCAATCTATTTTAGAAATGAATAATCATTTAATTTTTATAAATCAATGTGTTAATAGTAAAAAAATTTAAGACTGAAAACAACAAGATAAAATATAA
This sequence comes from Mongoloraphidia duomilia, assembly GCA_039654895.1. Taxonomy (NCBI): domain Eukaryota; kingdom Metazoa; phylum Arthropoda; class Insecta; order Raphidioptera; family Raphidiidae; genus Mongoloraphidia; species Mongoloraphidia duomilia. The sequence continues at coordinate 38,533,533 of CM077516.1, read as the reverse complement.
GTTAAAAAGAAACTTTTTAAAAACAAGATTTTATTAAAATGTACTAAAAAGGAAAAAATAATATTTAATAATTTAGGTTCATAATTATATAAGCGTGGATGGTGAACCTTATGATAGTTTATTAGACATGACCCAAGCTTTTATAATAATTATAAACCTAATTTATTAATAAAAATTATTTTTTTTCCTTATTAGTACCTACCTATACATTTTAAAAAAAGCTTGTATTTATTTAAAAAAATTTTTTAATTAGGTACATTTTCATGTAGTATATAGCATAAATGTTCTATTTTCGTGTAAAAATTAATCAGACCAAAAAAATAACACTTGTGAAGTTTTAATGGAAAGTTATTATATGTTTTACAGAAACAAAACAAAATATTATTTTAATATTTATATATCTTCTTATAACCTTTAAAAAGTTATAAAAATATAGTTGTTATAATATTATTTTGATAATAAATGCCTCCAAGGTTATATAGAGATAAACGTGATATCGAAAAACAATACGCTGATAACTTACTTTTCAGGGTAGGACTGGGGCAGAAAGCACTCGTTACAACACATTTTCAAAAATCGAAAAGTTAATGATTTTATATTTTAAAATAAAAATAATTTACACACAAATGGCGTAAAAGAATTCAAAATTTTCCCTGTGAAAAATAAAGCAACACGCACTGAATTTGAAAATATTACTTTGAGGTTAAAGTACTTAACTAATAAACGTAATAAAAATAAAAAACAAAAAATATTTTCTGTTCACTTAATGACTTGCAATGAAGTCATCGACATATCTGTAACATTTGTTTTGAAAACAAATGAGCATTGCAACACGTTTTCAAGGGCGGGCAATATAAACAATTCCCCCATCCACAACTGTTTATATTGAAAAGCACGTTGTGACTTATGCATATATTATATGTAAGTCTACTAATATAGAAATGTATTTTTTGCAATTCAGCTAATTTTCTGTGTTTATTTACTGCATATGTTTCACTAAATATAGTAGGAGTCAAACATATGACAACGTAATAACAACCCTTGATTTCAATACAGCGCGTGCTTATTCAGGATTAAGTATTATATAGTTATGCAGAATAAACTTCCCTCCTTAATTCGTTTTTCCGGTCAGTGTTACCAGATTTGAGATAAAATCTGTAGATCTAGGATTTTAATATTTGTTTAGGATTGTAATTTATTGATTTCAGTGAGACGTTGATAATCTTAGCTATTGAGCGTCTATAAAATCAACAAATTCTTTATAGAAAACTAGGGTGGCACACACGGGCAGTCTCTAAAATCAGTTAAGGGAGAAAATTGAAACTCTGGTAAAAATACTGGTTCTTAAAAAATAAAGAAACACAATATATTCGACGGTTTTTCAAATAAAAACTACCCAAATCACAAATGGGTGAACGCAAAGATTAGTTCAGTCAGTATAGGGCATTGAAAAAGGGGTTTCCTTGCAAAAGGTCGGGTAGAAGATTTTTTTTGTATTTGTATATATTGTTATCCAAATGGTCGACCCCGTGACAACTTTGGGCGGCCGAAAAACCATGAAAGTGTACCACTTTTTTTGCTTTTTTCAAAATATCTCGGAAAAGGTCGACTTAAGCGTTTCATACATTATGTAATGTTTTAAAGAGGATTACATTTTTTATTCCCACAACTTTTCTGTGGTACGAATAGTAAGCGCGCTATAATGTATACAAAAAAAGTCTTCTACCCCACCTTTTGCAAAGCAAACCCCTTTTTCAATATCCTACTGACTGAACTAGATAGGATGGGGTTTTTCAAGTTACTATCATTATTTAGCATCAGGGGCGGATGGACCCACCAGGATTTTGGGAATTTTCCCGATAGGCCGCGGCTTGCGGAGGCTGGTAGGCCACGGCCCCCGGAGGCCAATCGCATATATTACTTTATTTCTTTTTTGTTTACTAAACTTACTAGACATTAATTAAGGATTTTGTATTTTAATTGTTTTGATAAATAAATAAATAAATGTTATTGCAGTAAGGTTTTTGTCTTAATTATCAGGGGAGTTTTTTTTAAATGCAGTTCCGTTTCGAAATAATGATTTTTCAAAAAATAGGACCCAAAAACGCTGCAAATTCGAAGCAGATCTCTCAAAGTTAAGTGACACAATATGGCCACCATCCACTATCCAAGACGCGTACTATATAGACATCAGTGAACTACTCAGTAAAATATTGCGGAGTCCACAGCTGATCTTGACTTGTACGTACATAAAAATACGGGTCATATTTTCAATATTTCTACGCTTTATTTGAACACATCGGCTCGAACACAAAGCCCAGAAATAACTGCAGCATTGGGTTGACGGCAACTCGCGTATTGTTCATAACATATAATAACACAACTTGCCATGTATATTTGCTATATAATGACTGGGCAATGGGCATTGGTCATTCATTGTTCGCTTATAGTTTCTCAGTATGCGGTTAATTTGTTGTCACATTTTCTTATCGTTGCAGAAACTGCAGTGACGGTTCGTCATATTCGATTCCTTGGGCGGTCATCCATTCTCGAATGTGTAGTGATTATAATAATAATAATTTCCTTTATTTTTGTAATACTACATATTAATGTGTTACTATCATAGACATAGAAATCTAGGGACGTAGTACAAGCGAGTAGGGTGGTTGCTGTTAAGGGGAGGGGGTGAGAAAGCAAGTGTGCCTTAATTCTATTGGTCGCTTCAGTTGCGCAAACGCTGTACGAGCAATTGAGCCTGCGCAAAGACGCGGACGACTGCATCTGGCGCAATTGAGCATGCTCAAAGACGCGGCCGATAGAACGTGGGCACATGCATAGCATGGACATGTTCATAAGACAGACATGCATGAATGGCTTCCCCCCTCGTCTAAATAAGTGACACTTTATACTGCATCCCCAGATTTCTGTATCTATGGTTACTACATGTAGTGTGGAAAACATCAACAATCAATTAATACAGTTACAGAATTTAATAATATATAGGAAATAAGAAGTTACCAGATTCTCTTGGTTAGATTTGTGCACAAAATAATTCGTTTATGTTAAAAATTATAGCGTAGCAACACACCCTGAGCTCCTTAATACTCATGGAACCTTTGTTGACTCTGAGAAAAGATGCTACATAGTGGCTTGTTCTAGCGCCGTATTCATGTTGGCATAAATTGTTCATAAATAACTGTGGATTTTTTTTGCAGAAAATCGAACATTCGTAAATGAAAATATCATAGTATATAGTGAGTATTTTTATGCCATTGAACAACGATCTGCATGATTATCTAGGTCCAACCGTCCAACATTGACTATTATAGTTCTTATACATCGCTTCTGAATAATAAACAGTTCATTAATATAATATTGCCCCAAAACATGATTCCATAATGAAACATCAATACAGTAACCTCTCTGAAAGTCGTTCTCGTTAAGTCAGCGATTCAAGATCTTTCCCATCCGTGCCTTACTGTCTTCAATCGTTATGAATCCCCACGAGTATCCTACACAACGTGATGAGACTGTTGTATGTTAAATTTTACAGTATGTTTTAGAATACTCTCAAGTCTAAAGAAAGAAAAATAGACTCGATCAACTAATTTTAATCAAGTGGTATGTAAAAAAACTCAATAATCAGGAAAATCTAACTGCAAAAACATAGAACGGTTCATCATCCATGACCTTTTAGGAATATTTTAAGAGAATTCGACACCGAAAGTTATCCCCTGCACTCTTCATCGCAATTCTTTTCCCCTCACCTAAAAACGGTTATGGCTCTCCCGACGCTATTTTTAAATCTAAAAGGTTCGGATAAACGCCAAATGAAGGACCAAGAATCACACTACAGATCCCTCAGGGGAATTTTTTTAATAAAGTCTTGGCTACGTGTGAAAGATCCCGTACTTTTTAAAAAATTGTAAGTTTTTGCACGAAACTTTTTTCATTTCTGCAGTCTGATTCTTGGTCCTTCATTTGGCGTCGGGAGAGCCATACCCGTTTTTAGGCGAGGGGATTTTAATAGAATGTGTCCAGTTTAGGGACACACGACAGCAGATCGGATTGTCAAGTGATTTGTCGGTTGTATTTGCATTAGGAAATGATTTTGACAATGTCGATCTGCTGTTTCGATTTTTAAAAGAAACCGGTCTTGACCGGTTAATTTAATTTTATCTATTTATATACATTTAGGCCCCGTTACAGCCTTTATGGTTTTTTCTTTATATCTTACTACATTATATTACATGACGTACAGTTTATATTTTGTACTTATAATGATATTTTATTTTTGTAAATTATAGACGCGTCGACAACTTAGGTCATTAGCGGATATTTTATTTTATTGTGTCTCAAATTTTAATTTTGTTTTTATTTTATTGATTTTGCTTTTATATTATTGATTTTATTTTTGTTTTGTTTACATTTTGTTTCCTTACAGACGCTAATGGCCTCTAATGTCGAGCGTCTATAATTCACAATTCAATTTAGGCGAGGGGAAAGGATTTGAGATAATAACTATCGACTACTCTAGTAATACTTATTTGACTAAATGTCATAGTGTGCATCAGAACGTAATGACATAAAAATCTTGGCTTGTTAAGATACAAATGTATTTTTTGAAAAAGTTGACGAGTCGTCTGGAGGTCAGCGGCCATAAACACGATTGATATTAACGCGACCGACCGCGGCGTATAAAACGATTGGTTCACGGCTTTCAGCACCGCTGCACAGCGACTGTGAGAAAAACCGCCACACCGTACCGACCATCGAGATCGTCATCTTTTTAACACCTCAGTCGCATCCACTGTTACAAATACTGGCACTACCATAGACTTACTTTTAATATTATGTAGACCGTACCTCGAAAAATTAAATCAAGTACAGACACACAGTTGTCACCGCTTAACGCTGTTAATTGGTTGCAATGTAAATTGAACACTGACTGAAACAGCATTAAGCGAGAAATCTATATGTAAAAAAACTATTTTGTTCAACACCCGCAAGAAATAAATCATTTCGTGGCCCTGAGCGTGGGCGAAATAATGAGTTCCCTGATTATTGACGTGCAGAGTGGGCGAAATGCTATTTCGCCCACTCTGCACGTCTGCTATTTCGCCCACGCTCATTACGGGGAACGTTTACGCAATCAATCAGGGCAGAGTGGGCGAAATAGCATTTCGCCCACGCTCATTACGGGGAAGTTTACGCAATCAATCAGGTCACCCATTATTTCGCCCACGCTCAGCAGAGCCACGAAATGACATATTTCTTGCGGTAGTTGAACAAAATATTATGTGCGACTATTGGTCGAAAGAAGAGATTTCTCGAGTGTGAATTTTGCCGCACGAGCGTAGCGAGTGCGGTAAAACACACGAGTGGAATCTCCTCTTTCTCCTACTAGTCGCACAATATACTATTTTTGACATGAAACTTAACTTATGCGAGTTCAGGCCGTTTACCGTTTGCGTTAAATATTTAACACTAACGGCGTAACAATGGCAAAGAAAAACCAATCATATATTATTCTGTAGTTTATAACTTCAATTTATCACTTCTGTACTGCATTTAACATAGTGTAAACAACATACCTATTATCACTGTTTGCCGGATGGCGTTCATACAGTTCGACCGCCGCTTAATGGCCTTATGGTTGAAACTGGCATAATGTGCCAGCTAAGAACATGGCGGTTATATCACCACGCATGCGTGAATAGGTTTCGAACTTCGAATGATTTAGCTGGTTTTTAAGTCATGTGAATAAAAAAACCTCAAAGGGTACACAGTAAAATTTAGATTAGGTACTTATACGACCGTGTAGTTTACACTATACACTACAGAAGTGAAACTTACGCAAACTCTACATTTGTACGTCCCGCAAAAAGTGATCCTAATTAGTTAAATCTGGAACACCAGTTTGTGTGAGCAAAGCTAGACAGCTCGACCGACGACGACCGAACTATATATGAATGCCGTCCGGCAAACAGTGATTCTAATCAGCGATCTGTAATGCAAGTTTGACGGCCGAACTGTATGAGCGCCATCTGGCAAACAGTTATATCGTTATTTATACAACTTTGCACTACACCAAGGGTGTCAAGCACGCGGCCCTCGGTAAAATATTAATTTATACAAGGTTGCGGCCCATGTTTAAATAAAGCGCAAGCGCAGCCTGGGCGAATGTCATTAGATGCGCATTATGCAGGACTATACTTGTTGAAGTATGACATTATTGGTATTATTATTATTATTACTATTATACTGCGGCCCGCAATTTCATGTAAAATATCTAATTTGGCCCTCCACTTCCAACGAGTTTGACACCCCTGCACTACACACTATATAAGCAAAACTTACTTACGGAAAAGCTGCATCTAAATGTTATAAATTGGCATGCACAGAATAAAATATAATTTCTTTTTCTTTGCCATATATGTTTATACACCGTTATCGTTAAATATTTAACGCGTTAAACGGCCCGAACTCGCATAAGAAGTTACACTTCCAAAAAACCTCAAATTTTAGTTTTGTTCTGCTCTACACGTAGTGGTTATGGTTATACATGGATGCATGCCCACCTGTGCAGAATAGATGGATCAACTTCACCCAATGAATCGACCGTTTCGAATGCCCAATTAAACGGTGATTTCGTTGAACTATAACCGTGTTCCGATGCGCTTTATACTCACTAAAATTATTTTCTGTTTTGACACTAACATTTAGTTCAGATACAAAAAATATATAAGACTGTTAATGGGCTACCACACCGCCTTGATATTTTAGTTTAGTTTAATCTAAAGACCTCGCAGTTCACGGATTTCACCGGAGCATATTTTTTCTGGTGATTTTAAAGACGAGGTTATAGTTAACTAAGCCAAAACACCCTGTCTTATTTGAAATGTATTTGACTTCTGTTTGCAGTACAAGACAGACAAAGCTTTAAAGAATAGCTGCAAGTTTCTCAGAATCAACAATATTGGTTTTTTAAATAAAAAAGTCTCGAAGTTTAGTAACAAAAAACGTATTCTCAATTTAGAGTAAAAATGAAATAATCAATGAGCTGGTGTTGCCCTGATTCGGGTCTATAGGCCGTCGTTGGTTGGAATTGCTTCCTAACGTTTCGCTAGCACGAGTGGCGAGCCTCTTCAGAGGTCCTTCCATCTCCGATGCTGGATGTAGAATTCTACATCCAGCATCGGAGATGGAAGGACCTCTGAAGAAGCTCGCCACTCGTGCTAGCGAAACGTTAGGAAGCAATTCCAACCAACGACGGCCTATAGACCCGAATCAGGACAACACCAGCTCATCAACTGGCCGCGAAAGCCTCAACCAATTTGTCGAAATAATCAATTCCGTGCAGTTGTTTCTAGTTCGTAATTTTGAAAAATAAATGTGATTCGTATAGAAAATTTGCAAAAAAACAAACAGTTCTTTTAATTAAATCAGCAGCACTTTCATTAAGTACACATCAATTAGATTAAAAACTGTTATTATTTACCTAATTTATGTCAAAAAATAGGTTATTTGCTAATTTTCAATAACTTATAAGTACACTTAAATTAACATTAATTTTAAGGGGGTTTAGTGGATATGAGCCTTACAGGAATATTCCAAAGTAATTTAACTAACATAATAATAATACAATGGTTGAGTGTAACATTATATTACAACCATCCATTCAACTGACGACAAACAACTATAGTGAAGTGTTTAGTGAGATTTCCGCATCATTTCCATGGCAAACGCTTGCAGTTACTTTGTAAGGCTGAACGACAAATCTCGGACAATGGGCGACAACCACATTAAATAAATCGTTCACCCTCACAATAATAAGCACGTAGTCCACTGTTGTTTCGTGCTTTATGTGGAGTCCGACCGTAGATGTTTTTTTTTCATCGGAACATGGATGTAGCTATATAGGATGAGCCCGGGTGGGCCATGACCCATTCACTAAAAGCTTTGACCCATGCGATAATCCAAAACGTAAGTTTGTTAAGCAATTTAATTATTGAATAAACAAAAATCATGGACTTAAAATTTAGTTAGCTTCCTGAACTGCGTTGATCTAGTGCGCTTGTGTTATTATAAATTTGCATTTTTTAATTGCTCGCCGTACATCATCCCCCCTCCAAGCAGGCAATTGGTTATTGAGGTTAAGTGCTTGTGGGTTTACATTATCATTTACGGAATTGGGTTATATGGAGTAGAAGATCTACTCAGTGTGACCCAGGCCAAAAAAAATGCTGGCGACGTCCCTGCATCGCAAGCCAAAGCAGAACTTCGGTTTTTTGAAATGTAACTTCTTATTAGAGTTTGGGCCGTTTAACATTTACGTTAAATATTTAACGGTGTAACCGTGGCAACGAGAAACAAATAATATATTTTTCTGTAAATGTCAATTTATAACATTTAGATGTATATTTCGCTTAAATTCTCTACCGGAAGGTGCCCCCTGCACTCTTCATCTCAATTCCTTTCCCCTCGCCTAAAAACGGTTCCCGCTTTCCCGACGCTATTTTTAAAGATAAAGGATTCGGGTAAACGCCAAAAGAAGGACCAAGAATCACACTGCAGATCCTACAGGCGAATTTTTTGAAAAAAGTTTTGGCTAATTGTGAATGATTACGTAATTTATAATTTTATTTAAAAAGTTATAAGTTTTTCCAGGAATTTTTTTTTCAATTTTTCGCCTTTAGGATCTGTAGTGTGATTCCGGGTCCTTCATTTGGCGTTTACCCGAACCCTTTAGCTTTAAAAATAGCGTCGGGAAAGCGGGAACCGTTTTGGGCGATGGGAAAGGATTTGAGATGAAGAGTGCAGGCCGCAGGGGGTAACTCCCGCTATCGAATACTCTTAAGTAAGTTTCACTCTGTAATGTGTAGTGTAAATTGTAAACAATTTATATAGGTATCACTGTTTGCCGGACAGGGGTCATACAGTGTAGCTTTGCCTACTTACAAACTTGCGTTCCAGATCGCTGACTATATAATCAATGTTTGCTGGACGTATATGTAGATCTTGCATAAATAAACTTAACTGCGTGACCTTAATTGCAAAAGAAGAATTACACTTCCTCCGAGTGTCGCGACACACAATATTTTTTAAGTGGACGACTAACTTTAGCCTTTCTTTTAGTAGGCTGAATAGAAAAGCATCCGGCCATAAACACAGTGGCAGACAGAAGGGACGTTCGAGTACTTGCTAAATTGGTTAAATAAAGGGCGGGCGTCGCGACGGAACGAACGCTGCGTCGGGATTATACTAACAGCTGGATAGGCACATTCCTGTTTGCTCAAATCAAATATTATCAAATTTCTGCGAATGTAATATTGAAACAAGCCTTACTTATTTGAAAAGGGCAAATGTAGCCTTTAGTTAAATCACTCGGACCAATTTTAAAATAAAATTTAGATTTTTTCTCTAAATATTTATTTTACTTTACCTACTACAGAAGTGAAACTTCTAGTCTCATAAATCATTACAAACACGAATATAATATAATAATATTATAATATATTATAATTAATAAGCATATTTGTTTTTTTTTTAAGAAAACGAATTGATCCTGATGATATCTAATCTAAGTGTTTTCTTGAGACAAGGAATTGTCTCCAAATGGCGTAAGGCGACTCAAATAAAAAACGCAATTACTGTTGATACTGCATAAATGCAGTATCAACAGTAATTGCGTTAGATAATAATTTAGATAATAAATTAGCTAACGTTTCGTGATATTTAATCACATAGCTTCAGAGCTCAAATGCTGTCGACAGGAACATTAAATTGTCAAAAATAAAAACATATAGGTATTAACATAGTATTTGATACTGTAATCGTAGATATTAACTCAATCAGACTGATATTTAATTTCTATAAATTTCTTAAATGCACAAAAGAACTATTTAATATCTATTATATAGATACTTATGTTGTACAATTATAGAATCTGCAAACTAACTATACAGTGTGTCCCACCTTATTTTAGACATAGGATTTTGATATTTTGTTAATATTTGCTCCCCATTAAATGTTTTTGTTATTTTTATTTTACGAACTGGTTCTAAATATCCTCAGGAATGATTCTGTAATTTATTTTTTTCTTAATTCTCGTTAAAAATTCAAAAAAATCACATTTTTGAGAAATAAAATACGAAGCTTAGTTTGTATACCAGTTTTATGAGCGTCGCCATCGTTTCGTTCATAGCCAAGTTGACAGCGCGCGAGGGCAATAATTATACATTCCACCAAGCGTGAGTTCGAATCCCGGGTCCTCAAATATTTTTTTTTCTTTTTTTTATGAAAATACATTGGAAAATTATTTTAGATAAAAAAAATTTAATTGAAAAGTTATTTAAAAATAAATAAATTTAATGTTGAGCGTCTATAATTTACAATTTTAATTTTTTTCGACTATTCATCTTCAGCACATACTAAACTTTTAGTTTAGTATGTGCTGAAGATGAGAGCTTAGCTCTTGAAATGGACATTCACGAATAAAATTATTGTGGTAAGAAGTGTCTAAACTATTGTTTTATTTTTATAATGACTAATAGTCGAAAAAAATTAAAATTGTAATAATAATAGACGCTCAACATTAAATTTATTTATTTTTAAATAACTTTTCAATTAAATTTTTTTTATCTAAAATAATTTTCCAATGTATTTTCATAAAAAAAAGAAAAAAAAATATTTGAGGACCCGGGATTCGAACTCAAGCTTGGTGGAATGTATAATTATTGCCCTTGCGCGCTGTCAACTTGGCTATGAACGAAACGATGGTGGCGCTCATAAAACTGGTATACAAACTAAGCTTCGTATTTTATTTCTCAAAAATGTGATTTTTTTGAACTTTTAACGAGAATTAAGAAAAAAATAAATTACAGAATCATTCCTGAGGGTATTTACAACCAGTTCGTAAAATAAAAATAACAAAAACATTTAATGGGGAGCAAATATTAACAAAATATCAAAATCCTATGTTAATTGCTATGTCTCAAATTCGGTGGGACACACTGTATATGTATATGTTATAATATGCAAACAAAGACATTACATCGATTCGTCGAATATAAACTACAGTGGTTTTTGAGACAAGCGTGGTCGGGATCTAGTCGCGTCGACTGTAAACACACACATACATTCATGTGCATATCTCAACAGCGCCTGATGGTTTCTGCTAGCGTCATTCCTTACACGTTTGGCCACATGATTCCAATTCATTAGCTACTGTGCGTAAACAGAAGTTTCACTTCAAAAAATAAAAGAAAATAAAAAGAAATCAGAATTTTACTAAAAAAGGATAAAATATAATGTTTCCCTTCAATTTACAATCATCTTCCCTACCTGAATTTAATTAAAATTCGACACAATTATTTTCAGTTATAACTGTTTGGACCAAAATCACTCAAGAACGACTGGACCAATTTTAATAAAACTACTGGTGCTCATATACTTAAAATATATATATTAGGGTACTATTTATCCGACTACGCGCGATTAAGATAAGGTTTCAGTCAAAACCGAGGAAAGCCTCTGGTAAAAGCTAGTATAATACAAAAATTAAACATATATTTTGAAGTTACTCTTTAAAGAATAATGGTGTATTTGTAACTATTTAATTTTAGTCGAGAACTGGCTGTAAGATCAACACGTATAAAACAAAATGATCACGCTTCAAGTACCAACCTAACGGATGTAGGTACTATATATAAACTGTTAACCCTTACTTTGAACATCCCCTTATATAATAATGTATCCAATAGGAGGATAGGTAGATAATGTGTTTTTCCAGTGTAGGTACAGATTACGCTAATTTAGCACGGCTGTTGCATTTTAAAACAAACCCGTAATCGTCACGTTCAAAGGGCAAACGCGATTGATGAATGATGACAGACGTTACGAAACGTTTATATATTTTCTAAAAATAGGAGATAAACGCTAAAAATTGACATACCTAATATCCGCACTAGGTGTAATATACAATGTGCTTAGGGTAGACTTGGGTATGGTTCCGGACATATACACTGTGTTCTAGATTCATATTCTACATATAGGAAAAAAAACATTGAGAACATTTACAATTTTATAGTAAGCTATATGGGCCATATGACCTTTTACACTACGAACTTACGAATCATATTCTTGTGCGTTTAGATTTTAGAATTGTGGAACGATCAGTTACGAGATCGTTTCGTAAACCGCGTACACTCATATTACCATTTCTTTCATTCAACGCAAAGGCGACAGTGGAACGAGGTCGTTCCTAGAAAATGTCGGACAAAGTAAAAGTTCTATATGCTCCTTCCGTCTTTGGAACTTTTTTGTGCAAGCCTAATACACTGTGTCTAGGGCCCAAGATGCTATCGGGGCTCAGGGTTTATTTTTATTTGTTAATATTATAGATTTAACGATAAAATAGACACCCCCACATGGCTATCTTAATTTTTTAGTGTTCCGTAGCCAAATGGCAAAAACGGAACCCTTATAATTTCGTCCTGTACGTCTGTCCGTCCGTATGTCACAGCCATATTACTCGGAAACTATTGGTACTATATAGATGAAATTTGGAAGGTAGATGTTTTCTATGAACCGCTATAATACAATGGTGTAGTGAAATTACGAAAAAAAAATTAGGGGTGGCACTTCATACATTTAACTGAGGGATGAAAAAAATGCCAATGCAGATAGGCGTGTGGGGAATCGTTAGATACGTCTTGAAAAATGATACCTATAGACGTTTCAAAATGACGTTATTATAGTTGGTGAGATATGCGCTTCTAAAGTCGTAAAAAGTGCGCCCCCCCCCCCTTCTAACTTTTCAACTATGGGGTGGACAAATCTGAAAAAAATTAAGGTAGTATAAAATACTTTCAACGAAAATTGGTTTCAAAAAGATAATATATACTATTTACACGCTATATTATAAATTTTTATTAAATTTTTTAGTAACTTTGAATGTTAACCGTGAACGTTTATCCCGACTACGGAACCCTTCTATGTGTGTGGACTGACACGCACTTGGCCGCTTTTTTATTTTTTACCCCCTCTTCGATGTACGGAAGATCTCAAATAAAGTCCAATAAAAAAATAGCATTTATTTGGGTTTGAGCCATCGACTTACATAATATATATTGTCAATTTCATTATTGTAGCCATGGGCGTACGCACGTAAGATCAGGGGGGACAGCTGCCCCCCTGGGATCTGAAGTAACGGATTAAAGTATAAAAATTTATAAAATAATATTACTTCTTCATAATCACCCTTTTATTTCCCGTTATTGAACTTTGGCGGCTGAAAATTCCCCGAATTGCACTTAGAACGTTTGGACTATCGTTTATGACGTAATTTCAATATGATAATCGGATCGCGTAATTCCATACTATACTATTGTACATCACCTAACCGTTCTGTATAGCAGTCATAGATAAGAGAGTTCGTTGCTATGGTTCCTCTATTACAAGTCCCCAGTTCCCGAGTTCTAGCCCGAGAGCTGGTAAAAGTGTCAATTGGATTTTCAATTTATTATTAAAAAAAAAAAAAAAAAAATAATAATGAATTGAAAATATGAATTGGTGCTAGGCCCAAATAACCTTAGCTGTTGGTGGTCTTTAAAATACAATTACGATAAGAGAGTTATATAGATAGCCCACTCTATCATGAATGCTCTGACCCTTTTAGTACTGACTGCAAAAACTTATGGCGCTAGTGTGCAACCATAGATAGAGTAGTATAGATATCCCACTCTATCCTTTTAGTACTGATTACTGCTACTATGGAGTATGGCGCTAGTGTGCAACAATGAAAGAAGCGGTAATTTCAAATATTTTACTCGTATTTTTAAATTTAATTTTCCTAAAAATGACGTACAAATTGAAAAGGTTAATTAAAAAATAAAAGAAATGTTTTTTTCTTAGTTTTATAACAATTTTTCATAATAACAAACTATATTAACATTAAAAAAATAACATTTGAATACGAAATAAGTCACTAAACTAAATTATTATAATATCATCAAGTCATGTAGGTAAATATAAAATAATACAATAAAATATTAATAGTATAGTTTTCAGAATTGTTTCATAATAATAATATTGATTTTCACGGCTTCATATTTTCAATCTTCAGAGAAATGAGCTTCACACACTCGGACATTTTTTCGGACTCGATTCATAGGACTATTAAGGAAATCCCTACGATTGATCGCAAAAATCCACTGATGAAATCTCTGTAATTAAAACATTATTTTAAGTATTTTAAACATTTGTCAATCCCAGATTTTTAATATTTTAAACATCTGTAAATATTATTATTTAATTCAAACAAAATATAACGACGTGGAACTTGAATAAATGTATTATGATTTTTAAGTTATAATATCTTACTCAAATAAATTATTCTTACCTCAGTTTCCTTAGGAAATGAATAAAATGTAATCTTCCCACTATTAGCATTATTGCAATTCGGAACACAGCACTTAAAAACCATTTTTTTCACTTTTTACAAAATACGAATATAATGACTGCATCAGTATAGTGAAACACCCATTTTGACAATGACGTAACATAATGCTGTAGTCAACATTGTGTTATGATGCAGTCATTATGCATTCATTTAATAATATTATACTACGTTACCTAAGATATTGTGATCATTTAATTCAAAAGTTAGCAGCGCCAATAATTTCGGTTTTTGCAGTCAGAACTAACATGGTCTGAGCTTTTCTATAAGAGTGAGCACAGCATGATAGCAGTATGATTCGTAAAGTCAAACGCTACCATTTCTGCTCCAAAACATACTGCCATACAGAGCGATTTGACGTTGTACATCGCATTCGCTATCCACATTAGTTTAACTTAACCTTAAGAAAACAGTAAAATATCAATGATACGCGATGCATAGTGTTTAAATAATATCAAAATAATATCAACAGCCTATTAAAACCCTATAAAAAGTTTTAGTACCTAATTAAATTGGCGCCGACCTCAAAATTCTATTATTTTCCTCTTTTTAGTGGCTTTTTTGAAAGAGATTTTTTTTTGTTAAAATGTTTTTTATTTTTTACTTTCTTTAGTTAGGTACTTAATTTTTATTTTCTTATGATATTCGTAGTAAAAAATAGCAATTAATGTTGTATTGTTTTAGTGCTAATGTCACAGTTTATTTTTTTTCGTTTAAGTGTTTATTTTCTTATAAAATTTTCATAATAAAATAATAAATAATATTAACGTGTTGTTTTAGTTCGACATTAATACTATCACTATTTATTCTCATATTTTTTGGTGTAACTTGTAAGGCACCGCGCACCTCGTTATATCGTTCGTTCTGTATCACGGTATGTTTTGGAGCAGAAATAGTAGCGATCGACTTTTACGAATCATACTGCTATACAGAATGGTTAGGTGCTGTACAATAGTATAGTATGGAATTACGCAACCGGGTCCGGATGTCTATGTTAACTCTCATAACTCTTGCCCCCCTGAAGAAAATTCTGCGTAAATAACGCCTTTGAGATTGTAGCATTTACACTTTAAAAATTAGAAGACAGACGGAGAGACAGACATGGTGAGAACAATAGGGTTCCACCTTTTGGATACGGATTCACCGAATTCTAAAAAACGATATAATTAGTAGTTCAATCTCTAATCATAATTCAAAGTTTATTAAATAAATAGTGCCTGCGTGCTGTTCAAGCTCTCGCCATTTGCAATGCATTTCAGTAAATTTCAAACGGGAGTCTTGCACATTTATGAATAATTATATACTTTTCAAACCGATTTTACCTACACAATAGGCATAATACATGAAAAACACGCGTACAGTAGAACTTCGTATGTCAATATTATTATTAATATTATAACATATCAATATACAGGGTGAGTTCGACCACCCGTATCAGTCGTTTTTTTCGAAAACGGTTAGTCGTAGAGAGTTGTGTCAAAAATTTGTATTATAAAAGCCCTAATAAAGAATCGAATGGTGATAAATTTTTTTTCCGGGAAGGTCGGCTTCCCGATTAGTTTGCTCCAGAATGTCCAGAACTCCGGAATTATAAATGTAACGATAGGTCGAAAGTGGTATTGTTGAAAAGATCTTTAAAAAATAAGCAAGTTTTGTAGGAAAATTATTTTTATTACTGCCACCCCTGTTAAGTAATATTTGTTTGAAATTACTAAATTAAAATGTCATAAATCATAATAACGAACTTTTTAAAAGTCCGCATTTAAAATCTAGTTACCTATCTATCGATCATTAAACACTGAAGAAGTACACTCACAGTATAACCAGAAGAGCTCAGTAGTATGTATTAAAGAGTAAATGGAAGAGTATTTGAACACTTGTGACAATGTCTAAGGTTGCTAGATTTTTAATGCCGACTTCGATCGTTATTATGAAAATTTGATTTAATAATTTCAAACAATTGTTACTTAACAGGGGTGGCAGTAATTAAATAATTTTTCCTACAAAACTTGCCTATTTTTTAAAGAGCTTTTCAACAGCACCACTTTCAACCTATCGTGCTTTCTAAAATTTCGGAGTTTTGAACATATAATAATTTATATTTATACTTATAGAAATTTACAGGGGTGGCAGTAATAAAAAAAATTTTCCTACAAAACTTGCTTATTTTTTAAAGATCTTTTCAACAATACCACTTTCGACCTATCGTTACATTTATAATTCCGGAGTTCTGGACATTCTGGAGCAGACTAATAGGGAAGCCGACCTTCCCAGGAAAAAAAATTATCACCATTCGATTCTTTATTAGGGCTTTTATAATACAAATTTTTGACACAACTCTCTACGGCTAACCGTTTTCGAAAAAAACGACTGATACGGGTGGTCGAACTCACCCTGTATAATATGACTGTTACCTGTTATATAAATCATTTCCACAAACACGATGGCGTTTATTCCATTTCAATATACGTTAAGATTTACGGAGATACAATTTATTGCTTTTTAAATTTTAATACTTGCTTACGTCATCGGCGCCAAGAA
The DNA here is from genome assembly GCA_039654895.1 of Mongoloraphidia duomilia. Taxonomy (NCBI): domain Eukaryota; kingdom Metazoa; phylum Arthropoda; class Insecta; order Raphidioptera; family Raphidiidae; genus Mongoloraphidia; species Mongoloraphidia duomilia. The sequence continues at coordinate 38,516,531 of CM077516.1, read as the reverse complement.
CGTTAATTCTCTGCAGAATCAGATATTGAATATTCTATATAACAAGGCCACCTATGTTCGCTGTACACAGATCTCGCACGGCCAGAATGAGAGAGAGAAAGTATTAAATATAAGTAATATAAAATTGTTTCGAGGTTGGCGGCCACCTCATTATTGGCCGCCATCTTGAAAAGGGGGTGCTAACAGGTTCTGCACTATATCTCCGTAACGGTCCATATTGCAGAAAATTTGTAGAAAGGTTTTTTGTTTAGAATCGAATTTTCTACAACTTTAGTAGAGATACGTTTTGTCGTAAATTGAATAATTAAAAAGATGAGCCTTATAAAAGATAGAAATTTGTCACAAAATTTTCTTTTAAGCGCGCTATAATTTTTTTGCTTTCAATTTTAACAGAAAAAAAATTCTATTTTCTATAAGGTTTATCTTTCTAATTATTCAATTTACGACAAATTTTTTGTAAGATGTACCGTTACGGAGACAGTGCAGAACCTGTTAGCACCCCCTTTTCAAAATGGCGGCCAAATCGGGTGGCCGTCAACCCCGAAAATTTTAAACTTACACCGACACCCCTTACGCAATGAATAAAAAAAACCTTGTCCTACCCAAAATGCAAACTTAGCCTAAAAATGGACTAAGTACACAAATATGCACAAATTCAAACATTAGACGTCACAAGCATTCCTTGCACGTTTTGTAGTAAAGTGATATTTTTTTAATTTTTATTCATTTAAATTAAGTAATTTGTTATTATACTTTATCAATTCTATGGCTTTAAAAAAAATTTTGTTTTCGTTTTTCAATAGATATTTTTTATGTTAAATTATTAAGAAAAAATAAAAAAATATTTTTTTTAAATCAAATAGGTAGATACCTATCCAATAATAATTGGCAAGTCCATATTTAGCATTTTACTGTACGTTTTCTGTAAGTTGTAACGCGTTATTGCTTACATATTGAATTATTTCACCGACAACAAACAAACAAAACAACTGGATAATTAACATGTTATGTACGAATGTATAATTAATTAGTAAATGATATGCAAATAACACATAATATTTTTAGCGAGTATATTTTATACTTATATACAATCATACAGGCATGGGACGTAATAAATATTTGCCAGGATTCATACCACATCAACACACAATCTGTGAAAATTTCAACTAGTTACTGTTTGTAAGATAGAGCCCTGTGACAGACGGACGGACGGACGGACAGACAGACAGACAGACAGACATCGTATAGAGAGAGTAACAGAGTTCCATTCGGAGGTACGGAACCCTAAAAAACAGTTAATAAATATAACATAGCGAACGTTTGAGGGAGACCCTAGTTCCTAGGCGACGTGAATTTTTAAGACCCTATAACGCTAACTTTTGTTCGCACTGAGTAATCTGACATTTAATGACATATATCAATAATTCCAAATCACCGGTCCAAAATCAGTATACAAATAAGTAAAATCATAACTGTGTCTGTAATTGCATAATATTTTAAATTTATAGGATCTTCTAGAGTCTATACTCTAGAGCAGAGGTTCCCAAACTTTTTTGATCATGACCCTAATTTAAAATTGCAGCCAAAGCCTTCGCGACCCTTAACAATTTTTTCCCCACAATGTACAAAACAGTCTATAAAAAAGATTTTTCTGTAAAAAAATGCAGCAATTCAAATTTAAGTCGTTTATTCAAGAATTTAAATATGTACCCCAGAGACTCCCCTCCCGCCTCTTCACTCCGTTTTTATTTGATTTCCTGTTCTTATTTAGTATCTTTTTTTCTATTATTCAAATTTAATGGTATAATTACGAGAGTTATAAATTCTATAATCACGAAAACAGGCCGTGACCCTAAAAATCAGCCCGCGACCCCAACTTTGGGAACCCCTACTCTAGAGTCTAGACCGTATCTATCCAAATTATTAGTTTGGTTGTTCCGTATTAACGCAAAAACTACTGAACCTATTTTGATGGGATTTTCACTATACAGTTTGTTATACACCTGCAGCCACCAGGGATATATCATGACGCTTCTACTAAAGGAGGCTGAGCAGTAGCCAAAGAAAAAGCGGTCAAGTGCGAGTAGAACTCGCGCCATAAGGGATCCGTACTGTTATACAACTATTTAACATTTTAATTTTTTTTCTGAAATAAAAAACATTAAGTTTGTCACATAATAATTCCTAGATATAGTTTACAACCAACGCGTAGGATGGCGTTTCGGTCGACGGCAAGATTAGTTTGCGTCTATATAGCTATTTTATGTTTTTAACTTGTCCTTTATATACTGATGATTACTACATATACTTGTGAGCTGAGTTACCAGATCTTCTAGAAAAAAAAGCGGACACGGGTGGGGCACGGACAGAAGTGATAAAAAAGGGATAGAAAAGTCCGGTTTTTTTTTAAATTTTAATTTTTTACCCAGACAAAACATAAAAAAAATCGGTCGCAAGATTTGAAGATATAATAAATAAACGCAAATACATATACGGGGTCAAGCTAAATAAAACCGTTTAAAAACCAAACTATCCGGGTGATTACCGAACACCTGTTAGCTCTGCTTGTGAGTTTTAAAGTCAACGTGTCGAAAATCGAAATACGTGATTTTTTGAAGGGCCGTATCTTTTTATTGCATTGAGTTAGAATTAGCTTGACTTTTTTATAGAGCTGTGAGGTTGTAGACCTTACTATTTGATACCTCTGGCCATTACAGAGAAAAAGGGTCTTGACGGAACCATAAAAATTAAGTTTGTCACGTGATAATTCCACATAGAATTAGAAATTGATGATTTTCGGACTTTTTTAACTTAGTAGAATGAAAATAGTAAAACACTTGTTATGAGACCTTCCTTCATGCTAAATTTCAATATTCTAGGTCAAAGGGAAGTACCCTATAGGTTTTGATGAGTCACGAGTGAGTCACTATCAAAAAAATACATTTTTTTAATCTTTTTATTGCACCCAGTTAGAAGCTTGAATTTTTACAGGATGATGGGGTCGTAGACCTTAGTATTTGATGTTAATTTCCATTTGATACCTCTAGCTGTTCCTGAGAATTGACGGACAGACAGACGAACGGACAACAATTAAGTGATCATATAAAGGTTTCGTTTTATCATTCTGAGGCACGGAACCCTAAAAATAACATTAACGCGAGCGAAGTCACACAGTAAAGTTACGAAATATATTTATGAGGATAAAAACAGGTCACTGACTGTTTGTCGGACGGTGCGGCATGGCGCGTTCATACAACGACCTAACTATATATGACATTATCCACACAACTTGCATTTCAGATGTTGAACACTGCTAGTCAGTAATACCATCCAAAATTTAGCAGTGTTTTCAAATATTTACTGAGTACGCCTATGTTTTTAAAAGTACAAATTTTTTGTAACCGGAATTAGAAATCTCATATCCCGTACAAATTTTCTGTAATTAATTTTATTTAATTTTTTTAAATTATTAGGATTCCACGAATATCTAAAATTTAGCAGTGTTTTCAAATATTTACTGAGTACGCCTATGTTTTTAAAAGTACAAATTTTTTGTAACCGGAATTAGAAATCTCTTATCCCGTACAAATTTTCTGTAATTAATTTTATTTAATTTTTTTAAATTATTAGGATTCCACGAATATCTAAAATTTAGCAGTGTTTTCAAATATTTACTGAGTACGCCTATGTTTTAAAAAGTACAAATTTTTTTTAACCGGAATTAGAAATCTCATATCCCGCACAAATTATTCTGTGATTAATTTAATTTAATTTTTTTAAATTATTAGGATTCCACGAACATCTAAAATTTAGAAGTGTTTTCAAATATTTAATGACTACGCCTATGTTTTTAAAAGTACAAATTTTTTGTAACCGAAATTAGAAAGCTCATGGTCAGTACAAATTATTCTGTATTTAATTTACAGAATGATCTTAATTTTAGTGATGTCGCGTATGTTAATTCTTTGGTTGTCCAGAATCGCATATTATAATTGATTTGTACGCCTATGTTTTTGTAGATGAAGTTTTATTTTTGCTCGGTACAAATTAGTACAAATTATTTCAAATACGGCTGTGTAAATATTTTTAAAACAAATCATTTTTTGGGGGGTGCGTCCGGCCAGCGAAACGTTTCGCCAGCCGAATGCACCTATAATGTCTCCGTACGCCTATGTTTTTTTGAGGTACAAATTTTTTTTGTCGGTACAAATCAGTACAAATTTGGTACAAATTTTTGACCTATTCAGTTTTGTTAAATTCTTAAAGCGTCCGGCTGGCGAAATGTACGCCACTGACTAGAAGCATTGTTTGCCGAATTGTGTTTCGTACAGTTTGGCCGACGCCGACCGAACTGTATCTACAACTTTCTCCAAATTATATGTTTAATGAATTATCTAATTCTAAATTTATTCACAAACTTGTGTTCTAGATACAGCTTTTATAATATCTATAGAGTATAGACTATAGGGTATAGACTACTTATAATACATAGTATAGATAGTCCAGTAATTTTAGATTTTCACTGCAGAAAAATTCTCAGTTAGCTGATTTTTTTTTATTTACCTTCGTTATGGTGTTTTAAAAAACGTGTAAAAAGTCCCCGTCGATATCGTGCCGGCGTTGCCAGATATTCGACGTTCAAGTTCACGATAGACGGTTTTTAGCGAATTTCTCGGTTCCGTTCCATTTTTTGTAAAAAATGGTTATTATCAATCTTGTAGAGGACGAAATTATCTACAACTTTTGTATAAACATTTTTAGTTTACGATTTATAGTTTTTCTTCCCGCGGCTTCCTCCCCCTCGATTTTACATAACGGGTATTAACTTTTATAAAATTCTTACAATTTTTTGCCACGAGATCTTTGACTATCACGAGAATGATCGGCAAAACAATCACTGTATACGAACGCTTCCGTGCGAGTGCAATATATAATAAGTATTATGTACATCGAGTAGTGGTGCGTTCAGTTGTACTTCAGTAAATAAGTTGTAAATTAGATCGACCGTGATTAGAAATAAAGAAAAATTAGGAAAGATTTTAATTCCCTCTTTTCTTCAACGCAACAGTGCTAGTGAAACAGTGGAACTAGATCAAAAACATCCTCAACCCAAAAAACAAACACACCAGAGTCTATAAAATAATATGCAGCACATGTGATAAATTCTACATAGGACAAACTGGAAGACCTTTTGAAGAACGCTTCAAAGAACATCTTCCTAAAAGAAACGTGTTAAATGCTAAATCAAATTACGCCGAACATATAATTTCACAAAATCATGAATATCACGATTTTGAAATAAATTTTATTCCACTACATATTTACAGTAAAGGTAAACACATGGACACCCTCGAAGAATATGAAATATATAAAGCCACAAAATTCAACAATACCAACATTCTTAATGACAAACTAACGCTAAAATCAAACATAATATATTATATACGACACAATAATTAACAACACACAAACCCCCAATACTCATTAATCGTCTACCTAAATACACATACACTCACACGTCCATTTCATCTACCTATACTATATAAATCATAAAATTTTGAAATTTAAATCAGTACTCCACAATCCTCTACATAATATGCATGTGCTTAATATTATAACGTGTTACGGATACTCAATGTGTAATTTTTAAAAAAATTTAACCACACCTGAAGATAGCAACTCGTTGCTGAAACGCGTCATGTTGAAACACAGGAAGTCACAAGACGGACATCAATAAAAAACTTTTTAACAAAAAAAAAAACCTCCTTCAAAAAACCACTAAAAAGAGGAAAATAATGAAATTTTGAGGTCTGTGCCAATTTAATAAAATATGAAGTCGGTTAAAAAGTATAGTATAGTAATAAATATCTTCTTTTTAACCAACTTCATATTTTATTAAATTGGCACAGACCTCAAAATTTAATTGTTTTCCTATTTTTAGTGGTTTTTTGAAGGAGGTTTTTTTTTGTTAAAAAGTTTTTTTTTTTTACTTTTTAGTGTCAAAAAGTGACATTTGCCTTAAAAGAATCACACACCGTTACTCACTTTTATTAAACCGACTTTCTTACGCTGTCTGATATGTCAAAAAGTGACATTTACCTTAAAGAATCACACGCCTTTACTCACTTTTATTAAAATCAGCAGAACTACTGACCCGATTTTGATGAAATTTCTATGGGACCAATTTGAAAGTATATCCTTTCAAATAAAAAATTTTTTTTCAAAATCGGTTTATAAACAACTGAGTTATGAGGTAACAAACAAAAATCAAACAAAAAATACAACCGAATTGAGAACCACCTCCTTTTTTAGAAGTCGGTTAAAAAATACAAGGTATTTAATACTTCATAATATTCATATAGTGACTTGGAGACCCAACACTCTAAAAATGTATTATAATTTATAGTCTGTAAAATTATGAATCGTCCGTAAATACAAAATGGTTGTAACAACCTTATTAGCCGTTCTCAGACGACATTAAATTCGCAATCGATTGCCAATCCTATTATAAGGCAGGTATTGTGTTTGTGTTTTGAGTGTAGTGTTTTATCGCGACAAGTCTTTATAGCTCCAATAATGATTCATATTAATATTATATATAGCGCTTTAAAACGTTTAATGGCGTGCCATTAAACAGTCTAATGTAACTAATATACTCCCGCTCGATTACTTTTTATAGTACACTGGCTGTTAAACCCGGCATTGTTCCGTACCTTCCATGACTGAGCGTGATTTCCATTTTAAAATTATACCAATGTCAAAATAAAGTGGCAGCGGTCGAATGCTAAGCTCAAAGTTGAAAATAAATTGCATCTGATATACCGCGCTACTAACGGATGGGGCAGAATAAACTAGCCGATGTGAATCAAGACTCAAAGCGAGCTGAAAATAGTGACATTCCGGATTTGCCAATCGCAGTAAACTGTAAATTTTATGACGCCAACGCTCACCGTTGGACATTTTTTGTAAGACGGACAGATAACAATTTCTAATTTGTATTTTTTTTATTGTAAATTATAGACGCGTCTTGATTACATATTAAATAACAATTAACTTAAAACTAAATGGCATCACAAAACATCCATAAGCGGAAGCGGGATTCGAACCCACGACAGTTTGATCCAGAGGCCGCGACGCTAACCTCTGGACCACACTGTCTTCTTCTAATTTGTAGCTAAGATATTAAAGAATAAATGGCTACCAAAAATAGTAACAATTTATCACCTATTTTTCATATAGTTTAAAAGCAAAATAAATCTTGTAAAAATTATATGCCCTATTTAAGATAGATATATGACATTCACATGTGTTAAATTTCTCCACACATAAAACCCTACAAAATGTCTATTTCACCGTGATTTGGTATCTAACTATCGCACATTCAAATTGAATTAAGACAATATTTTATAAAAATTTTGTAAATTTTAAAACACTAGTAGAGCTGAGCCGCGCGGTAGCGCCAAAAACAATTGTATTGAGTGATATTATCATATTAAATTTTCTATCAATTCCAACTTTTTTATGATAGAGATATTCCGATATTTACATTTCAAAATTTTATTGAATATTTGAATATTGAAAATAAAGTAATTTTTTTATTTTAAAGCGTTTTACGTGTTACATCCATCGACCAATCACGTCGCTCGAAACTGATGTTACATGAGTTTTTTAAAGTAGGAAAATTGCGTTTCGTACTTAACTTATCCCCAATAATTGGCATTAAAATTTTTTTTCATTGTATACAGGGTGAGTTCGACCACCCGTATCAGTCGTTTTTTTTCGAAAACGGTTGGTCGTATAGAGAGTGGTGTCAAAAATTTGTATTATAAAAGCCCTAATAAAGAATCGAATGGTGATAATTTTTTTTTCCGGGAAGGTCGGCTTCCCTATTAGTTTGCTCCAGAATGTCCAGAACTCCGGAATTATAAATGTAACGATAGGTCGAAATGGTATTGTTGAAAAGATCTTTAAAAAATTAGCAAGTTTTGTACGGATTTTTTTTTATTACTGCCACCCCTGTTAAGTAATATTTGTTTGAAATTACTAAATTAAAATGTCATAATAACGAACTTTTTAAAAGTCCGCATTTAAAATCTAGTTACCTATCTATCGATCGTTAAACACTGAAGAAGTACACTCACAGTATAACCAGAAGAGCTCAGTAGTATGCATGAAAGAGTAAATGGAAGACAGTTTGAACACTTATGACAATGTCTAAGGCTGCTAGATTTTTAATGCCGACTTCGATCGTTATTATGAAATTTTGATTTAAAAATTTCAAACGATTGTTACTTAACAGGGGTGGCAGTAATTAAATAATTTTTCCTACAAAACATGCCTATTTTTTTAAAGAGCTTTTCAACAGCACCACTTTCACCTATCGTGCTTTCTAAAATTCCGGAGTTTTGAACATATAATAATTTATATTTATACTTATAGAAATTTACAGGGGTGGCAGTAATAAAAAAATTTTCCTACAAAACTTGCTTATTTTTTAAAGATCTTTTCAACAATACCACTTTCGACCTATCGTTACATTTATAATTCCGGATTTCTGGACATTCTGGAGCAAACTAATAGGGAAGCCGACCTTCCCGGGGAAAAAAATTATCCCCATTCGATTCTTTATTAGGGCTTTTATAATACAAATTTTTGCCACAACTCTCTACGACTAACCGTTTTCGAAAAAAACGACTGATACGGGTGGTCGAACTCACCCTGTATAATAGCTTAATATTTGGAAAATCAGCACTTGCTTTATAAAAAAATTTATTTTTCGTAATAACATAAAATACTAATAAAAATTTTACATTGCATATATAAAATTTATATAGTATTAATATTATGAGTATTAACAAATATCAGTAATAATATTATAAGGAATAACAAACATCTGTTTTTATAAAATTATCTGTTTTGAATAGCCCAATCATTTTAGATTTTTTCAAAAGATTAACTGTCGGATTAAAACTTTTGACGCAGTTAGGTGTCCCCCGTAAAGTAGATGAAGAAATCATGTTTTGGTCCATCAATTAATTATGGGAACTGTCCGCCATCTTGGATTATTGACAATTATCTAAATTAACTCATCATTTTTAATAATTAGGATGAGTCCCTCTTGCCCTAATAACATCTCTCATACGATTAGGCTTAGATCTAATCAAGTTTAATATTGATTCTTGTGGGATGTTAAGCCTATCTTCTTTTACTGCAACAATAAGCTGTGGGATCGAGATTAGGGCACGATTTTTTCGTTTCAGCTCATGCCATAAATGTTCGATTGGGTTAAGGTCGGGACTGCATTCTGGCCACTCTATAACCCGAAAACCGACTTCTGTAATGTAATCTTGCACGAATCTTGCGGTGTGCGGCCTCGCATTGTCATGCATCAAATTAAATTTACTTCGATGTAGTCGACGTAAGGTACCACATTAACTGCTAAAATCTTCTCGATGTACCTAGCATCCGTTAAACCTCCTTTCCCGTGACCACAGTCGTCCAAACGGATGAAAGCAGAGTCGGTTCGTGCTCCCATAGAAATTGCACCCCAGATCATGCAGGAAACATCTCCACAAGTTATCCGCTCTTCAATGCAGCGTTCTGCAAATTGCTTTCTTGGTCTCTGGTACACTTCTCTTCTTCGGTCGCTACCATAGAGGCATATCCTGGTCTCATCGAGAACAGAATAGACTCCCACTGTTCCAATGTCCAATTCAGATGATTTTGTGCAAAGCGTAGGCGTGCTTGACGATAAGCTGTGGTAATTTTCGGACAAATCGCAGGTGTTTTAGAGGTCAGGTTACTTTCCTGCAATCTTCGTCTGACTGTCCACTGACTAATAGCCATCCCTCGTCGACTACATTGGAGACGAATTTAATTTTATAACTGATAATGTAAGGCCGCACAACGCAAGATTCGTGCAAGATTACATTACAGAAGTCGGTTTTTGGGTTATGGAGTGGCCAGCATGCAATCCCGACCTAAACCCAATTGAACATTTATGGGATGAGCTGAAACGAAAAATTCGTGTCCTAACCTCGATCCCACAGCTTATTGTTGCAGCAAAAGAAGATAGGCTTAACATCCCACAAGAAACAATATTGACTTGATTAGATCTATGCCTAATCGTGTGAATTGTATTGAATTGTATTTTAAAGACCACCAACAGCTAAGGTTATTTGGGCCTAGCACCAATTCATATTTTCAATTTTTTTTTTTTTTTTTTAATAATAAATTGAAAATTCAATTGACACTTTTACCAGCTCTCGGGCTAGAACCCGAGAGCTGGGGACTTGTAATAGAGGAACCATAGCAACGCCATGTAAACAACAGCGCCGCTACACTCTCGGCTATTCTCAAGCCCTAATCGTATGAGAGATGTTATTAGGGCAAGAGGGAGTTTTCCTAATTATTAAAAATCAAGAGTTAATTTAGATCTTTGTTAATAAACCATACTTCTTTTAGTAATAAAAAAGTTAATTTGTTTCATGCATTAATTTCACAATTTTAAGCCTAAGAAGGCGAAATAAGTTTAATAAACTTAGACTAATATCGAAGCATATTAAATTGTCTTTTAAACAGCATATAGTCTTTTTTGATCTGATGAATAGTTTCTTAAAAAAATATAGTTAAAGTCAAAAGTTAACAGTGGACCGATTTCTATGCACGCAAGTGTATATGTATAAAATTTATACAGTATTAATATTATAAGTAATAACAAACATCAATAATATTTTGCGTATTTTGCATTTCTCGATAAAAAAGGTAAGTAACAAATGTGTAGACAATTTAATTCGCTACAGTCCTCATATAGTCAATATTTTTTAAAAAAATTATTTATTGCTAATAATAAGCAAACAGTGTGAAAAATTAGGAGAGTGGCGCAGTTTTTTCAACTTTTTGACCATTTTTATTGAAAATAAGTAGTACATTTAAATGACAAAGTTGTAGAGGACTCATTGCCCAACAGTTTTCGTACACACAAGTTTTTCGTACGACGTGTGGATTACGGCCGGCAACGCGCTCAACACAACGGTAATTTTGACTATTTGGTTCAGCATTCAAACTAAAAGTCTTTTCATCACTGAAGCAAAAAATGTTAATTAGGAAGTCTGGATCATTATTGTATGTTTCGAACATTTCTTCGCAAAAAGATATTCTTCGAAATGCATCGTCCCCGTGTAATTCTTGATGATGGGAATATTTTTACGATTTGAATTATTTGCTTTTAAAATTTTATAAGCACGATAAGTGCTAATTCCGGTGTCATTTGCCAATTGCCTTACACTCATGTTTGGATTTCTTTTAACATGAACAATGATTCCAGCATGGATTTCAAGTTCTGCCTGGCTCGGACGATTTCTTGTAATATTTTTATGCCTGGTGTTAACACAACCAGTATTCTTGAAATTATCAACTGCTCTTTTTACAACTTGCACTATAGGTATCTGTTTGTTGTACTTAACACTATACAGTATACATATCAACAACTTGCTGGTAACTGCTTCCAGATAGGGCCCAAATAACCATTTCAACTTTTTCAAGTGTTTAATAAGACATTATTTGAAAATTAGAAGTAATCTAATAAAAAATAATTTATTTTTGACTGTTTATAATATTTTACAGAAACAATTTATTTTTTCAATATAAACAACTTTTAGACCGTTGCCATGATTTTATATTATAAATGATCATACACGTGTTACATATCGACCAATCACATCGCTGGAATCTGATATTGCATGAGTTTTTATAGTAGGATTTTATAAAAGAATAGTTTATAAATAGAGGGATTTAATAAAACTAATAAAAAAAATTCGTGACTACACAAGAAATCGTTCATTTGAAATTTCGATAACTAATTTTAACCAATGTGAATTTTCATAAAAAAATCTTCCGTGTAGTTCCATTGTTTAATACAAAAAATTCCACATAATATGATCCTTAATTGGTATACAATTATTTAACAATCTATCATTAGAAACTAGAAACCAGAATTTCAGTTTTCAAAAAAAGGAATTTACAAAAAAAAAATTTAGATGCGAACTGCAGATTATGTTTTGACGTGTTTTAAATAATTTTTTATACAACTAAAACCAAGAAATCTATCTATGAGTTATCTACAATCATAATGTTCATAACTATATAATATAATTTAAGTAATTAATGGACCTATCTCTCGAAATAAGAGCGAAAGATCGTTATTGCTTGTTTTGCAAGAAAAAGAGAGAAAACATATGGTTGCGCACGCATACCGTGTCCTGCCATCTAGCCAGCAGCCAGCAGAAGTCAGTGACAATCGATATAGACAGACTATTGCCTATAGTTACCGGATCATCTGTGAACATGGTATGTGCGCACAGTCCAGGTAAAATAAGATACGTGGATTATGGCCCTAGTTCAATAATATATAAGTTACAAAAAAATACAATTTACACGTAACCATGAATTTATTTTATGTGGATTCAACCAAAAAAGTTCAGAACCCACTACAAAGCAAACATCTGTAGTTGCATCATCATCAATGTCAAACTTTGCTACAGGCACCTACCCTATATATAAATCATTTAAGGGGCGTAGTCGACTTTTAATCATCCAGTACCACCCACAAACAAGTATTTTCTAACATACCGTCTAACTGGATCGGACTTAATCAATATTAGAGTCTTGAGATTTCAATCTTGCTTTAGGTACAAAAAATCAATTAGGAAAAATCAATGGTTTTCCTTTATTCTTCCTCTGTATACTGTTTATTTTTGTTGTGTCACTGAATATTAAAAAATTAACCGCAAAATACCAAACCACCAATACTTTTTTCTCGACATTCATTTCGGTAACCATGCGTTAGCATCACCACGAAATGATTTTTGTCGTGTGACGAAATTTTTTGTCAATCAAAAAAAGTTATTAGCTTCTCCTGTCAAGTGAACCCATTTAATAAGGGTACCTACTATCATGGATTTTTTTTATCATGCATAACGAAAATATACGCCAGTTTGAACAAACTCTAAAATCTGAGAAACATTAAACGATTCGTTGTACTACAGTAATTTATTAAAGTTGCTGTGCAGGCCTGTGCTATTTAAACGACGTGTGACGTCACTTAACCGCGCTGTTGTCAAAAACGTGCTTTGGTAAAACTTGGGTTTCTTGATTAAGTAGATACGACTACGTAAACTTTTCAATACTAATTTACATCAAATTAAGTCGTCCTCAATAAAAATGCTTTTACAAAAGCACTTTTGACTCTGACCGTGCTGAATTTGATTTAGATTGTACCGAACCAATGTATTGTCATCCGAATTATATATATTATACGCTTGCAAAGTTTCAAATCGATACGACAATTAGAAGTAGGTAAACTCGATTTCCTAGATTTGTTTACTTAGTTAGTTATATAGTTACATACAATAGTGAAGTTAAGTAAAAACTTGTAAAAAGAACAAAGCATCTAGTATTACATTTACATATATTTTACATTAGATCTTATAGTCATTAGTCAATAGCCTATTACAAAATTGTAAATGTTCTCAATGTTATTTTCCCTATGTTCAGGTTAACCACACATTATGTTGTTTAATGAAATAATACTTAAACCAACTTTAATGAATTATTGTGCTACAGCCTACAACTTATTGTTAAATGTTTCTCAGATTTTAAAGTTTTGTTCAAATTTGTCGTATATTTTCGTTCTGAATGATAAAAAACTTTTAAAAATACGATGAAATATTCTAGGCAACTACCCTATTATATTTATACCCGAAAAACTATTTGAAGATCATTTTGAACTAAAAACGGCGATTAATTAAAATTTGATTCACACTAATTTTAGTTGATTCAAATAAATTTTATTCAATTTAAGTGAATTTTATTTGTTTTAAACGAGTTATAGTATTAATAATGGCCATTTACAGCAAATAACCAATTATTTATTTGACTCAATATATGCCTGAAAATATTAAAGCAGCTGCACCGGTAACTCAATTCAAAATTAAGGTCCTTAAAAAGTTATTTGTTGCAAAGTGTTTTTTATAGTATCTGCAGTACCTACCTACCTATATTATTTATACAGGGTGCATCACAGGAAACCGAACATAGGGAAAAGTACACTGTACAAATTAGTTAAGATCAGAGATTGCTTTGCCCTCTATTCATGTAAAAAACCATGATAATTAATTTAGTTAAGTTAGCCATGTGTATTCTATCTTTGTCACGCTACTCATTTTGATTATGTTTTCCTTGTTGCACTCATTACTTTTCTATGTAATCAATCCTATGACACACCCTGTATATACATAATAAACCCATACATAGTAAACGCACATATTATACCTAAAATTATGACGCTTTTTATACTGCACTCTTTTAAAATAAATTGTTTATTAACTTCCCAGTACATTGGGAAGTTATTGTAATGGGTCCGAAAATTCTTAACCAAATAGACTCCAAAAAAGTAGATTTTACACAATATCTCGCGAATAAAAAATTAAATCGACTTTGTTAGGGTACAAATAGAAGCATATTAACATCAACAAGACCCGAAAGAAATTTTATCAAAATCGATCACGCCGTATTTTTACTTCCCACCTCTACAATGGTAGGGAAGTAATGGATTTAGTCCGAAAAAAATATTTCGAGATTTTAACAGATCTTCACGTGTTGAGACCCTAACAATCGTTTAAGATCATTTTCTGACTGATGTCTGTATGTGTGTGTGTGTGTGTGTGTGTATGTGTGTGTGTGTATGTGTGTGGTCAATTTTTCGCCTTCGATATCTTAAGAACGGAACAACATACGGGCATGCCGATTATTCTATTGTGTTTATCAGCCTTTAACTTAGATCTGATTAGATTTTGAGTCAAATCGGTTCAGTGGATCCTGAGATATTCAAAAAAACGTTCTCAATGTCACGTATTAACATAGGTAAAAAAAATATAAATGAATTCTAGATGTTATAATATGAAAAAAATGTAAATATTTTTTTTCTCTAAAATGTATAGTTTTCGAAAAAAAAAATATTTTACTAAAAAAAATAAAAATTGTACGTAAATCAAGGTAACCATGTTTTTGCTATATTAAGCTAGCCATCAGTAAATCACCAAACAAAAAAGAGGGCCATGCTTTTTTCAAAGAATAAAAATTAAATTGTGTTTTAAAGACCACCAACAGCTAAGGTTATTTGGGCCCAGTCAAAGAATAAAAAAAAAAGAGTGTTTATTTTTTGCAAATATTTACTAGGTGGGAAGTATAGGACTGGTCATCAGTCGAATTTTTTTTGTTTAAATAAAACGACTGCAAAAAAGTAGATTTTATACGAAATCTCGCCCAAAAAAATATTATCAACTTCGTTGAGGTGTCTATCAAAACATGTTAACGTCACTATGATCCGACAAAAATTTTATAAAAATCCAGCTGTTTTATAATTTATTGTTAAAAATAAATAATAATTAATTAATTTTAATGATTAAAATGTTTACTTTTCTGTGTAATTTCTAATTTAATTATTAATATTCAAAATTCATCAAACTGGGAAGTTCGTCGTGTGGACCTCAAGGGTCGCACTTGTGAGTTCCAATTAAAAGTAACTTTAGTCCTAATAAACGATCCGCCTCACGGCTACAACGTTAATGTTACAAACAGCAGCCAAATAAAGGGGCAAAGGGTTTTTGATGTCTGGTATGTCTAGGGCCCACGGAGATGCTAAAACGGCCCTGATTATTATTGTAGTTATCAGCTATACAAGAAAAAGTGCAACATCTAATGAACTGGACGACACCCGAATGTGGAAACCGTTTGGGAAGTACGGTAATCCTATAATCTATCACAATAAATCGTTCCGTATTTCCGCCTATGACAATCGCGGCAGACAGAGTGTCTCTTCGGGTGTGGTCTTCTAGTGCCTGTCCTGAGGGAACATCTTGTGCACTATACGCATGTCATACACGCATAACTAAAACATTAATCTGTTGTTTGACAAGCCGCATGAAATTCGATACTTCTGCAGCACATCGTGTAATAATAATAATACATATAATATGTGACACCCACACATAAAGTCCAAAACATTTTAGTTCACTCGTTTAGATTTTAGCTTAAAACGGAAAGCCAGAGCTACAGTGAGTCAGGGAGGCGGCAGTATCCTCGGAAGCAATGAGCCTGTGAACAACTTTTTTTTTATTATTTCACTAGAAAGAGTCCCGTTTAACGACCTATGACATGAGGTTATTCAAGGTCACTACAAAGTCATAAATAAAGAAGTTGTGCAATATAAAAATAACTAATTATTAATTAAAACGTTACTATCAAATTACTATAAATGTAAAAATGTCAAATGTAAACAGTCGATACAATTGCGAAGCAAGGCTCTTCTTAATGGTAACGTTTTAATTAATAATTAGTTATTTTCATATTACACAACTTCTTTATTTATGACTTTGTAGTGACCTTGAATAACCTCATGTCATAGGTCGTTGGATTCGTCTCATTAACGGCTACAATTAGATTCTGTAAAAAAATCCACATAGTCTGATAAAAAAAATGGAGGTGATCTTGACCCAACCTCAGCATATCAATCGAGAAGAAAATCTATTTTACCAACATACGTCCCCCTTGATACCAAACAGTTTTTATTCAAAATGCAACCAATATTTTCTGAGATATTAACTTGTATAACACTTTATGTGCCTCATACCAT
This sequence comes from Mongoloraphidia duomilia, assembly GCA_039654895.1. Lineage (NCBI taxonomy): Eukaryota > Metazoa > Arthropoda > Insecta > Raphidioptera > Raphidiidae > Mongoloraphidia > Mongoloraphidia duomilia. The sequence goes on along the minus strand of CM077516.1, from coordinate 38,499,838 downwards.
GTATATGTAATTTAATTCTACTGATGAGTGATGATAGGAGCATTAATCTCGAAATGTACATCCAATAACAAAATGGTTGTGGTTAAGCAACTAAATTGTTGTTTTTTCTTTATCAGTACAATTTCTTTATCAAAAAATGAATAATATAACAATATTCAATGATGAAACAGAAGTAGAACAGTTACGGGTATATCTGTATTCTGTATTAATAACAACGCGTACATATTTTGATGTCCAGACAAAACAGAAATGGCCGCTGTTGAGTCAACAATAAAGAACCTATACACAAATAATTTTATTGTAAACGGGTTTCGGGCGGTCGTTGTCGTTTCTATTATACGTGAATACACACACATATACCTACATAAAGAGAGGTCCCAGCAGTAAAATACGCTACGCGACAGGTCGAGTCCATGGCCAACTTTAATGTTTATATTGTCAACCGATGACCAAGTGACCGTCGTTACTAGAGCTACCTCTTAAATTGTCTCAATTCTTCAAACTCAACAAGCGTTACAAAATGTGGAAGTATTATAATATTCATAAAGAAGTGTCTGTTCTACCTATATCTACAGACTATACACATAAAAGGAAGTCGCGATGCGTGTCTGTCTCATGTCTGTACCGGCTGGTCTCGAGTAATGATATTAATCCATACTCCGGCATAATATAGTCCGATTTCATCACTATCTGTTGCCATTCGTTAAGTCCAACAACGGCCACAGTATGAGTATTCGTTCGTTTCCGAATGAGATTGCATATGCACAATATCGAGCGTCTGGCATGTTCGGGTAGGCTAGGCGTTTTACACGTCGAAGCAATATTCCTGCCCGTTTGGACTTTTATAGAACTGTTCAACGAGATCGGTCCGCAATCATGGACACCCATAATATCATTTCTTTCCTTCAATGCAAAGGTGCCAGTGAAACAGTGGAAGATCGTTCCTTGGACATGTTTCTTGAAAACATGTTCGCTCAGCTAAGGACAAGTTCCATGTTCGTTCTGTCTTTGAAACTATTTTGCGCATACCTATAGTTAAGATAAGGTTTCCGTTAAAACAACAAGCCGCAGACAAAAGCTAGCTAAAAACAGATATACGATAAGAATATGACATAATTTCCAAACTTGTCTAGCTATAGCATAGACATTAGACAATTCTCAGAGCTTCAAGATCTCATATTCGTGAGACGGCCTTAATGTCAGCGTGAGAAACAATTTATTATCTCGTTCTGTTACTAGAATATTAAATTGTGAAGATATATTATTCAGTTCACACCGTATCATGTTCATATTTCGCGACGCTTGCAAGTTGCCTTGTGGACAATAATTTATTAAAGATAGGAATAAAAGTTTATCATCAAACAAGCTAGAAAGCTATGACTAGGGCTAGACGCTTTTTCCGATACATCGATAAAAATATGTTTTTTTTTAATAGGTTAATTTGATATATTATAGTCCAGTCAGTAGAGACATTGACCTTGCAAAAGGTGGGGTAAACGATTTTTTTGGTATTTGTATATTATATTGGTGCCAACATGAAAAAACTCGGGTCGCAGTGCCAAACCCTGCCGACAATAATATATAGTGTATTTGCTAATACAGGCCTTGTGGCTTTAATACGTAAACAAAATAAAAAATTTAACCCCTTAATACATCCCTTAAAATAATTTTTTTTTTCCTAATTTCAATATTGTTATCAATACAACGTCTGTACCAAATTAAATAGTAAATCACTATATCCGCAAACTATAAGTACCTGTTTTCATAAAATTTGGAAGTCCGGAACTGTCAGGCCGATTTCATTAAAATTTTAGCAACACATTTTAATCTTTACTAAAAGGTTAAATTTCAATTTTGAAACAATTCTGAGAATTTTTTCGGTATTTTTGGGCCCAAAAACATTTTTCAACCCTTAAAAACCACCCTTGAAATGATCCGATTAAGCCCATTTTAAATAAGTTCATTGCGGTGATGTAATCCAACGTGTGTACCAAATTTCGTTCAAATCAATTACGTCTTTCAAGAGTATGGTGCGAACACATAAATATATACATAATACATATACTATACAGGCTGTTTCAGAATAAGTTTCCGATACTTAAAGATCTTATTCCTCGGATGATTTTAAGAAAAAAAGTTTATATTAACTATTGTCCGTAATCGCTTTATTTCTGAGATACAGGGTGTTGAAATTTGAAAAAAAAAATTGGTTTTTCCCCAGTATTTTTGAAATCACAACAGATTTTTTTAAGTTTTGGTAGGTAGTAACATTGTTTAACATATTACTAGAAGATTTTGATCCTTATGAGCGTAAATGAGGCCACTTTTAATAGAGGCAGCTAGACGTCGCACTATTGGCCATCTGTTGACTAGCATCCTAAGTTTTATTATTTAATCTTTGAGTACAGAATAATTGTAGAGTTTACAGAAGTGAGTTGTGTTGACAATCGTTAGGCCATCTGGTGACTAGCATCTTAATTTTATTTAAGACAATCTTGCGTCATTGGTTCATATTGCATAATATTTCGCGGTGACTATTAATAGACAACCCCTAACGTTCTTTCGAAACGCCTCTTTTTTGAGATGTTTATATTCACGAGGAATATTATTATAAGTATATAGAGGCAGAACCATAAGTAAAAGATTTTTTATAAAAATTTGTTTCATGCAAGTTTATTGACAATGTTGTATCCTGTGACATCGTATTTTTATTATTATTATGATAATCTGATAAATATTTTAAATTGCAATTTAAATAATCTGGCTGCCCGGTTGTGATCAAGTTGTCTACGAAGTATGCGATATGTAAATTTATGTTGTATACAATATATCTGAAGCATATATTTTAAAATTTTTGGATAAGCTGCGATGTTGACTGGTTTATACATGGTCCGTACACAATATCACAATAATTAAAAGATGATAAAATGAGCGATTCCACTAAGTATTTGTCTATGTATAATCCTAAATTTTTGCAGTAGTCTACAGAATTAGTTTGATGACCAGACAGCGTTACGGCACTTTAGCCAATTGATTCCGGCTTTCTATAGACATTATATTGAATTTAATTGGATTTAACATTAGGGCAAGACTTTTGGACCATTCTGATATTTTATTTAATTTTAAACTTAATAATGTTAATCATTATTATGTCAAACTAAAAATATTCATACATAAGAAAATTAGATAATCAAATTCATTAAAGGGGCCTACACACGATCAGTTTAACTGCGCAGTTTAACCCTTGTGGCGTCATGTCTGAGCGATAAACTGAGATAACTGCATAGTTCCGACAAATTTTAACGCAGGCTTTTGGCCTGCGCATTTGACTCTACTTTGCACCGATAAACTGCGAAGTCAGCTCAGTTAATTGAACAGTTGGCACAGTCATGTGTAGTCTTTGGGTAAGTTCGGTTTTGCGCTCAGATCAATCTGAGCGCAAAACCGAACTTCCCTTTCTAGTTGTGTCTAGCCACGCACGTCAGCTCTTCAAACTGAGAACAATTGAGGAGCAAACTGAAATAGCCCACACACCGTACAGTTCACACAACTGTGCAGTTTGACTGCACAGATAAACTGCGAAGTTAAACTGATCGTGTGTAGGCCCCTAACGATTGGAAAAATTGTGAAAGATTTATTTTAAATTCTTTTATTTAACAACAAATTTTACAATCTTAATGAATTTGATTATCTAATTCTCTTAAACTGCTTGCTTTTGTTAACTAATTAGTATAAGTTGCTATGATAGACTAAGAGCGGATAACACTTTTTTATGTGTTTTTAGAAGACTTGGAACTTTTTTTAAAAGATAACTTTTAAATATCTCTACAAGGGGTAAATAGTCTGTCATTCCAAACGCGGGGCAAAACTTTTTCTAGACTTTACTAATGATAAACACACATAAGTCTTTTTTCGCAAGAGTGAACAAAAAAATATGGGGTGGTTTTGCCCCGCGTTTGGAATGACAGACTATATACCCTTTGTAGAGATATATAAAATTCATCTTTTAAAAAAGTTCCAAGTCTTATAAAAACACATGAAAAAAGTGTTATCAGCTCTTAGCCTATGAATACATCAAAATATATTTTACGAGTGTTTGAACAATTTTTATTCAGAGACAAAGAAATATAAAATCAGATAGCGTTTACAGATAAATTATGTAACTAAACTAAGTTCACTTTATATAAGTTTTATACAGTCTCAACAAATTTCAAAACATTAAAATAATGTCAGCTGCGGCAGTGATGTAAATATCTTATATCATTATTTAGGATCAGTTAGAGGTAGCATTGACAATATCTGAGCTGTTAGTTCAACAATAATATAGGTGGAAGCACAAGTCAACATTGAGTTTGTGGGCCAGGGGAATGAAACGTAAGCGGGCAGCTATAGTATATTTTTCAGTACATGGAATCACTATCTTCCCATATAATATGTTAATCAATGGTAGTAAGTTGGTAATGAAACACATTTTTTTCAACAAAAATTTTGGGGAAAAACCGATTGCTTTTTTAATTACAACAACCCTGTATCTCAGAAATAAAGCGGTTACGCACCATAGTTTATATATGAACTTTCTTTCTTAAAATCACAAAATGAATAAAATCCTCAAGTATCGAAACCTTATTCTGAAACACCCTATATAAACATTTTCAAAAATGATGTCAAATTGTACAGGAGGCTATGAAACGTTGAGAAATTTTGGTCCGACCCGCCATCCGACCGACGCCAATAGTGTATGTGCCATACAAAATGTAAATACACTAAAAACCAAGTTATGCAACATGGCCGACCCCGGGACAACTTTTGGCGATCAAAAAACCACGAAATTTTGCCACTTTTTTTTGCTTTTTTCGAAATATCTCAGAAACGGTTGACTTTAAGAGATTCTTCCATTAGGTATGTAATGTTTTAAAGAGGATGACATTTTCTACTATTTTCATTCCCACAACTTTTCTGTGGTACTATAATGGTATAAGCGCGCGACAGTTTCTTGAAAATCAGCTTTTTGTAACCTTAATATAAGCATTGATTAAAACGTAATATCCTTTTCAATAGCTTTATTTATTGTGCTCTTCATCGAATTTTAAATTGAAAATACGTTCATAAAGCAAAGAACGTCCTAAATCGTCCCATATCGATATCTTTAAAAATTGAGAAGCTATAGACAGTCGTACTTGAAATCATCATTGAGTTTTGTGTTTTTTAACACGCGTTACGAGTAACTTCCATACCGAATAAAAAAAATCCCTCTAAGAATCGATAGGAAATTTAATGCCCTAAACTAAACGACACTTTTTCCCCTATCTCGATGATAACTCAAAAATGTTCAAATTATAAGCATTTGTCCTTTTAAAAATCGGTTCATTTGTTCTATTTGGCAATTTTTCATTCAATTCACTTGGACTTAATTTAAGTTATCGAGATAGGGAAAAAAGCATCGTTTAGCTTTAGGGCATTAAATTTCCTATGGATTCTTAGACAGATTTTTTTATTCGGTATGGAAGTTACGGTATAAATCCAGTTGGTATATTTTAATAATTACCGACAAATATTAATAATTACCTAAACGTTTGGTAAAAGTTATTATTAAATACATACCTATTTACTATCAAAAAATAGTATTAGATTTGGTTTGGGGTTTGGGCCATCAACGTATCACTTTAGGAGCTAAATGACTGTGACAGACGAACAAACAGACTACTGGAACAATAAAATTACGACCCTTACAATACTTGTACAATAATTGTATGAAACTCTATAAAAACGCAATAACCAAAACCGTCGTAATCGGGGTATTCCTGTATTTAGTATGATTACAATTGAACAAAGAAACCACAGTTTGTGATGTAAATGTTAAATGTGACACTAAACTCCTTGGTCTTCTTGTAAAATGCATATAAAAATGGTAATAATTTATACAACTCAAAGACATAATAATAATATTGCTGTAGAACATAAAAACGATTTTTTTCTACGATGCATAACGTAATTAAAATCCTTATTATGAAAGAGTTCTTTTGTTTTATTCTGTATAAAATATGTATATGCGCATAAGTTTAAAGACACTATTATTGTGCCTTTACTAAACTTGGTTTCACTTATTACATAAACTTAATATATTATGACGTTAGTCTATTCATTTGCAATTAATTTTATAAATAAACCAAGGAGTGTAATAAAAATTTTAAAAAACCGACAATATGGTAACAAAAGTAGGTACAAAACAAGCTTCCAATCTTAGATTCTCTTTCCTTGTCTAAGCTTCCAATAGTAGGTATACCAGACCTATAGTAATATACTAAAACTTCAATGTGTTAGGCTATTTTTCATATTGGAACATGTTTTGTACTTTGGTTAGCCGTAATCGTTTTTATTTTTTAATTTCACGCTTTTTAGTTTTGTTTAAGGTATCTTATAGATCAAATTCCAAAATTTAAGATAGTGAGTCGTGCATAGTTCGTAACAAGGTTAATAGAGCGGCAAACCAATGAAACAATGTAAGCATGATACGCCTAATCAGCGTTGCCAATCTGTAGGGATTTAGGAATTTCCCAAACTGCGGGGAATTTTAAACTAATTGGAAATTTGTGGGGGGATGCCTCAATGCGGGCAAAATACGGGGATTTTCAAATAATGATATCAATTATGGGTATTTTAGAAAATTGCCATTAGCAATGCACAGAAACCTTTCTACAACAGCTTTCTGCAAATTAAAAAGGTCTGATTTTGAACGCATCCATCATTTAAGTAATAGTCAGATTTCTCTAACCCGGCGATGATTGGATAAAACGATATGGGTAAAGGCTAGTTGACAAAAAAAAAGATTACCTTTATAATTGACACGGAAATTTAATACTCTAGCTAAGAAATTATTAAAAGAAATCAAGGTAGATAAGTAGAAGTCAAGGGTACGTTCATTAATATTATTTTTTAAATTGACATCAACTTAACTTAAAATCTACTTTTGACAAATATTTTGCCGATGAGTAGATCATAAAATGCTTATTTAAATTTTATTATTTGGGAATTTGAAGTTAACACAGTTCACATGCAAAACACAATATTCTTTGAAATAAATGACACAGTATTGGCAACATTTAAAAATATATTATAATAGGTATCATAACAAAGGCTTTAAACTTATAGCACCCCTCTTTTTTCGTCGGAGGTTAGATATAAACGCACATTTCAGTAAAAATTTGGAAAACATGAAATTGTGAATGAAAAATGTAAATTATTAAAATGTATAAGAATAAAATATTTTTACATAATTTTCTCTTCGAAGCAACATTTGAATCAAAATTTTGCTTGAAAAGCTACCTTTTTCTATATGTAGATCATTTATATATGTTATTTTGTGAGTACGCAGTCTAATGTGCTACTATTTATACATAATAAAAAGTTTGACAATGGCATTATACTATTTTTGCATATTATATAGAAACTATAATTATGTGATCACAATCTAAGGTCACTGTTAACTCAGATTTTCTGACAACGCGTTCTGCAACCCAGCATAACTTGGCAAATACTCGGGCGACAAAGTTCACATAAAAAATCATAATTCGAGCGAATCTGCAGGTAAAATCGACGTTCACGAGAATGAAGCAATGAACAAAAACTCTTAAATAGAACGTTACCTATGGTAGTTTTCAGTGTTGATCTGTTTCGTAGTTTTTTATCGAAGCGGTTATCAAGATTTTTTTTAAATCAAAATAACGGTTGCCTAAATTTCTTTAAAACAACGAAAGTCGAAAATTATAATTTAGTGCCAAAATTAGAACTGTAGACTATAGTCTACAGTTCTAATTTTGGCCGCTCAAAGCCCGTAAAATTTCATTAATAAATTACGAAATTTTTGTATGTCGACTAATAGACATACACGAAAGACAAAAAATAAAAATCAGTTTGTTTGATTTCTTTTCATTCGTAATCATCATTATATATAATATATATTTCTTCTGTCCAAGCGTTTGTGACTCTATTCCTCCTAAATGGCTTGACCGATTTGAATATATTTTTTTTGTTTTGTTTGCTCTAATACAGGGGTGGTTTTTATCAAAGAAAAATTAAAATCGGTCAAGCCGTTTAGGAGCAGTTTAGTCATATACAGTATACACCCTTACAGATAAACTGCTCCTAAACGGCTTGACCGATTTTAATAATTTTTTTTCAAAACCATCCCTGTATTAGAGCGAATAAAACAAAAAATAATTATATAAATCGGTCAAGCCATTTTGGAGCAATAGAGTCACAACGCTTTGTGACTAAACTCCTCCTAAACGGCTTGAACGATTTGAATAATTTTTTTTTTGTTTTGTTTGCTCTAATACAGGGATGGTTTTGAAAAAAAAATTATTCAAATCGGTCAAGCCGTTTGGGAGGAGTTCAGTAACAAAGACTTTGTGGTATTAATAAACCTCGAGCGAACGAGCGAAGCGAGTGAGTAGTGTATTAATAAAATTCGAGTGAGCGAGCGAAACGAGTGAGTAATGTAATTATAAAATTCAAGCGAACGAGCGAAGCGAGTGAGTAGTGTATTGCACCCGGGAAATTCCTAGCACCCGGGCTTTCTTTGCACCCAGGCGAAGCCGGACCGGGTCCGCTAGTTACATATAGCTTATGAACGCTACAAGACGTGCAGGCACTAAAAAATTTGGCCACAACTATACACACATTTGAACACCGTTTATAAGTAACTGAAATAAACAAATGAAGCAAAACTTTACCCAAAACATAACTCAAAAAGGCCATCTACCTGTTACGATTTTTCAATAAGAGCGTATTTACTTCATCACTGTGCAATTATTGTAGGTACCTACATCTAGGTAAAGTCCAAAAAAAAGTTGTAAACCAATAATGGAACTTTTGTCAATTCTAAATCTAATGTCAAAATAAACACACGATTTTGAGTAAACAATCCATTGTGTATCCTAATTTGCAGAATTGTATGTTTATGAAATATTTATCACGGCTTAACTGATTTTAAAGAATTTCTCGATATGAGCTTAGCTTAGCAATGGTTAGTAAATACAGCACACTGTTTTATTTTCGATTTTCGCGTTTACTCAAAATTTTAAAAATAAATTTGACATCTACGAGTATTTGCTACAGAAATTGAGAAAGATTTGTAAAATAACGGAAAGTATAGTACATCAGATTCAATATGAGTATATGTCATGTTCATAATAGTATATTTTTAAGAAAAAATCACAATTTATTATTAATAAAAACGCAAAATAGTAAAAATATCTTCACATTTCTTCCAAACATTAACAAATAAATAACTTTATTTGGCAAAAGTAAATTACGGTGTGGACACTGCAACTGGACACATCAAAAACACAATTACTTAGTTTTAATAAATGGTACGTAAGTACGGCTCCCCCGCACTGACTTTCTTGCTACATCAACCGCGGATTTTTGATCATAAATTTAGTCAAGCATCCTTTCTAGACTCTTCCAAGAAGACAAATAAATGGTGGCATATATTGTAGAATGTAGGGTCAATATAATGACATATCGATTTTTAAAATATGATCAAAACCGAGAAAATCGCAATTTTAGGGGAGTAAGGGGAAAATAAAAAAAGCCCTGAGAAACTTACTAAGAACCTTTATTTTAAAATTTTGTTTCGATTCGTTGAACGGTGTTAAGCAGGCTTCTGTACATACGAACGGAAGGATCATGGACATATAAAACCCGTTTTTTCGATATAGGGACTATAAAACGTCTAAATCTGACAACATCAAGGATTCGGTTTTTTTACAAGACTTTTTTACTCGGTCTCCCGAAGCCCGAAAGTAAAAAATCGGAACAATGCAGATTAGCAATATCGACTAACGCAGATAAAGTTTTCTTTAAACTTTCTAATATTACAATAATTTGTAAATCAAAAATATGTTTTGCCATACCCACTATAAAATAGCTGCTTTACATGCATGTATGTATAGCATATGTAAAGTGACTTTTGACAGGCCGGTGTACGGGAACGTAGTACCTATCTTTCCCACACTAGTGTGGGAAAGCAAGTCATTTCCATAGTGATTTATGTTTATTCGCCTGATCCGCCCGCTATTACATACTCCTGTGCGTGCCTCGGCTTACTGTAGGAGTGAAATTGGTGACACAAATGAACTGTCAAACAATTTTGAAAATATACAGAAAATATTAAGTGAAAAGCAGCTATTTTATAGTGAGTAATGGTAAAAAAATACCATGGGTATATATCTCGTGCGTAACGATATTATGACTCGTATGACTATTAAAATTCGTTATCGTTCATTTTAACATACTGTCGCTATACTCGTCAGTAATATGCCTACGCCACTAGATATAATATACCTACAGGGTGTATCACAGAAAACCGAACATAGGGAAAAGTACACAGTACAAATTAGTTAAGATCAGAGATTGCTTTGCCCTCTATTCATGTAAAAAACCATGATAATTAATTTAGTTAAGTTAGCCATGTGTATTCTATCTTTGTCACGCTACTCATTTTGCTTATGTTTTCCTTCTTGCACTCATTACTTTTCTATGTATTCAATTCTGTGATACACCCTGTATATACAATATATCTACTATTACTCTACAATTGAAACTCCAAAATGATGAAAAGAAAGCATAATTTATTGTTTATACCTACTGAAAATTCGCAAAAAAATCTGTAGGTAGGTATTTGACTAGATCGCAAACTGTTTGAGAACATCTGCTATACTCGTATAAAATTGGTGATTATAAAGTAGTGAGTAAGTAATGGCATGTGACATGTGCCTAACTGTTTATCGTCAATAATTACGTGTCAATATTTGAGATTGAATTTACACTCTCTATACTTTTAACTTGATGTCTATATTCAATCATGGACACATTATATTACGATAATTATTATCATGAACATTATATATAATATCTGTTTGCACAAAAAGTACGTTGCGTATAAGTACGTCCTAAATGTTTGTTAAGTACATACATTCCTAAATCAAATTCTAGCAGTATTTCGTATAAAATACAGTGAAATCCATTTTCATGCACACCTCTGAATTATGAACATTTTTTTACAAATCAGGTCTAGGTATCATTCAGATATTGACGCTACCTATAGACGGGACTTACCCGCAAGGAAACGAAATTACAAACTTAGGTCCTATATTTAACATATTAATATTGTTTAAAAATAACAAAACGTCAGGTACTATTTTGGGATTTTTGAAGTAAAAACTTCTTTAGAAGCACCGTGGACACTTTTTCCTGGGCAGTGAATAAGTCCGATTCGTCAGGCTCCGAGGTGAAACGTTCATTAGGGTAAACTCGGGGGAGCCGAATTTAGCCGAGCGAGGGAGAATGAAGTACGCTGCCATGATACGATAAAATATCGAAAATAAATCTGAATTTATCTAACTGTCAAATTTAAGAGAAGACCAACTACATTTTCGGTACAGGACAGGCAAAAGTTTGTCTTTTCAGCCTCAGAGGTCTCATTGATCAATTAAAAAAATCGCATTGTATTTTCATTATGATCCGTATTACCGTTTAAAACACTGTATAAGTATACATAATTTTATATTACTTCGAATCGATTACGATCGCCATAGAAGTTTTCACTTCAGCCGTGCGATCTTAGCTGCACGCACACTTTTTAGTTTCGAGCGACCATAAGTATAGGTATAGGCGAGTGAAGAAAATATAGTAATGGCGGAAAAAATTCTAATTCGAGATTTAGACAGATTTAGACATTTCATGAGCCCTCTTATCTATAACCGAAAAATGAGTTTTAGTTGTCCGTCCGTCCGTATGTGCAGAGGCCTGGCTGACACAACGTTCAACAGATCGAAACTATGAATTTTAAACATACAATATAAGTATAGGTATATACCTATAGACTATATAGAGGGTTTTTAAAAGATTCCTTAGGGTTCTTTTGTTTCCTTCTACTCCCCAAATAAAAATAGGTTACTGATGAACTAAAGTCAATAATTGCGATTTTTTCGAAAACTACCTAGGTTCATATTTCATAAATCGATACGTCAATGGCCTTACAATAAGTATGGCACATATATTTCTCTCAAAAATATCCAGAAAAAGGGTTATAGTTTACTGCGGTGAACGAAAATCCGCTGTCGATGCAATTAAGGCTTCAATTCAGTATAGCGGCGCTATAGGGTTTTTTTCTAGGGTGGGCCAGTGTTGGGCATGGTGATCTGAAGGTGGGCCAATAACTTTTATTCCCAAAATTTCAATGCTCGATAAAATTTTAACTTTACTTACTATATAGAATTTATAAGAAAAATTGTTGAAATTTCGAGGGTTAAAAACGTATTTAAAAGATAACCTAGAAATTGGGGATTATACCACGGTGGGCCAAGACAGTTTAAGGTGGGCCATGGATCCCCCGACCCACCCTCTGGCGCCGCCACTGCCTCGATCCCGGAACTGATTGCGATATTTGGTTCTCTGTTCTGGATTTTTTGAAACAGTTCGGATGTCAAGAAAAGTCTACAAAAATACTGCATGTAGAAGAAACATGTCTTTTTTTAAATCGAAATATGTTTACATATTGATATATATAGGTATAGAAAACGTTGAATGAAATTTCGGTACCTATGGACGCCCTAGATGCTTAACTGAGCGAGAAAGTCAGTGCGGTGAAGTCGTACTAATTATATATTTTTGTATTATTAATGACCCTGCAATATCCGCCATTCATTTGTCTCGGAAAAATCAAGAAAGGGTAGTATACCAATGAAAGAAAACCCGAGAAAGTCAGTGCGATAGGACCGTATTCGCTGGTGAGAATACATTTTAGTTCCCACACACACGTGTATCAAACCGCGTCTATTTTTAACACACAGGAGAAATATCCCACGGATGCAACGGGATCGCGTAATCTGCGCTGCGAATTCCATCTTCCGCAGCAGTATCATCATGTCTATCTAACATATTCTAAGTACGTACATTATCAATGCATACACGACGTTGATCGGAAATCACAACGATCGCATGCGGGTCTCTTATTTATTGACTAGGTATGTGTATTGAATGGTAACCGCGGGAAGACACTGCACAGGACGCGTTATTGAAAACCGATATAGAAAATAGATAGCTGCTGTTTCATATTGTTATAATTAAATTCCGGATAGCGGTGTCTTCAGCCCATTATTTATGATAAGCGGCGGATGCAAATTGCAAATCTATATTCTTTCGGTATACAATATGATGCTGTTACAGTTACATCCAGCTAGGGTTGCCACCTCTGGAGAGACTTTGACCCGGAGATTTTTACTGACCGGGAGGGGGGGGGGGGCTTCAGAAGAGAGAAACTTTGGCGCGGTTGAAAACGTGAGAAATTCAAATGCAAGTAACAACTTAGCAATGATGAATAACAGGGATTTATTACATTTCGTTTATTTATACATTACAAAACATTTTCAAATGTGCCTTATAGAATAAAAATTAAAATTGTGTATACGATGAAAAGAATTTGTTTGATATTGTTTTGTTCGTGTACAAATGTTTACAAAGATTTCGAGATTAGGGATACTTTGAGTGAAAGAGAAGGGATATATCACTGATCGTTCTGAAACCTCACTCGGACTCGGTAGGATTGTTATCCTTTTCTAACATATATAGCTATTTTAAGCGATTGAAAGACAGAGCATTCTAGACCACTTTTATCTCTTTCTTCCTGATAAGTTAAAAAAAGACAAGTGTGCTCTCTTTTGTAATATATGAAAAATGAAATATCATATTATGTATAATGAAAAAGTAAGAATTCTCCGCCGGCTCAACTGACCCGGAGAAATTGACGTAAAACACGGAGACCCGGAGATCGCCCCCGAAAACCGGAGTCTCCGGGTCAAACCCGCAGAGGTGGCAACCCTACATCCAGCGCATACCAAATATCGGTACAGACTTCTAAAATCATTTTTCGAATTAATTTTTAATAGATAGATATGCAAAATTTTAATGAAAGCCGCAGAAAACTGCACTGATCCGATCGGCACCAAACTCACCAGACTTGGACTCTCGCATGGAGTCATGAGACAAACAAAATAAAAATGAACGTGTATTTTACGCTACAAACTACAGAAGTGAAACTTCTAGTCGCGTCAACTGTAGAGATCGCAAACAAATCGATACGAATGTCCCACTCTAGTTAAACGGCGCAGAGGAGTGGTGCAGCGTTTCGTAAGTCATTTCAGTGGCGGCTCGTGCCTGTTTAGACAGGTGGTGCCAAAACGACGGCCAAAATAGAAAAGAAATAAAACATAGAAAATAGCTTACTAAACAAGTACACACTGGGCACAAAGTGCAACAATAGAAATTCGAAAAAAACAGTTTAATAAAGTTCAAGGTCTCTACACATTTCTCGCAAAATAATAAAATAAAAAATATATTTTACGCAACACATATTACATAACTGAAAGTTACATAACTGAAAGTCCATCCTTCTTTCCTTCTTGCTTGTAAATTTTTTAATTACTTTATTATTAAAATTTTCAATTCCATAAACAAAATTTTTTCCGCCGATAGCTAAGTCTGTATTTCTTAAAAATGTTTAATTCTTTTAAGCATTGAAAAACAACGTTCAGTTTTTCTTATTCTTTTATTTGAAATTTAAGTTTTTTCCATAAAGTCTAAAGAGAATGCACTAAAAAGTTTTTTAAAAAATTCACTTTGTGGTCATAGATAGATAGATAGATAGATAGATAGATTTATTACACAGCAGTGACAAAACTGTATGCCGTAAGTCAAACAATAATAAAAATTACATATTAATAAAAATTACATATCAATAATAAAAATTACAAAGCAATAACAAAATATGCATAATATTAAAATTGGTATTAAAATTGGTAGTCATAAAATTCAGAGATTTTATAAAACTCTTGTTGGACTAAGAGTATAAAAATTTCGCTTTTGAACTTTTTAAACTGCGTTGTGTTTTTGATACCAGTCGGAAGATGGTTGTAAAGCTTTTGGCAGTTGTACTTACAGCTGTTCTCAAATAGTGAGCTGTGGTGTTTTGGGATTTTAAAGTTGTGCTTCTTTCTGGTATCATAGCAGTGTTCATCAGTGTTGTCAGAAAAATATGTTGGCTTTTTCCGTACAAAGCAGAGCATTTCATAAATATACAAAGACGGTAGGGTTAAAATATTCAGTCTTTTAAAGAGACCTCTACATGAACACCTTGGATTCACTCCGGCTAGAATACGCACTATGCGTTTTTGTATTACGAAAACCGATTGTATATCAGTAGACCCCCAAAAAATAAGACCATATCGAAGTAGCGAATATGAGTTACCATAGTACATCGTAAGCATGGTTTCCTGACTTACTATACAGGTTTTAACTGACGCATTGCATAACATTGCCTACTTAGTTTTGTACATAAGCCAGTCTTATGTTGATGCCACTTTAGGTGTTCATCCAGCTTCAATCCTAGAAAGGTACACATCTGATTAATTGATAGGTCATAGTTCTGACATTTAATAGAATTTATGTGCGCTGAGTTTCTGTGATTTCTAAATAGCACGCAATGCGTTTTTTGCTCATTTAGGATTAATTTATTCGCACTAAACCACTCACTAGCCTTGGATACAAGAGTAGATGTGTTCTCCTGGAGCTCTTGTGTTGTTTTCCCCTCTATGATGATGGAAGTGTCATCAGCATATGCGATGAGTTGATGAGGTGGGCAATGTTCCGTCAGATAAGTCGGGAGATCATTCATAAAAAGAATGAAGAGAAGAGGCCCAAGGACGCTTCCTTGAGGTACACCTCTCTTCAAGGTTTCAGTTTTTGATATAGTGGTGATACCTTTCGACGTGATGGATACTTTTTGCATGCGGTGCGTTAAGTACGAGTGCAGCCATTGATGTGCAATTCCTCTTATTCCGTAAGAGTGCATTTTGCCTAGTAAAATATTGATGTCAAGTGCATCAAATGCACGAGACAAATCTAAGAAAATACCCATGCAAATGTTTCCACTGTCAAGCGCTGAGTGAATAAATTCTGTAAGACAGAAGGTGGCCGTTTCGATCGACTTAGTACGTTGGAAGCCATGTTGAGTTTCCTTCATTAGATTATTATTTTGCAGATAGTTCGAAAGTCTGTTATGCATTACGTATTCAAACAGCTTGGAGATGGATGTCAGCAAACTAATGGGTCGATAGTTACTAGTTTCTTTGGGATCCCCCTTTTTATATACCGGCTTTACAATTGCTAGTTTAAGACTTTCAGGATAAATACCTTCATTAAGTGATTGATTAATTGTATGCACTAGGGGCATCAGAAAAGTTGATAACTCATCGACACCTGCAGAAGTTTTGCTTTTCAGTTGTTTTACAATTGTGAGTAATTCATCCTCAGAAACCGGGCTCAGATAGATTGAATTCAAGATTTTATTATGATCACCAGAAGTATTTGCCTTTGGCCGATTTGTGTGTGCATTCAACATATTATCGATTATATTTACATAGTACTGATTGAAGTGATTTGCAATCTGCTGTAATGAAGGGTTTTTTTTATTTGGGACGTTAATAATTGTGAAATCCGTTGAATTTTTACTGGATTTGTTATTTCTATTTATTATGTTCCACATAGCTTTGTTTTTATTTGGCTCATTGTTAATATATTGGTCGTTGAAATTCTTTTTGGCTTGCGTAATCATTCGCTTATATGTTTTCTCAAAAGTTTTGTAAGCATCTTTAAAGTAAGGGCGGGTGAGTGACAATTCAAACAATAAGTTTAGTTGGTTTTTTGCAGCAGTAATTTCTGGAGTGATCCACTTTTTTTGAGAAGGCTTATTTGAGACTATACTCTGTTTAACAGGAAAGCAAGCATCGAAATGGCTTAGAAGTAAGACCATGAAAGCATTAAATTTATCATTCGTTGTACATGCAGTATATACATCCGACCAATCTTGTTCGAGTAGCAGCTGGTTATATATGTCAATATTTTGACTATCGAAACATCGCCTAGATGAGATATATGAATTATCTACTTCATCGTTTCCAGCTATTTTTATGAGCTGCCCAGTATGATCAGATAAACACGTATTAATTACATAAGCTTTGTATTTTATGTCATCGTTTATAATTATGTTATCAATACAGGAATTTTTCTGTAATGATTTCCTTGTTGGTTCACTGATTGTGTATTTTAAGTTATATGCATTTAGAATCAAAATCAATTCATTTTTAATTTTGATATCTGTTTTTGTTTTACCGATGAAGTCGATATTGAGATCACCAGCCAAGATAAGAATTTTATTTTCACTGTATGCTATATCAAGGATATTGTTAAGTTTGTTGTAAAAGTCAACATTTATTTGATGAGGAGGCCTATAGACACAGATAACTGTGAGAGCCATTCCCATTAAGTGAAAATCAGCACCCGCACATTCTAACACATTTGGGTCCGAGAGTTCATTTATGTCACCCCTAGGTTTTCCTGAAATAGCGGTTGAAGAAAAAATTGCCACACCACCATGAGTATTCTTAACCGGCCTACACGATGCTGAAGTTAGACAATAATTATCTATGCTAATAGCTTCCAGTTGTTCATACGTTTGCCAATGTTCAGTAATACATAATATTTGACAATTGTCAAGGTTGTTCAGTACTACTTCAAGTTGATTTATTGCATTGGGCAGACAACGAATGTTTTGATGAAATAGGTTTAAAAATTTTTTTGTTCTTTGCGAACACATGGATTTTTCAGTACTTTGTTTTGCGTCATTTTTGCGATTACCGTGATTGATCATTGAATAAGGAGTCGGTGCCTGATACTTTAACAGATTTAGCTGCCTTGAAAATTGGCCGGTTGATTTTTCCGAAAAAAAAAATCTTTTCACCACTGTTCCTGCTGGCCAGAAATCTTCATCATATAGTTGCTCTTCAAGCTCTTTTCGGGCGCTTACCCTAAAACATGCGTTTACGCCTTTAGTTTCAATTTGTGCAACCTCAAATTCTTCGTTTTCAATTTTTTCTGTCAAATAGCTTTTGATATCTTCCGCTTTCGTGCCACGCACTATTCTTCCAAGGAATAACCACAATTTGGGCTCCACTGCTTTGAACGATGACGTGGCCGTTGATTTACCAATTGTAACTTTTGATATTCGTCTTCTCCTTCTGACTTCCGTATATCCATTATCATTTTCCTCGCTCATGTTATCCACTTGCCTGTCGTTGTTTTCATTATTTTGCTCAGCTCTCCCTATATTAAGAATATCAGCATAGCTTCTTGAATTGGCTGAAACAGTTTGTCTCAGATTTTCTCTCTTCTCTTCACTTTGTTCTAAGATTTCCGCACTTTTGTTGTTTTCCCTTTTTTTGTTTGGTTTTACATTTTTTAAATTATGTTGATTCTTATTTGTAAGAAATTCAATCTTATCTTTTAGTTCATTTATGGTTAAATCTTTCGCTTTATTTTCTTCAGTTAAATCCCTGACTTTTATTAACAATATATTTAAAAGATTATTTGTTTCCTTTTGATTTTTTATTAAGATGTCCAGTTTTTGTTGTATATCCATATTAACCTCTTCCATTTCATCTACTTTATTATTCTTTCCCACAATAATCTGATCTAACTCTTTCCCGTTAGAATCACTTGAGATGAGACAATTATCACACTTCCATGTTTCTTTATATTTCATATCACGAAAAGTTTCTAATGTTATTCCAACACAATTTATGTGATAAACACTTTTGCATGCATCTGTACAATACAACAGGTCATCATAATTTCTGTTTGTTTTATTTTGACATTTACCGCATTTTGACATTTCCGTGTACGGGAGCACACTCCGTCATTAATGATGAAGTATGCACCACTACTATACGTTCTTTATTTATACCAATTTTATATTGAGTTTTTTAAGCACTGTAATTTTTATTTGTCCCGTCCTATTAAAATAGCATTTTCAATAATATTCTGGTCTATTATAACTATATAGTTAAATTTCACACTTTGAAATCACACTTTAAAATCACACGGCGAATATAGTTATCAATAATTTGCCTTCAATAGATATACAAAACAAGCTAAAATAAAATTAAGACGACACATTCAGTAGTCACACACTACAAAGCAACACAAACTAAAAAAAATGTTGACAAAGCAAAAGATTAAATAATAAAACAAATTTGTTATCAACAATAACATTTAACCGAAACAACAATCTGAGCAATGCGTAATCAGATCTGTTACAAATTATTATGAACTTATGATTATAAACTGTAAATTTTTGTCACTTTCTAACAAATTTGACAGTACATAAGGGTAAAGTGAGACAGAAATTTTACAGTGCTGTAAATTCCAACATTGACCATACAGAATATCGCCACTTAGGTGCTTGGCACAAATTTCGTTTGGATTTAGCATTACTGCATACGGAAATCATGAGTACGTAGTTCCATCTCTCTTGCTCTCATATAAGGACCGTAAGGTATGCTTTGTTTCACTTGTTTATTAAATGGCACAGGATAAGTGTTGCTGATCGCGTGGTGAATGTTTTAGGAAATTTGTGCGATTTAGGTTGAACTCTGCTGTCCAGACAATCAATAATTTAATAGATTGATTAAAAAAAAATATTAATAAAAATAGATACATATTAGCAAAAAATATTTTTAGAGAAAATTGAAAAATGGGGGGTAGTGCCATGGCACTGTGGCACTACCCCACGAGCCGCCACTGAGTCATTTCGTTACGTGTTCAGCCTAATCCATGATTCAATCTACCGTGCATAAAGAACAAAGAAGTTGCAATTAAAAAACTAAATTTAAGTGGGTACCATGCTGCTGACCAAATAAATGAAAGATTTCAATATGACTCAGTAATACAATTCAATAATTAAAAATGGGTATAGGTATATGTCTGTATCGCTGGTACAGACAGATGCGTGAATACCGTTAAACACAAATAATAATATTGTATTCGTTGTCATAGAAATGAATACATCCACTTTTATTTATATCTTATAAAATCAAATGTTAGTATAGGTACTTTCATTTAAGTATTAAAAAATATATTAAAAGCCTTCGGGATTCGAATCTATGGGTTTAGCATTTGTACCGGTCGGTAGACTCGTACTTTTCCACACGGCCACCATGACTTAATATGTATCTGAAAACTTAACAGTATAAGTACATGCTGTTTTTTGTTTTACATGTCAACCACTTCCAACTATTTCCGTTACATCTAATATTTCTAAAATGCCACTGCAGTATGAGACATTAGACGTTATTCACGTCAAAAAAATCGTTCAAATCGGTACATTTTGGCAGAAATTATTGTGAACGCGGAATTATAATACCTATTATATAGGTATAGGTACAAAAAATACACAAAATTGCGTACTGTAAGTATTTCCAAACTCACTGATTCGATTGGCACCCAAAATCAAAAGGTTCTATTAAGATAAAAGTTCAATATATTATAGTCTCAAAGTATTGGACAATTTACAAATAATCAAATAAATATATCTTAGTTTATAAAAACAAATGTTTATAACCCCTTTCCACAATACGAAATCACTTAGCATTGGATGAATTAGGGTATATGCATGAAAAATTTTTTTTCGTTATATTAATAGTGCAGTTGATTGTGAACAAAATGACACATCAGTTACTTCATTCTGATTTCAAATAAGCTTTGAAATATTATGTATGTAAGCCCCGCTCACTAAAAAGCATTTTTGCTCGTGACGTCATGATAGGTACATGCAAGTATAGAAGCCGTGCGTTTATTACTAATATTATCTAAAAACCATATATGTAATACTCCTATATTGCTAGCCGGGGTCTGGAGTCGGGCGAAAAGCCTACGGTGCAGACATATATATGTCTGTCTCTCTCAAAAGACGTCGAGTCTTATACGCATGTCCGAGAATAAAGAGATGTTTACTATATAACTAGGCTTTAAGAATTAAGCTTCGAGCAGAGGAGGCTTGTAGCGATCAACAATCCAAAATAATGCTGTAACTAGTGTAGTGAAAAATTATTATAAAAACAGTGATTTTGACAAGTAAAAAAAAGATTATAATGAAAAGTAAAATAGCAAATTGTAAATTAATTATTTTGAAAACGAACATAATTATTATTATAAATATTGTGTGATTAATATCCCCACAGACTTTCCCCACCATATACTTGCCAATTTTCCCAACGAGATGAGTTTTTTGACAAAGATGGAAACAGTCATTTGCTGTCTCACTTGCGGCCTGATACTTCCACTTACGGGCGCTAGCAATATAGGAGTATTACATTATGTAAACAAGTTTCTATGGCAACGGGCTCTCGACATGAACGCTGACGTCACACACTGTTTTTTATTTTTAGAAATTTATTCATATTTCAATAAATTATTGCATATAAACGAATCATTCAATATTTCTCAAATTTTAAAGTTGTGTTCAAATTGACGTATATTTTCGTACTACGTCATCTGTGGTACTATACGAAATAAAAATGAGAAAAAAAGTTCATGCATATACCCTATTATGTTGCTATTACAAGAATCTATATAACAAAACAATTAAATGCCACTGCCGGGACACTAACCAAAAATCCCCAGTTTTTTGAATTGACAAAAAAATTTACAATTTTCATATAGGAAAACCTCAAAATCAAACTCATGCACCTACGGGCTCTATACACGCAGTGAATTCGTAAAGTTATAACTTGTATCTATATGTATATGGAACTATGGAATTAAAACTTTAACGGACGCTTTTTAGAAAAAGTCCTCGGACAGGTCAACTTTATTTTTAAAAAGGCCATCTTTCTAGGTGAATAACTTTTTGTGACGGTGTTTTGTTTTTCAGATATATGACGTCATCGACTTTTTTTTTAAATTATAACCCACTGCGACTGATTTGGATAGAGCTTGACATTCTGAATAAAATTTGTGACCTTCAACTTGAACATTTTTGAGATAATCGATCTTAAAAATTAAAAAAAAAACACAGAAATTTTTGTTCTTTTTTTAATTGATAAGGTATCTCAAAAATTTTCAAGTTGAAGGTCACAAATTTTATTCAGAATGTCAAGCTCTATCCAAATCAGTCGCAGTGGGTTATAATTTAAAAAAAAAGTCGATGACATCATAACTGAAAAACGAAACACAGTCACGAAAAGTTATTCACCTAGAAAGATGCCCTTTTTAAAAATAAAGCTGACCTGTCCGAGGATTTTTTTCTATACTAAAGCGTTCGTTAAAGTTTTATTTCCATAAGTTCCATATAGAGTGGCGAAACGGGCGGATCCCCTGAGCAAAAGATTCTCTATGCCATAGCCATCATGCTGCATCAAATCCGATAATAAATTATCAGCAGCTCATAGCCTCATAGGTAAATACAAATAAGTATTATAGGTATTATTAGGTAAAAATAACTAACATTTATTTTAAAAGATTTCAATGCACGATGAGAAAACATGGTTTTTATCTCCCAAAAGTGACAGACAACAATTTTCAATTTTTTTCGAGTATTATAGTTATTTGATATGATAAGCATGTAACAATTAACAAATCTTATTATAATTTGAGAAAAAACTACATATTGTACAAAATTTACTTCGTAATGGAAAAATCTTAAATTTTAGACTGTTTTTTTTTCAATTTAATTCAATCTATAAACCGTACAGCACATGAACTTAAAAATGGCGTCGGCAAAGATTTGAGTATTAGACAATAAAACAGTCAATTTCAAAGGTGCTTTGAATCTTTTTAACCCTAACTCACTTTACAGATTAATAGCTACCTATAGGTACTAAAATAATTATTTTGGCAATAACAAATATTATCACTTATATTTATATTAAATTATAAATAAAACACAATAAAATGTGATTTAATCAAGACAAGGTCTAAATCGTATGATCACAATTATAACCAGATTAATAATTGAATTAAAACTTGTTTGTTTCTTAATTGTAACCCAACAAGTTAATTTGAATAATGAATTTAACAATAAAATACCAGAAGTTAACTTAAATTATTTGACTTTCGAAAATCAGAAAATTAATTAAACTCCAGTAAATTTAAACATGGTAATTAAAAACATAGTTTAAACAACAAAACAACATGGAATTTCATGAATGTAAAAAAATGGAGTATTATAATATAATAAATACTATAAATTAAATAATTATTATTGTGGTTTAAAGTTAGATGAAAATGAAAGATATATGCTGAAAATTCTGTCACTTTGAAGTTCGGTCTGTGGATAATCCGACAAATCAAAATATCTACTAAATATAGGTATAAGTATTATGTCTAAATTAACCTTAGACATTTGATTTGTTATAAATAAACGAGTAAATAAAGCTTTCAAAAAACAAAAAAGGGTCATACAGATTTTTTGTTGTATACTTAGTTAAATTTATCGCATTTGGTCAGTATTTCAATTGTTTATTCCGGACGTAAAATAACAAAACTCTTTCAAATAGAAAATGTGAAACTCACCTTACTATATAAAAAATCAACACAAAATACGAATATAGCACTAATAAAAAATCACCAGCAATAATTGTAATTTTCACTAAAATTAATTAGTTTTAACGAGAGCACATTGTTCTTCAAACTCAACAGTTTTAGCAGAACTAAAAATTAACAAATCGATTGCACAAATATTGTTTTTTTCTTACGTACATTTCTTTACACTTTTTGTTTCAGAATTATAAAAATATGCACAATCGATTGTCTACACTTATTTTATAAATAGTTTTCACTTTGATTACATAAAATTATATTTACAATACTTATTACAAAACTTACGCAAAAATTAGTGACAACATTTTTGTCAATTTAAGTTTATAAAACACAAAGAAAATATCATATCTCACTTAAAATTTTCACAGATTTGTCACCAAAAAATCATTTTCTTTAAAATAATTATTAAAACGTTCAAAACAGCTTATAGGTACTGGAGATTAAAAAAAAATTAATCAAAATAAGACGTATATAGGTATAGATAAATAACATCCATATTTCTACATACAGATTTTGTTTTTGTTACATTTTTATTTTGAAAAAAAAAACACAAACGAAGATACTTATAAAATCAACGTCACTAACATCCCGTTACAAAAATTAAAAAATGTTAAAAAGTGCACCTTGTGTACTTATAAAAAATCCAAAATCTCATTAACTCAAATTGATATTCGGTCACAATTTGAATTAGAAACAGCGATTGCTTTTATTTTTCAATTACACGTTATAGATATTTTGATTTTTCATGATTTGTCTTGCAAGTTCCAAAACAAATAATTCTCGATTTCACTTGAATCAATTTTATTATTTTATTATAAACAATTGAAAACGTCAAAACAGTCGACCGACATGAAATAAGCGCGCGTGCTACTTGGTGCAATTGTTTGCTCCAGAAAAACAATCGCAAAATCCGGTGGGACAGAGAGGGCAATCACTCGCAGATTGCGTTGACTTCTACACTGGCAATACATACACGCACAGCGCTTTTGAGATGAGCGGTGAAGCTGCGACGGAGGTAGTCGCTTGTAGTTACGCGAGATACTCTTCGCGAGATATACGGAGAGCTCGCTCACACTCACGGGGATACCGAAGGGGCGTGGCCAGCTTGTTCACTCTCGTATGTCAGACTGTAATCTCGGAATGCTATTCTTAAAACATTGTGAATATCGATACAAGAACATAAAAAATCGACAGGACCTTTATAATATAATGTCTGCTGACTACAGTTTCATTTGTTTGAGAGTTTTTGAAGTGCAACTTCTTTTGCGAGCTCGGGCCGTTTAATGTTTGCGTTATAAATATTTATCGCAAACGGTGTAACCATAGCAACGAAAAAATATTATCATTCTAAAAACGTTAATTTAAAACATTTAGATGTAGACTCGGATGTATTATATTTTCCTTTCACTTCTGTATTGTGTAGTGTAAACAACATATCAATGTTTGCTGGACGGTGTTTATGCAGTTCGGCTGTCGCCGGACGAACTATATAGCTTTGCCCAGTTAGGAACTTGCGTTTCAGATCGCTGACTAAATGCTAGAGTCACTAAAATTTGATACACTATCAACTGCAGATACCCGAACTTATAGTATACAGGGGTATTAATTAAGTACCTATATATATATATGTGCACAAACTGAGGAATTAATCTATGACTGATTTTAAGACAAAACCTTCATATAAGTAAGTATGGGTTCGCAACGGCTCTGTTTTCCAGACACAGGGTGTTAAAATTTGAAAAAAAATTAAGATTTTTTCATGTATTTTTGAATAGTACCAGCTATTTAATTAAAACTTTGCACACTAATAGATTGTCAGAGAGTACATTTTGCAAGTATTAAATTATTTTTAATTCAACCATGGGCGTACATGTGGGTAGTAGTGTTCTTAGGATTTTCTAGAAAAAATGGCACGCCTGCACAGACTTATTTAAAATTTGAAAGCTTTGTCAGTTGAGGCAGGTATAAAATACACAAAAAGTGTCTCCTGGTAATTTTTGATAGGATGAACCGTTTTCGAGAAAATTTCTTTTTAAACTTGTCTGGAAAATTATGCATTTATAACCTACAGACTATACCTATATATCTATACTAATATTATAAAGCTGTATAGAGTTTGTTTATTTGTTTGTTTGGTTGAACGCGCTAATCTCAGGAACTACCAGTCTGATTTGAAAAAAAATTTTTTTGTTAAATAGCCCATCTATTGAGGAAGGCTATAGGCTATATAATATCACGCTACGACCAATAGGAGCGGAGCATCAATGAAAAATGTTGCAAAAACGGAAAAAAATATTCCTTTTGAGAGCTTCCGTTGCGTGCGCTGCGTAAACAGTTAAAGTTACGCAAAAATCATGTATATGACGGAATTGTTCCCGGAAGGTTTATATATATATAGCGAACGAGCGAAGCGAGTGAGTAATGTAATTCCTAAACCATGTAAAGGGATTTTGATGCGGTTTTCACCATCAGTTAGATAATTTTTCACGGAAGGTTTATATATTATATATAGCGAACGAGCGAAGCGAGTGAGTAATATAATTATAATATTCAAGCGAAGCGAGTGAGTAGTGTATTGCACCCGGGCATTCTTAGCACCCGGGCGAAGCCGGACGGGGCCGCTAGTATAAAATAAAGTATAACAAGATCTTTAGCTGTGTGCAGTTTGTAGATTTTTTGTGTCTGATATATACTATAGCTATACCTATACGTTTGTACCGAAATCAGGTCCCTCTTTTCCATTGGTCACTCTGGGCAAGTGCCCAGGGCCCCGCGATCAATTGGGCCCCCTAGTTCCTGGCAGATCATCAACCGATAACCGATATTACCGATAAATATATTTATTTTGCGAAAATCAAACGATTTATAACAGATAATTACTGACTTATAGTCTATAATAGCTACTTACTTATAATAAGTACTTAAGTAAGTGAATGCTAAAAGAGTTCCTTTTCCGGATAACAGTTGAATAAATTGAGAATTTTGCTTGTCTACTCATTTTGCCTGTTTTAATAAAATAGTCCTCTGTCATAATCATAGGGGCCCCATTATCCTAAAGTGCCCAGGGCCTCCAATAGGTTAAAGACGGCCCTGACCGGAATCACTCAAAAACTGCTGAACCTGAACCGATTTTGATGAAACTCGGTATGCTATCAATTAGTACAGCTACGCGAACTTATTTTGGTACCTACTTTTAATGCGACTACCTTATGTGCGTTGAGATGAGGTGGTCACCAAATCTAACGTTTTAACGTGAACAAAGACGCCGAGTAAAAACCATAATAATATAATAATATAGGTATGAGTACCTATAGGTAAATACCTAATTAAAGAATAGTGGATATAATAGGTATAGGATACAACCCACAATTTGCTGAAATTTATTTTGTTATCAAATGGTACGAACTTATCCGTCGTAAAAAAAGTCTTGCTTATTAAAAGCATTACCTATACATGCAGTGTAGCATTTATACCCTCTTTATTAGAGCTATGGTCCGGTTTTAATATCAATTCGATTTGACCAATATTTGGTTCAATCTGGCTTTGCACATTAGTAATTTATAAAAAAAAATGTCGTTCTCACACCGTGTTACGATCGGCTTTGAACCGAACAAAATTATTAAGTGCAAATGGCCAGTTCGGATTAATAAATATGCACGATAACTGCTGCTTCTTTATATCCCTATATTATTAAACGAGCAAATCTTGTATATATATGTACCTATGTACCTATATAAATATTTTCTCGAAAACGGCTCTAACGATTTTGATCAAGTTTACCAAGAAGGGGTTTCGGGGGGCAAAAAATCGATCTAGCTAGGTCTCATCCCTGGAAAAATTCGTTTTCTTATCGATTTTATCATTTTAAAAAACAGTTTTTTTAACGTTATAAAACAATGTCGTATGGTGAGTAGGCTTTGGAAAAAACAAACTATTTTCATTATTTATGTCAAATTACTCTGACAGTCAATCTTTAACTTATTAAAATAATCAGTAATTATTTGAAAATATGTAGGTACATACGTTATGTAGTATGACGTATACTGACGTATAATAATATTATCTACTTATTATAGGTACCTATGTTATAATTTTTACTTCCCACCTCTACTATGGTAGGGAAGTAATGGATTTAGTCCGAAAAAAATATTTCGAGATTTTAACAGATTTTCACGTTTTGAGACCCTAGCAATCGTTTAAAATCATTTTCTGACTGATGTCTGTGTATGTGTGTATGTGGTCAATTTTTCGCCTTCGACATCGTAAAAACGGGACAACATACGGCCATGCCGATTGTTCTATTGTGTTTATCAGCCTTTAACTTAGATCTGATTAGATTTTGAGTCAAATCGGTTTAGTGGATCCTGAGATATTAAAATAAAAAAAATAATTTAAAAAATCAAAAAACCCGACTGCGTAAAACTGAAAAGAAAAAAACAAGCACTTAGAAGTCCGGTGGTCAATTGAACATTCGGATCCATTGAAAAATTTGATTGGTTGTCGAATAATGGATCCCGACTGTTCAATTGACCACCGGACTTCTAAGTGCTTGTTTTTTTCTTTTCAGTTTTCCGCAGTCGGGTTTTTTGATTTTTTAAATTATTTTTTTTGATTTTATACTTTTTAGTTATGAGTACCTAGCTAGCTATTTACCAGACTGGATTTCCTATCAGCATTAGACGTACCTATATATTATATAGGTATTTAATGCCGATTTATTCTAATGTAACTTAAAAAAATTCTTAATTTAAAATTGGACATAATTGATGTTATAAAATTATATTTTCTTCCTCGTCGAATAGTAACTCAAAAATTACTGTACTATATAAAATGATTTAAGCCCCCTTACCCAAAATACATACTGACGCTACTGATGTTACAAAAGAATATAGCTATTGATGCACTACACAGAATCGCTAGGTATTAAGGCCCTTGTAATCTGCTCCACGATTGGCTACTGCCTATCGCCATATTTGTGACACACGCACATTTCGATTGGTTGACACGTAAAACGGTCGACCAATAGCTATGGAGCAAGGGAGGGCTGTCTCTCAAAGATGTTTTTTAGCTTTTGACAGTTGATAATAACTGCTGCTAAAATGGGGGAATCCATCAGACGAAGATTCAGCTTTGTTTTTAGCTGAAATATTGCTAATATACAACATGTTTTCTAAACACTGAACTTCGAATGATTTTATGAAATTATATACACTTTAACTCATAAATCTTACTTGAATCCTTTGATAGCTACCTACTTACGTAAAATTGATCAACATTTGACATTATTATTAACTACCCGATAAAAAATTGAAAATTTTCAAAAATAGGAAGTTATTGATTTCACCCCGATTTTCGAAAATCGAGTTTTCATCAGATCTCGACGTTTTGTGATCCTAAAAAGCTATTCTGACTATTTTTACGATGATGTCAGTATGTATGTGTGTGTGTGTATGTGTGTGTATGTAAACCTCTCGTAACTTTTGAACGGCTTGACCGATCGAATCGCAATTTGCGGCATTCGAAAGGGTTCCACTGAACTTAGATTTCCTGAAATTTTGAACCGATTCGGCCCAATATATTTTGAGAAATTCCAAAAAAACCAGAAAAAAAAGTTGTTAAAACGATGTTTTTTCAAAATAACTTCTAGAATATATATATTGTACCGACTGATTTCTTAATCTAAGCAGCTCTTCTCCTCAGAAAACTGCGTCGAATGCCGCTAAGCGGATCAAAATCGGTTGATCCGTTCGAGAGATATCGTATAGTCTACAGATTTCGAAAAAAGTGTTTTTTCAAAATAACTTCGAGATTTCTCAACCAATCGATTTTGTACCTCTTACAATATTTTTAGAGCTTAAAAAACTGCGTCGAATGCCGTTTTAAAGATCAAACTCTACAAAAGTTATAGCTTTTCAAAAATTAAAATAGTGTTGTTATCAGCAATTTTCTGATTTTTGAGCTCGAAGAGCTCAAAAATCTACTTTTGGATATAACATTATCAAGTGCTTCGAACTCAAAGCGCTTGAAAATAGCGGGAAGTTCCAGGGATGGCCTGCAGGGCCAACCGATTTTTTTTTTTTTTTTTTTGGGAATTGACATTTTGATGTGAACTAAATTCGCAAAATACAAAAAATTTAAGGCGAATAGAATAAACATTTCATGTAGGTACCTACCTAATACAAAATAAAAATATTAACATCTCAATGACCGTATTCTGAAATGACAAGTATACCTAATAACCTACCTAATTTCGCAACGCTAACGGTGCTATTACCAGAGACCCGCCGCCATAGATATCGAAATGTATAAAGTACCACTTTAGACGAGAAAGGAAGCCATTCAGGGGAGGGTGCATGCCTCTGTCTCCTGAACATGTCCATGCTATGCATGTGCCCACATTCTATTGGCCGCGTCTTTGCGCATGCGCTCAATTGCGCCAGATGCAGTCTTTGCGCGTGCTCAATTGCTCGTACAGCGCTTGCGCAACTGAAGCGACCAATAGAATGTGGGCACACTTGCTCCCTTACCGGCCTTTCCCCCCCTTGACAGCAACCACCCCACTCGCTTGTAGGTACTACGTCCCTAGATTTCTATGTCTATGCCCGCCGCTAATAGTCGTCTATACATGTGTTATGTAATAGGTACATGTACTATACCCGCGTGTAATCTTGAATTTGCCGACCCATGTATGCGTGTTTCCTATTTTTCCCATTTAATTTTTTTAGACGTAGATATATTTTAACTTATTAAGTATTTATTAATAAATATAGGATTAATGTTGATCTGATTTTCCTCCTCCGTAGGTACCTACCTTCAAGTTCAGCAATTAGCATCACTATAGATAGTTCTTTTCCGAAATTTTAGCTGTAAATTCTAGTTTTAGAAATAGAAGGAGGGAATCAGTTTTCGAAATGCGTTTCCAGGAAAATCTCAAAAACGACCTACGTAGCCCGTAGGTAATATAAAATTCTAAATTTTTTTAAAGTTTTTAAGAAAATCCCTTTCAATTATTGATATACTTCACAATCACATGACCGAATACAAAAAATTTTTTTTTTTAAGTTTTACTTATTTAGTCCAGAGAATTTCGACTGTACCTAACAGAGAGCTATTAAGGTCGCGGTGTTGACGAGGTCTGCCTCTCGCCCTCTTCTCTAATCTAATCTAATCTAATCTAACAGAGATACGTATGGATGAACGGACAAACGAGTGATAGGTACCTTCTTTTGAGGTAGGTAAGTACGAAACCCTAGAAAAATAAGTATAGTAACAATTGTTTCAGTTTGTCTTGTTAGAGAGTGTTCACAAATTTCCTGTACCTATATGCTGTAAGTTAGAATTTACCATTATGGAATTTGTACTCTTATCTATATTTTTCCACTCTACTCTTTGCATAAATTCACCGGAACACTGGACGATAGGATATGGATCCATGTATACTGCATACACACATGTAAAGTAGCTATTTTGTAGTGGGTATGGCAAAAAAAGTGTGTGTTAGCTACGACGCACGACTGGAGTTTACTCCTTAAAGTAGGCAAACATACATACGTACATGCGTATACGGCTGTCACAAGTATACACATATACATTGAAAGGTGCGCAAGGTAAGTTGCGCAGAAAAACGTTACGCTTTTTAGTTAACGCTTGTGTAAATTTTACTCCTCATAAAATGTTCATACCCGGCGCCTTATATGAAAATCGATTCTTAAGGAGTAAACTTCAAAAACTTTTAAAAACGTCTCTCGCTGGTCGCACCTAGGTATAGAGAACGGTTTTAGTACTTACATCTCAACACGAAATTTCAAAATCGCTCCTATAACTCAAATGTGCAGGGAGAAGTGACGAACTAAATTTCCGCTAACATAAGATCTTTTCAAATTAATAAAAAAAATTCTGTTCCGCTTATAAATTAAATTCGCTGTGAAATAGTCATTGCGAATTTTCGAGAAAGATAAAAGTTTGTTTCAAACTATAAAAAAACTTCAATTTGTCTAGCTGCATCATGTGCGTGTTAATATTTCTTGCTCTAAAACATTTAACACTAGTTTTGTTTGAAACTTTTAATATTTTGGATTTGGAGAGATTCAAAAATTATTATTACGTTGATTGACCCAATGGGCAATGACCCATATTATAATCAATATAGAGCGAAGGCCAGCTTATACAAACCCTCCACCCCTGATGTGGGATTTTATGAGTCACACATTTTTTTGTAGGTATTGTCATCCAGTTTAAGGTTTTAGTTGTTTGCTCCTTGTCAATTACAGCTTATCCCGGAAAAAACCGGAAAACCACAGAGATACGAAGTATAAATGACTTTTTACAAACAAATCTTTATTATTTGCTCCTTATAATATTTCAATTTCAGGTAAGTAATTTTAAAGTAAATAAGCCCAAATTCAAGCATTTTTCAAAATTCAACCCCTAAGGGGGTAAAACAGGGGTGTAGGATTTTTTGTCTAATCAACGCTTAGACCAAACCGCTGAAGCTATAAATTTGAAATTCAACATACTAACTCTTCTTTAAAAATAAGCAAACCTGTATTCGAGAATTTTTTTTTAAATTCAACCTTTAAGGGGTAAAACGGGGGTGTAGGATTTTTTGACTAATCAACGCCAGACCAAACCGCTGAAGTTATAAGCTTGAAATTTGGACAGTAGGCTCCTTTGGTGAATTATAACTTATAAGCACTCACTAAGAAAGTATTTTTCGAAATTCAACCCCTAAGGGCGTCAAAAGGGGTGTATTGCACAGCCTAAACCACATGGAATTTTTAAATTATGTTCCTTAGGAGTTGAATTCCGAAAAATCCTTTCTTAGTGCACCTTTACAGCCCGTAAGGAACATAACTACAAATTTCATGTTTCTATCTTCAGTGGTTAAGGTTGCGCGTGCACCCTCTTCTAACGCTCTTAGGAGTTGAATTTCGAAAAATCCTTTCTTAGTGGGTATTGGGTGCTTACGTCACCAAAGGAACCTACTGTCCAAATTTCAAGTTTATAGCTTGAGCGGTTTGGTCTGGGCGTTGATTAGTCTCTGTGGTTTTCCGGGTTTTTCCCGAATATGCTGTAATTGACAAGGGGCAAACAACCAAAACCTTAAACTAGATGACAATTCCTACAAAAAATGTGTGACCCATAAAATCCCACGGGGGGAGGGTTTGTATACGCTGGCCCATGGTCTATTATTATAATATTAAGTATAATATTTATTCAAATTTCAATTTCCTCGTATTTTACAGCCATCTTATGAAAAATCTACTAACTACTGCTGTTAATAGTAGCGCTAGCGACCACGTAGCGACACAGCAGTGCGAATAGCTTATCGTAGAAATGAACCCAAGTGTCAAAATTGTCAAAATGGCTACAGAAGCCAAGCGAAGGATTGATAAATATTTGTAAAAAGTTTACGAATATTGATTAAATATAAGCAGAAAACATGGCAAATATAAATGAAAACATCAGCTTGTCTGTAATAAAAGTAATTGTTATTAATTGTTTATTCATATATTTTGAGAATTTGTAGTTTTGCGTATCGATTTTTATGCAAAAAAGTGGAATACGTCTAATTAATTTATTGACATATAAAATATAAAATCATGACTTAAAGATGAATTCGGATAACATAATAATAGTACTGTTAGAGTTATCTCTAATACTGCTATTTACTAATGGCGAAATCTGCCCAGCACCATGTATCTGTAAACCAGTTAAAAATATGCCATCAACCTCAAATACTAAGTGGTTAAAAGCTGATTGTAAAGCTTCAAAGAATAAAATTTTGTCTTTAGAAGAAATTGATCTCAATAGTATAGCATCTGAATTAGTACAACTGTAAGTACAATACAAATTTTATAACATATATTTACCACATGTAACATAGACGAAGTCACGAAACTAACATTTTATTTTCTTTATTTTACAGAGATTTATCAGAAAATGCCATATCATCCTTGTCTTCAAATTCAAATTTACCAATGTTACAAAAACTGTAAGTAATTTTCGCTATTTTTCAGTGTAAATCGTGTTTACAACGTTCCAATATTTTGTAACTCTTCCCAAATTTGTAACTGAAAAGTAGCAAAATATAATAATATCTAGAGACAAACTAAAATTGCTTATTTATTTTACAGAGACTTAAGCCAAAACAAATTCAACACACTTAAACGTGAAAGCTTTGTGAATTTTGTAAATTTAAAACGATTAGATTTATCGGGAAATTCAATTAAATATATTGATAAAGATGCGTTTTTGGGCCTCAAGAATTTGGAACGACTTCGACTTAACGGAAATTTGATAGCTTCAATTTCAAAAGGCACTTTTGATAACTTGACATCGTTAAAACAACTGTGAGTCCATCTTAGATTAATTAGTTTTAATCAATTGCTATTATATTATTATTCATACTTTTCTAAGATGTCTTGAGTGGCAAATGGCGCTGTATGTACTTTTAAGACAAAATAACTTTTTTTGTGTTTTTACTGGCGTTAAATACAATCGCATTATGTCATAGTATGTCATAGTAAATATACCCCAAAATCCACTCTAGTTTGTCGCAGTAAGCGGGTGAAATAAGGAACTTTTATCCTAAATAGTACATGCTACGCCAGGGATGACGAACCTATGGCATCCGTGCCATAGGTGACACGCTCGAAATATTCTCGGCACGCCAGATTGAGGTATACAATCGAAATAATTAAAAATATGTTAGATGCTGTCGAAAAAATTTGACTATCATTCAAATAACGTATTATTTTATGAGATCGACACGACAAGTCGACGAAAGTTTCATGGCACTCAATGACTTATTGAAATAATACTTTTCATCTGCGTTTGAATAATTTTGCTGTCAACTAAATTTCTTTAGGTGCTTGTTGGCACGTCATGGCCACATTAAACATTTTTTGAAAAAAAATTGGCACGTAGATGTGAAAAGGTTCGCCATCCCAGTGATGCTATCTCTCATTGGCGAATAAAACTACCTTAAAAATAGTTTTTAAACATATTGTTATTGTACAAACATGCCGCAGCTTATTTTAAAAATCTGTTCTTTTCATTCGTATTTTGTTCAGCATAACTCAACGATGTGTCCTAATGATTTTTTGTGACAAAATAAAAATGTCTGTAATATAAATATTTTCATTCAAACTCGTAGTGTCTTTTCATCTTAATTTATTTTAGCTTCTAATGGCTTATATCAGTTAAGAAAATGGATTAAAATCAATATAAGCATTTACGATTGAAACCATATTTCCAGAATTTATTTTTACAAAGACGCACAGTCTTAAATTGAGATACGACGAGATTTTAAACATATTTAGAGCATAAATTTGGAAAATGCAATTAAAATAAAACAAATTTTTACAGTGATATTTCAAGTAATCCGTTAACATGTGACTGTGATCTTTTATGGCTTATCGATTGGCTTCAGAACAAGTCTATTAAACTGATGACTCAGCCAAAATGTGCATCACCACCTTTATTCAAAGGCCAATATCTCCGAAAACTAAAGCTAGGTGAAGAAATACACTGCAAATCACCTATTCTCAACAATAACTTTCCATTAATCGAACTGCGACCGGATCAAAACCAAATTGTTTTTGAAGGAGACAGCTTAAAATTACGTTGTTTAGCTCCAAGCATCACGGCTGAAACTTTGGGCGTATTCGAAGATTCAAATTCAAAAGCGCAGCTTGTTTGGAAATTGGATGACGAAGATCCAAATTCTCGATTTCCTGATATTAAAATAGAAAACCGTTATTTAACCAACAGTGGTTTATTAGACAGCATGTTGACTATTAGCGAGCTGACAAGAAATCATTCTGGACAGTGGAACTGTTTGTTGTTATCCGCAAAGTTAAATCAGTCGAAGGATGTCTCTGTTACTGTAATTTCTGATGAAACAGTATACTGTCCGCTTGTAGGTAAGTGAATAAGCATGTTCATCTTGACAGAGCTGATCCACTAAGTGAATTTTAAGATGAATTTGAAGAAAAATGTATGAGTTCAGTTAGTACTCTCATAGTATGTGTAAAGTGAACTGATGATTGGTACCAGGACCAGCATTCTGTACTAACATTATAGTTTTAATTACAGAATTGTTAGTTTCAATCTTGTACCTTTGACATTTTTCATAAAATCGAAAACAAACATTTTTTTCTTTTTTGTAAACTCAATTTGTGGACATGTGGTATATTAAATTATGAAATTAATTTTTGCTCAAGATTTATAAGTAGGTAACAGAAAATGTTATAATTTTACGAAATATTGCACTGCCTTCACCCAGATACTTTATAATGCCACCTGGCTGGTAATTTTGTCTGGAGAGAACAATTTATTATTTCATTGACATTCTTTGTTTCGTTCCAGAAACAACAAATAACAAAGGAACGTATGCATGGCCTAACGCAATTTCAAACAACACTGTAGAACAACCCTGTGAAGGTCAACAACTCAGCAGTCCTTATTCTCAAGGCTACGCCTCGTATTACTGTTCTGAAACTGGAAATTGGCAACACCTAAACACGTCCACATGTCCTTTTATCTCGGAAACAACAAAAATATTAGAACAATTTTCAAAAGTGAATTTAAATTTGACCAAAGGAAATCTAATTGAATCTGTCAAACATTTAAAAAATTATACGGTTGACGGGAAATTATTAAAAGACAAAATGGATATTGTTTTTATTTCAAGAACGGTCGCCAACTATGTAGATTATGTGAACACGGAAAAATACTTAGGCGGAAATCTGACAGAAATTGTTAGCTATATTATGAACTCGAATATACATTTATTGAAAGAAGCTCAAATTGAAGATGGCGCTTGTTATAGAATGGTTGAAGCTGTACAGAATGTTTCCAAATTCACGCCACAATTTTATAAAGTGAGTATATTTGAAAATTGGAAATCAGAATCGTTTTTATTTTTTTAAAGTTAATTTTCAATAAGACAATTTACGTAATTGTATTTTTGCTATTGATAATGTTTTATGTTGGGTCTTTTTGAGTCAACATTAATTAGCCTACATTGTCGATCACAACATTGTTTTGTTTTGGAGTTTGTATGAGCTACCCTTATGAAACAAAAAAGCGGAATAAAATTTAAAAATCTCTTTGTGATCAGATGTATTTAGACTTATCTTGATTAAATCAAATTTGGTTGTGATTTATTTATTTATTTTAATTTTATATAAAAATCGATGATATTATTTAATATCATAGAATAGATCTTTATAATAAACTGAGGGCGCTACGGTAGTTTAGGAATTATTTCAATCGGGTCAGCTATCACATCAGTACAAATAAATAAAATCGCAACTTTGTCTGTAATTGTCAGTTTTTAACGAAATTTCGATTTAAATGTAGAGCAGTTTATAGCAGGGGTGTCAAGTGTCAACAAATTTTTATGAATACTATCAATTCAACACCAGTGTCTATCTTCTGAAAAAACAGATACGTAACTTCGCACGGTAGATATATTACACAATGTGCATATTAGGCAAGATTATATCAAAAAATCGGTTCAGTAGTTTTTTTTTTCTAGATTAGTAATCAAATATCACAAAATAAGTCAGTTAACGTGTAAATTACATATTGCAAAGTCACCAAAAAGTAAAAAATAAAACTTTTTATAAAAAAAATTGAATCTCCTTCAAAAAAAGTCACTAAAGGGTCCATTACACTAGTGACTAGGCGATTTTACACATTGCTCGCTCGCGAATTTACTCGTTACTTTTCTCGCTACTCGCTGGGCGTTTTACTTTCTGGCGAGTAAAATCGTAACGTGTAGTGTTCCAAGATGTCAGAAGCTGTAGTTCGCGCGGAAGTTGTTATTGTTTCCTGTTAGGGGCCGTTCAAGTATTATGTAAAGCAGTTTTTGAAGATTTTTTACTCCCATCCCCCCTTGTAACACGCCGTAACGTTTCGTTTTACCGCCCCCCTTCCTAAACGTTATGTAACATTTTTACCTAAAAATGTCAATTATGTCGCGCAAAATACCGGAAAATCACTAAAAAACATAAAAATTATATTATGTAACGCATTGCTTGACACTCCTCCCCTCTCTGTAACACACCGTAACGTTTTACAAGACCCCCCTCCCCCTAAACTGCGCTACGTAATGCTTGAACGGCCCCTTAGCAGACTAATGAGCGACTGAGCGTATTTACCTGCTCAAGTGTAGCAGACTAGTCGCTACACGCTCACTCGCGCATAAGATTACTCGCTGATCAGTAGCTAGTAAAATCGCCTAGTGTAATCAGCCTATAAAAAGATAAGAATAATAAAATTTTGAGGTCGACGCAAATTTAAATACTAAAACTTTTTTAATACTTTTATTAAATTGGCACTGACCTCAAAGTTTTATTATTTTTATCTTTTTAGTGGCTTTTTTGAAGGAGGTTTAATTTAGAGATGAAATAGATATCCGGCAACTATCTGATATCCGGCCTCAATTTACTATCCGACCGGATACGGATAGTAGGTCAATATCCGGCGGATACCAGATTAAAAAAATTACAAAAACATATTTCATAAAATTGACTTTATTTATTTTACATATAAGTCTAAACATAAATAAAACAACTATATATCTTCAAATCAAAACAACGTTTATTATTCTTTTTAACAAAAAAAAATTAGTACTTGTACTAAACTAGGCCTAAACAGGCGATCTTTTCTTTACCGATGGCATCATTCGCTCACTTCAGTCATGAACAACGGAGACCAAATTCATTCGAACCGCCCTAATGACCTCCGCGGGCTCGCTCAGATCAGCATGTTACGATATGGCAATGGTAATGTTCAGCCGAATATCCGGCGTATAGGGTGGCCGGATAACCGGTATCCGGCAAAACAGCTATCCGTTTCATCTCTAGTTTAATTTTCTTTATAAAAAGTTTTTTACACTGACCCTTCTTGAACAAGTATACCAAATAGCTATATTAATTTCAGAATAATCTTGCTGTGGCATACTTCCACGTAAAGCCAGACAACTTTAATGGTTTGGCATGCACTTGGTACAGAAGTAAGCGCGATAATATACTAAATCGAAGATTCGACTGTACCACATCAACTCACATGCCATATCCGAATTTGGGCGAAGTTATTGAAGCGTCAGTACAAATACCGCCTGTTGCGTTTTATCAACTCGCAGTGCGAGGCAATATCGTTAAAACGGCCCTGCAACTTGTCGTTTCTATGTATGGCGACGGAAGCCTGTTTCCGACTTTCCAAGCACAGAAAATCGTAACGTCTTGTGTTGTTGGAGCTAATTTAAGTAAGTAATTTCTATTTTGTCATACCCCCTATAAAATAGCTGCTCTACATGCATGTATACCGGCCTGTAATGGATCACTTAACAGGCAGGTGTGTGGGAAAATAAAATTCATTATTAATTTAATGTAAATACAATAGTAATTTGTTTTTCAATTTTTTTTTTTTTTTTTTTTTGTTGGCCCTGGCTTAGCCTTCAGCCAGTAACTGATCCTTTGAGCTTCGTATAATATTATAGGTATGTTGGTAACGTTGGATTTTGTTTTTCAATTTATTATCTTAATAATAAATGAAGGAAAAATCAAATATTTCATATTCTCCAAGCTATGCCTCGAACTGCGTAGTTCATAGAGTATCACCTTAGACCCCGCACGGCCACTGAAGGACTTGCGAGACACAGCTTAGCACATCTGCACTATACATGGCTATACAATTCGTATGCCATATACAGACACATATGCGTGCCTATAACAACCGCCCAGGTTGTCCCCTCCCTAAAGCCGGCACTGACTATAGTTGATAATAATAACAGTGAACTACAATAGTATATTGCATTACAAGGGTCAAAACATAGCGTTTGCAACCAGTGTGAAGTTTGCTGCCCTCGTACCTCGGGCAGCAATC
This sequence comes from Mongoloraphidia duomilia, assembly GCA_039654895.1. Taxonomy (NCBI): domain Eukaryota; kingdom Metazoa; phylum Arthropoda; class Insecta; order Raphidioptera; family Raphidiidae; genus Mongoloraphidia; species Mongoloraphidia duomilia. Next base: position 38,460,442 of record CM077516.1, on the reverse strand, counting down.
ACACGCGTTGCAAACGCTGTTTCGTTCCGAGTAATTGCATATTATTTTTCACAACAACTCTATTGTCAATTTGATTTGAGGTATTTGCAATTTGGGCGCGCAAAAAAGCCGCAAAAATATTAGATCTGTCAGATCCATGTGAAATTTATGTGGGGTTTTGTCTGCCATTTTGACGCTTTCGAATATTATATGCGAATTGAAATTGGCGCTACTCAATCGCTCTATGTCCCTGTTAACAACGTTTAAAAACAGAAAACCGACAACTGAAAATGTTCATCCTTAGGGTTGAAACTCGTAGTTTCAACCCTCTAAACAGGTACCGAAAATCAAATTTTTAATAGCGGCGTTGTGAAAAACTTTTTTTCATTTTTTTCTAGTCGGCAGTGAAGTGGAAAACCTCACCGAACCAATAATACTAATGTACCGATATCAGCTTCTACAAGATGAACTGAGTTCTCCGGTTCTGGCAAGATGGGACACGATGTTGAACGACAACATCGGCGGCTGGAGTAAACACGACTGTAATTTATCTCACTATATTCACGAAACGCTTATATTCAGTTGTAACAGGTTGGGTCACTTTGCGTTATTGCAAAACATTGAATATGCGCACAATGGACTTATCTTAGGAGCCAAATTTCACTTCTCGCATCCGGCGATCTATGTCGGAACATTTATATTAATATTTTTTCTTTTAGTCACAATCATTACTTATCTGTTGTGTTACAATTCAATACAAATAGCTAAACGTGCCAAACATTCGCTCATAAACTTATGGATTGCTATTTGTTTATTGACGTTTCTTTTTACGTTCGGTATTTACCAAACCGAAGATTACGAACTGTGTCAAGTGGTCGGTATTGTTTTGCATTATTTAACCCTTTCGTGTTTACTTTGGATGTGTGTTGTCCTTAGCAATATGTATAAACGATTATCGAAATCGTCAGATTCGGTTACTTTACCGGAAGACGAAATAGCTCCCGATCAGCCGATTCAAAAACCGATACTGGGACTGTATTTGGTCGGATGGGGTATCGCTTTGATAATTTGCGGCATTTCGGGTGCTGTAAATATGCGTGAATACGCGTCGCATTCATTTTGTTTTTTGTATTCGATGCCAGCATTGAATGCTATTTTCGTACCGGCCGGTATATTATTAACTTTTCTTTTAATATTTTTTGTTCTGATACGCTGTGCTATAAGTAGAAATACAGAAACGCACGGACAACTTTCCGAAGGTACGCAAGCGACTGAAAATGTCGATTTGGATTTGCTTGAGCCGAACACACCGAACGAAAGAATCAGTATACGGAGCGTATCGACACCGACCGCATCGAGCGACATTGAAGATCCGGAACATAGTCATTGCACGCAATTAAAAGCGCATATTATAGTTGTAATTATTTTTGTACTCATGTGGACTTCAGCGGCACTGACAACTCGTCGGATTTTCAAAAATATTATTTTATACGATGACCATATTTTCAGTTGTTTGTATGCATTTTTGGCGTCTTTGTTGGGGGCGTTTATATTGTTCTTTTACGGTGTGGCCAGAAGTGACGTTCGGACAAGATGGACGTTCGCAAAATGCTGGTTCGCAAAAAAGTGTTGGTGTCGAAGTCGAAACATATCCGATACCAACCCATCGATCGTACAAAACGTAACTCAGCCTTTGGCTCCAATACCTAATCAAGTCGCGATGGAAATCAATAATTCTCGATCGAGTAGTCGTACTTCAAGTCACACAAAATCGCATAACAGTAATATTTTGAAGGCGGCGGCCGATTTAAACAGCTCTACTTTACAAGACCCGTTGCCTACCGATGCTAAAATAGCTAATGTTAATTTAGTTGTTTTGCACAGGCAGCAATACAGAACTAATAATACATTGCCAATTTATAGCGAGAACTCTATTAGCGGTGCTGAAATGTTTTATAACCCGCATCAAAGCGGTGTAGCTAGGAAATTTTTTAAAAGGCAGCGTAAAAATATGATGAAACACAATAATTTAGGTACGCGAAGATCGCGTGGTGATGGCGCCGCCGCCACGGACAATTCATCAATAGTGTCTCTTCCAAAAAATATGTCGAAAAACAGCGCCCGTGCCAATATTAATTCAGATAACATATTCGGTTCCGGGTCAAAAATAAACAACACGAATATTCATGTAGAAGTAGTGAAAGAACCAAAACAGCAAAATAAAAATATACTCTTGAACAGCGGCGATGATAGCGATATTTTATTCGATCAAGTTAGTGGACCGATGAATCGATTAATCGCTGAAACTCAAAGGCAGTCTTTACAGTCCCACATTAAAAATACTCAACGACAAAATACGTCACGTGATAATATCAGCAGAAGTAACGAAAGGAGGTTGAAAAATTCACAGAGCGACGAATCGATTAAACTTAATGATTTATCACAAAATTGTGAAACTTCAAAATTAGACAACACTAGAACAGTTTCACAACAGTGCAGTTTAGACTACAGTTCCGAATCGCCTCCCGATATGAGAGACGACAATGTCGAGAAAGATGAAGACGCAACGTCAAATATTGAAAATTCGTTTACGTGCCAAGATGTGGATGAAAATTTAAGTGCCAACGATGAAATAAGTGACTTAGAAGAAAATTTAAATAACGATGAGAATTCAAAAATGCAAAACGATAATTTAGAACTAAACGTAACAGAAAACGATTTGATAGACATGACTACGGGTGATTCGAGTTTGAATTTGGAACGTACAGAAAGCGTAAGAAGCCACGGGTTGTATCCTCAGATGCCGCATGGGATTTATATAAATCCGTTAAGCGCGTGTTTGCGAGATCACGACGGATCTACGACAACACTCGATAGTGAAATGTTATTTACAAGGTACCAACCTTCGGAGGCAAGCGCCGTAACCGGTAGCGATTGCGACGACTGTGAACAGTTATATAGCGATCGGTGTAGCGCGGTGCAAAGTCCGGTGTCGGCGAGTGAAATCGATGAATTATACGAACAAATTAGTAGGCCAGCTAGACGCAGGCAAAATCACAAACAGAGCCCTGTTTTATTTCCGTTAAGCATATCATTAGAGTCAAATATTGAAAATATTAATACAGATTATAGGTTTAATATGCAAGGTGTTATGCCAGACGCTGCAAAAAATACTTCTGAAGTCTCCACAGATAGTAACAGTTCATTAAAAAAAGAAACGACAGTTTAAGCCGAAACAATGATTTTCTGTATTTATTAGATTAATATTGAAATACAGTCGAAGCTGTCAGATTACACACCGTTCGGATCAAATATGTGCTCTTTGAGCGCAACATACGGGACACAATTAATAAGCTAACTATTTATAACACTTTCCAATTATCAAATATAAACATGGCAGTTTATGATTTCAAATTGAAATAGACAGTTTGACAGTAAATAAAACATTCTGTTTCATTCTAAAAATCACGTTATACACAGACACCACTAGTGCACAAATCCATACAAATCAAATGCTATACGTTCCAAATCAAGTCACTTATGTGTAATCTGACGTGTAAAAATAATAATGATTATTTTCACGTAATTTTTAAATTTCGATTTAATCGACGAAAAATGTTTAATTTCATGTGTGTATAATGTGGATTCATTTGTCAACATTTAATACTTTATAGTCATCACATTTGTTTTTAAGTGTGCTTAACTACATTTTTAAAAAAACTAGCTTCTTTTGTTAACGCATTACAAAACACTGTGCAAAGCCAGAATCCCACGTACTTGACAAATATTTATTAACTTCCCACTGGAAGTTATTGTAATGGGTCCGAAAATCGAAATCAAAAAGGAAAAAAAATTTTTATGTTTCAAGGTCACTACACTATTTTTACACTACTTTTAGAAAGATGTCTGTGTGTGTGTGTGTGTGTGTGTGTGTGTGTGTACGTACGTACGTATGTGTACATTTCTTTCAAAGACGAAATCTCGAGAACGAAAAATGATATCGACTATGTTAGGGTGCCAATCGACGCGTATTAACGTAAATATGATCTGAAAGAAATTTTTTCAAAATCGGTTCAGCCGTTCTTTTTTCTTAACCAAATAACCTCCAAAAAAGTAGATTTTACACAATATCTCGCGAATAAAAAATTATATCGACTTCGTAAGGGTGTCAATCGGGGCGTGTTAACGTCATTTTGATCCGACATAAATTTTATAAAAATCGGTTCAGCCGTTTTTTTTTTTTTTTTTTTTTTTTTAAAATTATTGATGTTTTAATGATTGAAATGATTACTTTTCTGTGTAATATCTAATTTAATTATTATTATTAAATATTTATCAAACTGGGAAGTTCGTCGTGTGGACCTCAAGGGTCGCACTTTAGTCCTAATAAACGACCCACCTCACGGCTTGTCACTTGTGGATAATTGCCACGTCTTGGAAACGGATGTACTTGTAGAGCCCGATTACTCTTAGAATGACTACAGTGGCACCGCAACATCTAGCAACGGACTGTATATTTGAGAACTGTTACCCTCTCTCCTGCTTTCTGATGGTTTTTACCATAGACAGCGTGTATGAGTTCAAGTAGGATTCAGGCTTTAAAAACAATGACTCTGGAGCATTAAATTTGATTAATGAAAATGTAACCCTGTTGAAGTGGGAATGTTAGTTTTTATTTCGCAGAATTTTTTGTAGAATGCGATGTTTTTTTGTTTGGATATTTTGTTCATATGCAAAAGAATCAATTTTTATTTATTACATATAAATAAAGTAAAGAATTGGCTTGCTGGCACGAGTGGGGACTTGAGGGAACTTACAAATACAAAAAAAAAATGTTACGCGTTATAAGATTAATTGAATTTTGACTTTGTATACTCAAATTGTAAAATGACCGATGTGTATATTATACCAATTGAAATGCTTTATCAATGTTGGTAATGTTGGAAGCCTTAATAGCAAAGAAATGTTTTATATGTAATTAAAGATAGCATAATCATAAATCAACAAGTAATTTAATAGTTGATTATACAGCATTATTTTTTCATAGTCTGTTAGCTCATATTTTTGAAAGATTTTTTACGATTAAATCACAACAAATATAATACTAGCAAGCATATATTCCTCAGTATATTGTTTCTAAATTTTTACCTCCAAAACTATTTAGTTTTGTAATACGTATGCAGCTTTCATAATATAATCATATGAATTATTTGATATTGGCTAGCGACGTATTTGTAATGGGCCTTACGTCCAAATTTATCCTTTTTTTTTAGTGACCAAATTTATTTTAGTAATTGAAAAAAAGTAAATAGGTAGCTATTTAAATAAACTGTGGTATTATTGAATGTACGCTATCGGCGCAATGTGGAACATAGGCTCTAAATATCTACTAGTATTATATTTGGTTGTGAGATGTATTAAGCATTTACAAAACAGTTGAACGTGTTACAAACAAAAGCAACGAAAAAATAAAGTAATTATACATATTTTTTAGTAGATTATATCAATCCGTATCACTCTTCTACAATATGTTTTTTTTTTAATATAAAATGTGTGTTCTCGGTTCTGTTACTAAACTTTTAAAAATACACAAGACAATAAGATATTTTACACGGCCCTAATATTTATATTTTAACTTCATTTTATTTATAAGTAAATTAGTATTTATTTTATATTTACATGCGTGGATATCGGTATAGTGAGAAATCTTAATTTTTTAAATTTTGTTTCATTTAAGGTTAGCCTTCAAATGTCTCATTCTGTAAGTTCCATTAAGAGATGGCAGTACATACACTTATGTTCGGTTTCTGATACGACTTTCAGATTTAAATCTGAAAGCCCACCACTCACGATTCAATGCTGCAGTACGATTTTGTTGGAAATGGGATAAGACCACACATATAACGACTTTGCAGTATGAATTTTGCTTTCAAACGGTAAACATGTCTGACGAAAACATACTTTTAGCGACTCTTGCGCTTTGTATAACCGAAAATAATAAAAAAGATGCATGAAACGTACCAAAATCACACGATCGAATAGAAAGTCATAATACACGATCAAATAAACAATCCAACCTAGAGTGTTATATTGCTGCAAACTGACATGTTTGTCTGCGGTTGAATTGCACCAACTTGGTACATTAAAATTTTTAAGATTTGGTAGGAAATGTTTTACTATACAGCAGGGGTGTCAATTAATTTTTACATAAGATCTACTTATCCAGTAAAAATCCATCCATGATCTATTTTTTCAAAAATCAATGCAAAAGAATATATATGGCCATCTCTTAACAAAAAATTATTGAATGAGATCCTTGAAGTCTGAGGATTTTGTCGTTGCAAAACATCCTACTGTAAACAAAATGGATTGCAATTTTTACCGGTGTCAATGCTGAAAATTTTATAAAAAAATAAAACTTTTCGAGATGAACGAAAAATGAAAAAAATTGAAATAATATATTGTTGAATGTTTTTAAATATTTAGTGCAAAATAATTTTTACAAATGAATACTCAATATTGTAAGACTGTTTTTTACGTTTAAATATAGCATAAAACGATAATATATATTTATTTGAGAATGAGTAATATGTTATAAAGCCATACTAGGTATTATATTATACATAATTAATTAATGTTTACAATGCATGTGTGCTTGAAGCAATGTGTGATTTTTTTCTCATCCGAAGATATATTGTATTATATGAAAATATACACATTTTTCGCTATAGTCTGTCTTTTTATTTATTGATATTTAAATCCACAATATTCAGCACACCCCTATATACAAGGGCGCCAAAGTTCAATAACGAGAAATAAAAGTAAGTTTAATGAATTTTCACACTTTAATCCATTATTTCAGATCCCAGAGAATTTCCCATATAGGGAATGTATTATAGGAAAGGTCGCGGCTACTAGTCCGCAAGTTTCCGCCGTACTGCAACACTTATCCTGCGAGAGCATGCGCGTTGCGATCATAGTAATTCTATTCAGTGACATTAGCCCCCGCGTACGTTTTTTGGGCAACTCCCTCCTGCTGTTGCGTCAGATGTTTGTGTTAAAAAATTAAAAAAAAGCAGTCTGGATAAAAGAGTGGTAAAAGAAAAGATCTCTTTTTAACCACGCAAATCTCCTCGGAGAACTTCAGTTGTGTTCACTACTAGACTATAAAAATTATTTATAACGGACCTCACTACTTTTGGTGAATTATTTCATTTTGAAACACCACCTTCTAGATACATATTTTGTCAAAAGAACCTGCAGTTATCGTACAATGCGTCGCGCAAAGCCTACAATGCAAGTATGTAGTTGCGCAACCGACAATACCACTCGTGCGTCTAATTGCGCAGCACGTCAAACAACACCGTACACTATATGTTTGTAGAGCAGCCTCTGTTGCGCAATTTGTTTGCAAGTATATGGGACCTTTTAAAATTGCGCAATAACATAACATCTCCAGGCCCGTAGCCAGGATTTTTTTCGGGGGGAGCTTTCTCAAAAAGTAAATAGTCTCTCGCAAACTTTCAGCAGTTTAATTAATACATTCGTTGCATGAAAAATTATGGTCACAAATGACACATTCATTATAATGGAAATATATTTAAAATTTTGCTTTTCTATGAAAAACATAGAAAAGCAAAATTTGCTAGAATTTGTGAAATTTCGGGGGGGGGGGGCTTCAACCCCTTGAGCCACCTCCCTGGATACATGCTTGAACATCTCAACTATCTCGGTTATACACAAGCCTACACGTTTCATAATAGTATTCATATTTCCAAGTTTGTTTAGAAAGTTGACACATAATAGGGATGTGACATTGAGTAAAAAAAATCGATTATTTAATAATCGATTTTTCTCTTTTACATCGATTTGTAAAAATCGATTTTTGAAGAAATAATCGATTTGTAAAAAATCGATTTTTGAAGAAATAATCGATTTTTGTGGAAAAATCGATTTTTTTCTATTATTCGAAAAATTGCATACTTTTATAATAGTAAAAAACTAATTATTTTTACTCTTTAATGAATGAAAATAATTGGAAGGATATCGATATGAAATTATTTTACATAATACATACATACGTCATACAGATGGCGCGCTCCGGGTTATAAAAGACCAGAGGTGGCAGATGAAAAATCGACTATGATTGATTTTTGATTATAAAAAAAATCGATTATTAATCGATTATTTGTAATATTAAAATCACGTATAAAAATCGATTTTAATCGATTATTTCCATAATCGATTATTTTTTCACATCCCTAGCACATAATTTTATTACTCCTTGTTTTGCACATTCTATGGAATGAACAAGTAGGACAAAAGAGGATCATAAAAAAACACAAATTATAAAAAAATTGATATTTTAATAAAAATACTTCACAACAATAACTTAAAAGGATATTCTTAACATGTTTTATTTATTAAAATACAAAGTTCAATTAACAATACAGCAGGAGTCAACAACATTCGGCACGTGGAGTTAATCTAGCGGCCCCCAACAGTGCTTTCAACAAATTCTAAATAAATATTACACCCAAAATCGCATTTATTCATTCGCTTACATTTTTTATATTTTAACTCAAATTACAATTTACAATATAGAATATCAAAACAATATAGGAAAATTTCATGTTTCCAAATAAAAATACAACAAAAATAAGTTTATATGTATTGATAAAAAAAATATTTTTGTGAAAATATTTCAATAATGTTTTTTTCTGAGCCACTTTTCAATGAAATATCCAAAAGAAATCCATTATTTAGAAAGTCAGTGAAGCCAACTACGCCTTTATCAAAATCTAATTTCTTTTCTGCCCGCACTACAATTCAAAAGAGTTCCAGCTTATTTCAACTCACCTACCGATTTTATGCAAACATATCGAAAAGCCCAACGAAAGCGTTATTCCTTTGTTTACTACTCGGATCGAATGTTTACGAATATTTTTTTTCTATTCAATTTAACGATCGAGTACCCGCATGCTCCTAGTAACTAGATTATTTATTGAATACTAGCTTTTCGGTCCGGCTTCGCCCGGTAGATTTTAGTTTGGCAGCGAAATAATCGAGAGCAACAAATCTGTCGTATCGCTTTACTCTTACAGTTTAGCCAGCCCTCGTCAATTTAGCTCCGAAATCGCGTGCTTTATATGTGAACTGACTTTTTTTTATAAAGTTTTGAATTCATGCCCCTGCGATCATTTTTCTTTGGCTCCTGTTAAAAAAGTTATCGACCCCTGCTCCACAGTATCATCAACTTATTAATTACTATAAAAAACAAAATTTTAAAAAATATTTATCCATGGGTCTGGTCGTCTTCAACGAAATCTCTAGCTACTTCGCGGCTGACACATTCAACATGACTTACTTTATTTCTGAATTTGACGCCATAAAATTTGTGTGCGTGCTCTAAAAGTTCGGGTCTGAAAAAAAATTTCAAAAAAACAAATATTTTCAAGTTTTTCCCGGTCATGAATAATAATATTTTCTGACTTTTCCATGATTTTCCTCTGACTTATGTCATTGGCGGATCCGGAATATTTTCTGGAAGGACGGGCGCACAAGTTCTCATATCAATTACGGCATTATTTTTTTCATTTCAAGAGAATCACACAGGTAAGAAAATTATAGTAACAAAACATTATTATACAGTATCCCATGAATCAATATAACAATAAAACTGCATGATCTGCATCTCATTGGTCGCTTAAACAACCAATCAGATACTTTGTGCATCCTAGCCAAGCATGACTGTTCACGCGACAACTATATCTGTTGGTGGGAAAGACTATAATATCGCTATTTCTCATTCAGTTTTGCCAGGGGCACGTGCTCTTCCCCTAGATAAGCCAATACAAACACTCAAAGTTTCTAGGTCTGTGAATACTCTGGCAAAAAAAAAAACAACAATCTCACCTGAAAGTCGTAGTAATAAACTGAGCATCCGTAGACAATTCGTGAATCATATCTGCGACAGCCTTTCTATGCTGAGCATCTAACGCTTGATCGATTTCATCGAACAAGTAGAAAGGCGCAGGATCGCATTTCTGTATAGCAAAGATAAGTGCCAGAGCGACCAACGACTTCTGACCACCGGACAATTGATTCATTTCTCTCATTTCGGCGTCGCCTTCCGTGAAAGATACTCTTATTCCAACTCCGGTAAAGTTATCTGAATTGATATCTTCCGGTGACAGTTCTCGACCGTCATCGTTGTTAGCCGTACGCATCACTAGGGTGGCGCGACCAGACGGAACTAGTTTCTTAAAAACTTCGCTGAAGTTCTTCGACACTTGTTTGAACGTAAATTGAATCGCTTCCACTTTTTGATTTTCAAGCATACTGAGTAGCTCTTGTATTTTTTGTTCCCTAAAAAAAATACGTTTGATAATTGTATGTTTGACCACAGCTGGGCAAAGCACCGAACTTAAGTGCTTAAAGCACCGAGCATCGAGCACTTTCATAAATGCTCGATTTATTAAGCATCGAGCACTTTTATTTTCAAAAATGCTTAAAAGCATCCACTCACTGCTTTAAAAAAATTAAGCACTATAAAGTAACTTCTTAGATCTTAACTTTAAACATTACAGGACAAAAGTCCAAAGTTGAAAGTGCTTATTAAACACTGAAAGCGCTTATTAAGTTTAAGTTGATTCACGTCCATTTTGTATTAATCCTTGATGATGTCTTAGGGAGGTGGACAGGTACAGAAATCAAAAAATACCTCTATAAGTTTTGTACGACGTTTCGCTAATTATATTTTATGCTTACTAAGCACTGAAAGTGCTTATTAACCATTTAAAAAGTTTATTAAGCATTCCTGATGCTTAACAAGCTTGTTGAATGCTTATTAAACAGTTTATAATGCTTAAGTGCTTATTAAGTAGCAAGTCTTTATGCAAATGCTCTAAGCATCAAGCATCTGTTTTGCAAAGTGCTTTAATCATTATTGCTAGCACTAAGTTCTCAGCACTGCCCAGTTCTGCGTTTGACACAGTACAACCAGCAGTTTCACTCTTGTTGGAACTGAGTTTTTTGTTCTTGATCTCTTGACACTCCGCCATGTTCTTAGGGATGCAATTCAGTATCGTTCACTGTGCATGCTACCACATATACCATATGCGACACTCGAGTGAGAGAGTAATAGCAGCGACAGAGATAGCGATGTATCCAATTTAAAGTGACAGAGTCCGTTACATAGATGGAAACTCTGTGGTCGTCGTTGCGAGGTTGCAACCAATCTGTTTCTATCTGAATCAGACCGAATTTAGCCGAGTAATTCATGTATGAGATAAACAATCAATATGATTAATTCCCTAGAACGTAACTAAACGACATTATCGCCATGATCATGGCGATAATGTCGTCTGATATTCTTATGTATTTAGTTACGATCTAGGGAATTAATCACATTGATTGTTTATCTCATTGTTAATATACCGTATTTGAAATTTCTCACATGTGTGATTAATTCATGTATGTTGTGCTCTTCATAATATCACGTGCATTAACGTAACGTGACCTAACCTCAAAAGATTTTCATTGTTTCTCAGCAAATAACATGCGTTGTGTGTATAATACCACATAGCCGGCTTAAGCCACATATTCTTAAACATGTATTTACAATTAAAATTAGGTTTTTAATAAAAAAATATCGCAACTGATAAATGGCAACGTTGATATTCACAAGTCTGGTAACGCAACTAGTCCAATTTAAATGCCTCCAGGTCATGACGGCGCTTGCGCGACATAAAAAGAGTGTCGCATATGGTATATTGTATAATATGTGACGCTACTGCTGCATTGCATTACTACACAGATAACTTGCGTCTGATTGGTGGGAGCCTTGAACATGACGATGCGCAAACAGAATTACACATTACACACTCACCCTCTATCCAGTTCTTCTTTTCGTTTGTTAAGTTTCTCTTTTTGATCGGAGAAACTCATAAACTGATCCAAAGCTTTCTTATTTACGTGGCTGAACTTTTTCAAATGACTGTTCGCCTTGTCCAATTCTTTAAAAAGCTAAAATAACAAATGTTTTTAATAAAAATCATTTGCTTGCATTTAGAGACATTCGTAAGATTTCTATAATTTTTAAATAAGACAAAGTTGAATCAATTTTCACATGCTACAGAAATCTTTTTAAATGTGCTTTTATCTTAATGACCTTTAAAATTTTACACGGTTTTTTTTAATATGAACATTAAAGCTGGGTTGAAGAGAGCATTGCCAAAAAATTTTATTTGACAATGAGCTTAAACAAATGGTCAAGTCGGTATTATTATTATACGCATGCAAAACATGGAAATCCTCTGAAAAGAACACAAACGCTTGTCAAGTCTTTGTAAATAATTGTCTGAGACGGATACTCGGGTTGAAATGGTATCATCGAGTTTCAAATGCTGAGTTACTAGCTAAATCAGCACAAATACCAGGAGAACAACAAAATCAAGAAAATGGAAGTGGATAGGACATTCTCTTAGAAAAGAAGACATTGATATTACTCGTAGCGCACTAGAGCGGAACCCGCAAAGAAGCAGACAACAAGGACGTCCAAAAAATACACCATGGAGGCCGAAATGAGAGAATATGGCGTCACCTGGCAAGAAGTTAAGAGACTCGCTCTCGATAGACCTCGTTTCAGAGGAACCAAAAGAATTTAATATATATAAATATACAATCTAAGGTCATCGTCAAATCAGATTTTCTGACAATGCTTTCTGCAACCCAGTATAAAAGTAGCATGTGTGGCGTTGGCCTTTAAAGCAATCTTATTTTTTAAAGTTATAAATCTCTCAAACTATTTATTGTAATTAAATCTTCTATGCGCACACATAAACTTGAATGATATACATTATTAAAAAAAAAAACGTGAGTCCAGTTAGTACTCTCATAGTACGTGTGAACACCTTGTGTGTTCAATGGAATAGCTGATGTTATGCACTGGTTTTTCCGTCACATCAATTTTATCAAATTATTGTCGTATAAATTTTTTTCGGAAAGGGGGACACGAGCTTAGATATTAACACATCAAAAAGATTAAACGACAGCAAAAAGATGATGCTGAGTCTAGCAGACCCTGTGTAATAAGGATGTGGTTCTAAAGTTGATGTTTCTACAATATATAACAATAAAAAAAAAACAATCACTCACAGTTCGCACTTGCATGGGCTGATAGCCCTGATAATGTTCCAGCGCAGGCAAAGCCCCGAGTGCTTGAATCTTTTCCCTGCAATCGGCGATTTTCTGTTCGAGTAAATTTTGTTTCGACGCTATTTTTTCCAAACCTTTTGCGTCTTCTTCGATTTTTTCTTGTATGTCTTTTTCTCTATTTTTCAATTTTTCCAATTCGGCATTTTCATGTTTCAGCTTAAAAACAAAACCAGCTTATTAGACAATATATAAACACTTTACACGGATTTTTCTAGATGTCGCTTTACCGTTTGGCCACAAAAATATACAAATCGATAACTCAGTTCATAAGGAAACAACTCAAAAATTTATAGTTTTGAGTTGAGACAGGCATTAAATTATAGTATCAATACTCAATTCCACAAAGAAAACAATACTAGCCATTTTTACCCGGCGTGTCCCCGGAATAAGCATGATCACATTTTTGTTGGTCAATCAAACCAGGATACAATTTTAAATTGAACATTTGTAATCTATCAAATGGGCATATGACATCTGGTGGTAGAAAATTTTACTCGAATAGAGGAAAAATTTACATGCTAATTGTGTAAATTTATATTGAAATTGTTTATTACAAAAATAAAACAAATACAAAAATATGCTTGGTGTGTGGGTAAAACTACACTGCTAACTTCCCATTGGGTGCCCTTAGAGACTAAAGACCAGTCTACCATAGAGAAACTATTTGCAATAAACATTTTACAACAATTTTACAGTAGTTTTTTTCCAAGTCTCCATGGTTTTCGGGCTTGTAGGCCGTGGTCCGGTGGTATTTCTACCTGACGTCACAGGTCAGTGTGTGACACTGACCTGTGAGCCGCCAAGGAGGACACTTCGACCGCTGCCACATCGCCTTTGAGAATGTCTACCGCAGTTGTAGACGAAACGTCAGGTAGAAATACCCCCGGATCACGGACTACAAGCCCGGAAACCATGAAGACTTGGAACAATGGCGGCCGTGAAAGCTTGCACACCTGGAGTAGTTTTTTTGTTATAAAAAAAAAACCGCCAATTCAAATTTTTGGCAAACCTTATCAGGAGTTCATTATATAATTATGCGTCGAATGAAATTGGTCCAGAGTCTATATCATTATTATTTTGTTCTTGAGGTATGTGAGCCGAAAAAAAATTCACCACGTACGAATAAACGAACGAACATACGTACACACACACGCACATATACAGACTACTCTCTAAAAACAGTATATTCGGACTCTAGGGGCCTCAAAACGTGCAGATTTGTCCAAATTTTTCATTCGTAAAATCGGACCCATTACAACAACTTCCAGGGGGAATTAATAAACAAAAAGTTTATCAAAATTGAAACAGCAACGTTTGCAAATATCATGGCATTAAACACTATCAAAGAATTGAAATTTTTCCCTAACTCTACCATATTTTTAAAGCTCCTCCCATTTGACAGACCCCAATAAATTCTTAGTTGAGGTCCTTTACAGCTGAGCCATCGAAATAACAATCTCATACCTTCCTATTAGCATCTCTTATTTTGCCATCCATCGTTTCAATTTCCTTATTGATTCTTTTGATATTTTTTTCGGTGCTTTCTACGTCCGTTTTACTATTAACCAAGTGCCTTTTACGATCTTCTAATGATATTTCTTGCAGCGCGTGTACGACTTCATCCTAATCATTGAAATGTTTAAAGTTTTTTTAATTCAAACCAAAATATTTTGTGATACTATTTTGGGAAAGGATCGGTTAAGGGGGATGTACACCTAACAGGGTCAAAAAAAAAATCGATTTTTACATTTTTTCAAAGTTTAACATAATATCAAGAATACCTAAAGTAAATGTAAACCCGAAATTCTCAAAATTTCTAATTACAATAACAATTGATATTTTTTAAATCCAGTATGGTACGCGAAAGATATTGGTATGTGCTTTAATATCCCTATTACATTTTCTTTTTTTTTCAGTTTATTTTTGACGAAGCTACACATGATACCGTTTTCGCATTTTTTAAAGGCGGTTTTTTCGAGATGCCATATCACTTCCGTGTATCATTTTCTTGAAATAAAAAAAAAAAAATACTAAATTTCCCTCTAATTGCGTATTTTCAATTAAGAAAAACCCCAATCTAATTATTCTGCACATAGAATATTTCTTACCTTTCGTCTTATAAGATTATTTGTCAATAAATTTTCCAATTTATTTTTTTCTGCCTCTAAACGCATACGTGTACTAAAGGCCTCTTTGTTTTCTTTGGTAAGCCTTTGAATGTCATCATTCAGAGTATCCACTTGTGCCTGATCAGCCACAGATAGCTGAGCCATTAATTCCTATTAAAAAAAATGTTTAAATATTAGTAATTAACAACAACCCAATATCACAACTGATAAATTCACTGTATCGGCAGAAAGTGCTGTCATATATTTAAAGCAGGAATTGAAACCGTAACCGAAACAGTTAAAAATCTTTTCATTTCAGTAACCAAAACCGAAACCACTAATTTAGCAGAAGAAAAAACCGAAACCCAAACGGACTCAACCAAGGGAACTAGTTAAAATTAGTTTTTAAAAAAATTTGATTTTTCAATTTTACAATGGAAAAGTCTAGAGATTCATCTCAATGTTTAGAACTTTTATTTTTTTTATTATTTTCAATGAATAATTTTCATTGTTCAGTTTTTTTCAGTTATTCATTAAAAATAAGATACCTACATATAAAATTATTATTCATAATTGAGATTTTGATACTTTACTAATTTTCAATAGCATAATAGACAAATGACAAATCCAAAACGCGACTAAATTTCTCAAAATGACATCCATAACGGAAACACTCGACAAACCCTAAATCCAGACGTTATTTTGATTCAGTTTGAATCCAGGATTTCAAATTGTCAGCTTACGACATAAGACATTAGCACACAAACAAATGAAACATCGCGCATGTACAATAATTCAAGGTCACTAATAAGTGACAAGTAATCTGAGAGTTTGTAAGCTCGCCAAATTCGTTAAATGAAAAACAGTTTCAATCCAGTAACTAACCTGATGCAATTCAGACTCCAAACCTTCTTTTGTTGTCTGCATAGCCTCTAAATTCGAAGTGCACTGCGCTAAGCTACGCTCCTTAGGACCACGGAATCTGTCGATGCTCGCCAACTCTTCTTTCATTAACCGTATTTCCCCGCGTACTTTATCATGAATACCCCTGCGAGGAAAAGTAGTATTTAATAAAGAAATCAGTTAACCCACATACATAATAATAGATAATCGGGATATTTCGGGAAAATAAAAAATATCATATGTCTCTCAAGCCTTGTCAGACTTGTATCACGCCTTCTTGAGAAAAAGTGTAAGGGATGGGCAATTCCAAACAGTTTAGTTATAATTAATACAAAGCATATATCAAGAATACATTTTGGAGTTGAAATTCATTAGCGTTAACTAGGATTTGAAGCTGGGAAGTGGGGGGGGGGGCGATTCCCAGTCTGATCAGTTTTTGTTAAGACTACATTAAAAAATATTCTCGTAAGAAACCTGACGAATTATTTTTTTTTTATTAAACCTTATTTCTAATGGGGAGGGGGGCAGACTGTACTCTGGGAGGGGTTGTGTCCACCCAGCATCACTCTAGTTACGTCTATGAGTTAAATTACATGAACACAATCGTTATATACAAAATTTATATTAGAAATCGTGTCCATCGTGATTATAATAAAATTAAGAAAAATCGCAGGATAGTGGACAAAATATTTGATTTATTAAATTAAATGTACGACGTTTCGTCTATATATTTAGACTTTTTCAAGTACATAAAAATAACAATATTTTTATGTACTTGAAAAAGTCTAAATATCTAGACGAAACGTCGTACATTTAATTTAATAAATCAAATATTTTGTCCATTACCTGCGATTTTTCTTAATTTTGTTATATACAAATTTAATTCTTTATTCCCTACTAAAAATTATACTTACTTTGCCTTACTGTTCTTTGTTTCAGTTTTCTGCATTTCAGAAACAACTTGATTGATCAATGATTCGGTAGAATGCAACTCTTCCCTGAGTTTAGTGAGCTCTTCCTCACTTTTGCGAATTTGTAGCATGAGTTCACTGCGAGTTTTCTGCATTTCCAAACGGGATCGAGACGAATTGAAGTAACCTCCAGTTAGAACACCTTTAGATGAAGCCTAAAATCAAATCGAAAAAGTATAAAATTTAAATACAGTAGGTAATACCTTCCGCAAACTCGAAGTTATGTGGTTGTTAATTTTCCTCTTCCACCTCATTCCTCACTGCATTTCAATTGTCCCCGAGTTACGCGAATTCAATTTACGTGTTTTTTGTCGGCCCACATCTACCGCGTATCTTTGGGGTAATACTGCATCGAAGTCAATTTTAGGTTGCTCTAAAAATATGGTACTGTCACATACCTGATCACCGTCCAATGTGACACAATCAAGACCCGTAGTTTTCGCTAAATGTGTGGCCACTTCTAAGTTTCGACAAATTAGCGTTTTTCCAAAAATATACCGAATGGCTTTATCATACTTGTTATCATACCGAAGTTTCGATACCATTGGAATTGCATCCTACAACAAATATATATAGTAATTTTTTTTCAAATTTCACTCCTGTAATTAAGTTTTTTTTTAAAGGTTTTTCGAGGTTTTCTGGCAATCACACGAGTCGCATTCGCCAATTTCGCCCGGGTTACAACAGATACTTTTTGTAATAGGTGAATTGAAAGAACAACATAAAAACAGAAAAAAAACACCGTAAATGGATATTGTAGATTAGTTGGAACTGTCAGATATAGTTTACAATCATCGCGCAGGATGGTGCCATTTTCATTTACTTTCGACCCAAAAAGCTTTGCACAAGCAATGAAATCATTTTACTTTTGTTCTGCGCATGCATGGCATACAAATGTCAATTTTCGTCCCCGAAAATATGTATGTAATGTTGCACTTTCACTGCACGTATTACAAAAAAAAGTGTTTTCTGAATTTGTCTGTCTGTTTGTTTGTTTGTACCAGCATTACTCGAAAATGGCTGGACTGGTTTTGATGGAACTTAGTACATTATCTATCGGTATACAAACTTCAACTACGATCGTGTTAAAATAAGGTTTCAGTGAAAACCGAAATTTATGCAAGAGAAACAGCAGATATTTAATAACGTCGTGCGTATTAACAATATAAACTTACATTATCACTGGGATAATTTTGCTGTTTGCTGTACAGCCTGTTTAAAGGCATAAACGTAACCTCACCGGGCAGTTTTTGTTTATTCATTTCCTTTAATATTTGTGTACCAACTGCATCCGATTCTACGATATGATGAAACAGTCTGTTACCGGCCGTTACTTCAACGGCCGTATAAATTGTATTTTCACAGTTGAAATTTTCAATAACAGGACCGTAGTAAGCTTCGGCAACTTTGGCTTGCGGTCCTCCATGCTGTCGAAATGTGTCGAGAACTTTACGAACGCTGTCGCGACCGTTCAGAATCGGTTTACCGGCCATCGAACGTAGAGACTGATCGGCTTTCGCCAAATCTTCTTTCAGCGATGTTAAGTTTTGCTGGAGATTGTTTTCGCGTCGCCATAAATCACTACAAAATAAAAAAAATTAGTTTACTTTAAATGGATTGTAGGCTTTGTCCTCACGAATTTTTAAAATTTAAGAGTGTGTCATAATATATTAAAACACTGTGCCTTACATGGGTGTAGCCAACAAGGGGCAAATGGGGCACTTAGCCCCCCTTCCCCAATGGACCATGGACCAAAAAAATCAAACTCCATTTTCTCAGTTAATAGATCTACTATAACCAAAGTCCGATAACAAATTAATGTCGGATTAATTGTACATTTAACACGCTGTTTTGTTAATCGCTGTTAAATTTTTACACATAAAACATATGAAGTAATCATAGAAATAACAGCGAATTAACATAACAGCGTGATTAAAATGTACGATAATTCCGACAAATGTCCTTTTTATGCTCAGCATGCATGCATAGAAAATATTGAGTGGCAAAAAAAATACCATGAATATTTCACTATTTCACTAACGAAAACATACTTGCGCGTTGCCTGATGTTGGTCTTTTTGTTTCTTCAGTTCGTAATATTGTTTATTATAATCGTCAATACAAGTACGCTGTCTTTCCATCTCAAACGTTTGCTTCTCAACTTTGGCTTCCAAATCAATTCGTTTTGCCGCGTCATTTTTCAAATCTTCAGTTAGTTTATCGCGATGTTCATGTTTGTCTTTTATTTGTTTGTTCAGCGATCTGAAAAAAATAAAGAAAAAATGTTTATACAGTAGTCTCACTAATCCGACACTTCAGTAGTATGGTACGTCCAATAATCGGGCACCCTCCGCTGTTATCTTTTTATGAAATGCTTTATTTTATTTACATATTAAATGCTTTATTTTATTTACATATTATGAATTTTTCTACACAATTCAATAATCCGAACATTGCAATAATCCGGCACTCCCTAGTTTTTAACAGTGCCGGATTAGTGAGACTCTACTGTAATATCAAATTTCTCGACAGAACCAGATGGGTCATTTTAACAGGGAATAAAATGCAAGAATTGTATATCTACACTTATTCATATAATTATTAAATAATTGCAGTTGCAAATTTGTCTAAAATTGCGAATGAACATCGGGACGTTAGTATTTAAAATAATGACGTAAACGTTATTTTAAGCGGGAATTTTCTGCATTTAAATTGTAACATTAAACTTGAACAAGTCAATGTGCAAAGGACCGCCCATGGGTAGTAGAGTGAAGTACAGAAAAAAATTCGGAACAAAAGTCCTTAAGCATTGTTTGAGCCGATCATCAATGTACCGTCAAAGAGATGTTAATTAATACTTTTTTATCGACGAACATTTTTTCTGCGCATGCGCCCAATTCCGCCATATTTTTCGGGCACTTTTCATATGGATAGATGACAAGCGATTGATTTGGAAAAAAGTAAATAGCAATTAAATAAGAAATATTATTTAATGAAGAAAAGTCTTTCAGTACTTTTGAAGATAAACTTTTTACGATAAACGATTTATGACAGGTAGGATTCTAATCTTTCAACCAATTTTCGTTTACTTCCACCAGTTTTCCGGCCGTGGCACTTCAATCACCATCTCAATTTAGCACAAGTGTGTTCTTTCACTGTTTTGTGCACTAATTTGTTAACATTGAAAAACGTTACTGGGACAGCAATTGCGTCAAAAAGTGCCCAAAACTTTTGAATATCGCGATTATAATCATGGCGACGGCGCTTGCGCGTGAAAATGATGAAAAGGCCTATTATGATGAGATAATAATTTCTCGTTGCCATGGTTACACAGTTGGCGTTAAACATCTAACGCAAACGTTAAACGGCTCGCACTCACGTAACAAGTTACACTTCAAAAAAAAATAGCAACTGGACATCGGTGTTTTATCATACTTATAAAGACATACTTTAATTCATTCTGAATCCACCGATCTCTCTCATCTTTTGAAGAGAACTGACTTCCTCTACCCTGTTTCGCGTACAGCTCCTTTCTCTTCTGCTCCTTCTTGGCCAATTCCCTGGTGCACTCCTCTTCTTTCTTTTTCATCATTTCATACTTCGGTTTGAGTTCTTCAAGATCAGCTTCTTTTTCCGCAATTGTTCTCTCTAACCTTTTCAATTCTGTTTCAGCTCTTTCTTTCGATTTATTGTCACCCTGAACCTCATCCGTCAAGTCTTTTATCGTAAGATCCAACTTTGTCTTTTCTTTGATTAACTGTTGCTGTTCTGCACTTAAAGTATCTCTGTCTTCTTTCAGCTGAGCAAGTTCTTTCTTTGTTTCTTTAACATGTTTTTGAAAAACTCTAATACTTTCGACAGCTTTCTTCAGTTCATCGGCATACTTTTTTTGTTCTTTACCAGAATTTTTTCGTGTATCTTCAAGCTATAAATAAAATTGTTAAATCAGTGTTTCTCAATCAGTGTGTTGTGCAAAAGCTGTGATGGATCACGAAAAAATCGTTATAATCAGTTAATAAAATGTCCCGATCATCCATCATTCTGGTTTATCTGACATGTCCAGATTGACCGAGCCTCACTAGAGTACTCGAATTAAATTTTTCCTCGCATTTTTATTATACACAAGGAAATATAAGTTAACTTGAATAAAACTCTCAAATCTGAGAGACATTAAATGATTCACTGAAGCGTATTTATTAAAGTTGCTGTGCTATTTAAACGACTTGTGAAGTCACTCATTTCTGCTGACATCAAGAGCTTTGACTTTGTTGATAATATAATAATTATAGTTATTATTATTAATTAGAATAGAGGGTAACGGGAATGAAGCCAGTGTATTTTTTAAACAATGTTCTTTATTAAAAAGCCAATGTTTCGTAAGAATTTCTTACATCCTCAGGACCCTTAATGTGAAACAAAATTACAGTTAAATACATTGAATGTTACAATCAAAATTTTTTATATTATTTATAATTGTTAATACAATGGTCATCTTAAGTGTTATATTGAACAGTCTTCCATAAAGACTGTTCAATATAACACTTAAGATGACCATTGTACTAGCAATTATAAATAATATAAAAAATTTTGATTGTAACATTCAATGTATTTAACTGTAATTTTGTTTCACATTAAGGGTCCTGAAGATGTAAGAAATTCTTACAAAACATTGGCTTTTTAATAAAGAACATTGTTTAAAAAAATACACTGGTTTCATTCCCGTTACCCTCTATTCTAATTTATTGTAATCAAGGCAAACCGTCATCTATAAACATGATTATTATTAATGGACGAAGAATCCAAATGTCAACAAAGCATTTTTGAAATCAACAGACTCGACTGTATTTAAAGAGTTTAAAAAATTACAAGAGATTGATATAAAGAAAATGTAGTTTTTTAACTGTAATCTATCAGTTCAAATTTCAGAAACAACAATACTAACTTCTCCAAGTTTTTTTTTATTTTCTTCAAGTTCTTTTTCATGAATAACATATTCCAGAGCGCGCCGGGTCCGATCCCATTTTTGATACTCCTTTAATTCTTCTTTTTCTTCCTCCAAAGTGGCTAATTTCTCCTCTATAGTACGTAAAAAATCAACTATTTTTTCCATTTTACCCTCTGTGTCCTTCAATACAGTCATCGATTCTTCACGTCTCTCATCATAAACTCGAGTACCAGCTACTTCGCGAAGTAATTTCAGACGCTGAGAGTCTGCCGCTGTTGCCATTTGGTTAATCTAAACACAAACAGGTTATGAAAATTCAAATGTCTATTTTCGTAAATTTACAATTAAACAAACGATACACACCTTTCCCTGTTTTACTATGTAATAAGGGTTGGAATTAGAAAATCCTGCCGATTCGAGTAAATTCATAACTTCTGATCTTGGAACCATTTTACGATTTAAGAAATACTGATCTTTTTTAGCTCCAATTTGACGACGTAAATGTATTTCATCGCGATCAATCTATAAATAACAAAACAGATTACCCAAAAGAATCAAACATAATTAAGGAATGATATGGTTACTTACGGGGACTCTAGCATCTGAGTTATCAAAAATTATTTCAACGTATGCTGTTTGTACTCGCGGACTTGTACCTTCATGAAGAAGAGCCTGTCGTTGTTCTGGCCGCAAATGAGAAAACTCATCGCTTAGCACAAACTGAATAGCTGAAATAAAAAAGTTTCGTGTTATACAATGATCTTCTCATAAATTTACTATTCGATATATTCACTATAATAACGTAGAATTCGATAACTACCAAGTTTAAAGAAAATAGTGTGAAAACTAACCATAGAAAAAGTTACTTTTTCCAGAACCATTACGTCCAACAACTACATTGTGACGTTTATCAAATGGTTCTACAACCGTTTGGTCTTTGTAACTTTTAAAACCAGAAATAATCACCTAGAAATAGACAAATACAAGAAAAATGTAAATTGCAACTGATGATTATTGTTTGACAAACAACACAATAACAAAATACCTGTTTTATATGCATTTTGTAGAGTTAAGAAAATAATTCCCAATATGAAACAGGAAAACAATTAATAATATTAATTCATCCCTACAATAGGCACCAATTTTATTTTCAATAAGCGTCAAAACTGATTAAAACCGTCAAAACATAGCAAATGGCGCTACAATTTTGCGCATGTTCCTAATTTTACCGATGTGTGGCCCGTGACAGAAATAATCGTGATGCTGTGATGTCCCGATAGGACATAATGTCCCCATCTATTGAAATAATTATTAATTCCGTAAATAATAATAAGCGGGAAAGTTTAATGTAATTATTAACGACATATTATATAATTGATCTTATTATTACATGATTATTCTTCTTAGAAATAATTTCTTTTGATATAACTCTATATACTGTAATAGAAATGTCATAGAATATTATTCTTTCTTTGTTCATAATTCGAAATATTATTATACAACAAAATTACGGCACTATTATTATTGATGGTTCATAATAATATGATAATATCTATGTTTATTATTGTTAGAAAATATCAAAGGTGCATCTGCAAAGTTTTATGTACAGTCTGCAAGGACACTTAAAATACACTACTATGCTCATGTTTTGTTTATGTTACATCTTATCTACTGTGGGGGACGATATACAATAACACTGAAGATGTGCTAAGAATTATTCTGGTATAAACTTTCCAGTAAGCTAGACATAAAGGAAATAAAATTATTAAGTCGAAATTACTTTATTGGAATACATTTTCTGGACATTGTAAATGGTACATAGAGAGTTTGGATATCAAAGTGGATGTATCCATGCATAAATAAATAATACTTTACCTAAATTCTGTGTTTAAATTTATTTATATTATTCCCGCACATTGAGTCGATGCATTAGCGTCGGTGGCGAAACGGCCCTCTAAGGACGTAACAATGCAAAGCTTTTCGCTTGACTACACCTTTGATATAGAATTGAATATAGACATAGATATACGAATAGTCTATAACTGATGTGCAAGTAGGAATGAAATTATGAATGAATTGTAAATTATAGACGCTCGACGATGTCTAGTAGGAATATCGCATTTTCGAAAGAAATTGTCTGTCTGTCTGTTTGCATGTTTGTTTGCTTATAACTAGAGAGCTAGTGCATTAATTTCGTTAAAATTACTATTAATCATTAACTTAAAGTCCGACTTAAAAATAAAGGTACAAATCATTGTTAGGTCATCAGGAAGCAGCATAATTCCGTTATGTACGAATCGAGGGGAAGGAAGCCGCGGGTACTTAAATAAATAAAACTATGAATCGTAGAAAAAAATGTTTATACAAAAGTTGTAGACAATTTTATTCCCTACAAGATTGATAATAACCATTTTTTACTAAAAATGGAACGGAACCGAGAAATTCGCAAAGAACCGATCGTCGTGACTTAGACTGCCCCCTTAAAATTTTTACCGGTACTCGGATCGATGGGGACTTTTGACATTTTCTTTAGAACCACAAAATCAACGTTCATACCAAAATTTAGCTTTCCCCTAATTTTTCCGAAGTTGGGCTTTCTTTTAGTCTAATTTCCCTGTGTTGTTTGCGAACGATCTGTTCAAAAAGAGCAAATTACACTATTCAGTGTTTGATTCAGTGGTACAGTAGTCGTAGTCAGTACAGTACTGTTGTACAATGTACACTGAATGTGTACAACCAAACATGTTTAATTTGGGAATGTTCGAACTATAATTTTTGTTTATATTTAAGTACATAATATTGAAACATATACCTAATGTTAGAAATATTGATATATATATTGTAGCATTTTAGATTTTGTAGCCCCCAAATAAAAATGTATTTCGAGCCCATGATGAAAGCTATCAATTTAATTAAAAATACATTGTCAACTACAACGACGATATTTGACAAAATAGATCACGATTTAAAACTTGCTGCGATTCTGGCCGACTGAGATAAACTTATGCTCATGGAGGCTGTATAAGTGAGAGAATGCGATAGGTACGGCGGCTGGAACGTCACGCGAGAGCAGAGCTCAGAGACAGTACACGGCGGTGTGTAGCGAGCCGGCCAGAGGCCAGACTGCACGGGGACGCCGAATGGCATGCGTTGTATATTGTATACGGCGTAGATACTGGCCGATGGATTTTTGATGCGACGATAAGGTCGATTGTTGCGAGCTGCGTTGGGACAGCTATAGTGGATTTTTGTTGTTGTGGTCGATTTTTTTTTTGATTAGGAAGTAATAATTTCTGGAGATTAGATTGTCATTGTTGGTTGGACCGTTGTGTTTATTTAGGCTTATGATTGTTTTAGTTGTCGCTTAGAGTATGGCGTTCTGATCGCCAATAAGCCGATAAATTTTTTGCCGAACATCTGCGAATTAGAATTTCTTTCTCCAGAAAAATATTCGATCTTTGTTTTTTCGTGTGTCCAGTGGCGTCCCATACCCTGTGATAGCCTTATTGTTTGTAATTTATTTGTTATCAATCTTTTATTCGTTATTATTTATTGTTGTTATTAATTGATTTTATTACTGTTATATTTTTGGTTATTAAGGGAGGCCTTGTGCAGTAGTGTTTTGTCCTGTTGTTGGTGGTTTTTCTTGTCCGATATATTGTGTGTTGTAATTAGTAGACTTAGAGACAGCAGCCTTATTTGTGCACCTCGTTGGACCTAGAGGCTCATCTTGAATCAGAGCGTCAAGGGGTCCTGGCGTCCATAATTATAAATCATCTTAGTCGGTGATTACGCTCTGATTATTTTTTGTTTATCCACGGCTGTTGTGCTCTTCTTGGTTGTTTTGGGCTATAATTTCATTTTTTGTCTGCGTCTACTGGAAACCGTCCTTGTCTTTTATGTCGTGTGGTAGGTGGTTGGGTTTGTTGAGCCCTTATTAGGGTTATTTGTTATTGATTGTTTATTTATAGATTTATTTATTTATTTATTTATTGCTTTTAGGCTAATTGTGTATTGTCTTTTGTGTCAAGTGGTAGGTGGTGGATTATTAAGCCCTCTTGTGGGCATTTCTCGTGTTGTTTTTGTTTATTAATAGTTGACCCTATCTCTAGAGCTTATGGGATGGAGTAAGCGTCGAACTCCTGTTGAGCGTAGCTTACTCCCCCGTGTTGATAACTGGGTATTAGTGATTGTACTCAAAATCTGATTCTGAATCACCGTCTTTTTGAACCACGACCTAGCGCCGCTGAGCCTAGCTAGCCGTGGCCATCGGTTGTTGAAAAAACCGACGTTATAATATATATATTGAAATAATATGTTTGGCTGATTTGTTGGCGTCACTATCGTCTATCGAGATTGTTTATATTACTTCAAATGTCAAACAGCCAGACTATTCATATTTCTAATTTGTAACTTTAATTTATGAGTATCAAAAGAATTAATCAAATCGCTATTGTACCGATGCCGAGCCAGCAGGTGAAACAGTTACGAACGAATCTTAGTGAACAAATAATTTCAAAAGAATGAATTAATCTTCTATGAAGAATGGAATTTCCCATTTTTAATAATGTGGACATTAATTGTTGCAGGATGGCTCATAAGTTACACAAATAAAACTAAGGCAGTGGCACATAAAACAACGAGACGCTTCAGTCAGGCCAGGTTGGTGCCTGCTGAACTACACGTTAGTACTCCGGAGCAACATCTGTTGACATTCAACAAGGCAACACTAGCGGCGATGGTGAGATCTAAGTAAAATAGGCGATGGCGATTGGTTAGATAATAGATTATGACAGGCGTGGCGGAGATGGGTGGTGGGCCAATGGGGCGAACAAGTTAAACGTGGCGGGCGGCTGTTATTAACAATATTTTAATAATTTGTTTCCTTAAAAAAAACACAAAAAATGAATAAATTGTTACAACTGGCTTTAGATATATATTACATTTATTTTCACTTAATGATAATTATTTATACATTTTTCTCCCGTTTTGAAGAATTTTGTGCTCTGTGAAGGATATTTTACAATAGTAATACTATACAATATAACAAATTGTACTTTATATCTCGGTGGCATATGGGCTATCCCAATCCCGTTCAAAAACAGCTTCTAATTGAGCTCGTACACTAGTTTTAGAACCATTAGCAGATTCATGCATTACCAATCCAATGCCTGCTGTATCAATAAAATAATCTCCTGACCAATTAGACGTGCCGATATATGCTGTATTATCAGTTACCATGTACTTATTATGATTCACTCGTGCATACGGAATGTCTTTTTGATCATTAGAAACTGGTACTCGGAATCTTTTCTATAAACAAACAAAAAAATATTTATTTTGAAAAAACAAATTGTTTGAAGATATTTTAGGCAGGTTTATATTCAACTTCAAAAAGCGTGCAACATGTACTGTTTAAAAAGAAATAGTTTACTGGTGTACTATTTGATGTGCTTACTGGCGTTGGTAATAACGTTCAACTCCAGCAAGCATATTAAACTGATTAAACTATTTCTCCTTAAAGCTAAAGACCGGCCTAGAAACGATCTTCAATCATATGAATATTATAGAGGCATTTAATATTACATAATTAAAATTTAAACCATACAAAAAAAATTAGATACCCTTACAATTTGAATTTTAACCTTCGGATGAGCTCCGTCTATATCTTGTAGTGACTGAAGAAAATGATCTTCACTCGGATGACTGTGATTCCATCTACTAATCAATAATCTTACATTGATTGATTGGTCAATGGCTGCAGCCCTCAGAGCATTGTCTATAATCGGCCAAAAAGTTTGATGTGGAGTATAAATTGTAAGAGGAAAATAATCCATAACAGCGATATAAATAAATTTCTTGGCTTGCGACATTATGTTTAATATAGCATCTATGTCAGAAGTCCTACCGTCAGGCGAAAATGGAGGCGGTGAACTCTGAAATAAATTTTTATTGATAAGACACTTGTAAATATGTAGAAAACGTGCGACAATGGGGCCAACCCGCGATGTAATCTGGCTAGCCAATAACATAGCTTTGCAACAAAGTCGGAAAGAGAGGATTTAAAGTTATGTAATCGCGATTGTGTCTCCTTCTGATGTAATGAAAGGATGCTAAAATGAGTATGGCCACTATCCACAAGGCCAAACAAACGAACGTCTAATTCATACGTGTTTCTCGACGTCTTTCATTGGTTCATATTTTACCATGTGACGTAGTAATACCGCTATTGGTGGAGTAACTGTTTGAAATGAATATCTATACTAATATTATAAAGCTGAAGAGTTTGTTTGTTTGTTTGGTTGGTTGAACGCGCTAATCTCAGGAACTACCAGTCCGATTTGAAAATTTTTTTTTTTTGTTAGATAGCCCATTTATTGAGGAAGGCTATAGGCTATATAATATCACGCTACGACCAATGAAAAATGTTGCAAAAACGGGAAAAATTATTCCTTTTGAGAGCTTCCACTGCGTAAATGGTTAAAGTTACGCAAAAATCATGTATGACGGAATTGTTCTCCTTTAAAAATTCTAAAAAAAAGTCCGCGACAGCATATGTCTATCTTTTAAGATTGACTCACTATAACTTTTTTTATGGTAATCAAATTTGTTCGTAATTATAATATTCAAGCGAACGAGCAAAGCGAGTGAGTAGTGTATTTATAATATTCAAGCAAACGAGCGAAGCGAGTGAGTAATGTATTATTATAATATTCAAGCGAACGAGCGAAGCAAGTGAGTAGTGTATTTATAATATTCAAGCGAACGAGTGAAGCGAGGGAGTAGTGTATTGCACCGAGGCGAAGCCGGACGGGTACCGCAAGTGTAATTTTAACCTCAAATAAAATTATGAATTTCTTTTTCTTAATCCTTAACATTATGTTAAACTATATTTTAGCCGAGTAAAAATTACTGCATTATATTAGAAACATAAATTTTAAATTAACAGGACGGCCTAATTCCGTAGAATCAATCATTTGATGTAACTTGGATTATTATTACATTACAGTATACTTCCATTTCACAAAAAGGTAACTCACCGAAATATAAGTACTAAACGAATCGTTATTTAATGTCATATTCATCGGCGTGTCCACTCCATACTGTGTTGATAACTCAGAAGGCCACTTAGTGGGTATGGTCGCTCCTTTTTCACCCAAAGTCCAGTAAACCTGAATTTTAATAATGTAAGCATTGCATCAGTTAATCAAAGTATCAAATTTATTTTATCGTCACTGATACAATTACACATTTACACTTACATCGAATATTTTTGCTATATCTTCCGAAATGCAACTGCAGTTATAAATTGCTGCTCCCATTTCTTTTACCTACATCATAAATAAGATTTTAATGAATTTTTCATTTACTAACAAAAAATATAAAATACGGTGCATATTTAAATTAACATATTTTTCAAATGTTAGGATATTTTGGGTACTGGCAAAGAGTAATGTCATTGTTTTCTATTAGATGGCACTAACAACTTCAATAATACAATATTTTATAGTGTATCTAACAGTATCTAATATTAGTTTGTGGACTAAAGTCAGTTGCAAGCAATGTTCTCTCTAAGCTGCGCGGGTGCGCGGCCGCGCACTAATTTTTCGAAAGTTGCGCAGCAGTTTTTGTATTCTGCGCACAATGGGCTTTTGTTCACTATTTTTTTTATTTCATTTTATAGAAGAATTGCATCTAAAAATGGCAAAAATCCAAATTTCATAAAAAAAGTAAAATTTAGAGGGTCAAAACTTTTTTTGAAATGGCCTTTGACATTTAAACGTCAAACGAAATCTCTTTGTTGTGTGAGTTTTGCATACAGTACAGCGTGCGTGGTTGCAGTATTTATTAAAAAAAAATTTTGACTTCAAACACAGGCACAGGATCCCTCCCCACTTGCACACGTTTACATGCGTTTTTTACATTTTTGCTCCCATATACTTTTGTACCGCGCAGTCAGCGAAAAAATTAGAGGGAACATTGGTTGCAAGTTGATTAATTATAATCTTACTTGTGTTAAAGCTCTCCAGTCCATATTTGCACTGCCAACATAGAAATGTTTTCTATCGATGATCCATACTTTTGTATGCAAAACGCCGGCACCCAACAATTTACTGAA
This sequence comes from Mongoloraphidia duomilia, assembly GCA_039654895.1. Classification (NCBI taxonomy): domain Eukaryota; kingdom Metazoa; phylum Arthropoda; class Insecta; order Raphidioptera; family Raphidiidae; genus Mongoloraphidia; species Mongoloraphidia duomilia. The sequence goes on along the minus strand of CM077516.1, from coordinate 38,430,200 downwards.
ATTTAAACTTCTAACCTCTGCAGCTTTCATTTTCTCCAAATCTATGGTATCGATGTTGGGCTGATCCACTGTGGGGGCATTTTGCGCTATTTTTATTTTGATGCCACGTTTTGTTCCCGCTTTTAATAATGCTTGAAAGACATTTTCACCCTACCGAAAAAACAAACAAACCTGAATAGAGAAGTTTTTTACCAATGCCGATTTATATTTATTTAAAAAATTAACTATACTAAATTTTGTATGCATATTAATAATATAGTCTAAATTGTCAACAAGTTAAGTATTTTAAAAATGCGACTTTTGACTAAATTCTTTCAGATATTTTTCAAATTACTAAAATAGAAAAAGGCAAGCCTCGTTTGATTTAGAAACTGTTGTTCGGTTTCTCACAAATTAAAAAAATAAACAAATCCATACTCCATAGCCTCTGAACTAGAAAAGCAGTTCTTTTCTTTTTCTGTAATTACGGTAAATTTTTTTAAATCTAAAAAATATCGCTTTTGCGATTTTTTAAGGTTGAAAAGAATACAATTTTTGAGAAAATTAAAGTGTCCAGTGAATTTTTTACCTGTTGGGAAGAAGGAAACTCAGTCTTTTGCAATGTCCAGTAAAATGAACCAATTTCAATCGTGCTTTGAGCCATATCGATGAGTCCCATCCATGTTTCATATGTCGAAGGTAAACTTATGGCACCCTTTGGATAGACAAGACCTTCCGGTATACTCTCAGCCAAAGTCATTCTGCAAAGATGATTATATTTTGATAAATGAAATATATTTTAATTTGATAAATCTTTCTACCCGGAGTGGACTTCGCTATCTCTAGTTGTGCCCTTTATAGATATTAGTTTGAATCATAGTCACACATAATGTGAAGTAGTATTTATTTTACCAGGCACCAAACGTTAGAACAAAAAAATTCACTCTGGGCTTAAGAACATTGTTGGAATGACACGTCTACAAATCCTCAGTTCTCAGATTCTCTAACGAGAGATAGTAAAAGTGTCAATTGGATTTTCAGTTTAAATGTTTATAAAAACAATAAATTGAAAATATGCATTGGTATACTACACCTAGACAAATCTTGACAGCTGGGCATAAAAAACCGCCCCCTTAAATCTGCCGCCTCACAGATGCATAGATCCACTCCTACTGTTTATTGACTAGTGACTACTGTCACCTCTCTCTAAGAACACGCTCACTAGGAACGACATTCCCTTCGATTCTCTTTCTCTAAAGCAGATCCTTTGTTCGCAATTAAGAGTAAGGATATAAGAATGAATAAGTTGGTTGAGATTAATTAGTTAGCAACGAGGGGTAATATTGTTCAAAATTATCAAATTTTGATATCTGGGGCGATCCCATTTATTAATTTACCTGCATGATTCGTAGCATCTGGGTTCTAGTTCTCTAAATGCCTCTTGAATGATTAAATCATTCAAAATTATATTATTCACAACTGCCGGCAATAATACTGTAAGCGATCCCAACGATAAAATTATTAGCACATACAGCGCTTTCTTTCTTCTGTAAAAAATAACTTAATATATTAACATTAATACACAAATTAATCCTTAAGTTTGCATTAGTGCTTTGAAACACCCATCGAAAGTAACATAACATTACGACGCAACACTGGAAAAATTTATTTTCAAACCTATGTCACCGTTAGGGCATCGAGAATCGGCCATATTTTGAGAACCGGTTCTTTCGATTCTGAACTTATACCAGAACCGGGTACCCGGTTCTTTCGGTTTTATTGGTTCATAGCTATAAAACAGTAAGCAGATTATTTTTAATATTATTTATTTTAGAGTTTTGTTCATTACGAACATGATACAAGGGAAAGATCGTAAATTAAACAATAAATTCCATATCAAAGAATTATTTATTTTAAGAACAATAGTCTTTTTAAGTATTTTAAATACATACTTATCAAATAATCAGTTTTTTGCAAGAACCGTAAGAACCGAATTACCCGGGCTTTTATATTTAGGAACCGGTTTTTATTTTGCTTCTCGGAACCGGGAAAAACCGGTTCTTTTGGAACCGGGAAAAACCGGGTTCGATGCCCTAGTCACCGTTAGGACTTTAATCTATTTTTCCTACATCTACTGATCCCATAAAGAAATCGTTCAAAAATCCTGCATATTTTTTTTTCTCTTGGCAAGTAGTATCTAAATCCTTATTGTCTCAAAACATCTTGTTTGAAGTTATTACTTTAGGAAAAACGGAATACAAGGCAAAAGAATAGCAATATTTAAACTCTAATGATCACCATTTCAACAATAATTGTTTCCTACATTTGGGTGTCTTGTCTTTCAAAAACGAATGTTCTGTATTTACCAGTAGCGAGTTGCTAAATTAGTAAAATTTAAAATAGATGCTACATCGGCGTATTTAATAAATAATCTACAAGGCGTTACCGATAGTTGATGGTATGATTTTGTTGAGGGCGCTCCTGATGCCATAATTCCTGATGATCTTCGGGAGTAGGCTGAAATTATGAAAGCATCAATCATATAAGTTATCGCATTTTATATCTACATTCTTTACTAATCAATATTTTATCGTAGCAAGGCATATTTTTCATAATTATTAATTATATCAAAAGATAATGAGCTCTTGAGTATGACTGATAAAAAGCTATGACTAACCCTTATTAAATAAAGAAAAATATTACTGACTCAAGAATTGGCTTACATTTGTATCACAACTTAAATTTTTCAATTCTTCTGTAATTTTAATTTTCATTTTGCAGCCAATAATAAAAATATATGAACCACTAATAATTGTTGGTCGTTTGGTAGGAAACAAAACACCTGTCAAGTGTCAAAAGACGTAAACGTCAAAATTGAAAAATCGGAGTAAATTCTACATATTTTCTATACTCCTGAAAATGTATCGATTTGTAAAACACTAATGTCAAGAATTTGTTATCATTTATGTGACGAAATATGCTATTTCGGTAAAAAATACGAATTGACAATAGTATTTGTACTTATTAATTATAAATAAATGTTTTATAAATGCATTTCTTTTGTAGGTGAATCGTAAATGGTGTATTAATTAGCCAAAAATAAAGTGAACATGTAACAATCATCTTAACAATTAACAGAAAATGGCTATGCCTATTCGTTGGTTTGTTATAAGTATCAAAAGATACCTTCTCGTATGCCTTTTCATTACAATAATAACGACTCTCATATACTGTATATTTATACTAAATTCAAAAAATTCAAATAAATACCCAACAGTTCATCATTTAGAACGTTTGACCACAGTAATAAGTGCAAAGAAACTGTATGAAAATGAATTAATATCTGCTAAATTATACAATAATACCGAATTAAGATTAGAACAATTGAAGAAGAAAGTTGAACGAATTTCACGTAAAGTTCGTAAATCCAAAGCAATTGCACTCAACAGTAAATCAACACTAAAACCAAATTATAATGTACATATCTTTTATTACGCTTGGTATTCAAATCCAGAAATAGATGGAGCATACTCTCATTGGAACCATAAATATTTGCCAAATTGGAAACGCGAAGACCATAAAGTTTATCCAACGGGTTCACATGAACCTCCGATTGATATTGGATCAAATTATTATCCTCAGCTCGGATGTTATAGTTCGAGCGATCCAAAAGTGATAGATACGCATTTCAGACAAATACGGGAAACGGGAGTTGGAGTTGTAGTTTTATCATGGTCGCCACCAGAATTTACCGATTCACCTGATAAAATTTTACCACTGATGTTCGATATTGCACAAAAATACAATTTAAAAATATCACCTCACATAGAACCATATCATAATCGAAATCCGATCAACTTATATCAACATTTGAAAACGTTTTTAAACAAATACGCTAATCATCCAGCGTTATACAAGTTAAAAAAACCTTTGAGTAACGTAGAAGTTCCGGTATTCTATGTTTATGATTCTTATTTAGTACCGGCGACAGCGTGGAAAGAACTACTGAGCGTGAAAGGAAATTTGAGCATACGAGGAACAAAATATGATGCAATTTTCATAGGACTTTTAGTCGATATGCAGCATCGATACCACATTAAAAAATCACATTTCGACGGTTTTTACACTTACTTTGCCTGCAATGGTTTTACATATGGCAGTTCATGGAAAAATTGGAGAAGTTTAGCAAAATTCGCAAAACAAAATGCTTTAATATATATACCATCTGTAGGGCCAGGTTACATCGATACTCAAGTCAGGCCATGGAATTCGGCGAGCACGAGATACCGAAGACACGGACAATATTACGAAGTCGCTTGGAGAACGGCAATTAACAGTAAAGTTAATTATATATCGGTGACAAGTTTCAACGAATGGCATGAAGGAACGCAAATAGAACCGGCCATTGAGAAATCAATCAACGGTTTTACGTATTTAAATTATGAACCGGAAGGACCAAATTTTTATTTAAATTTAACAAAATGGTGGATTGATCAGTTTGATCAAATGCAAATCAATTAAGCAGCTTAAAGAAACTGAATTTTTATTTTGATTCTATAACTGATCTTTATAAGATAAGTGAATAAAATAGTAGATCAATGAATTTGACCAGATGTAAATAAAATAAAGAATGCCAAGAAAACGAACTTATAAAGGAAAAAAATATTAATCACCAAAGTGAGAAACTGACTAAATTAACCTGTAAATAACTGTCTAATACAATTATTAAAACGTGAGATAAAAAAAATTACACATCTTTCGCTAAAATGTCATGTGAGTAATTAACATTAATAGTGCTATTCTGTATGGTCAATGAATTTTTGCCATATCTACTATAAAATAGCTGCTTTACATGGTGTACGGGAACGTATCTTTCTCGCGTTAGTGTGGGAAAGCAAACCATTTCCATAGTGATTTATGTTTATTTGCCTGCTATTTTATAGTGAGTATCGCAAAAAATACCATATATATCTCGTGCGTAATATGACTCATGTGACTGTTAAAACTTGTTATCAGTTGTTTTAACATACTGTCACTACTCGTCAGTAATATGGCTCATTACGCAACTAGATATACAATCTACTATTACAATGCTGTCAAGTTTTTGTCACTTTCTAACAAATTTAACATTACATGCATTAAAGTGTCACAAAAATTTAACAGCTCGTTAAATTCTACATTGGCCATACAGAATAGCAACAGAAGATAATGATAATTTAACCCTAGAACTGAAGTCACAATTATGCATTTTGTAATAAATCTTTACTTTCGATACAAATTTTATAACTAAATAAAAAACTCTTATAGTCTTTTTGCTACATATTACATATTAAACTTTCGATCGTAAAAATATAATGGACTTTCATTCTATAACTTTGAAGGCACAGAGCTGGAGTGACGAGAAAAAATCAAAGTGTAAACAAAGCACGCACATAATACTCATACGTAAACTATATTTTCTAGGAGAAAATTTGAGAAATTACATTAGTACCGTTGAATGTAAAAAAAGTATGGCCGGTTCTATTTTTTACGTAATGTAAAATTAAATTAAAAAAACAAGCCCATATAAAATTATCACGTGGTCGGCAATTTTTTTAAAACACCAATGAATATTTCCAATTTATTATTTTACAAACTCTCGGACATAGATAAAGAGAACCTGGGAACTTGTAATAGAGGAGCCTTGTCGACAATAAGTAGTTTATTTATTAGGCACAAACGCAGCTCAAGGACCGTGCTAGCTGATGTTTGCCCACAGACCATCTACTAAGTGGTTTGTGTGTTTGCCCCAGGCGCGAAGTTGCGGTGCGATGGGCCTGCGCAGCACAGTTGACCACAGTAACACAAAACATTTGTAACTTCTTTGATGTTCACTTCAAAATATAACAGATTCCCCCTCTTACTGATCACAAACGAATTTTGATCTTTTCTCATCACAAATGTTAAAATTAGATCTGATTCGAGAACAGCTGAACATCACCCTATTTAGAAATCATAAGCTTCTTCCATATTGTTATGTAAAATTCTATGTAACGGTATTACTGAGATTCTAAACGTAAAGAACATGGCAACATTGAGTTGTTGTGTTTGTGCGATGTTTTAGGATCTCAATTTAAGGGGAAGTATTTAATTTATAAATAACATTCCATAATTCCAATTGAAACAGTGTTTGTAAATAGTTCAAACATTTTTTAATAAAGCAACAATTTACAGCACAATGCATATTATGAATTTATGATGTTAAAAAAAGACATGCCTATTTACATCAAAGTTAACACAAAAAAATTTTTCATTCAAAATGAAGTGACCAACATTGACACACAAATAAATAACACAATACTGAATTACAAATTTATCTGTTGGAAAAATAAATTTGCTTTAATTCTTAATCGATCTTGTACTTTTTATCAAGGACAAAAAAATAATAATTGACGTTTGAAAAATTGATTTGAACTGAACATTTTCGTATAAAAATACATTAAAACATTTATTTTAACACTGAGTAGCTGGAAGTACATAAAAAATGGTCACTAAACACTTAAATTCAATATTACAGAAACAATATTCAAATAATAAAATAAGTCTCTTCCTAAAGTATAGATAAATATAACTTATCTACTTTTAACAAACAAACAAAATCTTACAAATTATTATTCTTCGCTAAATACTACGAATTTTAGGCAGAGATAATTAAATAGTGATTGAAGTTACATTATAAATCTGCCAAGTGAGAATAAAAATACTTATATATTTAATAGTGCAAAAAGTGGAATATGAAAGCACCATATAAATTCTTGTGGGAAAAAGACTAGAAAATTCACAAATTCACAAACATACTTATACAGACTTGAGTAGGGTAGCTTCCCCTAAAAAAAAAAAAAAAAAAATTTAAACGAAGAAATAAAATGACTCGACTAATTTTCATGAAACTTACAAATAAAATTTGTGATTGATAACCATACGAGTTACTAATAAGAGATCTCACCAGTTCTATCTAGCCCAATCGCTACTTAGGCAAGGCGCACATTGAGACACATGCGACGCAACCCACGCAGGGCAGTACAAACGACGCAGTGCACGAAATTCGTGGGCTGTGCCGGCTGAACGCATATTGGCTACACAAGCTGTTATATTTTCTCATAAGTTCTTCATGCATTTTTATTTCAATTTTTTAACTTCGAAAACCAGCAGCCCACGACACGCACGGACACAAAATCTGTGTCTCGAACACTGTGCGGCGCATGTTTCGTTTGGCGCATTCGTGGCCTGCGCTGTGCTGCGTCTTAATATGCGGGCGTCCAATGCTCGCTACATGATATAAAAACGTGGCGTGTGCTGCCCTGCGTGGGTTGCGTCGCATGTGTCTCAATGTGCGCCTTGCCTAGGAGCGCTAGTTACACTATTCTGCATACTGCAATCATAGTGTATTTACAAGAGATACTGCATAAACAGTAAGACGAATTTTACAGGCAGTGCCATTTATAAACATTTCCCATTTTTAAAGGTCATATTAATTAGTCATAATATGATCCAGCCTATTTACATATCATAGTAAATATTTCTGTTTGAATTTTACAAGGGGTCATCTCGTGCGAAGAATGGGTATGTTGGCTATATTAAAAAATAATAAGTCGTATTGATTTGCGTTCAAGTCTGTAACTGTATCTATTGGAAAACTATTTATTTATATTAGCACAACTAAAAATTAAAGAATTATTTTTAATTTTATAACATCGTAAATCTTTTTGTTTGCAAAATTAATAATTTATTTCTGCTAATAGGGTGGGCTGCGATCATTAAAACATATTATGCAGTTAAAACAACTGAAGTCAGCGAAATATTAATATAAGTAGTTTGTCCGAAATCAAATCTGAACATAGCAAATTAATGGAGTGCAACAAGGAAGACATAAACAAAATGAGTAGCGCGACAAAGATAGAATGCAATCATGGCTAGGTAAATTTTCAAACTAAACTATTGTTCAAATTAAAATATCCATGGAAAATACAACCTCTTTGTTGCACTCATTAATTAGTATTATTGTCTACATTCCTGCTACATATTATAATATTATTATCTATATTCAGATTAGATTTTGGACAATCTGTATAAAACAGTAACCGAACATCGTTTTCTTGCGAGTTTTATGAGTATTTTGTGTGATACAGTTGGGAAAAAGTGTTTTCAGAATTTTTGTCCGCCTGTTTATACAGACATCACTCGAGAATGGCCAGACATATTTTAATGGAGCTTAAAACACCTGGTTTATCATGTTCATTGGTTGCTGCGTTTTCATTTTAGCAAATTGTTGATCGTTACCATGGCAACCATGATTAAAAAATAAAATTGTACGATGTGATAAACCCAGCATAACCTGTTCTTTTTATCTGACTACATTCCGACACTAACATAAGATTCTGTCAAAATCGACATAAACGCGAGAGGCCGGTAAAAGCTTGTTTCAACAATCAAAGTGCTAATATAAATAAACAATACCACGTGAATACATTTATCCTACTATTTCTATACCGTGCGATAAAAAAATTACAGTATTTAGTTTATGTGGCTATAAACAGTAATTCAAATCTTTTGTTCAATAATGCTTAAATTTATACTTTGTTTTTATCACACAATATGTATTTTAACAATAATACTAAATGCCCTTGTTGTAAATATGTAAAAATTAATGTTAAATATTTCACTCTGTCTGAAAATAAATTTATACAACAAATGTGTATTATATTTTATTTTTTTATGTCAATTTGGACAGCATTTTTTTCATATCAAAGGCATTCATATATTTTAATATTACAGTGCAAAATATCAATTCATCTGCTTATTCATGAAACTTTATAATCTATCGTTAAATTTAGCATAAACAAAAGAACGTCACATTTTATATTATACGAGTTCATGCGTTTTTGTTTCATTGGAAGCATGTCTATAAAATGAGACAAAAACGCATCAACTCGTATATAAATGTGACGTTCTTTTGGTCATATCACACAGACTTTTTAGAATGTTACTTTAATATTTTGACAACAGACAAATTAGGTTATAAATTGTATTTACGTCATTAGTCTAATCAGAAAAACTCAAACTTAACATTAAAATTCAACGAAGCTTCATGAATACAAGAATCAGTAAAAAAGATTTGAAAAAAGAGATTTTCTTGATTTAACATTAATCTCTTAAATATTATTAATAAATTATTATTAACAAAAATATTATGTAATATACATAAAATATCGTAAGATTTGTGACATTTTAAAAGTAGCTACCTACACAACACATTTTTCTTAGTCATATAACAAAATATAAAGTCGTATTAGTAATTATTTATATAAACTCTGGAACTAATTAAAAATTCAATAATTAAAAACGACAGATTTTATAACACTTGTGTAAAATACACACACAACTCGAAACAAGGAATTGTATTTGTTCCGACAACTGGTTCTGTTAATAATTTGACCCAAAAAGGTCAGTTTATTTTTGTATCAGGCCATGTAAAATTTAGGTTAAATAACGGGTTATGTTCCCTAGCTCCGTTCGTTTCCATCACTTTTTAATTAGGCTACATATCACAAAAACTTGATTAAACCAGGGTCTGCTCATCATTGGGTGTTAGTTGGTTACTTCTTTTTGAATATTTACATCAAAATGATGGGAGCCGCACGCACAGCCTAAAAATAGACTGTGCGCATGTGCGCCCATCATTCTAATACTGTGTATGCCCGCCCATCATTTTGATGGAAATCTTCAAAAAGAAGAAACCAACAAACACCCACTGTAACATTTTTTAAGACTGATGCGCAATCTCCCTCTATTACCAGTGTACATGCGTGAGTGCAAAGTGAACAACAAGCCCTCTAAAATTTACTCAGGGAAATACAAGAAATGGGCGACCATCTTTGAAATGAACTGATTTAAAAAAAAGGCAAACTAAGTGTCGCTCAGATCTAATCTTTTATATCGAACGAATACAGCTAAACAAAGACCAAGCTAGCTAATTAAACAAATGACGAAACTCCAATTAAATACTCCAAAATATGTACCTACCCTAGATATTTAAAAAAATTTCTTTTACTTAAAAAGTAAATAAATCAATAAAAATATTGTTCGACTAATCGTTGAACTAATATAAAAATATAAATTTTTGTCATAGATTGCTATTTTAACTATTTAATTGAACAAATTATTCAGCTTCATTATTCGGTGCCAATTTTTTAAGGAATAAATTAATCTCTATTTCTTCTAGCATATTAGTTGTTTTTTGGAGGAAAAAATATCAATGGCACACTATTTTTGCTATAATAAAATAACTTACTGGCATGGAATTCCTGGGTAATTATTACAATTCACTATCCGTTGGAAATTAAAATTGTTAGGTTAGCTTCCAAAAAAGCTACATCAAATAAATACTTCTGCACATGTGACCAAACAAAACGCTTCTACAAAATAAAAAAACAAAACACAATGTTTTCATTTCGTCCGCACTACCTTTTGTTATGCAATGACTGTATACATGGCGGACAAATTGAAAAATAAATATTAAAAAAACGGGCAGATTTAAATAAAATAAATCTGAAGGAAGTACATTTAACGATCAAACCTAATAAGATTAAAGTAAAATCTATTAAATAATTATATTATTTGACCATTAAAAAGCCATGAACATTAGCGATAAACTTATCAAACTTATCTCTGAATTTCATTCTGGACTGTCTTTGCGAATTTAATCTGACATCTTCCATTAAATCGGTAAACGCTGTCGCTAACCTTTCAGCAACAGCACTATCCTGTTGCGAATTTATTAAACTCTGAACAAGTTCTTTATACTGTTCCGGATAGCAACATATTAAAGAATACAGTGCCACGCTAGCGTTCGACATCAAATCGTTCGAAAATTGATGCGTCAAAATAAGATCCATCAGTAGTTTCAAAAACGGTAACAATGCTCGATGCACATTCGTACCTTGAAGACCTTGTTTATATACATTAGAAGCCACTAACTGTAAAAATTCCAAACACCAAGTGACGATATCAGAACCGAAATTCGTCAAACCTATTTCGACCGACCCGAGCAATTTCTGTAACAAATCGTTCGGCAACTGGCAAACTTTATCAGGATAAAACTCACTTATGAACGTAATCATTTTATAATATTGTGCACATAACTGTGGATATTTCAATAATTCGACAGTCATCAACGGCATGATGAAATTTAAACCGTAGATACATAATTCCGAAGCACAAATTGTATTCTCGTCATTATTCTGATCGTTACTTAAATCTATACAGTCTTTAGCTGAAATGTTTGTCAACAATTCTAAAACTAATAGAATGTCTTGAAAGTTCCCTTCTTCAGCAGTTGTATCCAACGTCAAACGATTCGCATTGCAGCTAGCGTACGTTTGTATCGTCGTGTAGCAACATTCGTATAACTTACGACTATCGGCTGCGTTCAAATAACATAGCATACGTCTTGCACACTCACAGAATAATTCCAAAATCAATTGTACTATAACCTGATAATTATGGTAAACGTTCAAGAGCGGAGCCAATTCCGAAAGTATCGGCGCTATTGTATAAAACAATATTTTAACCGAACTAACGTGAGAACCCAATGCCACTCCTATGAACGACTCGAGTATATCGATCAGTGCAACTTTGATATTTTCAAGTTGGTACACACGACTGAAATTGTCTTGTGTAATTATTTGCTTGAATCGCATCGCTATCGGATTTATGATTCTCTGGAGATATTCCGTGCGCGAGTCGTTGTCCAGCGGTGCCGATGCTAGGGTGAAAGCTCGAAACAAACCGCGCTTTGCTACTTGCGGTAATGTTCCTGGATCTAATTTCGACTGAAGTTCAATTAGATTCCACAGTCCTTCAGATTTGGCCACAAGGATACCCCTAAAACAAAATTTTAATTTAAAGTATCTTCAATTGTGCTAAATTTCTTTTAATCAATCTTTTAAAACACTATTTTTTATATGTATCTAAAAATATTTTTAACATATTATTTCATCATTCTAAATATATACATATTAGATATACTTACTTGTCTCCTCCTTTTTCAACTAGCGATCCTAGCAACTGGACTGAATCATTTAATAAAGTGATTTCTGAAATGAAGTTAATAATATTCGAATGTACCTTCGAAATCAGAAAATTTGTTGTCCACAGTGCACCCTCCGAATCTTTACCAAAAGCAGTTGAAATTAACGGACAAATCTGAAAAAGAATTTAAAAATTAGATGTATTTTATGATCGTCAAAAATCTCTTCTCAAAAAACCTACTAGATAGCGACGTCATATCTTTTGAATTTAATGTCTGATATGTAAATGAGCTGATCTTTTTGAATAAGTTCGTTTATTAAAATAGACTAATATAAATAAGTGTCTAGCTCTAGAGTCTAGAGTAATAAAAACGTATAAAAACACAATTTTTCACCTCATAGTAATAGATTTCATTTGGAATTAAATATGATAAGGCAAATCTCTTCAAAAACCAAACTACAGTGCTGCCAACTTCAGGACTAAGAGAATGTTGCAGTTTAGCTTCGGCAGCTTTTTTCTCCACTTCGCACAGTTTAAAAATAGTCGCTACAAGTCTTATGAATGGATCAGCAAACTCTTCAGCTCCTGGTATTTCGCCGATCGATTGGTTTGGCGACGCTAAAAGTTTCAAGCTGACTTCGGTGTTGACTTTTCCTTTGTTTGACAAATCCATGCAGAACGCCATTATCTCTGAAGGTATTAAAGCCTGTTCACCATCGCTGTCCATACAAGTAACATGACCAGCGATTAGAATCAACCAATGAATGTCTTCGAAAACTGAATCTAATGATGCAGAATCGCTTATGTTCAAAGCCTGAGTATGTATCCGTTGTAAATGTTGTTGTAACCGATCAATTCGTTGTTCAAGGAGACGCGACAAAAGCGGTAATGTGTAGCCAGACACTTGACGACCAAACAATCCGATCGTTTTTAACTGATCTTTGAATTTTAATCTGTCTGTTTCTTCAGTTTCATCAATATCTTCTGAATCGAGTTCGCGAGATCCTCTGGTCCCATCCGGTTGGGATAAATGACTTTGGAGGTACATATTGAACATTTGCGCTGAAAGTCGTTGAGTGAGTTCTTCGGGAAATAATTGTGATTCGTGTAGAAGCGATGGCCACGCCTCCAAAATGTTATCAAAGGCTTCCATATAGATACGATCGTCCGCATACAGCTAAAATATAAGTACATTCATTATTAATTTTACATAGGTATTTTTTTCAGGGTTTGAAAAATATTAATTAGTAAACTTTATACATTTGCGACCTTAAAGCTGATCACAAGATTATCTTCTTTCATTAAAGCATACACCACAATACAGCATATTTTGCATTTCGCTGATTTTCTTAAAATTGACGTCCTTCAAAAATTCAACGCTTTCAAATGTTATAGCTGTTATTTCTTTTAAAACTAAGAAAATGAGATTAAAGACATATTTTTAATTGATTCAAAATACTTACAGATTCTTCATGTGCCGCACCTTCTGCGAACTTACATGTTAACTGTGCAACATGTTCCAGAAAAGACCGAGTTAGATTTTCCGGTAAAGTTGCTAAAATTTTCGGTGGGTAAAAAAAGACCAATTTTCGGATTATATTTGAAAATCCTAAAGCCTCACGGTCTTTTAACTCAACGCTAAAAAAATAAAATAAATTGAATATCAGGTGAAAATTAAAAAAACAATTTTCTCCACATCTACATTGAATGTAAAAAATTTACTATGTGACTCATAGATTGATTTTTTTCTGGTTTATTATCTAGGACTACCACTTGTCAGGTCTATCTGGACCCAATACCGATTCAAATTGAAAAACTAACTGGTGCTTTCTCCAGTTAACAGACTAAAATCAATCAATGTGATTTTCCACAGCTGGAATCATAACTCAAATTTACCTTCGAACGAGATTCAAGAACGCTTCCAAATATCCTTTAATATATTTTAATTTGACATCATCTGTGTCGACTACTGCGCCCGTAACTGTTGCTAACTGAACGAGACAACTCATAGAATGGTGGAACAATTCTTCTCGATCTCTGACCTTCCAATAAATAGTAAAAAATAAAGCCGTAATGCCCGGTTCCAATATAATGTCTTTCCAGTGTGGACCCAGTCTCAAAGCTGGAGCCTGGTCGGCTTCATGAACGGCTTCAAACATTCCTATTAGACGTTTCGGAAGAAGCGGAGATATATATCCCCATGTTAATACCGTTTCTGTTATAGCCAATAAATGTTTGGCGAGCGTTACAGTATTTTCAGAATATGGCGGTTCATTTTGAACTAGTTCCGTTAAAGCCCTTATACAAAATTTGAATATACGAGGCAAATCAACTAGTTCGAACGACTTCTTTGCGCGAAAATGAACCTCCCACGGTAAACCGACATCGGATGATTTGAATGTTGTGGCGTATTCTTGCATCATTGTTGATAAAATCCCACAGCCCAATATTTGCTGTAAGATAAAAATTAATGCTGTATTTTTTAGTAGTGTTAATAGCCCTAGGGTAGAAGCACATATTATAGGTTTTTATTGTTTGCTAAATTAAAAAAAAAATTAATATAATGATAACCCCAGAAATATAAACGTTATGTGGGTTAATTTAAAAACAAGAAATTACATTCTGTGGCAAAGAAACAATAATGAAAGAAAAAAGGTAGATACACTTAAAAACACGTCTAATTTTAGGAATTCTTGTACTACTTGTCCTGTAATAGGCTTAACCATAAATTACGGTTTATTATTGGACTAGATAATGGTTACTGCGTTTAAAACACAAAGATGAAAATGGTCAAGGTATTTAAATTTTAATACTTACTCGAGACAAATCTCCATTCATAATTAACCCTTCAACTTCTGTGATGATTTGTGCCCTTTCTCTACCGTAATCTTCAACACTGGCGCGTTTAACCATAACGGCAATCACAAGTAATATTCTTTCTCTCACAAACTGTGGTAATTCTCGGTGCATAATATACTGAAGCAAATACTGTCGCAGTGAAATAATATCATTTTCTTGTAGCGTCGACCATTCTCTGATGAGAGCGTTCTTTAGTAAATCAGCACTTTCAAACAAAACAAAATCGACAGTACAAGTTTCTAATATTTCACGACATAAATTATATGGTGATTTTGATTTACGAAAATTCAAAAAAACTGCCTCCGCAGTTTGTCGTTGTTCTGGGGTCACGACATTTGGAGGTGCCTAATAACAAATTAAAATAGATTAATTACAATATTTTATGTCATCACTTATAATAGTTTTGATAATTACCAGAATAATCGCGGCAGCCGATTCTAATTCTCGTATCACAGGGTTTTCCATTTCCACTTTTGCTTAAATCAAAAAGAGCTTTTAATAAACAAACACAATAACCTCATTAATTAACTGACAGCAGCATATTGAACAAAACCACAGAGTACAACTACAAACATAGATACGACAAGAATGAAGAAAACGATGCCTCTTAAACCTACGTCGCTATCAATGTTGCCAATATGGTAGTGTTAAAAGTCCCTAAAGAATGGTTTGAAAGTCTCCATACCTTCACAACAGGGTATTTGATTAAAAAAAATTTTTGTGATATATTAATAGAGCAATAAATTCTGAACAAAATGACGCCTAAATCACTTCATTCTGATTTCAAATAAGTTCAAAAATAATTTTTGAAATATTTATGTTAGCCCCGCCCGCAAAAAATCGTTTTTGCTCTACTGAAGTATGACGTCATAATTTTATGAACTTGCGTTTATACTTTATATTAGCTAATAATATTATCTAAAAACCCAGAAACAGAGTAATGAAAATTATCGTTTTGTACCTATGTAAACATGTTACGTTGCTATGGATACATTTACATTTTACTTAAAATTGACGTCACGCAGTGTTTGAAGTCACGTGACACATAGATTAAAAATCATGATTTTATTTATTTATTTAAATATGTTTACAAAACCTAATCAATAAAAATAAAAAATTTAATAAATATTTTAGAACATAAACTTTCATTATAACAAAGGGTAAGTTCGGTTTTGAGCTCAGATCGATCTGAGTGCTCCAATGCGTTCGAATTTAATATTTATATGCTCTGAAAGATCTCTATCCTGCGTTCGGATTTAAAGGGTAAGTTCGGTTTTACGCTCAGATTGATCGGAGTGCTCTAATACGTTCGAATTTAACATTTATATGCTCTGAAAGATCTCTATCCTGCGTTCGGTTTTAAGATCTGGAGCAGATCGAGCGCGCTCGATTTGCTCCGAGGAAAGTGAGCGAGCAAGCAGATTTAACCAACTTCAGAGCATTCATTTTAAAAATGAGCGGAAACCCTTGTTGTGAGAATGGATAAATTTCGAAGTTTATTTATATGAGGTAATTTTTCAATAGGTAAAAATACACGAATAATATTTATTCAAAGAATAGTAATAACCAATAAGTCTATATCGCACAGAATGATTAAATAAAATATTTATTATATCTATGGGTCGAAAAAATCAACAACCGGTAGTACTATTAATTTTAAAATAAAGGAATAAAAACGAAACAAATTGTGAATCATGATTTATTATTATAACAATGTTGAATTAAATCAAAATGAGGAGCAATAAAGAATGTATTTCGGCTTTAGTAATAAGAATTTAACTTGCTGGGGCCATTTTATTCTGACGTTTGGAAAAATCTGCTAGATTACGTTCGGAATTGTTTAGATGGCTCGATTTGCTCGCTTGTCACGTGACCAAAAATCTGTTCGCTCGGCTCGATCAATCGAGCGTAAAACCGAACTTACCCAAAATCTGGAGGAGATCGAGCACGCTCTATGAGCTCCGAGGAAAGCGAGCGAGCAAGCAGATTTAACCAACTTCAGAGCATTCATTTTAAAAATGAGCGGAAACACTTGTTGTGAGAATGGATAAATTTCGAAGTTTATTTATATGAGGTAATTTTTCAATAGGTAAAAATACACGAATAATATTTATTCAAAGAATAGTAATAACCAATAAGTCTATATCGCACAGAATGATTAAACAAAATATTTATTATATCTATTGGTTGAAAAAATCAACAACCGGTAGTACTATTAATTTTAAAATAAAGGAATAAAACGAAAAAAATTGTGAATCATGATTTATTAACACGCTTTTATTAACTTCACCTGTATGTTTGCTTGCTTGTCAGTTTGTAACCGACTTCTTTGAACTTGATTTTGACCAACTTTGAACGGTCAGATTTAGTTTAAACGTTGTCGACTTATCAAGGACCGACGACAATACAATAATTCAATAAGTTTGTCCCATTATCCTGACCAGGATCTCCAGGACTAAAAAAAAAAGCAAAAAACTTCAGATTGAACTGAAACTTTGCACACTTATCAAGGATCGATGACAATACAATAATTCAATAAGTTTGTCCCATTATCCTGACCAGGATCTCCAGGACTTTATACAATAAAATTAATTAATTATTAATTAATTATTTATTAATTAATTATTAATTAATTATTTATTAATTAATTATTAATTAATTATTAATTAATTATTAATTAATTATTTATTAATTAATTATTAATTAATTATTTTTTTACTTTTTAGTTTATTAAAGCGTGTTTTTTAGTTTTTTTAAATTATAATTTATTTTTGACTTTTAGTCCTGGAGATCCTGGTCAGGATAATGGGACAAACTTATGGAATTATTGTATTGTAATCGGTCCTTGATAAGTGTGCAAAGTTTCAGTTCAATCTGAAGTTTTTTGCTTTTTTTTTATTATAACAATGTTGAATTAAATCAAAATGAGGAGCAATAAAGAATATATTTCGGCTTTAGTAATAAGAATTTAACTTGCTGTTCGCTCGGCTCGATCAATCGAGTGCAAAACCGAACTTACCCAAAGTTTCCTATTTTATTTTGATCACTGGCAAATACCCTATTTACATACCCCTCTCACGTACTGATGTTACCAGTGTTACCACCCCCAGGGCACAGGAGAGTGAGAAAGTAGATATGTACGTAAGTCGTAACTCTTCAACACTGACGTTTAGTTCGTGTCGTTACGTACGTAACATAACGTAACCTGAAATTGGCTGATGTAAAAGAAGTGAAATTGAAGATTCTTTGGTCTTATTTTAATGTACAGTGACAAAGGAAATATAAATATATACCTAGAATCAGACATTCCTAGAGTCTATAAAATAATTTACATGCTGGTAAAATCATAATTGTTAATAGCACATGTAAAAAAAGGTTGACTTCGAGTTTTTTAAATTCTAATTTCAGAGTGCGACAGGACAAGAATTTGGAAAATGTCATTTTGGAGGGGTAGAATTAAAGCCGTGGCAAATACTTCAGTTCAAAGAAAGACTGAAAATTTGCTTAAACCAAATTCTTCATTGTCTAATAAAAAAGATCTTACGACTATAAAATTGGAAGAAACCACCGATTGTTTTAATGAAGAAGAAAAAAATGATACTTCTATTAAAAATAATCAAAATACAAGTAATGTTAACCCATGTGCCTTGGAGAGTAATATTTTTTCAAAAAATACAGACAAGCCTTCACAAAGTAATGATATTAAATCTGAGGATAATGAAAAAATCAGTGATAACATTGTAAATAATCAAAAAAATCGTAGTCAACGACTAGGACGCGTAAAAGCTATAGCAAAAACACCAGTGCGCAGAAAAAATGTCAGTGAAATAGTCTCCGATATAAGTATTAAATCGGATGATAATGAAAAAGTAGCGAATAATGTTTCGAATATCAAAATGGTTTCAATTCTTAAAACTGAAAATATTCATCCGTCTAAAAATAATATCAAAATGATTTCTATTCTTAAAACTGAAAAGATTCATCCGTCTAAAAATGAGCAAATCGATTGTACTCCAAAATTTGAAGATGAAAAATCATCAGAACAGGCTGTTCCAAAAAATGAGGGGAAAAATGAAAATCCGACTGTTTTGAAAAGTAAACAAAATTTAATGTCGGATGTCCCAAAATCTCCAATAAAATTTTCAAATCAACCTCGAATCAAATCCTTGCCACGAATACCTGAATGTCGAAATAATGGAAGTGCTAGCGAATCTGATGATGAAGTACGTAAAATTCACTGTGCTTCGGGAAATCATTCAGTTATAAAATCGCGTATCGATGTCCAGAATCGAACAGACAATGCAACAAATACCTCCGTAAATATATTACACAGGTAAAAATTTTCATACATAAGTATAACAATTTATTATGTTGCGTAATATTTGGGACACAAGAAATTAGCATGTAAAATTAAATATTTGCAAATATTCGGTTTTCTGTATATTTTAGACTGAGCAAAACGGTGAAAAAATAATTTCAAAATTTTAAATAGCATGTAATATATTAACATTTTCAAATTTCATAACCGTTTTCATTGAAAATAAAAAATGTTATGAAAGTCGATGCATTTATTTATTTCAAGAAAGATTATTATGAAACCTGAAATCGAGGTGTTTTCTTTTGTTATAGTGGACAAGTGATTAAGAAAAATCATAGAAAAAAAACAGAACATGCTCGTAAACTAGCCGAAGCCAAGCGAGATTTCACAAGTAAATTTGGTGACAAAGATCCAGATTCTAAGCGTTTAACATTGATGGATATAATTGTGTATAATCCTACAAGTAATCCAATGCCGTTAGTACATTATTTTGTTTATAATATTAGTATAGATAAAGCAATAAAATAATTTTAAACTTCCAGAAAGCTTATTAAAATATTTGTGAAATTATAGTACTTATCACAAATTTAAACTTGTGGTCGTAATTTTAATTTTTATCATAATGTTTTTAAATTTGTTCTTTATTAAACAAGTACATATCTATTTAATTTATAATTTATTTATAACGGGTAAAAACCCCTTACAAAGTAGATTTTATTTGATTTTTTAGAATTCGTGAAAGAAATATTCACGCACAGCTACAACCAAAGAAACAAGAAGTTTTGGAAAACCCGAAAACGGAACAAATAATCGAAGAAGAAGTTGATGACGTTGACGAAAGCACAATTCCAGCTCCGCAAATAAAAATTGGTTTAAACGGTGAAATCATACTAGATGAGACAAGTATCGTAGTTGAAACGAAAAAAATAGCGATGAACAACCAACCTGCCATCGTGATCGATGATCAAGACACAGGTTACGGCATATTCAAAAGGGCTAAAAGAACTAAAGATTGGAGTGAACTTGAAACAAGAAAATTTTATCTTGCACTTCAAATGCTCGGTACTGATTTTTCTATGATGTTGCAATTCTTCAAAGGCAGGACAAGACGAGACTTGAAATTAAAATTTAAAAAGGAAGAAAAGCTAAATTCCCATCTTATTGATCAAGCAACTCTAAATCCGTGTCCCCTTAATCTTAGCAAATTAAGGAAAGATTTAGAAAATGAAGAATTAAAAGCAAAAAAGAAGGATGAAGAAAAAAAACGAAAATTCAATGAAGCCAGAAAAAGAACTTCGGACCTAAAAAAGGCAGCAACTGAAAAGAAAAAATATAAGAAAACAGACAGTAAGTTACTTTTTTTTATAAGAAAACAGACAGTAAGCTACTTTTTTTTTAACGCAATTAGGGTTTCGTACACTACCTCATAAGGAAAAAAAGCAACCCTGATGGAAATCACTTGTTTGTAAATGTTTTGAAAGTATTTTTTCAGTATTTTATCATTACATTATGTAGTTTTCGAGATTTTCCAGAAAACGCATCTCTATAACTAATTCCCCCGCTATTTTCAAAACTAGTAGGTACAGCTAAATTTTCGAAAAAACTAGTGGGGTTATAGGTATTCGTGAACTTTACAGGAAAACTATTTATAATAAAATACCCATAGAAATCAGAAACTTGCCACTACATCGATTTAAAGAACAATTCAAAAAAATACTAATAAGTCAATGCAATTGCAGCCTCAGTGAGTATTTCAATATGAATTTTTTATATTATTTATTGTATTTGCTTATGCTATTTATGCAGTGTATATCTGTCTAAATAAATAAAGCAATTATGTATGTGTTTCCAACAACTATAGTTTTTAAAATTCAAAGGCAAATTATGGTTGGTGGTACGGAACCCTCGATATGCGAGTCTAACTCGCACTTGCAAAAATAAAATTACACACAGAGGTCCCGTTACTATTTTATTTTTGAGTATTGATTTTGTTTTGCAGGCTGGTTTGCTAGGCAGATGGAAGACAATGAGGTAGTATCTGAGAAACGGATTAAAAATAAGAAATGTGGCCGGTTTACCGAGGTCAATGAAGAGGGTGTTAGTGAATTACTGTTAGAAGTTAGAAATATATTAGATTCAGATCCATTAGAAACTGAAAACAATACAACTGTAGATACCGTAGCAAAAACTGAGAATAAATGTGAGGTAAATCAGAACCATTTGTCTCAAAATGAAGAAGCGAGAAAAGACAATAATGAAATGGAATTATGTGATAATGACCAGGATAACAATCAGTATAATTCAATTACCGATATAAATAATGCGAATGAAATTGAAATGAGAGATGTATCTGAAGAAGACCATCCAAAACAAATTAACGAACATTTCGAAACAACTTCTGAGTCGATACAATATAACAATAATAATGACTTGGCGAACGATAATATGCAGCCATCGGTAAAAAATAAATCACACCGTTTGGAAATAATTTCATCGATAAATTTAACTGGTTCACAGCTGCTGGATTTGCAAAATGGGATTGGTATATTTGATGGTAATAATATCAATGAATCCAATATCGATGTGTGCGAAGAAATTGTAGAAAACGAAAGAAATTTTTCAGATGATTTAACGTATATTGTACCCGATATGCTTAATGATGGTGCAGAACCTGAAAGATCATTTATTGGTAAAAATGCGTTTATTAGTGATAGTGGGTGTCCAAATACAGATGGTGATATACCAATAGTTCAAAGTGAGCGCGGGGCAGTTATTGTACAAACTTTGTGGTCATCTGACTCAACAGCAGGTGAACAACTTGGTACGATTATTACAGAAAATAGCATCATGGATGTTCCAAAAACTATATCAGGATATCAGATGCCTACTTTAGCACCATATTATGTCGCAAGCGAACAATTTGTTTTAGAATCTTATCTAGGGGACAATGATTGTGTTACTTTGGATTTGCCAGTTTTAAGCAGTTCTGATGTTAATAATGGAGATTGTGCTGTACAAAACAATTAAAAGATATTTTTGTAACTGTAAATATTTTGTCAAGTTCCTAATGCCAGAACCTAGTAGCAACACGGAGCAGTGAATGGGGTCATCTCTATGAAATATTGATATTTTATAAGGTCAGTTAGATCTAAATATTATAGTAATGATTTTTTTTCTTGTCCAATTTATAATTTATTATTAGTAGAAACTAGACAATGCTGTAATTTCTTAAAAGCTTTTTCTTATTAATATTTTAATATAAAGAGCATTTTTTAAAATTAAGATTCGTAGACTAACCGAAATATTTGTAAAATTACATGATTTTATATTAGATAAAAGATAACATAAAAATGGTTTAGCCATTTTAGTAGTGACAGAGGCTAGAGCGCATAAAGGCGCTGCAACAATTATGCTTTTCACGCAAAAAATCAATTATTTAAAGAAAACTTAACCGCCTCATGCCCAGAAACCAGATTTGGTTCGGAATGGTCTATTCTATTTTTGAAGGGGTGCGTCAGTTTATGTGTACATGTCGGTGCACTATTTATTTGTCATTCAGTGTTCACTGTTTAGGACTTAGGTTATAATATTACCCATATGCTGTTAAAAATCGAGTATTGAATTGTGTTTGAAGTGCATTATCAGTGATGCATGTTTGAATGATTTTAAAAGATTTTATAAATTCCATTTATTAAATTAAAGAAAAAATCGGATTTAATTAAGCCCCCAGCACCTATGTCTGTGCGCCAGAATCTGTTTTGCTTACACCACTAACTACTTCTCCCACCAGTTTTTGTGCGCAGGTTTCCGTTAGGATTTGGTTTTCTCTAAATGTTTGAACTCTACAGTCAAGTCTGCAAAAATTCGTAAACTAAATTTGTCATTTCCGCGTACCTAGTGATCCAGTAATTCGTGACAGTTTTTTTTCCACTGTTCTGACAAACATTTGATTCAAAAATTTAATACTGAATCTCGTTCGGCCATCAGGATTTTATTTTTGTAATAGGGCTCGAATAGTTGTCTCAATTATAAATGCTCAATAAATCAGGTCTTTGGCCGTCATCACTAAATGTTTGCTTAGAATAAGAATTTATTTTCTGGATATAAATATTTGTATTATAATTTTGCTTTCATCCATAAAAACCAATTACTGTTGTACCGTTAGTTTTTGAAATACATTAATGGACACCACCGTCCACCACATAATAGGAAATTTGTACTTTTGGATTTAATTATTCCATATACCTTTAGGATGTCCCAGATTGATCGCGTATGGACAGTAATGAAATAAAGAAAATAATTCTGAGCAGAAAAGTTCTTAGACTATTAATTATCACCAATAATTGGAGGAGTAGGCGTGGTTAATATTCTGATGTATTCTACTCAACTTATCGGTGATAAAATTAAATTAACAGTACATCGGCTCAGCATCTATGGACTTTTCTGCTCAGACATTTTTTCTCTATTTAACTGTACTGTTGGTAGGCGATCGTTTTGAGACATCATGTATATAATTATTAAAACAAAACAATAACTACAAAATAAAAATTTGATAATTTATTTAAGAAGTACAGGTAACACGAAAAATAATTGTTATCAGAAAAAATATAACGCATCCCTGTTTAGTACTACAATATTTTCAGGTTGTTATTGCCTTAGGCCTTCCAATTCCGAAACCTCCATTGATATTACGCGTCCTTCAGGATAAGAATATTACATTTCTGTAATTTTCCCATCAAGAGCGGGATTTGTAAATAAGTAATCGGTCATTAAGCTTTGTCCCTATTTCTGAAAAATAACTTTTGTTGTGTTTATAGTTTGTTCAATAAATAATGGCCAGTTAAAAAAAAGATCAA
The DNA here is from genome assembly GCA_039654895.1 of Mongoloraphidia duomilia. Classification (NCBI taxonomy): domain Eukaryota; kingdom Metazoa; phylum Arthropoda; class Insecta; order Raphidioptera; family Raphidiidae; genus Mongoloraphidia; species Mongoloraphidia duomilia. Next base: position 38,406,119 of record CM077516.1, on the reverse strand, counting down.
TTTCATTACAAACATATTACTTTCATAGAAAGTCTCGAAATCGGCACTGTTATTTCTAATCCCGAAAATATCGGAACTAAAATATTGATACCCGAGTCTCGGATATAAGCCCTGAACATGCTCAGGTATTTATGTTACCATCAAGAAGACTAGAGATAACTGGACCAAAATTCAATAGTGGGGGTGGGACAAAATGTCGCATATTATGGCGTCAATCCTTGGATGTGCTATGCAATACTGTGCATGCATTCGTTCTCCTCGTATCTATTTTTTTAGTATTCTTGCTCGCTCACATATTTTGTTAGCAACAAGAAAACTGTAGACAGTTGGCATTGTTTATTTATCATTTCTATGGAAACATTTGAAACTATCCACGCAAAAAAAATTTGCGTGCAACGTATTTCGTCCCACCCCAACCTATCAAGTTCAGTGTCCTCTCTCTGGTCTTCTTGATTATCATAAAATAGACTTTAAATTTTAAGGATGTATGGCACCTATCTCAAATCACCGAGATATGGATGAAATTTTGTAAACTTACTTCTTAATATATCTGCAATAAGTACGTAAAATTTCAGAATGGCTTACCGAATAGTTTACTGGTAAAACACATAGTAATATCACCGAGGAAAATTTGGAATTTTTAGAACATGTTATCTAATTACTTACATAATATCTAACAAGCTGTTAAAAATTTTATCGTCACAGATTTCAATCAAGAGAAAAAAAAAATTATTGCTGAAAAGTATCAAACAAATAGCGTACTTTATAAAATTCGTGTTTATACTCAGCAACAGCGCTCTCATACATAAACACTTTTAACATCTTATTACCGCCCGCTTTAGAAAACTAGCCAATGAAATTGATAGATTCTTTGCTGTTTGATTCATAGTTTCAATACAACGCTGCCAAGGTCTCTGCTATGTATGTGCACAGTCATATGTATAATAATTTATGTGTGTTGATGCGTACAACCTGTACTGGGGTAAAAAATAAAAATTTTCGCTATAAATCTGGTGTCCTTTGTATCTTATAGTATCGGAACAAGAGATAAACAGTAAACTTGCATGTGTAAGACTATATATGCCATACATCCTTAAAAGACGTATTGTTTTTATACCAAGTAATACGATAATTTGATACAAATTTAAAATTCTGATGAAATATATCAGTTAATAACTTCCGCAACTGTACCTACTTTATACTACATACACCTGTATTTATTTATTTGAATTTTTGGGATCTTTAATTAATGTAAAGTCCCCTGCGTCATAATTTAAAGCGTGAAATAGTTGGTAAGTTGGTGCTGGAAAGAATTCCCATCCATCGACGATTGAACTTTTCTTGACAAATCCGAAGGTAGCGAATGCCATAGATGCTACAAATCCGACGAACATTGATTTTTGCCAAGTGCCATAAATGGCACCAGCGGCTATACCACCGAAAACATAATTGATTTCATCATCTTTTTTGCGCAAATTTGTTGCAATATATGTAGTCGATGTAAACGCAGCTGCCATGCCGAGGAACGGGGCTAAATAATATCCATACCGTGCTGCAATGTTTCCGAAGCCTTTTGAATGGGTGATGAGCATAACGTCAATAGTTCCAGTTACAAGTGCCAGATTCGTTGCATATCTCCCTGTTACAAGCAATTTTTTATCAATATCTTGGCCATCTGGAGAATCGTAATATCTGTAACGCCCCATTTCTGAAAAGAGTAGAAAACGATATTCTTAGAAAATAGGTACAAATACACTTTTTAACAACAATTTTATTAGTGGATGCGTGTATCTATAGCAAAACTCCGTGTTCAACAAAAACTGAACTATTTAGTTTTTGCTAAAGATGGGAGAAACATGAAATTTGGTAGATACGCAGTCTTTATGATTACAACTAACGACAAATACGTTTCATCAAAATCGGTTCAGTGATTTATGAGGTAAGCCATAAGCTCCTCAGAAACTCAGTATTCATTGAGTTGAGTCGAGTTCAAGAATTTCACTGTACAATCGTCTCTTCCACACTACAGGGATGTGATATGTGTCGTAATTTTCAAAAATACTAAAGATTTCGAACTAGTCTCAAACGATGAGATTAATTCACTCATATTTTGACACGATCAGTAGTAATCCATGTATTGTCTTAGTTTCATATTAATTTATTGTACTATTCTGATCATTCGAAATGGTTCTTTGGGTTTTAATTCTATAAAAAGTTTACTCTAGCAGCTCTATTAATTCAGCACGGTTATCATTTTTACAGAAATTCACATATTTCCGGAACTGTCATTATCAACCTGTATATTCTTATATTGTTACCTTATTCCTTAGTTTAAATAGTGATATAATTAGGTTTTGTAAGTGACACTTCAATACAAATTACACATTTGAAATGTACAGAAAATTATATAAGTCAACCATTCCTCCGTGAAGTTAACTTCAACAGTCAACACGGAATACATCAGTCAACATTTATCACAACAGTACTGACAACAATATTACATAAAAATGACTACCTAAAATGTATATCGTTTTCAATTGTTTCTTTTTAACCAAATAATATCTGAAAATAAGAAAGCAATATAAATTGAAGTAAAAAATTGGTTATCCTTTATGTTACTCTATCCTTAAAAGAAAAAAATTCAAAAAGCAATTGCACCTCTTATAAAAGTTCTATGGTTGTATTCCAGTAGAGATACTCCTTTGACGTTACCAATCATGTCAGCGATGAATAGTGAATATTAGAAATAACCACGTATCTATATTCTATGTGTGTGGATTTGTGGCAACTGGCAAGTCGTTTACAACAGAACAGCATAATTTTTGACATTTTATATTTATACGTTATTTGTGCTTTGTGTTTTCAAGTTAAATAATGGCAGAAGGGAAAAGGTAAATATCTTTACGACTTATTTATATCTTTTGAAATAAACTATAATTCATATTGAAAATAAAATTGCAAAATCTCAAATACACATTGTCATCATGTCGGCCTTTGAAAAATGTCTTGTTTACACCATTTGGTGATTTTATGTTAAAATTTTATTAATGTGAGTATAATATTCTCTTCCGTTTTAAATAGTATTAAAATTATTTTTGTGTTATTTATAAATATTCGAAAGTTTATATAATATATTTTTCAAATTATAGGAACGTCTTATGAGGTGGCCATAATGATAATGATTTGCTATTTTCATGAGTATTTTTTTACGTATTCAGATACATTTTAGTTTTTTTTTGGTAAATTTACATAATTAATAGTTTTTTACATTTTCTAAGCAGCGAAAATTAATAAATGTATCTTTTAAAAATGTCCACTCTTTATTTTTGTTTTTAGGGGCTTTTTCCATCTCTGTTTGGGTGTCGCAGCTTTCAACCCTGTACCTTTCGGCCTTTATCGTAAATTTGACATAGCCAAAACAGAAACCTTTATCAAACTGAAATTTTGAGGATCATTAATGGACGGACAAATCAATGTCTGTCCTAAAAAATTGAATTTATTATACAGGGTGTTCAAAATAATGTACTTTTTTTACCTAATTTCAATCACGTGTAACTTTTGATTGTTAAATACAACGGGGTTATTTTTTTGCTGGAATTGTATTCTTTAGGATATTTACTAATACTTTTATTAAGGGTTGTCCATACCTAAACTAAATATTTTATTACGAAAATATTAGGTTTAGGTATGGACAACCCTTAATAAAAGTGTTAGTAAATATCCTAAAGAATACAATTCCAGCAAAAAATAACCTCGTTGTATTTAACAATCAAAAGTTACACGTGATTGAAGTTAGGTAAAAGAAGTACATTATTTTGAACACCCTGTATAATAAAATTATTTTTTTAGGACAGACATTGATTTGTCCGTCCATTATCTAATGATCCTCAAAATTTCAGTTTGATAAAGGTTTCTGTTTTGGCTATGTCGTATTTTAGGTAAAGGTCTGCACGTGTCAAAAATTTCTAAAAAACTTGAATAACTAAAAAATTACTGAATTTTCGAGCATGGCTTCTGTTACAATTTCTATTCAAATTTAGGTGCAGAATTGAAAAAACAAATGAAAACAGGATGCTAGGTTAAAAAAAAACATAACTTTGATCTGCCACGGTTAAATAGGACAGGCTGTATAATTGAAAATATTTTTAGGTTATACACCATTAAAATTTATACAACTTTTGTATTTAAACTTATTTTCTATCTTCACCCAAAATCAATATATCGGCCGACAACGCAAGTCTTGGACACCCTGTATATGGTTAAAGTTTCTCACAAAAAACGCCGTCAAAATGAATTTAATATTTACACTAGAATACTTGCATGGAAATACCGTATTATACAGAACAAAAATATACGTCAAATTTTGAACAACACTCTAAAATCTGAGAAACATTGACCGATTCGTTGAAGTGCAATGATTAATTAAAGTCGTAATGCTATAACCATGGCCCCCACATCCTGAAGCGGGTCCCCAGGTTTGAATACAGTGGAGTTCCTGTGGATGGAGTACAGTGAGTCCCGTTAATCTGAACACGCTTCGGTCGGCGGAGAGGAAATTTTTTATTTTACAAAATACATTATACGTTTTTTTTTGTGTTTTTCAATTAAATTTAAATTATATTAATGGTACAATGGAGGGTATTACGTCACAGCATGCAAGGAGATAATAATAATATTAGGGTTCGGACAAGCCAAAGTGGCTATCTCGTCCGCCCTCTACTAACAATTGACAATAATAAAAAATAATACAAGTATACAGATAGCGATTAATATAATAAAAAATATCATTTTAAAAAACATTTTAAAATATTAGCTTAAAACATTTTAAAATTAACATATTAAAAACACCAATACGGATAAAACAACATATTAAAATAGTACTTAGTAAAATCATTTATTCCTTAATAAATCAGACATGTTTTACTGCTCGCTTCTGCATTATTGTAGTTATTCGCCTAATCAGAACAGGACTCGGTCCCAATTAGTCCGGACTAGCGGGACCCCACTTTACTTTCAAAGAACTATTTAATTTTTTAATTTCAACGAGTTAGTTAATTATTAGTGGAAAGAAAAGGTCTGAATGTTTTCATATCAAAATCAAGAATATTTATGTGGATCATAAAATGTCTTATTTGAATAATGAATTTTTGAAGCAATGAAATTATATCTGCAACTTTTAAAAAAAATGTTGTCTTCAAAGTCCAAACTAAGTTAAAATGGGCATCTGATCAACATTTTTTTTATTAGGTAACTATATAATTTTTCCATGGGAGTCAACCCCGGACCCTAAGGCTATAGCCCTGTCAGCCCTACACTTGTGGAGGCTATGGATATAACCATATATGACGTCAGTAATGTTATAAAGAAGGAACGTTTGTGTGTTTGTTTATATAATATTGACTATTCTCTATAAAGTCACGCAAAGAGTAGGATTCCATACTGTGTAAGTTATGCTAAAACTACAGTTATGCCATATCTTAGACGAGTTTGGTGCATTCAAAAATGCAGTCATCAACATTTGTGTGTGTATAAAAATTGGCATGTGTGTTAAAAAAAGTTCGTCTCGCGTCTTCCTTTGTTGCTAAATTCATCTCTACACATCACGGAGACGGGAGATGACTCACTGTACACGTCATTATGCATAAGTATAGCCTGTCTAAGCCATCACACACATACAGGGGCCGTTGCCGTGTTGGTATAGACACCGGGCTGTCATCTATACATTGTGTACAAGATCCCAGGTTTGCGCCCAGCTGGAGTAATATGAAATATTTAAATTATTAAATTTTTCTTTATTTATTATTGAAAATAAATTGAAAAAAATTAAATTATTATTGCATTTTACTTTGGCGCCGGTGGGCGGTAAAGTTACTTTATCGCCCGGCTCTAGTCAACGGCCTATAATGGCTCATTTTATGACCGAATGAAAAGCAGCTATTTTATAGCGAGTAGGACAATAAAGTTTTAATGGCAACTTTTTTTTATGCGGAACGCTTCTCGATTTTGAATAAAATCATATCAACCTTGCGCAGGGTCCCAGGGGCCATGTTAATCGTGAAGCGTTCCACAAAGTTAGCATTAAAACTTTTTTAAACATCATTGTTGCAGCCTTTCTCCGAACTATCACAACTTTAATGATATTATTCTCAACTGATAAAGATCAGTGGAATCCTCAGACGTGATATAACGAATATTCGCAAACGGAGGACGTTACCAATTATACATGTATTTTTTTTTTTAAATTTTTTAAATTTGTTGTTGACCGATTTGAATAATTTCGACACCATTGGGTTCAAAATGTTTACGGAATTGTCTCGTATAATTTCTATTTAAATCGCTTCAGTAGTTTATTTTTTTCTAGTGATCAAATAAATTTTTCATGCATCTGTGAATCGATTTTAACGATTCCTTTTTCTAATAGGGCATACCTTCAGGGTGGTCCCGCGTAAATTTTAATTAAATCGATTTAGTAGTTTTTTTAGGGTTCCATACATTCTCCGAATCTACTGGACGAAAAGAATTTGGTACTTATATAGAGTTAGATAAGATAAGATAAAATTTTATTAACTTAAAATACAATTTTGTATATGAAAAGACAACATATTAAATTTAAAAAAAAAGCGTTCCACGTGACCTGCTGTCTAGCAGTAAAAGAAATAAAAAGTAAAAATAAACAGTATTATACAATTTGGGAAAAATTACAAAAAAAAAACCCAAACTTATAGAGTTAGGTGACCCAATCACGGACGTATAGCGTAATTAAACGAATTCTGATTTTGGGGGGCAAATTAGAAAATTAAAAATTCGACTGATGACCAGTCCTATACTTCCCACCTAGTAAATATTTGCAAAAAATAAACACTCTTTTTTTTATTCTTTGACTAGGCCCAAATAACCTTAGCTGTTGGTGGTCTTTAAAACACAATTTAATTTTTATTCTTTGAAAAAAGCATGGCCCTCTTTTTTGTTTGGTGATCTATTGATGGCTAGCTTAATATAGCAAAAATCATGGTTACCTTGATTTACGTACAATTTTTATTTTTTTAGTAAAATATTTTTTTTCTCGGAAACTATACATTTTAGAGAAAAAAAATATTTACATTTTTTTCATATTATAACATCTAGAATTCATTTATATTTTTTTTTACCTATGTTAATACGTGACATTGAGGACGTTTTTTTGAATATCTCAGGATCCACTGAACCGATTTGACTCAAAATCTAATCAGATCTAAGTTAAAGGCTGATAAACACAATAGAACAATCGTCATGCCCGTATGTTGTTCCGTTCTTAAGATATCGAAGGCGAAAAATTGACCACATACACACACACACACATACACACATACACACACACATACAGACATCAGTCAGAAAATGATCTTAAACGATTGCTAGGGTCTCAAAACGTGAAAATCTGTTAAAATCTCGAAATATTGTTTTCGGACTGAATCCATTACTTCCCTACCATAGTAGAGGTGGGAAGTAAAAAAAAATCAAGTGTATCATGTGATGTATCACATGAAAGGGCTCGTTATGAAGAATATAAATATATTTTTTTTATAATTTTAAAATGCATAGTTTAAACTTTCAAGGATATTAAAGAAAATATACGAAAATCGAACATCCCCCACTTATCTCCAAAACTACTGAGCCTAAAATGATGATTAAAAACTAATATTATTTATCACTGTCAGCCGTGAGGTTCGAGCTTACGCTGTGCTTTTTAACATAGACACGGTTTACACTATTTAAATTGTTTTAACGGTACGGAACACTCGTGGCGCGAGTTCTACTCGCACTTGACCTTTTTACTTCCCACCTCTACTATGGTAGGGAAGTAATGGATTCAGTCCGAAAACAATATTTCGAGATTTTAACAGATTTTCACGTTTTGAGACCCTAGCAATCGTTTAAGATCATTTTCTGACTGATGTCTGTATGTGTGTGTGTATGTGTGTATGTGTGTATGTGTGTGTGTGTGTATGTGGTCAATTTTTCGCCTTCGATATCTTAAGAACGGAACAACATACGGGCATGCCGATTGTTCTATTGTGTTTATCAGCCTTTAACTTAGATCTGATTAGATTTTGAGTCAAATCGGTTCAGTGGATCCTGAGATATTCAAAAAAACGTCCTCAATGTCACGTATTAACATAGGTAAAAAAATATATAAATGAATTCTAGATGTTATAATATGAAAAAAATGTAAATATTTTTTTTCTCTAAAATGTATAGTTTTCGAGAAAAAAAATATTTTACTAAAAAAAATAAAAATTGTACGTAAATCAAGGTAACCATGATTTTTGCTATATTAAGTTAGCCATCAGTAGATCACCAAACAAAAAAGAGGGCCATGCTTTTTTCAAAGAATAAAAATTAAATTGTGTTTTAAAGACCACCAACAGCTAAGGTTATTTGGGCCTAGTCAAAGAATAAAAAAAAAAGAGTGTTTATTTTTTGCAAATATTTACTAGGTGGGAAGTATAGGACTGGTCATCAGTCGAATTTTTTTTTTTAGATACTTCCATACAAAGTATCTTGTATCTTAGGAATCGACTGTTTCGCATCTTGTATCTAAATACTTTTTTGAAGTGTCTTCGGCAGCTCTGTTATTAGATACAATATATTTCCCAGTTCGATTAATTAGAACACTATTTTGTTGGCAGGGTTTTACACTGCGACCCAAGTTTTTGTTATATTTGTTGTCATTGATATCCATCTAATCCACTGATCTCTATACTTACTAGCTGGATAGCTGATCCTGTAGTTCGCAATTGTCCCAATTTGAACTAGAGTTTCTCTAGTAAGAGTTAAGACAAGGGAGTGCCGTTTTCTAATTGGTTCGTTCGATCCGCCATGTTTTTCAGCCAAAATTTAACTTTACTTCGCTCAAAGCATCATTCACATGATTGTTTCCTAGGTAATCTGATTGTCTCAGCTGCTGTCAGTGCAAAAAAGTAAAACGCGCAATATTTTTTTTGCCATACCCACTACAAAATAGCTACTTTAGATGTATGTATAGCGGCCTTTTATGAGTCATTTAACAGGCAGGTGTGCGGAAAATGTTTTATTTTCCGCACTAGTGCAACTTCTGTTTATTCATAGCAACTTCTGTTTGTTCGCTCTATACGCTTGCGTGCGCCTGTCATTACTTACTTGCACGAACTTCGCGGCACACTGTGGAAGGAAAGATGGCGACGCAAATGAACTGTCAGAATTTTTTTAAAATGACCTAAAAAGTAGGTATTTTGTAGTGGGTATGGCAAAAAATACCATATATGTCTTGTACGTAATGGTATTATGGCTCGTGTGACATTAAAAACTCGCTATCGCTCGTTTTACATACTATCATCACTCGCCGTAATATGCCCCATTACGTATCTAGACATACAATCTACTATTGTTACGTTTCCAAAGTTTTTAAAAGTACGCGCGCATTTTCACTTCCTTCCATTGTTTTGGCTTAATATGGCGTCGTTCCCCTAACTCTTACTAGAGCAACTCTACATCAATTGGTTCCGTTTTACCTATAGATAAACAACGTTTTGAGTTTCTGTGGACAGTAATTAATTGGTAAATGATAAAATCAATCGATTTAAAACCCCTTATATCCACACCATATTATTCACATAACAATTAGAGGTGAAAATAATAAATATCTCAGACAGCTATGCTGCCATGATTTTTGAGCTATATCTAAGAAAAAATCAAATGACCACTGTCGGGATTCGAACCCGAAACCCCCAGTTTCCGGCTAGGTGAGTTACCGATTTCTCCACAGTGCCCGAGAGTGGAAACCAATCTCTTCTTATATATAGCAATTTCACGTTGAAAACACACTACATGCGAGAGTCGACTATTTAAATAAACTGCAAAGCATAGTACAGCTATTAAACAGTCGAATCATTATACATGCGAGAGTTAACATTTTATAAGTTTTAACAACTTAATAAACTCGTTAGGCCGGGAAGCCTTAGGTATGTGAATAATATGGTGTGGATATAAGGGGTTTTAAATCGATTGATTTTATCATTTACCAATTAATTGGTTCCGTGTTTTTAATTTTTTTTCCATATGCATCAACTATGCAGTTATAGTAAGTATAAAGATCAGTGATCTAATCCAATTGTTTTTTATTTTAATTTATTTAGCCCCGATGACTTGGCAACTGCCATTCTTCGACGCAAGGATCGTCCCAACAGACTTTTAGTGGCAGAAGCTGTGAACGATGATAATTCGGTTGTGGCGTTATCGCAAGCGAAAATGGATGAGCTGCAGCTCTTCCGAGGTGATACTGTTCTATTGAAAGGAAAACGACGCAAAGAAACTGTGTGCATCGTTCTTTCCGATGACACGTGTCCGGATGAAAAGATTCGAATGAATCGTGTTGTGAGAAACAATCTTCGCGTGAGGTTGTCCGATGTTGTGTCCGTGCAGGCGTGTCCGGATGTGAAATACGGAAAACGAATCCATGTTTTGCCTATAGATGATACGGTTGAAGGCCTTACTGGGTATGTAAAAACAAAAGTCATTTCTTTTTTTTTTTAGTTTTGTGTGGAAAACAGATTTTCATAAACATTCGTCGTTTTTACTTATTAATAACAAAACATTAGTTTATTTTTCATTTTTTATTTATTTTTTTTAATTAGATGAGCTTTCATCTGTCGTAATTTGTTGGTGAGCTAATAAATCAACCTGTATAATTATACAGCGCGAATGTTGGCCCGATTATCTGCGACCAAGATCCTCGAACACGTCAACCTTATTTCTCGATCGTGCATCTTTTCTGGTAGTTGTCAATTTCTTCTACGCCCACCCCTTTCAATATTTCCGCAGCTATCACGATTTTTATTTTTTTCAGTTTTTAGGGTTCCGTATCTCAATAAGAAAAAACGGAACCCTTATAGGATCACTCGTTTGTCAGTCAGGCTGACTGGCTGGCTGGGTGTCCGTCTGCTAAGACCCATTTTCTCAGGAACGGATAAAGATATCAAGTTGAAATTTATACGAAATACTAAGGTCTACGGTCCCTTAAAGGTGTAAAGAATTTAAACTTCTAGGTCAAAGCAATCAAAAGATACAGCCATTTTGTCATCTCATCAAAAATCTATAGTGTACTTCCCGTTGACCTAGAATCATAAAATTTGGCAAAAAGCAAGGTCTCACAGCACAAGTAAAGGGGAAAATTCGAAAATCACAAAAAGTAAAAATTAAAGGGAGTCCGCACACAAAAAACGGAAAATTCTTTTAAAGGCTGTACCTTTGGAATCTTAACATGTAGCCGGTTGAAATTTTCACAGAATATGTCTACCTAATTAAATTGTTGTAACGGTACAGAACCCTTCTAGTGCGAGTTCCACACGCACTTGACAGCTTTTTTTAATAATTAATAAGGTTCTCGCTAAATGAAGGAAGAAAACATAATCGCATGTCGGTGTAAAGTAGACTTTAATGGAGAATCAGAATCTGTCAGAAAAAGTAGAGGTTGTCATTAAAAGAAAATGTCGATGACGTCATTGCGGAAAGGGGTGGGGGTAGGAAAAATTGACAACTGTTAGAAAAGATGCGCGATCAAGAAATATGGTTGACGTGTTCGGGGATGGTCGCAGATAATCGGGGAAGTTTTCATTTGGAGTGTTCCACAGCCAACTTTCGCATAGTATACAGTTTCGTTTCTGCTAATCATGTAAGAATTGCTCTTGAAACGTACATTCAATAATAAAATTGTTATGGTTAAGAAGTGACTAAATCGTTGTTATGCTTTGATGATGGTTTCTAAAAATTTAAAATACAAAACTTTATATTTCCTAGTCGTGGTCTATATTATGTTTGATATATTATTTTTCAGAAACTTGTTCGAAGTATATCTGAAACCATACTTTTTGGAAGCTTATCGGCCCATTCACAAAGAAGATGCATTTATTGTTCGAGGTGGAATGAGAGCTGTGGAATTTAAAGTTGTCGAGACAGATCCTGCTCCGTATTGTATTGTGGCGCCGGATACTGTCATCCATTGTGAGGGTGATCCAATTAAACGAGAGGTTGGTTGTGATTGTAATGAGGCCTACCAGTCTTTTTCCGACCACTAGATAGCGCCACTGGCACGTGAGGTATACGCCACTTTGATCTCATTCAAATGTCAGTACTGTTTATGTTTTCCGTCCACCTGATGGCGTCACTACTAAGTGAAGTATCCGCATTCGATCATTCAACAGCTAAATCGCAGTTTTGTATTTGTTTAGTTATTTATTCTTTAATTATCGATAAATGAGAAATCACTAAACAAAAACCGTTAATCTATGAACATTTGACATACCTTACTTGCCACTAGCGCCATCTGATGAATAAAAAACGTAAGCGTTCGACGTATACCTTACTTACCACTAGCGTTATCTGACGGAAAAAATATGGTAGCCCTCATTGATTTTTGATAATATATTATAAATGTTGGCTTTGACTATATAAAGTGTGTAAACGATTAACCCGAACGTAGGGGAAATAACATTGAGAACATTTACAATTTGTATGTAGTAGGCTATGGGCCATAAGATCCAATGTAAATATGTAGTGGACTACATAGAAGAAATAGTACAGTGCATTTTTTAAACAATTTTAAATAGCAAGGCTCACTATTAAGAGTAGCTCGTAACCTCCTAAATAAATGAAAACAAAGCATCTACTATATACATATTTATATTAGATTATAGCCCATAGCCTACTACAAAATTGTAAATGTTCCCAATGTTATTTTCCCTTATGCTCGGGTTAACCATTTACACCAGGGGTTCCCAAACTTTTTTGATCATAACCCTAATTTAAAATTGCAAAAGCCTTCGCGACCCTTAAACATTTTTTCCCCACAAAGTACAAAATAGTCTATAAAAAAGATTTTTCAGTAAAAAAATGCAGCAATTCAAATTTAAGTCGTTTATTCAAGAATTTAAGTATAAAAAGGTACAGTAAAAGTAATAGAAATTGATCACGAGAGTTATAAATTCTATAATCACAGAAACAAGCCGTGACCCTAAAAAATCAGCCCGCGACCCTGACTTTGGGAACCCCTGATTTACAACCATGTAGATTTATAGCCCAAATAACCCTAACAGTTGGCGGAAACAAAAAATAACATTTATATGCTGGGTTGCAGAAAGCATTGTTAGAAAATCTAGTTTGACAATAACCTTAAATTGTAACCACACATTTGTACATAAGAAAAGCATTGCATAATTTTAAATCGGTCCAGCTTGAAAAATAATTGATTGATCGAAACAATATTTTTTTTAAACTGTGGGCAATTTCCACTTCGAAAAAATATTTTTCTACACATTTTGATCGAAATTTTGTATGAAAAACGATCTTTTCTATGTAGATCAGTCATTTGTTGAGTACAGTCTCATGTTACGGAGGTGGTTTTATCGGAGGCGGAGTCGGAGGTCTCATAATGTCCTCTGCGGAGTCGGAGGTCTTATAGTGACCTCTGCGGAGACGGTGACCTCGGAGCTGGAGGTGAATCAGAGTCAGAGGTCGCAAAATCAAATATGAAATTTGCATAAAACAATTATAAATTATATTAGAAAACTTCTTTTTAACTTGTGTATAATATTTCGATGGAATTATAAATTAATTTTCATTTTTAATTCTATAAAAAATAATTATTAATTAGTAATAATTCTTAATAATTGTGTAATTTAAATTACAAAAAAATTTAATTATACATAACACTAGTAAACACTGAACACAATTGCAACCTGACGGCGGCTGAGCACTCCATCGTTCGTTGGCGGTCTGCTAAGCTCCGTTAAACCTCTGTTTTGAATTTATCGGAACCGGAGTCGGATTCGGAGGTACAATCAGAACCGGAAGTTCCGACATTTTGGATTCGAAGTCGAAGCTCCGTAACATCCCTATTCTACATAACAAAAAATTTGACAAGGACATTTAGACTGTTTCTGCATAAATATAAAATGTGATTTTTTATTTATAAGTATCAACGGACTAATAGTTCTATATTATGACCACAATCCAAAGTCGTTGTCAAATCAGATTATCTGACAATGCATTCTGCAATCCAGAATTAATTTAATTTTTAAAACAGGAAGAAGAGGAGGCTTTGAACGCTGTTGGTTACGACGATATTGGAGGCTGTCGTAAACAACTGGCACAGATAAAGGAAATGGTCGAATTGCCGTTACGTCATCCGTCGCTGTTTAAAGCTATCGGTGTCAAGCCACCGAGGGGTATATTGCTGTACGGACCTCCGGGAACGGGAAAGACATTGATTGCTCGCGCTGTGGCAAACGAAACTGGAGCATTCTTTTTCTTAATTAATGGTAAGTTCAATATCTACAAGAGATACCCAATGACGTCACGTTATAATGTAATATCAGAAAAATGTATTTATCTAACCCGTCACCGTCGGAACTCCAAACCCGAAACTTTCGTATTCGCGCTGCTGAGTTATTAATAGGGATGTGCCTTTTTGCCGATACGATACCGATACGCTTAGTGAATTTAAATGAAGGTAAAATAAATAAAACAAGTTGGGTTAAATTTTTTTTTAATTAATATAAAAAATTACAGACAGAATGAAATTATTAGTTATTAAAATTAATAATTAAGATTAATAGTGTTAGTAATTAAAGTTAATTAACACACGCGTTTACATTACTTTTTTGAAGCGCGAAATTTGAAAAGTATCGTATCGGCAATAAAAATATCGAAGATGCCGATATATCGGCAAACCCGAAGTATCGCTGATATATCGGTATTGGTGTCGGATTCATCCCTAGTTATTAATTACTTTTACAGTGCACGTCTAAATGTCCCTGTGTTCCTTATATAAAGCAATTGTAAGCGTATTTTCCACTTCCTGCGAGAGCTAATTTTTATGAAGCTAGAATTGAACTTTATCACATGCGAGAGCTAATAATTATGGGTGAATAGTAATGAATTTTTCCACTTGTACTATTATAGTCAAGAGTCATAGAATTGTTCTACATCATCAAGACCAATTAATAGGAAATAACCTTAATTTAAGAAACTAATAACTTTTCTTTATACATCATAATAGGAAGATATGTTAAATCACCTATGAGAAACGCTTATAACTCTAAGACACCCAATGACGTTACGTTTCTGATATAGTATTGTAACGTGACGTTATTGGGTGTCTCTTATACGAGTATATCAAGGTGGCCACTTTCTGGAAAACCTGGAAAAGTCAGAGAATTTTACTGGTCACGACAAAATTACAAGGGTTCCGTTTTTGTCATTTGGCTACGGAACCTTAAAAAAGCGAAGACGTATCAACAAATCGCTAGAGCAAAATACAAAATAAATATAAATAAATATTTTTTTTATAGATGCTGATGACCTCAGCTGTTGAGCGTCTATAATCTATATCTATCATTTTATTTCAGGTCCGGAAATTATGAGCAAGTTGGCAGGTGAATCGGAGAGCAATTTGCGTAAGGCGTTCGAAGAAGCTGACAAAAATTCTCCGGCTATAATTTTCATCGACGAATTGGACGCTATAGCTCCGAAACGTGAGAAAACTCACGGAGAGGTGGAACGCCGTATTGTTTCTCAACTATTAACACTCATGGACGGTATGAAGAAAAGCTCTCATGTCATTGTTATGGCAGCTACTAACAGGCCTAACTCGATTGACCCGGCCCTGCGTCGTTTCGGCAGATTTGATCGTGAAATTGATATCGGAATTCCAGATGCTACCGGCCGTCTGGAGGTGTTGCGCATTCACACGAAAAATATGAAGTTGGCAGACGATGTCGATCTAGAACAAGTATGTATCTAAGGGCCAACGCACATGTGCGACTTTTTGATTTTACGAATAATGTAGCTACCAATAGCGTAAGACCATACATTCTTCGTTGAAACACACAACTGATATATCACAAGAAATTTCGAGTGGATGAGTAATCGTCAAAAAATGTAGTATCCTAAAGGCCGGCGCATACAATCAATTTTTAATCGCACAACTGTTTAGTTGTCTGTCAGAAGGCTATGGGGTCAGAAGTCAACAAAAAAAAATCATAAAACCGCATCGATCGTCTTTTGACTTTTCTGTTGAACAACTATCGTCGGCAGCTTATATCTACAGCTGTGTATTGACGCCAGCATATGCTCAACTAAATAGTTGTTCGGCGGCCCATTAGTTTAATAGTGAAATTATGGCACAACTGATTGATTGTATGCACATCTGTAACAACTAAACAGTTCAGTCGAGTTGATATCGCGACAAGTACAACCGTTTAGTCGCGGAAACAATTGTGTGTATGCGCCCGGCCTGATTCGTGCGTTTTCAATAGAAAAAGTAACGTGTGTGTTGACTCTAATAAGAAATTTGAGTAATTTGTGTGAATGCTAGTTTTTTATAATAATAATAAATGTTTATAACCCTTACCACAAAATGAATTCACTTTTAAATTCTGAAGTGTTGTCATTTTTTTTTTTTTTTTCAGATCGCGGCTGAAACGCACGGTCATGTGGGTGCTGATTTGGCTTCTCTCTGTTCAGAAGCTGCGTTACAGCAAATTCGTGAAAAAATGGATCTCATCGATCTCGAAGACGATCAAATCGACGCTGAAGTACTGTCTTCTTTAGCTGTTACAATGGAGAACTTCAGGGTATGTTTTAATCAATATCTATTTAACAGTAGGCTTATATAGGGCGTTTGCATGGCGCGTCTGTCACTAGTGAAAGTACCAATAATTAGATTTTCAGTTTTTTTCTGAAAATAAAAACTAATAGTGTGCGGTTTTATGAGACCACGGTGCAATTGAAACTTTGTGGCCCTAAACGTTTTTAAACCGAAATCGCCGATAGTATATAATTTTGTTTTGTAATTTGAACCCTGATCAGTATGGAGACGAATGTAAGAATCCAGATTTATCGTTGGTCGTCAGTTATTGGTATTTGATGTGCTACTCGACTAAACATTCGTACGATATTAGTTATGAAGACCTGCAATATAGTTATGAACATAACATCGCTACTTTTCGATGAGTATTGGTCTGGTCGATCGCTTCGATCGGACATGACGCTCGACATGTGTAACCGAACGGAAAAAAAGGCTAATAAAGTTTCACTTTAAAACTTGATTTTAATAAATGATTTTTTTCCCTTTTTCAGTATGCTATGACGAAAAGTAGTCCTAGTGCTTTACGTGAAACGGTTGTCGAAGTGCCCAACATCTCATGGGACGATATCGGAGGCTTGCAGAATGTCAAAAAAGAACTTCAAGAACTGGTACAGTATCCAGTTGAACATCCGGACAAATTCCTCAAGTTTGGAATGCAGCCTTCACGGGGTGTTTTGTTTTATGGTCCGCCTGGTTGCGGTAAAACACTTCTTGCTAAAGCTATAGCAAACGAATGTCAAGCCAATTTCATTTCAGTGAAAGGACCAGAACTACTGACGATGTGGTTCGGTGAATCGGAAGCCAATGTCAGAGACATCTTTGACAAGGTTTGTAAACTTTTATACTAATATATAAAATTGTAACAGGACCTCTGTCCGTTGTTATACATCGAAGCAATCGATGCACATATTAAATTTGGAAAAATCCTAAAATCCTGTACGACGCCTATGTCGTACGATAACTCGAGTTACTGTAATTTGTTTTTTTTTTTTTTTTTCATTTTCTTGCGGGTTTTTTTTTTTTGTATAATACTCTAGGACCTAGACGAGAGAACGCGTTTCTAGAATTGTCTGTTTGTACCGGCATTTCTGAACCGATTTTGTGGCCAAACGTAGAGTATAGGATACTTTTTATCCAGTCATGCTTGGATTACGATGAATTACCAGATTAAACACCAAAGATATCCGGGACATTTCTGAGGCGATGGTTGAAAAATGGATTTTTAAAGTTAAATCTTGTGTTTTAAACCATGGTACCCACACTATTTATTTTAGGGGGAAAAGAAAAATTAAAAATTATTGAACTTTAATGTTTTCTTTGCTATTTTTTATATGTATCATCAGATTTTAATTTTATTCATCGGGCTATTTATGATAGAGTTCCCGATATAAACACGAGTGAGTCCATGGACAAAATCAACTGCTTCGTAGTACAGTAAAACTTTGTTATAGGCAAGATCAGCATCTCCTTGCGTGTTATTCTTTGACGAATTGGATTCGATTGCAAAATCTCGGGGCGGTAATGTTGGCGATGCAGGAGGCGCCGCAGACAGGGTTATCAATCAGATCCTTACAGAGATGGACGGTATGGGTGCAAAGAAAAACGTTTTTATCATCGGTGCAACAAACAGACCAGGTATGTTGATTTTTAAAATGGAAATGGAACCCTCAATATGACGTCTAAATATTTAAAATAAATGTTTTTAGTATTTTAATAGGAGACGTGGCGCCCAAATTCTCACAACAAGTTTTTCCGCTCATTTTTAAAATGAATGCTCTGAAGATAGTTGCTTGCTCGCTCGCTTTCCTCGGAGCAAATCGAGCGCGCTCGATCTGCTCCAGATCTTAAAACCGAACGCAGGATAGAGATCTTTCAGAGCATATAAATGTTAAATTCGAACGTATTAGAGCACTCCGATCAATCTGAACGTAAAACCGAACTTACCCCTTGTAATCCAATATACTATTGGTTATTGTGTCTTATAGATATCATCGACCCTGCGATTTTGCGCCCCGGTCGCTTGGATCAACTGATTTACATTCCTCTGCCAGACGAAAAATCTCGCGAAGCGATCTTCAGAGCTAATCTACGCAAATCGCCTGTTGCCAAAGATGTAGATTTAATTTATATTGCTAAAGTAACACACGGATTTTCGGGGGCCGATTTGACTGAGATTTGTCAACGCGCATGCAAACTAGCGATCAGGCAATCGATCGAATCAGAAATCAGACGTGAACGAGAACGGGCGAATAATCAGAATTTGGCTATGGATGTAAGTACAGTTTTTGTTTGATTACATAAACGAAAAGATCACCTGCAGGAGGTTAGACTGAATTGCAGAATTTAAAAACAAAATTACATATTAAAACGAATATTCGAAACAAAATTTCTAAATTTTTAAAAATTTGTATTTTAGATGGATGAAGAAGATCCAGTTCCTGAAATAACTCGAGCTCATTTTGAGGAAGCGATGAGATTTGCACGGCGGTCCGTTTCGGACAATGACATCCGTAAATATGAAATGTTTGCTCAGACTTTACAACAGTCCAGAGGTTTTGGAACCAACTTTAGGTAAATATTGTTATTTCATCAATACTAATCTATCATAATATAAAGTGTCTGTCTGTATGTACGTGATTTACTTGAAAACTGCTGGACTGATTTCAATTTCGCATTCAGTTGTATTAGAGCAGCGTTTCCCAAACTTTTTTTGCCCTAGCCTGGTTATTTTTATGCCTCCCCTTCGTGACCCACTAAAAGATTTTTTAACTGTTCTAGTGTATAAATAAGCAAAATAAAACACATTTGAATGTCCACATAGAAGTATATAATATAATTGAAGCGTTAACTTTCAACAATAATGTAATAATTACATTGTAATTATTATATTAGTTGACTACTATTACTGATGAATAAAAAACAAGCAGACAATTCTGCGACTGTATTTTATTTTCGTGGCTCGGTGCCGGGTCACGACCGACCAAGTGGGAAACGCTGTATTAGAGTATTATCCTAGAAGTGCTCTAGGCTCTATTATCCCCATTCTAATTCATTTTTCTAAAAATGATTACATTTTTTAATAGATTCCCGAATCAATCTGCAGCGAATTCAACGCCAGGCGGAACTAGCGGAGAACCGCCCAACTTCCAAGAAGACGGAGATGATGATCTTTATAGTTAAATATTTTAATTATTGTATCCAGATATAACTTTGTACTTTTTTGAAATAGAGATGTAGCAGCAACTTCTCTAAAATAAACAATTATTGGAAAATGTACATTTTAAAAGATGATCGTGTAAAGTGATACTTTAGACATAGTTTATAATTGAAGTCAATTATCAGAAAGTTCAATTTCCCGATTTTTTTTCTCACCAATCAGAAGCGGAATTTGGCGAGTGTTTAAAGAAACTTCTGTTTATTGAGTCACTGAGGTAAAATATATAGAGGACACATATGGTATACAACTGCTTATACAAAATTGAAGCCAAGTTTGACGTCACAGTGCCGAGTAAACATGGCGGCAAAACACGGGACGGGTTGGGAATATTATTCTTCTTTTCACATATTATAAAATGAGAGCCGAGTTACTATGGCAAGTGGATTCACTTTTAAATGCTTATAATCCCACTATATCTTTTACCTCAGTGATTGGTATTTGACGTTACGATATCTGGTGGCAGAAAATGAATATATAGCGAAATGTGCTTGCCACGCCTCCATGTCAAATTCCAACAGAAGTTTTAAAAAAGCAGGTTATCACCATAAAGAAGGGATTATTAATACAGAACTGGGGAAACGGAAATTTTGATAACTCCAGGAAATAACCATGTTCCATGTTGAAGTGCTGTCCAATAAATTAATCTCACATCAATTTTTAGCGACTGGACTCATGTGGCTGCTGACGGTTATCTCACTTAACAGGTACACGAAATTAATAGCATTTTGTATCTTTCAAAAAGTTCAAATAATTGATTAGATTCAAAATCCTATAATTTATAGAAAAACCACAAATTTTAAATATTTTGTTTTTATTCCATAATCTGAATTACAATTTAAAAAGGTGTAATAAGAACAAACTATAAAATGTTATTTACATAAATATTATTTAATTCAAAGCATGAAAAGTTTATTGCAATATAAAATAGTTCGCACCCACCATGTTATGCACATTAAAAATAAAGAAGTAGATATAAAATACAGCCATGCCTTATCACTGACTCTTCAGTTCTTTGCCAATGCTGTAGGAAACAATCTTATTCCAGTCTATTTTGGTGCGAGTGACGGGCAATTGCCTACGCAATGCTTTAAAAGTAGTTTCAGACATTGTTTGATAGTTTTCTGAAATAGCAGTTTGATAATGGTTTTCAGCCTCTTCTACTATGCGAACTAACTCCCGTGCAGTGGCTGCTTCACTGCTAACTGTTACAGTTTCTTTGATGTCTTTAGAACTGACCAACTGTACGTTTCCGTCTTCGTAATAATGTACTTGAACTTTTAGAACTCCTTTAAGTTCAGCGACTGCGCCTCCAGTCAAAATTAATGACCACTGAGATCGCCATCTTCCATTCCAATAGTTTTTGGGTTGAAATTGATGGTCTTCAATACAAGCATGCAAAATTACAGTTCCTTCAGGTTGGCTTTTTCCTACAACACTGCAAACACCTTGTTTATAGTGAGTTTGAGTGTAATTCGTAAATTCCAGTTCCAATGCTGCTCTCCAAGGCTCAGCAACTGGATCTGGATCGAAAAATTGAAAATCCGATGCTTCTTTTCTGAGATGATCGTATTTAAAAGATTGTTTTGTACGTGCATCAAAAAAACGACCTCCTCCTAAATCATTGTGCTCTGTTATTAGTACTGTAAAATCGTTTCCTTCTAATTTTACCGGAGTTAATTGATCTTTGTTGTATTGCGAGAATGCATTACTTGCACCCTCACGCAATAAATTATCATTGTTCAGCAACACCCGGACATCGTTGAATACTTCATTAAATTCGCCCGGTGGTGAATGCAGAATAAAATCAGACACAATTCGCACTTTCTCTTGATCAGTAATTAAATCATCGCCTTCAGTAGCCATGTTCTTGTTTTAGATGATTACTTGTCAGCAATGAGTGCAATCGTGACATCACTAGAGTCAAATCATCAAAATACGTTTGTACTTTCCAATTATTGTTTTATCAAAAAAAATCGGTAGCGCTTAAACTAAGGAGGATAAAATTTAAAGGGATACGAAATTCTTCAACCACCTTGTTTCTCGGCAAAGTTGCAAACGCGTATTTTGAGCCAGCGGCAAATGATGGGTGTGACGGCAGTGATTTAAGATTTTCTATACAAGAAAAAATCACTGGCACACTGCATAATATTATATCCCTTGAACTACCAATAATGTAGACAGAGCGTATGGTCAATTTGTAGCCAACATCTATGTGTAAATTCACATAACGCAATGAAGGGTCCATATAAAATGGAAGGGCCTAAGCTCAAAATCATTGTTTTGGCACATATAAAATTATGACCTCAGTTGAAAGTCTATAAATTACAATCGTTTATTCATGTTTTGGGTGCCTTAGACTTTTGACGCACTCACTCAAACATTTTCAGCAATGAAACGCGCATGTACATCTGTCTTTTTAAATTCATTTTGTACGTACAACGTATGTGCATGACGAAATAATAGTGTGGACTGTGGACAAGTAATTTTGGTTTATTTTTATTTCCGTGCAATATGGATTAATCTACTTGTGTGTAAAGTTAAAAAAGTATTTTGCCTTAGGAGAATGTCTATTAAAATTGAATTGCTGACATTGAAATTAATCGTGTAGTTATTTAATTAAAAACCCGTTGTGCCGTAATAATTTTTAAATTCCAACTTAGTAATAAAGGCAGTAAAACATCAATGCTTCAAAGCAATCATAAAATAGCTTACTTCCATCTATTTACCGTAGATGTGAATTTCAATCATGGAGGTGAACTAAATGTACTGGTAGCGGGTAGCTTTAACACGCAATCTAAATTTTTTAAGTCTACAGTCTGCGCCTTTTTAGATTTTGAGATTTGCCGAATATGTTTGATAATTGCATGTGTGCTTGTGGTTAATAAGGTAAATTCTTGTTAAACTTCGTGTGGCGTTATTTTTCGGACTTCTGAATATTAAAAAAAAGGTAAATATTAATATTAAAACAATATTATTACCGATGTTACGTGTTTTTCTGTTACTTTTCAATCAATAAATATTTAACTTATAAGTGTCTTAAATAAATATGTAAGTAAAAGCCGGAAAATGAAGGTTTTTCACTGGTGGAAATTACGTTTATAAAATGATTAACGTAAATGCACGGTTAAAGGGAACTTTTTATAGTGTGTTCCAACTGGAAATGCCAATTTTCATTGAGACAATGTCAGTTTGCTGAATATCCGAAATATTTATACTGATGTATAAAAAGTTAAAAAATATGGTTAAGGGTAGTTTTTAGACGTTAAGTGCTGCAAGTTTTGAGTAATGGAAATCTTTCCTTTGATAGTGATGAAACTAATATGAACTCCATTTACTGACATGACAACCAACATGTAAGACGTGGCTTTAGAAAACTAAAACACGTTCTGTGTAAATCACTTGAATATGTTAAATTTCGAAATGTTCATTCCAATGAATATAAAGGGGTTCCATAGGCATAGGGTCAACCTATCGTTTGATCTCCCATAAAATTAATTTACAATTTTGTAGTTTTTGCCGGTACCTACCCATTTTTATTCCCAACTCCTAAAAAATTGACTTTATATTTTTTATACATTGAGTCATAGAATTGCCACACCTTTTCTCATTAATGTATTTCTAAAACTTTATATGCATGTAGAGCTCAAAAACTTTTTTTTTAAGCCCCCAAAGATATGGACTTTATAATTCTTTCAGAACTTCTTTGAGTGTAAATATTGTCATTAGATAACTCAAGTATCAATAAAAGCTTTTTCATTTACCTTATTTTTTTTTAGTATCAATTCTTTGTAACTTCGATGAGTTATGACCTCAGTTATGTTTCTCTGTCTGTTTAAAAGCCTAGTACCCATTTAATTCAAATTTTCAAATTGGCCCGGAATAAGGAGAATTATTGCCTCATACAAAGAGAAATATGAAAATTCTAAAATGCGTTTTTAGAAGAACCGATCAAAAAATACATAGACGATTGAGAAACGACAATTTTTCAAAATATTCGAGCCAGATATCAATATAACGGTTTCAAAATCTTCCTTTTTTATTAAAATTTCTAGGATTTTACCGTTTATCGCTTTATTTGTATTAACTTATGTACATATCGTTAACTTATATTTTCAAAAACACATTTTTGACATTTTAAATTTGTATTTTTCATGTAAACTAACATTTTTCTTTTTATGTTTGCTAAGGGGCACGAATATTAAAGTATTTCTAAAAGGGGTGATATTTAAGTTACACGAGGGGGGAATTAATAGGTTACTTAAATTGAATTGTTTTCATTATGCAATTTGAACAAAACTCTAAAATCTGATAAACATTGAACGATTTAAACAACACGTGACGCAACAGCCCGCGGTGACATCACAGGGGCTTTTGGTAAAACTGCCCATGGTACCTATTGAAAAAAATTGCGCAGAGCTAATTTACAATATTTTGCTCTATACGTCAGTGGCGTAACTATAAATTGGGGGCCCCTGGTACATTTTTATGGTAGGCCCTCTGGCATATTGAACATTAATTTGAGCTCCGACAAAAAGGAACGTTGCTCACCACCCTTCCCTCCTCCTATCTTCATAATTAATATAAGGAAAAATTTGTAAAAATTACGAGATATGTGTAACAGGAAGCATATGAAAGGAACTAAGAGGACAACTTGGTGTAATGGTCAGGGTGCTGACCGTTGGATCAAGCTGTCATGGGTTCGAATCCCACCTCGCTCATGGATATTTTGTGATGTCTTTAGTTTTATTTGATGATATAATTTGATGTAATTAAGAAGCTAATGACCTAATCTGTCGAGCGTCTATAATCTACAATAAATAAAATGGAAGTAATTAAATCCAGTACGCTTTGCAGACATTTGCCGCGGGTTCCCTGAAGCCGGGGGCCCATGGCTTTAATGTTCAAATAAAAAAAAATGATATGCGTGTGAAATCATTATATTTTTCAATTTTCAGTCGAAATGGCGGTGAACGTGTATTCAACAAACGTGACGACTGAAAATTTGTCGCGCCATGACATGTTGGCATGGGTGAACGACTGCCTCTCATCGGGTTTTAGTAAAATTGAAGAATTATGCACGGGAGCAGCTTATTGCCAGTTCATGGATATGCTTTTTCCGGGGTCTGTACCCTTGAAACGCGTCAAATTCAAAACAAACCTGGAACATGAATACATTCAGAATTTTAAAATATTGCAAGCTGCGTTTAAGAAGATGGGAGTTGAAAAGGTATTTTTTTTGTGTATCTATACCAATATAATAAAGCTGAAGAGTTTGTTTGTTTGTGTGTATGTTTGAACAGCGCAATCTCCCGAACTATCAATTCGATACGAACATTTTTTTTTTGTTAGATAACCCGTTTATGTAGGAAGGTTATCGGTTATTCAAGTTTTTTTTAATTCAACCCCAAGGGGGTAAAACAGGAGTGTGGGATTTTTTGATTATACTAATATACTATACTAATATTGTAAACTGTAGGCAAATACGCGAAGCGAGAACAACAGGCGAATTCGCTTTGCAGGGTGGTAATTTCTCGCGAGGGGGAGGGGTATTAAATCATAAATTCTTAGAATCCGGACAGAACCGCTATTAGTAGATATTTTTCAGTTTGTTTTTATTGTTTTACTTTGTAAATAGTTTATGTAAGACAAACTTACTAATTTACGAATAACTACGAAGACTCCGATTGTGATCGTTCTAGAATTCGATTTTGAGTTTTTGGTGAATTCGCACGTTTTCAATTCCCCTGAACCCAAAAAAGTGTTTTTTGTCTTCTGTGGTCCCACCTAAAGTTCAAACCATTGGGCCGATTTTTCTCACATTGTGCATTGCGCATTAAGGACGGTCCTAGCTAGGGTTACCATCTGACAGGCGTTTGCCGCATTTGACAGGCATTTTAAGGTCTAGACAGGCGTGCGGCCGGTGCTGGTCAGAGACAGGCATTTTAAAATTTCGCGCCCTTTCGTGACTTCGTCGCACTTTGAACGTGTGCGTACATATCGATAACGCGCAGGCTACCTACCTACAGCTTTTTCATTTTAGACAGGCATTTTTCTGAAAAATCAGGCATTCCAGGCAGCCTAGACAGGCATCCCTCCGCTTATGTATGGTAACCCTAGTCCTAGCTCAAATGTGGGAGAAGTGCCCCCCCTAAAAACGTAAAAAAACTGAAAAACTCGAAAGCAGCTTCAACAATTTTGATTAAATTTTACACATTTCGATTTCAGTTTATGACTACTAAATAATCAACAATAATTGAAGAAAAATAAGGATTCAATTTTTCCATTCAACCTTTGAATGAATTTTCGCGTTTGCAATATTATAGTGGTTTAATAACACCGCCTGTTAAATGCTCATCTAGACGGCCGTGCTTAGTAATTTTACTGACAGTAGAAAGCAAGAGTGTTACTTAGATAGGGGATTTGACATGGAGGCGTGACCTTATCGGGAAACGACATTTCGCTATGCTTTAATTTTCTGCCACCAGATGTCAGCTGATTTGATATTGAGGTGCTAACCTAATCGCGGAACCACATTTTGCTATACTTTCATTTTTTGCAATCAGATGTCATAGCGTCAAATGTCAAATCCCCTAAATTTTTCGCATGCATAAATCGTTTGTCAGTGTCAATCATCGAGCATGAACAACTAAAAAAAAATAATAATAATAAAACTGGTCGCAGCGCAAAGCCCCGCTGACAACATAGTGTATTATAGTATTTTTTGGACGCTAATGACCTCAGTTATTGAGCATCTATCATCTACAATCCCTGTGTGTTGTCTATCTTATGATATTTTATTACATCTTTGTGAACGTCACAATTAGGGAATGCAATCTCGAGCCGAGATTGGCAATTCGAGATCTCGCTAGATCTCAACAATATCGAGATTTCGTCTACTTTTAAAAAGAACGTATTATTTTGTATCTAAAATACTTAAACTTAATGAAAACTACTTACTTGGGACAGTGTGACTGTGTCACTGTGTACGTGTGTGATTTATTGCGTAGTGCAGTCGAACGAGATTGCCTGCCCACGAGATTAAATCTCGAAAAATGGCTCGAGATCTCGCAAGATCGAGATTGCATTCCTTAGTCACAATCGACTAAATCTACTACGCACCCACGACACCCGCACTGCTGTTTTTTTTTTGCCATATCCATTATCCACTATAAAATAGTGTAAACTGTAAAGTGACTTTTGGCAGGCCGCTTTCCCACACTACTGTGGGGAAGTAAATCATTTCCATAGTGATTTTTTATGTTTATTCGCCCTGATCTGCCCGCTATTACCTACTGACAGCTACTCTCGGCCTATTAAGAAGTGAAGTTTGCTACGCAAATGATATGTTAAAAATTTTGAAAATACTATGAAAACGAAGTGAAAAGCAGCTATTTTATAGTGGGTATGGCAAAAAATGCCATATATATATCTCGTGCGTAATGATATTATGACTCGCGTTACTGTTAAAACTCGCTATCGCTCGTTTTAACATACTGTCGCTACTCGTCAGTAATACACCTCATTACGCCACTAGATATCTATTTTCTTTTTTGTACCGACTTTTTGTGTCGAATTTTATAGCCGATGCACTATTTTGTGTTAGCAGGATTTGTCACTGCGATCCCGTGTTTTATAGAGATAGGTAGAACTAGAATTTTTGCTTTTTAAATATACAAAACAACTAAATAAATTGCGCGCTACAGGCGAAGGGCGAAGTCTGCTTTTTGAAGTGAAAACTTCCATAGGCGCGTTAGGCACTATTTTCCTGGGTAGTTAAAAAAGGGAACCGTTCGCAAAAATGTGACGCGGCTGCCATAGCTATATCATAAAAACGGTACGCAGTACACTTGCATTCATAGCGCAATTGGTAACGTTTTTACGTTCTATGCATAGGAACCTGGGTTCGAGACTTGAAGGCAGCGTAAAATTTTTGGCGTTTTTTTTCCAAAATTCTACATGATGTTTATTTATATATTTTTTTATTTTTGTTATATACTTTCTTTGACAATAATTATAATTTTTTTGAAACCAAGGTTGGAATTAATTAAAAATACAATTTTAGTATTTTTTTAGTAATAAATTATTTTTAGTTCATAAATGCGCTATAATAGATGACACCAAAAATTAGAAAATTTGAAGTTTTCACTTCTGTCGTGGGGTCATAAGCATACACCCATTTTTTTTATTCACTGTTTTTCCGTAAATATTCGCGTGAAACTTGCAAAAAATACCTGGAAAATCTAAAAAAAGACCGTGAAAAAGCGGACAATTTCATCGGCCGTATTTGGTGGACACTGATGATAACAGTGAAATCTGAATAATTAGTGTGGGACCTTCCCCCATTTTGAGCACCTCTGCTCTAGCGCACAAACCGATTTCCGGACCGCCCAAAGTAGAAATTTTAATTAGTGTTAAATATTGTAGGTGATTCCCGTAGATAAGTTGATTAAGGGTCGTTTTCAAGACAATTTTGAATTTTTGCAATGGTTCAAAAAGTTTTTTGACGCTAATTATGACGGACGGGAATATGACGCATTTGAAGCTCGTTGCGGGATTCCATTGGGCGCAGGAGCTTGCGAACATGCTAGTGTCAATTCCTATATTGCTCATAAAATACCAAGTCAACCCCGTCAGCAGGGTAATTATATAACAAAAAAAATATTACTGTTTTGTACAGTGAAGCATGCTACAATTTGTTAAATTCAAAATCTTTTTTATTTTTGTAGAATAGCAGCCTGTATGCAATGTTCTAGTAAATTTTTGAAAATGTTAGAATCCTAATTATTTAAATATTTGTACATGCATTAAATTTTATAAAGGGTATATTCAAAGGAAATAAAAATTAATAAACAAACACTTGAAAAATTCTACACATTTATTCATCTCAACGATCGTTTCGAGTTCCTAACCCATCATCAGGAGTTTACATTAAAACTTTTTAATGTAAACTCCTGATGATGGGTTAGGAACCCGAAACGATTGTTGAGATGAATAAATGACAAATGTGTAGAATTTTTCAAGTGTTTGTTTATTAATTTTTATTCAATCATGTTCTACCAAGTGCCTAGCGATAATTCTATAGAATTTATATTCAAAGGAAATAATTACAAGGATCGAAACAGCGTTTGCAACCAGTATGATTCACACGCTTTGCAATAGCTATGTTACGTTCCGAGTAATTGCGTAGTATTATTTTTCACAACAACTCTATTGACAATTCGATTTGAGGTACCTGCCATTTGGGCGCGCAAGAAAGCCTCAAAAATATTTGATCTTTCAGATTCATGTGAATTTATGTGGGATTATGTCTGTCATTTTGACGTTTTCGAATATTATATTAAATAAATTTATTCTGTACCCACTAGGTACTATGGATTGCCCACAGAGCGAGGTGATTAGTATATAGCTGGTGCCCCTAGCGGTCAAGTTTGGCAGTACCCATCTCCATTCTCGGACTGTTTGAATTTGATTCTAGCAATTCTAGCCTCTCAGTACTGCTAGAAGCCTAGAAAAACAGTTTGAAGCGTCCGAGAATTTGACCAACAAACACGCAGTTGTGTACGAAGAGTTCTGTATTGCTGACAGACGCTTTGGGAGTTCAGAACTTACCAACAAACACACATTATGTAGAGTAGTATCGTTTAGAGAAGATAGTAGCGTCATTTCTGCGAACAAGTGAGTTTCGGGCCGGACAGATCTATGCTTTCTAACAAGGGGTGATCAGTGTGTCTCGGCTGGCGACGAACAACTAAATGACCATATTCATACGACTACCCCTTGTTAGAAAACTTAGAACCGTCCAACCCGAAACTCGTTTGGCGCAGAAATGACGCTATTATCTTGTCTAAACGATACTGCTCTAGTTGTCATCGTATTCGAGTTTGAATGTTTAGACTTTAGATCATGTTTAGATAGATAGATTGTATATTATAGACGCTCGACAACTGGGGTTATCAGCGTCTATAATCTGAATGTTTACACATGTTTGAGAGTATCTAATATGCCCTTATAAAATGAATGCATGCAATTTTCAAATTTATTTACAAATAGATTTTTGATCACAATTGTTAATTCACTTAAGCATGAGCAATTTTTTTCACAGTTTCTTTCTATTGCAAAATTATGCACAGACTATTTTTGTTGGCTATTTTAGTGTTATAAATCAAATTGTTAATTTGTAGCCCATTTTGAAAAAAAAGGTAATAATGAAAAATTCATAACACTGAGTACGGACTTAGATGTTTGATTAACTATTTTGTGAACAGTAGATGTTCCCTCCGTGTTAAGCATAAACCCATTCACCAGCATGTGATGCAAATTGACATTCCATTTTGATCACATCAGCTGTGAGTATAATAGGACTAGATGTAAGAATAATTAGTATTTCTGTTAACAGTAGACATCGTTCCCTCCGTGTTTAGCGTAGATCTACTCACCTACATGTCATGCAAACTGACATCCCATTTTGATCACATCAGCTGTAAGTATAGGACTGTAGAAGTAGGATTTGTGAAGGCTCGGCGCATGCGAGTCTCGGTTACTTATTATTCCAAAATAAGAATAAAACAACATATTAGGGTTTTTTTCACGTTTTCTTATAATTTCCTGCATTTATTAATCTGAACCACCCCTAATACACTAAGAGTGTTTTTTTTTTTTCGAAGAAACCATTGATATAAATCATTCGGCCTAAATTCAAAGAATGTTCATGCCAAATTTAGTTAAAATTGATCTACGCATTTGACTATAATCGCGGAACAAACACTCGGACTCAAATAGAGAACCATATGCCGAGTGGTCGAGTTAGAACTGGACCGGGTTTGAGAACAGCCGAGCGTGTAGCAACGCCGTTATTTATATCGCGTTTTCATGGCTCCCCTATTACAATTGCCCCAGTTCCGAGGTTCTAATCTGAGAAGTGGTAAAAGCATCAATGCGATTTTCGATTTATTATTAAAAAAATAATATATTGAAAATATGATTTGCTTCTAAGTACTAGGCCCAGATAACCCTAGCTGTTGATGACCTTCAAAAAAACGGGACGTCACTCGCTCAGTCAATAAGACATACAGAGTTGAACGAAATCAGGTCGATATAGGGTTGGACTTACATAGAAAACATATTTGCGGATAGTGAATCACTTACTGTACGTGCAAATAATTCGATTTGTAGATATTGAAATTGAATACCAACCGAAAAAATGAACTGAGAATTGCCCATTTTTAGCGAGCCCATCCAAAGGCCTTCATAATATTATGAAGCTTCGACTAGTGTAGTTTTTTTACCTGCCCCCTGTTGGCACTCTATTCGCGAAACATGACTCAGTTCAAATCGCGAGCGAAATCTATTGCTGCACTGCCACCATCTAATTTCTCAACATTTAATACTGGCCTGCATTCTTTGCCAATCAAAATTGTGTTTGATTAGTTAATACGAAGGGTAAGGCGCTGGTCTCTCTGAACAGTCGTTGCCGGTCGTAGACGACCGACGCAGACAAATCGCGCGCGACGTACGTATGGTATATGGGAAATACACAGGGCTGGTCCGTCTAGCCGATCGCATGCAACGTTCATTTCGACCAGCGAAAGTCAGCCGCTGCACGCGTTGGTCGCTATCATTTCGGAGCATAACGACGTGTAGACGCGTGACGTGTGGTTGTATAAACAATGGTTTTTACTAAATAAAATGACAAGATGCTGATCGAACTACTCCAAAGCAATTCGGTTTTTTATGATGCGTGACATACTAATAATAAAAATTAATAATAATTGTGGAACGTTCCTTCATCGTCTCTTTTTTGGAACATTTCATGTGTTTATTGTCTTTTTTTTTTTGACAAAATCATCACTTCATCGACGTCTTCTTTCTCCAAAAGTAAAAAAGTTCATATTTTTTATTCATTTTGAGTGCGGAGAAGCCTATGATAAGTGAAGCGCGCGTGGCAGACTGACGAGACTGCCAATTCAGAGAGACCATACGCGCGCCACTGACGACGTGTAACTCACAATTCGTGACGACACTGCACGTCGTCGGTCGCGTGCGGCAGTTCAGAGAGACCATAGCCTAAGGGGCGTCATATTTTTCCCTTCGCATGGCCATGTTTGAAGGCATAGATTATGAAGTGATGTAAGAATCATAACTTATGAAAGCTACGATTTGCGTCAATTATGACAGGTTTTTTCGTGGTGAAATTTTCGTATCATTTTTTTTTTACTTTTAAATTAGAAAAAAATCGTGTGATCACAATAGCATGTGACGTGAAATGTCATTAAAAAAGTGTAAAAAAATGGTACATAGTTTATTTAGGCACAATGCAATTTTTTTAACAGTATTTTTCTTAGTTTTTAAATATTATGGTAAATAGTAAACTCGGCGTTACGAGTAAAAACGTTTTTTAGCAGGAGAGGCTTATGTAAATATTTAAAAAATTTATTTTTGAGCTTATTTAATGTTATAGGTGTCATTTTGTTCAGAATTTACTGCTCTATTAATATAGGACAAAATTACATGCATCTTTCTCATTCCTTACTAAAATAAACGATTTTTAGGGTTCCGTACCAGAAAGAAACCCTATTGTTGTGCCAACAATGCCTGTCTTATTTAAGGGGTCGCGCGCCCATACATGCAAACGGCGGGCAAAAAAAATTTTTTTTTACCTAATCTTGTGGGGTGACGTCAAAAAGGGCCTTTTGAGAAGATTATGATTGTGTATTTATTTTTATTTATTTTATCAAAATTGTAGGTTTTAGAGACCGTCAAAGTTGCAATTTTTAAACCTATTTTGTTACCAGGTCTATCTTAACAACGCCATTACCTATAAAGTTGTAATTCACGTCAAGTATCACTCATATCCTCTATTTAATCAACAAATACTAAAAACAGAAAAAAAGAAACATTCTTTTGTACTTGTTCTTGTGGGGTATCGTAGAAAAGAGCCTTTTGAGTAGATTATGAATGTGTTTTTATTTTATTTACTTTATCAAAATTGTAAGTTTAGCATAACTTACATAGTACGGAACCCTACTATTTGCGTGGCTCGACACGCATTTGGCCGTTTATTTAATTTGCTTCCATCTTATTCATGTTAGGCAAGGGTAGTATCGATATTGTACTGGGAGATATTTGTTTTTTAATTTTTATTGTTATTTTATTTTTGTTTTTCTTTCGTTCTATAGATCGTACCAATTGACAAACTAGTAAAAGGAAGATTTCAAGACAACTTCGAATTTTTACAATGGTTCAAAAAATTCTTCGACGCAAACTATCAAGGCTGTTCTGATTATGAACCTCTTACTGCACGCGGGGGAGTAGCGCTAGGTATCGGTGGCTCAAATGCACCTCGTGGCGGTGGACATATGATTCATCGTCCAGCTCCACGCGTTGAACCTGTAACGAAATCTGCGGCCAGAGCCAGTAATTTTTATTTTTTAAATTTATTATTTAATTTATTTTTAGTTATAATGCAGGTAGATTTTAGTTACAATAAGAAAACTAAGTGCTTTAAAAATGTATCTATAATGATTGAAGTTATTTGAAAGCGAATAGGGACCGATTCATCTCAAAAAAAGAACTTGAACCGGAGGTGGGACAAAATGTACCAAATCAGCTACCACGGTTGCTAAAGCCGATCCTAACTACAACGGCCCACATTTTTTCAAATTTTGATATGAAGGGGATTTACATTTATGAAACTATATCTGGAAGTTTTTGCTGTGTTTTGATTAGTTAATATTTATAACTTACACCGGTGTACCGGTAAAAATAATCCGTACTTCGAGAAAATTATCTACGGGAAACTTAATGGTATGAGGGGTCGATTCGACGCACCCTCGAGTCATCGTTAAACTAAAAATTAAATGTCACCCAACATTTTTTTGGGTTTTTTTGAAAGAAAATGTGAAAATTAAAAATATTTAAAAGTTGAAAAAAAAGTGAAAATGCGATTGACATGATTTGATCGAAGCTGAGGGGGAGGGGGGCGAACTTGCTTAGATCAAGGATATTCTCCTATTTAAATTAAGTCCTTCACACCCTACAATACCAATTTTTAAAATGGATGCTTCCTTAAAACCTGACAGTTTTTATTCAGTATCTTCTTTGAACGACATTAGTACATTTTATAACGCGTTAAAATTTTTGAGAAATAAAATAAAATGTAGATATGAAAATTGACTGTTTTTTTTTGCACGAAGACTTTTAAATGTATTTTGAAGCTTTTTTCTGAAAATTGTCAGTATCGTAGGATTTTGCATGATTAGATACCGAATTTTTTTTAACCTATTTTGCAAAATTTGAATATTGTAAATTGATATTTTTTTATCGATTTTAAAAACCTTTTTTTTTTGTTTTAGTTGCTAAAGTTCCTCCATCGCGTCCACAACTTAAGCCTTTGAGTAATACCAACAGAGCCGGTGATGGAACTAAAGTTGAAGAACTTACTTCACAGGTCAGTTTTATGATTATTTTTGTCAAGTATAATCAAATTCGAAACAGAAATGTGGTAATAAGCGCTCTTTTTTTAACACGTTGACTATGCTTCTTACCTCCATTATTTATACACGGGGTTCATTTTTATAAAATATAAATTCTGTACAGTATCCGTAATTTTCTTACAATTTGTGTTATAATAACGTTGCAAGTATCTTTTTGTTACAAAGTATTGTTAGATTACAAATATGACAAAATTATTTTTCCTACCTCCCATAACAAAACCAACATTACAGCTGTCTTATGTCTAGTTTATGCAACCGTCACTTTAGTAATTAAAATATGCTTCGTCACTTGACCCCAGAGACAAGAACCGTACAAAACTTATGTTTTAGAAAAATAGCTCCTGTCGTCAACGTGTTAATAAACTAGACATAGAGAACTGGACAGCGCACACTGCATCGAAAAGTGGTCGACAAGAGTGAGTGAGATGGGGCGCGTGACGGTTAGTTTGTATATCTTTTCTACATAGTGTCCTTATATAGTAGCTGGCCGTCACACGCTCTGTCTCTTTTCCATTTTTGATGGCCACTTTTAATACATTCTTTTACTAATGTGAAAGCTTATTAAATCTCTAGTTAGTAAGATTTCAAAAACGAAAAAATATACAATGTTGAATATATGGTATTAATTCTTCAAAAATTGGTAATTTTCCGATTTAATGTTGCCAGATTGAAATAGAAAAAGTTCTATGACTCAGGTATTAATTAAGAATGGATATCTCATATCTTAGATTCACCCATGACATTAGCATTCGTATGTGAGAAGGTTCCTATCTAACAGTACCTTAATTTTAAAATCAGCTCTCGCAATATGTGAAATATCAGTTTCAATTTGCTTTATAATTGAAATCAGTGGCGGCTCCTCCATTAGGTCAATTGGTCAATGACCTCCCTGGAAATGTAAAATGAAAAAAAGAAAAAAAACATTTAGAATTTAGAAAATAAAATTTTAAAAAATATTAAAAACTTAAAACCAAATAAATATTCTGTTTCAACAAATGCAGAATACTAATAAGTAATAGTATACCTAATTCTTAAGTTCTGTATCAAATACAATTCTGTATCAAAATAAAGAATCACGCTGTGGGTCAAATAAAAATTTGCCCTCATGTACAGAGATATGGCTATCGAATCGGAACTAATCGGACGCTACGCTACACGACGTACACAGCTATGATCTGTTCATCGTACATCATCGTTTCGGTCAACAGCCGTATGTCGTCAGACGCTGTGACGTATGAATGGTTAATATTTTTTACCCACTCTACAAATTCCTGGCACGTTCATATTATATTATTATTGTTAACGGTTAAACAATTAGAAATTTATTATTAACTAATGTAAAAATGTTTGTTGTGCAAACTATTAAAAATCTGAAAATTAATAATGGTTTAAATTATGATAAACGTTTAGAGTTTAAAAAATATGGTCGCCCACGACCATCACTTAAAATAATACAAACCAGTAAGGACAAAAACAAAGATTCAATGTACGATATATCTGAATGGATTTGTGGGTGTGAAGTGACCAATTCATTTTATTGTTTCATTTGTTTACTTTTTTCAAATTCAAATGACTCGCTATGGTGCAAGAACGGTCTAATAGACTTAAAACATTTAAAAGAAAAAGTAAAGAAGCATGCTTCATCCGCAGATCATATGAATAGTGCTATTGGTTATGGTACGCTCGGTTGTGTTGACATTCAGTTACAGTTGAGCAGTGCTTACCGAAATAAAATTAAAGAATATAATGAAAATGTGAATAAAAACAGATATGTCTTAAATAAAATAATCGACTGCATAAAGTTTTGCGGCGCCTTCGAGTTAGCTCTACGAGGACACGACGAAACCGAGTCATCCGGCATATTTCGGGGGCTGAAAATTTTGTTTCCGAGTTAGATTCCATTTTTACAGCTCATTTGGACCAAAGTATTGTATTTAAAGGTACTTCTATTTTAAGCATTGAAAAGTCGTTTATCAAAGATATTAAAAACTTTAATGAACTTGTAATCGATCATTTTGCCAACAGCAAGGATAGACGAATTCATCTAAAATATAAATCACTTTAATTAATGTAAGTACTCACTACGCTTTTTTGATATTAGGTACTTTATATTTTGTTTTGTTTTTTTGTTTTTTTTTTTTTGGTATAAAATTGACCTCCTGACCTAAAGGAACACGAGCCGCCACTGATTGAAACAATTGATTATTTGATCGTGTCACTGTAGAGTAAATGATAACTCAGCCGCCGCAATAGTGGAAGATTCGGGTTTGAGTCCCGATGGTGACAGGTTTAAAATGAATTTTTCTCGTGTTGCATCGTAATGTTACGTCATTCGATGGGTGTTCCTAACACTAGTGTTAATCGTATGAACATTTAACTGTTATATATAATACTGTTTTTGATTTCAGCTTGTGGATATGAAATTGACAGTTGATGGCTTAGAAAAAGAAAGAGATTTCTATTTTGGTAAATTACGAGATATCGAAGTTATGTGTCAAGAAAATGACAACGAAAGTAATCCAATCGTGCAAAAAATTCTCGATGTTCTATACGCAACTGAGGTGAGTAAAGAGCTCTCTTTTTACCTGACTACTAAAAAAAGGAGGGTTGTCTGCGGCGATGCTAGTACATTTGTACCTACCACGGACGGAGATCATTTTTCGTTACTGAATAAAAAATTAAAATTGTGTTTTAAAGACCACCAACAGCTAAGGTTATTTGGGCCTAGCACCAATTCATATTTTCAATTCATTATTTTTTTTTAATAATAAATTGAAAATCCAATTGACTCTTTTACCAGCTCTCGGGCTAGAACCCGGGAACTGTGGACTAGTAATAGAGGAACCAGTACTGAATAGTTGTCGTATGACAGTGAAATAGTAGATTGTACATCTAGATGTGTAATGGACTATATTATGACGAGTGATGACAGTATGTAAAAAAAAGCGATAGCGAGTTTTTAGTCACACGAGTCGTAATACTAATACACACGAGATATATATGGTATTTTTTGCCATACCCACTTCAAAATGCCTACGTTTCACTCAATTTTCAAAAAATGTTGACAGTTAATTTGCGTTGCCATCTTTACTTCTATAGTATGCCGTGAAGTTCGTGAGTATTAACTCTGATATCATAGTATAATGAATGAATTGTGAATTATAGACGCTGGACAACAGAGGTCATTAGCGTCTGTAAAGATACAAAGTGTAAACAAAACAATATCGTAGTATAATATCATGGTGGAAATATTACATGGTGTGCACATTAGGCAGGTTTCTCTCTCTAAAAATCGTTTCAAAGTGCAAATAATACTCAGGGCTGACAACTTCAAGACAAACAATCGTTTTACGTTAAAATATTGGTGTGCCTTAGCCGTTCGTCCTTGTTGCACTCACTCAAATCGACTCGCTATCTCTTTCAAATTTCAATTTGGAAAATCGTAACTACGGATACAATTTGTGGCGCCATATATTTTGACTTAAAATATTTTATTTATATAACTGACGGAAATCATATTTTGTTAAAAGCAATTTGTGTGAAAAATTAAGATGAGGTGCATAGTGGCGTGTTGTGACAACAACCGCAAAAGCGGAAAACATATACCTACCTAAAGACTCTATTAGTTTTTTCAAATTACCGGAAAATGTAATAATGTGCGTAGGGATTTGGGATTTGATTAAAAAGGACTTCTCGAGATTTGGAACCCCCCCCAGGATCAAAGGCCTGGGGCGAGCCGCCCCCTCCGCCCCCCACCCCTTAGTCCGCCACTGCGTGTGCTGCATACTGATTAATCATCAAAAACTTCCTTATTTGCCCCACTACCACTTCCTAATTAAGATTCCTTAAAATCTATTTATTTTTATAATTTTTTGATAACCTAACTTCTGTTGCCGTTCGTTATTTCAATTTGACACAATATGTCAAATTATTGGTTCTGAAAACTAAAATGTAAAAATCATCAAGCATTTTAGGAATTTTTATGAGTTGGCACACCTGAGTATTATTTTACAGAATTGTGCAAGAGAGAAACGATTTTTAGAGAGAGAAACTTACCTGATGAGCTCACCATGTAATATTTCCACCATGGTATACTACTGTCTACTAGAGGTAGGAAGGTGGGATAGGCTGGGTACTGGGTAGGGAAGGTACATAAAAAACATACTACTTTTTGTTTGTTAGTAATATTTTATGTATTTTTAACACGCTTTTATTAGCTTCACTTGTATGTTTGCTTGTCAGTTTGTAACCGACTTCTTTGAACTTGATTTTGACCAACTTTGAACGGTCAGATTTAGTTTAAACGTTGTCGACTTATCAAGGATCGACGACAATACAATAATTCAATAAGTTTGTCCCATTATCCTGACCAGGATCTCCAGGACTAAAAAAAAAAAGCAAAAAAACTTCAGATTGAACTGAAACTTTGCACACTTATCAAGGACCGATGACAATACAATAATTCCATAAGTTTGTCCCATTATCCTGTCCCATTATCCAGGACTAAAAAGCAAAAATAAATTATAATTTAAAAAAACTAAAAAACACGCTTTAATGAACTAAAAAGTAAAAAATAATTAATTTTATTGTAAAAAAGCGTGGGGTAGTATGAAAATATGATACAAAGCACCCCACGCTTTTTTACAATAA
Organism: Mongoloraphidia duomilia; assembly: GCA_039654895.1. Lineage (NCBI taxonomy): Eukaryota > Metazoa > Arthropoda > Insecta > Raphidioptera > Raphidiidae > Mongoloraphidia > Mongoloraphidia duomilia. The sequence goes on along the minus strand of CM077516.1, from coordinate 38,367,097 downwards.
AATTAATTATTTTTTACTTTTTAGTTCATTAAAGCGTGTTTTTTAGTTTTTTTAAATTATAATTTATTTAGAATCTAAGTAACGGTTAACAGACTTATGTTAATGGAAAAATAACACAACGGCTCATAGGACAGAAAATAATGCTGAAAAAGAAAATCATGTCAATAAATTAAAATTGTTTTTAGTATAAGAAGTTGTTATTATTTCGGGCGTGAATAATATTGTTTTAATATTTATGATTATAGGAAGGATTTGCGCCGCCAGAGGACGCGGATGTTCCGCCACCGCCTGAGGATGAAGAATATTGAGAATTTAAATAATACATCTCTACTCTAAAAGAAACGAACTATACTGGATAACATCGGTAGACCATTTTTGCTTCTTTCGCTGTTTACTACTGAAATCATATTATAATTATGTTTGTCTCAGCTGCTGGCAGTGTGCTGCTGCGTGTATTATTAAAATTATTTTTAAATTGTCCAATTCATTTGTCTTGGAAGTTACGTATCATTATATTGAAGTGTTTATTATTAAATTAAAAAAAGAATGTTACTTGACTTCAAAATTGAAAAGTCCTTTCTAGTATTTAACACTTTTGAGTGCTTAATCCATGGAGGATAAGAGACAAATGAGACTAATCTCCATGAATTCGCCATTGTCTAAAAAATGAGAAAAATAAGGGTTCCTATAAGACCCAAAGTGGAGTGGATAACAGGGCGATTTGATTATAGCTTTTTCTTTGCAAACTGAATTAATAATTAATCGATCAAATCCTTTGAATTCTTCTTAAATATTATTTGGTTTCACCTTTTAATAATAGAATTATTGCAAATGTACATGTAAACACAGGTCTGACAGTATAAAGACTGACAGTAAACGAAATCAATTTGCCGTGGATTCATTCATATGAGACTCGGGGCCTCATAGTTACAGCGCCGCATTTAGAACTTTTACGACCCCTTACCGTAATCGGTTTTTGGGACGCGGCTTGCCGAGATCAGTCTCCTTTATCTTTATCCTCCATGGCTTATTCTGTCAATTGAAAACATGCTGAAACGTTTGAAGACTTCAGACCCTGCCAATTGGTAAGTTTCAACGTGTATAACTGCAAAAGTCTTGCCAATTTACAGACCGAATGTCAGTCATTTATTATTGCTAGGTACATACTTCTAGATCTGAAAATATCCGCTAGATCGCAGATGTGTGCGCGACTAACTGAGCTAGCTGACGTAAATTACCTAGACCAGTTTGTTACGCCCTATTTTTATCTTTTCACCTGAATACAGGCTGATCTCCCTTCTGGCCTTTGAGGGCCGGATCTGACCCGCAGGCAAGTAATTGCTGATTGCAGACCTAGACCACTGATGAGCCGTTTATTTATTTTTCAAAAAAATTACTGATTTTAAGAATTTCTTTCATAAGTTTTCTGGTGAATATCTTGATCAATATGCTGCTGGAAAGGAGAAAATCCAAGATTTTAAACAACGTAAGTAGTTTTTTCTAACCTTTCCGTTTGTTCCGGACGTCTACAGCTTTTGTTCCGAAAAAATAAAAAAGTTGGCAAAAATTGGTGCCCAACCACTAGTATATGTACACTACTGGACAAAAGTAAAGCGCGTTAATGACGACGCGTCTATAATTTACAAAAGTAAAGCGATAAAGTTCAATAATCAGATTGTACGGACAAATAATAATATTTTGATTATGTCAATCGTTTGTTTTCCATTTGTTCCGGATGTCTACAAATCTCTCCCCCTGCGTAGCTTCCTATTAGTGAAAGAATTTTTAGAATAGGTTCAGTAGTTCAGAGATAAGAATTTATGATTTATTACCCCCCGGCAAGAGTTTCTCTCCCTGCCCCCCCGCGAGAATCTCTCCCCCTGCGTAGCTTTCTATTAGTGAAAGAATTTTTAGAATAGGTTCAGTAAGTATAGTTCCAGAGATAAGAATTTATGATTTATTACCCCCCTCCCACCCGCGCGAGAATCAAAATAAAATATTGCCCATATCACTCGGGGATAGTGTAGCTTTCTATTAGTGAAAGAAGTTTTAGAATCGGTTCAGTAGTTCCAGAGATTACTTTTTTCACTCGGGCGAAGCTGGTTTCTTTTTTTAGACAAAAAGTAGCCTATGTCCTTCCTCAGAATGCAATCTATCTCCTTGCCAAATTTTATCTAAATCTGTTCAGCGGTTAAAGGTCGATTTATATTATCCGGTCAGACACGGAGCGGGAACGTAGCGTTAACGTTCCGACAAATACAGTAGGTATTTATACTATCAGACACCAGACGAAATCAATTGTGATAAAGGTGCTTTGTTTCAAAGAATTAAACTTTAGCGGTGCTAGAATTTTTTTAGGGTAGGCCAGTGTTGGGCATGGTGATCTGAAGGTGGGCCAATAACATTTATTCCCAAAATTTCAGTGCTCGATAAAATTTTAATCCAGGTTGCTGTAGAATTTACAAGAAAAATTGTTGAAATTTAGTGTTAAAAACGTATTTAAAAAATAACCCAGAGATTGGGGATTATGCCAGGGTGGACCGTGGCCCACCCTCTAGCGCGTGCCTAACACTCGCTTGACCGGTTTTTTATGCTCTTGTATAGGTACTCACTGAGGTTAAAGCTATAGAGGAAGTATAAGCATTTGAAATTGAAGCCAGTCGCCATTGTAATTCGGTCCTCATTTTATATGTGAGGCGAAGAAGAAGAGAATAATATTCCCAATCCATCCCGTGTTTTGCCGCCATGTTTGATAGGCTCTGTGACGTCAAACCTGGCTTCAATTTTGTATAAGCTGCAGTTGTATACGGTATGCGTCCTCGATAGATTTTACCTCAGTGTGTAATGTGTATATTTAACACTGAAAACTATAATCAAGCGATTTTCAAAGGTCGCTCAGAATTTTTGAAAACCGTAAAAATAGCTTTTTTTTTAATATGGTCTTACTCAACTCAAAATTTCATTTAATATACAGGGTGTCCAAGTTGACGTTGGCTAACATGGGTAACTTTGTTATTAGTGGAGATAGAAAGTCGGTTAAATGGGCAAAGTAGTGCAGAATTATGTGCTCATTAACGTCCCGTCGAAAAAACAATTGAATTTTGACACACTATGGATTTATTTAGAAAATAGTGAAAATTGCCGTTTTTGAAAACTGGCCATAACTTTTTTATTTATGAAGATATCAGAAAATTTCTTTAACCATTTTTTGATAACTTTTTATGATCTTTTCAGTGGCGTAGGTTTAATTTTTTTATATCCACTACATAATGAGATATTGACATGAACTTTGGTTTTTCTTATGGACGCCATTTTGAATTTTAAGATATTCGAATTCTGCTTATTTTTCTGATTAATTGGGTGTATCACATGCCACATTTAAAAAAAATGCAATTAACGTCCCATATTAGAGGCACTATAAAAACAACTGACAGTCAAATTATATTTCAGTTCTGCCAAACTACGATTTATTATTAATTTTACACTTAAAATGTTCGCACTACTTAATTATAACTTGATTGTCAGTTGTTTTTAATGTCTCTTATATGGGACGTTCATTGCAAATTTTTTTGTGATACACCAAATTAATCAGAAAAATAAGCAGAATTCGAATATCTAAAAATCCAAAATGGCGTCCATAAGAAAAACCAAAGTTAATGCAATATCTCATTATGTAGTGGATATAAAAAAATTAAACCTACGCCACTGAAAAGATCATGAAAAGTTATGAAAAAATGGTTAAAGAAATTTTCAGATATCTTCATAAATAAAAAAGTTATGGCCAGTTTTCAAAAACGGCAATTTTCACTATTTTCTAAATAAATCCATAGTGAGTCAAAATTCAATTGTTTTTTCGACGGGACGTTAATGAGCACATAATTCTTAGGGATGTGAAAAAATAATCGATTAAAATCGATTTTTTTTAAAGTAAAAATCGATTTTTATACGCGATTTTAATATTACAAATAATCGATTAATAATCGATTTTTTTTATAATCAAAAATCAATCATAGTCGCTTTTTAATCTGCCACCCCCCGACATTAAGTCTAGTCTTTTATAACCCGGAGCGCGCCATCTGTATGACGTATGTATATATTATGTAAAATAGGTTCATATCGATATCCTTCCAATTGTTTTCATTCATTAAAGAGTAAAAATAATTAGTTTTACTATTATAAAAGTATGCAATTTTTCGAATAATAGAAAAAATCGATTTTTCCACAAAAATCGATTATTTCTTCAAAAATCGATTTTTTACAAATCGATTTATATTGAAAAGAGAAAAATCGATTATTAAATAATCGATTTTTTTTACTCAATGTCACATCCCTAATAATTCTGCACTACTTTGCCTATTTAACCGACTTTCTATCTCCACTAATAACAAAGTTACCCATGTTAGCCAACGTCAACTTGGACACCCTGTATAGATATAAAAATGTACACGGATTTTCAGGCATGTGATTATGAGATCGATAAGTTTAAAAAGTGAAGTAAAAAATGCTATCCTAATATACCTACAGCAATTATAAATCTTCATAATTACTTTTAACCTAACATTGACCATATGGATACGAATAGGTCGTAAAAGTTTTTTGACACAAAAATATGTATTTAGGTTTCAAGAAATTACACCCTTTTTAAGTGTTTAGCTGGTGTTGACTTGTTCTAAAAAACTTGACTTTTTGCTTATGTAATACTTAAGTTTGACCTTCAAGTGTTCTTACATAATAAGCTTATAGCAAGTATAATGTATATCTGGTGGTGTCGTCCTGTTGGCAAACTTGAACATAGTGCAGTCCTGTTTAGGCACGTTTATAAGTCATAACGAATGTTCGATTTGTGAAAGTCGAAGTTTTTCACGAAAATTGATATAATTGTACAAAAAGACTTGCAGTGTAGTTTGTTGTTCCAATAGTGAAGTTAAAAATCTAGAGCTGCATTTTAATCGATTCCGGGTAAAATTTATAAAGTGAAACGAAAAAGCAGTGGATTGATTATGCAAGACAGAATTATATAAATGATTAAAGATATAAAATAAAATCATTTAAGTGAACTGTGCTAACCATTCCCATAACTAATTTATTTAGTTTAAATTTGAAATTTTGCGTGTGTTGCCTTACTTCATTTTGTCGACAACACCATTTTCGCCAAACGCCAGAAATATCATAAAGGCCTATGTAATAGGTAAGTACAAAATAATACAAGTAATTATCGTAAACTCATCTTTAATTTTACAGTATTTTTCATGTGCTTAACCATAATTTATTTTATTTTCTGTTTGGTTACAAAAAACAAAAATTTTACTTGTCAACTGTGAAAACATTACAGATAGGTACCTACTGCCAAAAGAATATTTTAATGTCAAATGTTACATATTTATTTTACTTTATAAATCATTTTTAAAATGAAAATCACTCCTCTATCACATAATATACTAAAAAGTAAAAACCAATCTATTTGAAATCCACCAGATCTGGTTACTTGTTAACTGTTTTGTTGTAACAATTACAGCAAAATGGTAATTAAGTAGGTAACAGGATCAGGTGATTTCAAATAGATATTTTGGTTTTTAGTATCTCGATTTTTATAAAGTGCAAATACTAAGTCTTTACATCCAAAAGCTAGAAATCAAACCACAAAACAGGTGTGTGTTTTGTGAATCAAACTGGAAAGTGGAAATCAAATGCGCAAAATAATACTGGTAGCATTTCTAGTCCACCCTTTCTAAAGCCCGCCACAGATGCACGTACATATTTGCAAATATACAGTGTGTACTGTGGGGTGTTTTGTGGTACTGTGTATTAGTGTAAACGGTTTTACCAGACAGAGGAAATATTGAGAATATTTACAATTTTGTAGTAGGCTATGGACCATAAGATTCAATGTAAATATGTAGTGGATTCATATCATAAATAGAGGAGGGAAACCACCCAAAAAAGTGTCGGTGCAAAAGATAGAGATGGAGAATAGAACAATTCTTCTATCTTTTTCTATCACAAATAAATAACCATGGTTACAAATGTAAATTAACAATACCTACCTACTGTACATTTAAAAAAGAGAACCAATTCGTTTTCTTTCTCTTTTCCAACCTACCAACTTACAGTAACTTGTTACTCCAGTAATTTTAGATATTGAAATGACCCACCTGCAGAAAAATTCCCAGTTAGCTGATTTTTTTTTATTTACCTTCGTTATGGTGTTTTAAAAAACGTGTAAAAAGTCCCCATCGATATCGTGCCGGCGTTGCCAGATATTCGAGGTTCAAGTTCACGATAGACGGTTTTTAGTGAATTTCTCGGTTCCGTTCCATTTTTTGTAAAAAATAGTTATTATCAATCTTGTAGAGGACGAAATTATCTACAACTTTTGTATAAACATTTTTTGTCTACGATATATAGTTTTTCTTATTAAAGTACCCGCGGCTTCCTCCCCCTCGATTTTACATAACGAGATTATGCTGCTTCCCGAGGGCCTAACATAATGATTTGTACCATTATTTTAAGTTGAACTTACAGCTAACGATTAATTATAATTTTATCGAAATTAATGCAGTAGTTCTCTACTTATAAGCAACCAAACATACAAATCGACAGCGCTCAAACAGACAGACAGACAAACAATTTTTTTTCGAAAATACGATGTTTATACTTGACATCAATTATAAAGACCATTCGTAAAGTAATTTTGTAAAAAAAATTTACAAGGGTTGAGAGAGTGCGGATTAAGTACGAGTATGCATTTGCATATCGTATAACGCACTCTACTAAGAATAGCTCGGAGTAGCCATACTTTTAACTTTTTTTTCAAAATTCCTTTACGGATACTCATTATAATTGTTATAAAGACTATTCGTAAAGGAATTTTGTAAAAAAAATTAAAAATGTGGCTACTATTACTAGAGTGCGTTATACGGTATGCAAATGCATACTCGTACTTAATCCGCACTCTCTCAACCCTTGTAAATTTTTTTTACAAAATTACTTTACGAATGGTCTTTATAATTGATGTCAAGTATAAATATCGTATTTTCGAAAAGAAATTGTTTGTCTGTCTGTCTGTTTGAGCGCTGTCGATTTGTATGTTTGGTTGCTTATAAGTAGAGAACTACTGCATTAATTTCGATAAAATTATAATTAATCGTTAGCTGTAAATTCAACTTAAAATAATGGTACAAATCATTATGTAAGGCCCTCGGGAAGCAGCATAATCTCGTTATGTAAAATCGAGGGGGAGGAAGCCGCGGGTACTTTAAAAAGAAAAACTATAAATCGTAGACAAAAAATGTTTATACAAAAGTTGTAGATAATTTCATCCTCTACAAGATTGATAATAACTATTTTTTACAAAAAATGGAACGGAACCGAGAAAATCACTAAAAACCGTCTATCGTGAACTTGAACCTCGAATATCTGGCAACGCCGGCACGATATCGATGGGGACTTTTTACACGTTTTTTAAAACACCATAACGAAGGTAAATAAAAAAAAATCAGCTAACTGGGAATTTTTCTGCAGTGGAAATCTAAAATTTCTGGACTATGTGCCTATGAGTGGATTACATAGAAAAAATAGTACAGTGAATTTTTTAAACAATTTTCCATAGCAACGGTTGACTATTATGAGTAACTCGAAACCTCCTTAATAAAAAAATTAAAGCATCTACTACATATTTACATTAGTTCTTATGGCCCATAGTTTACCACAAAATTGTAAATGTTCTCAATGTTATTTGCCCTATGTTCGGTAAAACCGTTAACACACTGTATACAAAACCACGCATTCAAGGATGTATAGCGATTCCGTTGTTCCTATGGCGTTCCCATGGCTCCTCTATTACAAACCCCCAGGTTTTAATTCGATTTTCCGGGAATTAGTAGTCAAAAGTATCAACAATTTATTATTAAAAAGTGAAAATTTAAATTGGTACTACAGTGTATTCAATTTCAAGATAGAGTGACCTGTGTAGTGTGTACGTGATCACTGATCAGATCGTGTCCCTTTGTTTCTTGAGTTATGAATGGTCGGTCGGGAGAATTTCAAATTTTGCAAATGCACTAGACCGTACTTACCTATTTATTTTGTTGTAAGCTGTTATAGGTAGTGAGTGGCACTGTTGAAATGTATTTTTTCAAATTACTCTATCTTGGAAATGAATAGACTATAAGTCCAAATAGCCCTAGCTATATCGGTGGCCTTAAAAAATGTATCGCAATTTCGCAAACGAATTTGACCGTACATAGTGTCGGTAAAGCTAGTCCGTGGCGAGCTTGAAGTGGCTACTGGCGTTGATAAAATCCTATAGTCACTGCTACTGGCCACTATGGACAAAAAGGACACGTGTACGAGGTAACGAGAAACATGGGTTATTCACAATTTTTAGGAAATTACACATGTATAGGTCTTAGTTTTTTATTTCTTAAGCAGCAACTGAACTCACGGAAGATACATTTTTCGATTTGTGCAAACATTTTTTGTATGTTTTACACTCCGTCGGTACGAAATTTACATGCTAACAGCATTAATAAATTTAATAGATTATACAAACACAAATTCAAAATTACGTAACTATAATTATTTTATCTAAATAATAGCAAATTAAGGTGGATTTGTATTATCCGCACAGATTCGAAAATAGACGCTAATAAGTAATGATCTTAATTGTCGAACGTCTATAATCTGAAATCTAATCTCATCCAGTGTTTTGTCATATTGTATCAGACTATCAATGTTCAGTACACGCCTATGTAGATGTACAGTGTACACTAATAGTAGATTGTAGGTCTAGTGTCGTAATGAAGTATTTTACTGACGAGCACCAGCGAGTTTTAACATTCACACGAGTCATAATATCATTACCTACGCATGAGATATGTAATATATGGTATGTTTTGCCATACCCACTATAAAATAGTTACTTTTCACTTAATTTTTAGTATTTTCAAAAATGTTTGACAGTTTATTTGCGTCGACAACTGTTTATTTTCCACACTAGTGTGTTTTGAAAACACTTTAAACATACCTATCTGTTAAATGACCTATTCCGTGCATATATACCCGCATGTAAAGTAGCTATTTTATAGTAATTACTGGGCATGGCGAAAAAAATATTTGTCTATGCTAAACGTGTCTATTACAGCTTAATCACTTGAAAACCTAATTTGCGCAAGCGACCGCCATGTTCTTAGTAGGTAGCTGTCAGTTCGGACTCTTGTAGTGTCCGTTCCGTAGTAAAATTAGAGGCGGGGTGTACTCGCGTTTGACACATGTTCAAGATCTTAGAAATTGGCTAAGACACATCAAAAATGCCGACAGTCGAGTGAAGTCTGTGCAGATAATGTAAATCGACCTTTAAAATGAGTAAAATGCTGATTACTTATAACAGAAACACATTGCCTCAGAATGGTCATGAATATAGAAGTAGAAATAGCAACAAATAATTCTATGTAAATACTTAAAAACTCGCGGTTATTATATATTTATTGATTTGGCACGATTTGGATTATTATGCACCAATTTTACATACCTAATTAATTAATGAAAAAAACAAAGTTTGAATTCTGAATGCTATTCGGCAATAATTCTATCAAAAAATCATGGTGGGATTCTAGGATATGACATGAATTCGTATCTGGATTCTAACGGTGTTTTCGGTCGGATTCCTAGTATTGTATAGAACGAAAATATACGTCTATTTGAACAAAACTCTAAAATCTGAGAAACGCTGAATGATTCGTTGAAGCGTAATAATTTGTTTAAAGTTGCTATGTTATTTAAACGAGGTGTGACGTCTCTCAGCTCTACTAAATGTCAAAAATGCGTTGTTGATTGGCTTCAGGCTTGGTCGCGGAATCCAAAATATGCCAACAAAGAACGTTTAACATCAGCAGAGCTGAGAGACGTTACATCGCGTTTAACAGCAACTTTAACAAATTAACGAATCTTTCAAAATTCTATGTTTGTCAGATTTTTAAGCTTTGTTCAAATTTACGTATATTTTCCAATCAAGTAGAACCCTATTTGATCTATTCTAGGATGAAATTTATTAGTCCAGTCACGAGAGCTTAAAAAGTAAGTCCACCTTGTGTTTTATGCAGCAAATAAATTTATTTTTTTGTGTCCTCAAGCATGTTTAGGAGATGTCAAATCCAAGTTTGCGACCTCTAAAACAGGGCGGGGGAGTTTTGGTGGGCTAAAAACCACGATTTTTTTGTTTTTTTTTCGGTTTTTTGCTTATAACATAAAAACGGCTTGTCCTATCGAAAAAATGGCCCTATTTAAAATTAAAGGGCAAAAAATTTACTTCAAAATGCACTAGTCAAATATGTTTTTGTTCCGATTTTTACCGACTCTACAGAACTTCAAAAACAAAAAAAATAATAAACTCTTTTTTTGTTTTTGAACGCGCTAATCTCAGGAACTACAAGTCCGATTAAAAAAAAAATTTTTTTAATAGATAGCCTGTTTATTAAGGAAGGTTTTAGGCTATTCGGGTTTTTTTAAAATTCAATCCCAAAGAGGGTAAAACGGGAGGGTAGGATTTTTTGTTATTACAAAAAATCTTACACCCACGTTTTACCCTCTTTGTTACGCATTCAAACAAAAAAAAAATAAACTCTTTTTTTGTTTGAACGCGCTAATCTCAGGAACTACCAATCCGATTTGAAAATTTTTTTTTGTTAGATAGCCCGTTTATTAAGGAAGGCTATAGGCTATTCGTGTTTTTCACTAGTTATAAGCTTGAAAAAATGCTTTTTTTCATTTTGGTAAATTTTGGCGTTTTCTAAGTTCTGTAGAGCCGGTAAAAATGGGAACATAAACATATTTGACTAGTGCATTTTGAAGTAAATTTTGTGCTCTTTAATTTTGAATAGAACCATTTTTTCTATAGGACCAGCCGTTTCCATGTTATAAGCAAGAAACCGAAAATGTGCAAAAAAAATCGTGGTTTTTAGCCCACCAAAACTCCCCCGCCCTGTTTAAGAGGTCGCAAACTTGGATTTGACATCTCCTAAACATGTTTGAGGACACAAAAAAATAAAATCATTTGCTGCACAAAACGCAAGGTGGACTTCCTCTCGTGACGTGTATAGACTACTAAGTACTATTTACTACTTAATTGAAACATCGTTGAATAAAACTGATTATGTGAGTTTCCATGAAATCAAAGATGTCACGATGGGGTTCTCGTGGATATGTATTAGGTATTCTCCACTGTCCAAAATATTCAGATGGGATTCCACAGAAATCCATTAAAAAAACCACGAGAAAATATTCTTAACAGATACATAATAATTCATTCACGCACTATTATCCAATTAATTTTCTTTATCCCATGGATCAAATATTTTTGTATTTGTTTATCGAACGTTAAAAAAGCTACTAGGGATTTTATCGAAATTTAACTGAAATGAAATCATTATACCTATAGGGTTAGAAATCTTGTATTTTAATTGCATCTTATGGTCTACTAATAAAATAATCCGCTTTAACTTTTGTACAATTTTTAACTTAAAAAAATAAAATTTAAATTTCTTTATATTTTTTCAATTCAGAATATCACTGGTTAATTATTTATAATGTCAACAATAAATTAATTTTTTATTTACATTTTTTTTTGATATCACGAACAAGACAAAAAATTGTTAAAGGTCTTTTATTATATTTTTTTAATATTGTGATGTTCGTATTCGCAAGGTTAATGAAAGGATTAACGCCATAAGAAAGATAGGTACTTCTCGAGTAAATCTACGATCTGTTAAAAGTAAATTTCATTAAATGTTATCTTCTTCCTCCTCTTCTTCTTCTTCCTCTTCTTCATCATCTTCATCTACTTCTATTTCCACAAGTTCTTCATCGCTCTCTAATTCTTGACCTGTATAATCTTTATATTCTGGCTTTGCACTGTGATTCGAAGTTTTAATGTCTTCTTTCTTCTCATCCTGCAAATTTATTTGTAAATGCTACATCCAAGAATTGAAACTATTGAAAGCGTTAAATAAACGAAAGAAACAACGCGTTGTAGATGGCGCTTAATGAACAAACACCAATATGAGGTACTATTTCACTGTGTGGTCGTACTCAACCAAAACGCACCTCTCTAAAACCTTCACAATGCATTTAATAGTATATTGTGTACTAGTGTGCTAAATACATCTTTCAGCACGAGTAGTAGGCGAGCGCACACGAGCCTTGGCGAGTGTACATCGCAAATATGATTACTATGGCAACGAAGGAAATAAATATTGTATCAAGGCCAATGTATTAATTATGAGATGTATTGCTGTCAGTGAATTTAAACGCGGGGCTTCACCAAACTGGGCTAACCCAGCGGCATTTGTCGCCAGACAATTCGGCGACTTGCTAAAGCCGTAGCGGCTTTGCCGCATAGCTAAGTTCGACTACACCAAACTGGCTTTCAACTTCAGCTTTTGAGATCTTCAATGCTTTGAATATTTGAAAATATGAGTCTGATCTTTTATTTTTATAGTCATTAATCCTGGGGTTTCATAAATTTTTTTTATTTCGAAATAGTTCTTTTAATAATAAAACTTTTCTATCTGTCCACTGGGTCCACACCCATATCTTGGCTATCCATTAATAATGTTCTGGCTATCAAAAAACAATTACCTACCACAAAATCACTATTGTAGAGCGTACTTCGTTCTCAATCAACCAGTCTAGACTGAATTAACATGCTCACGCTGCCACGCATGCTCAGAAAGCGGCTGCCCGCGTAAGCCTATTTATTCTAGCGGCCAAATGTGAGTAAATCACATTTGGCCGCTAGAATAAATAGGCCAGCGGCTTGTGATCGTTTCAAATAATCCGAAACGCGTTGTCAGCCTTTCTGAGTCGATTGCAAGACGTCCTGATTGAGTAAGAACGATCATGCTGCGAAAATAGTTCCATATCGGTGTTTGGTCGTTTAACACACATTGAAGTAAAAACTTATATTGAATTAATATTAAGTTGTAATTATTGAAACAAGATATTCAATTTAAATGGTTATAAATTATAACACCAAAAGCATAATTCTTATCTGTAAGGCTTCATAAATTATAATAGATCATTCGTACTTTTATATGATTTCAATCAAGACGATTTTTCGATAATCCAAACAAATTAAAAATTTTAACTACACGCAATCCCAATTAGTTAAGATAATCGACTCTCTGCTAGCATTCTATGCTAATTTAATCTTACGTTTGTCTTTGTGGATTTACTAAGCTTCGTGAACCCTTACTTACTTTTTCCTTTTGTTCTTCAACTCTCTTTTCTTCATCTTTCTTTTCTTCGTCCCCACTTTCTTCATCTCCACTTTCTTCAGCTCCATTTTCTTCATCCTCGTTTTCCTCATTTCCAATCTCTTCATCTTCGCTTTCTTCATTTCCATTTTCTTCATCTCTATTTTCTTTATCAACATTTTCTTCACCTTCAGTAGTATCTTCCTGAGTAGCTCCGGCAGTTGATACAAATTGATCGAAATCTTCCGTTTTCACATTAATATCATTTGTTTTGACCTGAGATTTATCACCGTCATCGCTGTTATCTGTATTGTAAATAATCATTGTTATTGAATTTCTGACTCACATGTTATACAGTTTTTGTTATCTTATATACGATATTAGTATTACTTGAATTTACGTTTAGGGTGTTTTTATAAGAAAGTTTGTGAGAGCTGAAAATGGTTAATGATGAAATATTGTGGCTTCTGAGTTATTAGTGGGGCCGCCAAGCGACGATAACCAACTTCAACCTTGCACTTTGTGATAGAGAGTTGCTACTCGGTACGAATGTTGGTCGAACCCATATCTTCACTTTAAGATGTGAAGGCATTTTGGGCCCCGCGACCGGGCCGCTAGACAGGGTGGTTGAGTAACTTTCAGGGGCAAAACGCCTGTAACTCAGCAACCGTTCCTCGCACAGTACTGGGGGTAGTCTCATTGGATTCAGCACACTCTATTTCATACGGGACGGTCCTCAGACCACCTTCGAAACCTCCGCCAGCCCGCGTATAGGGGTGAAATACAAGTAGTCCATTGAAATGTAAAATTTTTTTAGGCTACGTTTGCATTTTGAGTAGGACAAGGTTTTTTTTTTCGTTGCGTGGGGGGGGCGTTGTATGTTTAAAAATTAGTTTTCGGGGTCGGCGGCCACCCCATTTGGCCGCCACCTTGAAAAGGGGGTGTAGTGGGGCCGTTAAGTGTTTAAAACATGCAGGACGTGATAGAGAGATGTCACTCAGTACGAATGTTGGTCGGACCCATATCTTCCATATCTTCCCATTAAGAAGTGGAGGCACCTTGGCCCCGCGACTGGGCCCCTAGACAGGTGGTTGTTGGGGCCGTTAAGCGTTTAATCTTACACTTTGTTAGAGATATGCCACTCCGTACGAATGTTGGTCGGACCCATACATTAAGAAGTGGAGCCATTTTGGGCCCCGCGACCGGGCCCCTAGACAGGTGCTTGATGGAGCCATGAAGCGTTTGAATCTTGAACGACGGGATAGAGAGATGCCACTCGGTACGAATGTTGGTCGGACCCATATCTTCACATTAAGAAGTGGAGGCACCTTGGCCCCGCGACCGGGCCCCTAGACAAGTGGTTGTTGGGGCGGTTAAGCGTTTGAATCTTGCACTTTGTGATAGATAGATGCCACTCGGTACGAATGTTAGTCGGACCCATATCTTCACTTTAAGAAGTGGAGCCATTTTGGGCCCCGCGACTGGGCCCCTAGACAGATGGTTGTTGGGGCCGTTAAGCGTTTAATCTTGCACGACGTGATAGACAAATGTCACTCGGTACGAATGTTGGTCGGACCCACATCTTCACTTTAAGATGTGGTCATTTTGGGCCCCGCGACCGGGCCCCTAGACAGGGTGGCTGCGTAACTTTCAGGGGAAAAGCGCTTGTAACTCAGCAACCGTTCCTTGCACAGTTCTGGGGGTAGTCTCATTAGATCCAGCACACTCTATTTCATACGGGACGGTCCTCAGACCACCTTCGAAACCTCCCCAGCCCGCGTATAGAGGTGAAATAAAATGACTTAGGTGCAAATGATTGTACAATATGAGTAGATGTTTATATCATATGACATGAGAAAGTCAAAAAGGCTCCACTACTTAAAGTGAAGATACAGGTCCGACCAACATTCGTACCGAGTGGCATCTCTCTATCACAAAGTGCAAGGTTGAAACGCTTAACGGCCCCACTATATGGAGAAGTAGTGGAACTTGAAGGTGCTTGAAGGAAGGAGGGATTGAGATTAATCGAGATTGTAGCAAAGCCGTTGTTTATATGGCATTTCCAAGACTCCTCTATTACAAGCCCCCAGTTCTCAGGCTCTAATCCGAGAACTGAAAGAATCAGTTGGATTTTCAATTTATTATTAAAAAATAATAAACTGAAAATATGTTTTGGTGCTTGCAGTCGTATATTTACCTGCAGCAATTACTGTTAGCGTAACTTTTCCGCTAAGGATAACTCCCTCATCGCCGTTTTCCTGGGCACTCATTGTTTGTTCTTCCATATTTATCGCAGATTTCTCAAAAACTATTTGCGATTGTGCAGGAACGCTGCCTTCTAAAAATATTGATTGAGTTGGAGGAGGCGTACTTGATGAACTCTGCAAAAATCATGAAAAATGCAACAAAAAAAAAATTGATAACCATTTCTTTTTTATATCTATGCTGTGCAAACACAGTCTTATAGCAAGTACAATTTGAAGATCTAAGACCTAAGTGGATAAAGGTGCTATGTCATAAAAATAAACTCTTGAGCAAATTGCAAAAAAACCGTTTTGATTTGGAACTTTTTAGTTTAATCTTTGCCGTTTACATTATATCCTATATTGTGACGTAACATCTTTATATATGAGGATGCTAGTGCGACATACCACCTCTGTCAACTGCTACTTTTTTTAAATGTCTAATTTTTGACATTATGACCTTAATATAAGTTACAATACTACCGGGGCGTCTCAAATAGTAAATAAAACCACTTTTTAAAAAAATGTGACCTAATTTATCCACTTAGGTCTTCAATTCGTACGTGCCTTTGTATTCGGGTAAATGATCGGGTCAAGATAAGATTTGTGGCAAAACCTTCATTAAAGCGACCGAAGCCGCGGGTAAAGTCTAGTAAATTTATATAAGTACATAATGAACAGATTCTTTTCGATCCCCAAATCTCCCCAATAAGTTCGAGAGTTGATTTTTGGAACATAATGTAACATGATCTACCCAAAGTTTGAGACCAAAAATAATGTGAGAAGTTGGTAATACGGATCTGTTCACATACTTTAATGACGGTTTAGACCGAAACTTTATTTTAACCCATTCGTACTCGAAGAAAAAGTATCGTACACTTGAAGTTTGGATACCAGTTGATGATCAAAATCGATCAAACGAGTTTTCCTGACGAAGTATCATAATACACTTAAGAGTATTTTCTATCGGAAGTTACTCCCTGCACTCTTCATCTCAAATCCATTCCCCTCGCCTAAAAACGGTTACAGCTTTCCCGACACTATTTTTAAAGCCAGAGGGTTCAGGTAAACGCCAAATGAAGGGCCAATAATCACACTACAGATCCTGCAGGCGATTTTTTTGAAAAAAGTTTTGGCTACGTGTGAAATATTGCGTAATTTTAAAAAAGACGTAAGTTTTTCCAGGACAATTTTTTTTTTCAATTTTTCGCTTGAAGGATCTGTAGTGTTATTCTGGGTCCTTCATTTGGCGTCTATCCGAACCCTTTAGCTTTAAAAATAGCGTCGGGAGAAGTGAGAACTGTAACCGTTTTTAGGCGAGGGAAAGGATTTGAGATGAAGAGTGAAGGGGTAATTTCCGATAGAGAGTACTGGAAATAAAAAATATCCATAAAAAAACCCGGGAGAAAACGAAATCAAAGACATGCATCCCTTTACTATTTTTTATATTAGTAGGTACATATTTACCAACTGTAGTGGTGGAATAATTGGTGTACTTGGTCTACTCCATTTTTGGCCACCTTCACAACTTGCTGTAACTTCCATATTTAAGACTTTTATCGTTGCCGTTTCTTCTTTATCGTCTGTTTGTTGTATTTCAACATTATCTTTTTCGAAAGTTTCGCTTTCAGATATATTTTTGTTGTTTTCGAAAATCGGTTCTTTATTTACAAAATTAGATTCTTCATTTTCAATTTTATTTTTTTCTTCGGTTAAGTTTATTTTATTTGCAAACGTTATATCATGCTTTTCGGTACTCTCTATAATTTTACCATTAGCTTGTTTATAATGTTCGTTAACTGGAGGTACGTGATTTTCGTTGTCTGTTGGTTCAAGCTGTGCGTGAAGGTTTGAGGCCTAAAAAGATTAATATATAAAAAAAACTACAGA
This sequence comes from Mongoloraphidia duomilia, assembly GCA_039654895.1. Classification (NCBI taxonomy): domain Eukaryota; kingdom Metazoa; phylum Arthropoda; class Insecta; order Raphidioptera; family Raphidiidae; genus Mongoloraphidia; species Mongoloraphidia duomilia. The sequence goes on along the minus strand of CM077516.1, from coordinate 38,349,714 downwards.
AGCATCCAAAGCTACCCAGCGTTTTATTTTTTCTCAAATTCGGCCTATCTTTATCTACAGTATATTATAAAAATAAATGTCCTCAATGGCTGACTGACTCATTAATGCACAGCTAAAACTTTTAAATCTATGCACTTGAAATTTTAGCTTTGGTTTTAAGTCGTGATTTCTTCTTATAGGGGAATTAGTTAACTCGCTGATAGATGGGAGCAAAAAATAAATGAAAAGGCGTTTCCTCTGTTCCAATAAACTCTCCTAGATGGCGCTTACTTAAAAGTTAGCATTGTTTTTAGAGGATGTGAACAAGAGAGAGAATGTGAAAGTATACTGGTGAGAGAGAGAGAGTTTCATTTCTACCGTGTGTGTGCTTTTTTAAATATACCATTTAAAAACAAATACCTTACGATCATCTTCAGCTAATTTTTGGATTTCTTGTCGTTGTTTTGCAAGAAATTCTCTTCTCTGATCCACTTCATTCAGCATATCAGATAACGCCGTAACGACTGAAAAAATGATGGTAATAAATAAAATCTTTAAAGTAAATGAAAAGCACAGGCACGTGGGTACACATAAAATATTGTTAATAGATTTGATTCACGTTTACTATTTTGGCTGTCTTAAAAAACACAGCACATAGGACAAGTGGCTGGGTGCAGGGAAAAATCACTATTGAAAATATCCAGATGACCAGATTAACAACGAGAAATCCGTGAAATTCATCGGCAATTGGTACATACATATAATTTTTCCTTACATTTTTATTGTGCAGAACGAAAATACATACATCTAAAATCTGAGAAACGTTAATTGAAACCAGAAGCACAATATTTTTTTAATTAGGTAGGTACTGTGCTATTTGAACCATATGTCATGTCAGTTATAAGTATAATAATTTCAATTCTTTAGGATTCAAGTAAAAATTCCAAGTGGAATGGATGATTAATTTCTAAATGAAATTCCGTCTGGATTCTCTCAATAGTGGTACAGAAATTGTAAGCAAATTTAAATATTTACAATATTAAAAATAAAAACATTTATATATGTACAGAAAAATTACAAAATGAAAATACTTACAAAATTCATTGATAAAGCCAGTGCTAGGGTGGGTTTGCTTATAAATATAAAATAAAATACTTTACTGTGGATTACCGACGCGTTAAATTTGTGTAGGTTCATGTAATATTTTTTTTATCTTTTTTCCCTCTACAGTCTACACCAGAATTTTAAAGAGATTTTTATTTTTTATCTTTTATTTATTTGATCAATTGTAAAGTACCTTGTTTTTGTTCTTCACCAAGATTTTAGAATTATTTTAAGGCCACCACCTTCCAGGATGAACTGGGCGTAGTACCAATTCACATTTGCAATTTGTTATCATTTTTTTTTATTAATAAAAGGAAAATTCAATTGACACTTTTACTATAGATGTCAGATCAGATTCTGAGAACTGTAAGTCTGCAGTAATAGACGAGCATAGAAACGTCATTTATACAGTGTCCCTACGAGCTCGGTAATGATCAATTCCTAGAAATAAATTTTGATAACAGAAGATAACGCTAGCTGAACAAACTTTTTTTATCAGTTATTGGTAACCGGTTTAATTTTCAAACCATTATATCAAAACAACAATTTTGCTCATCACTAATCTTAATAAACAGGATCCTTCGTTTCATCTTTTGGGTCACACGATCAACGCTTAGATATTAAATTCCCAAATTTAAAGTCGGGGTCCAACGGCGTGTGACTTGGCGAGCCTGGTCTGACGTTTGTCATACCTCGCGCCGTGGGAACGTAAAGACTCGTTATTGCTCGAGGTGACTTGGAGTGGCTCGACCTTTCCTGTGAAATGTTGGTAAATGCTCAGATATGAAAGGCCTTTGTACGGCTCGTGCGCTGTTCCCACAGTTTGTTCTTAGTTCTGGTCTGTTTTATAAATTACAATAATATTGAAGCACAACGAAACAAATGAAACTGGAAAGAACGTCTGAAAATGTTCTGGTCCAGTCGAGATTTGCCAAGCCACGCGTCGTGGGAATGATGCGAGGTCGGAATTCAACCACCGCAAGTCCAGAAGTACGAACCTCGCGTTAAGTTTAGGACTTAGGAATGATCAGTACTCATCGGTCGCCTTTTACAAGTGGCTGACGGATTATTTTCCCGGCGTTGCTGCCTCATTATTTTGATCATTGTTCAGTTTACAGTGAGATATAACCTAGAATCTTCCCAAATGCTTTCTCTATCAATTCGTGAAAACCGCATGAAAATCGATTGAATAGTTTGACAGACAGACAGACAGTTAGATCAGTTAGATGTATACAGTATATATACAGTACCTATATAATATATACAGTATATGACGTATACAGTATATATACAGGTGTATCACAGGAAACCGAACATAGGAAAAAGTACACAGTACAAATTAGTTAAGATCAGAGATTGCTTTGCCTGTATTCATGTAAAAAACCATGATAATTAATTTAGTTAAGTTAGCCATGTGTATTCTATCTTTGTCACGCTACTCATTTTGCTTATGTTTTCCTTGTTATACTCATTACTTTTCTATGTATTCAATCCTGTGATACACCCTGTATACAGTACGAACGTTGGCTGTGGAACGCTCCAAATAAATACTTCCCCGATTATCTGCGACCAAGATCCTCGAAAAAGTCAAGCTTAGTTTTTGATCGCGCATCTTTTCTGATACCTAGTTGTCAATTTTTTCTACCCCCACCCATTTCCGCAATAATCCCGCAGCTATCACGATTTTTATTTTCAGTTTTTCATGAATCAATTTTTTAAAAATTAGTAAGATTCTCGCTACTGCACAACAAAGGAAGATAGGTAACGTAGTGTCGGTGCAATGTATAATTTCACGGAGAATTAGAATCTGTCGAGGACAGTGTGGTCTAGTTCCAGTGTTTAGTGTCGCAGCCTCCGGATCAGACTGTCGTGGGTTCGATTCCCGCCTCCGCTCATGGATGTTTTGTGATGTCATGTAGTTTTAAGTTTATATTGTTGTTTAATGTAATCAAGACGCTAACGACCTAAACTGTCGACGCGTCTATAATTTACAATATATAAATAAAAAATCAGAATCTGTCAGAAGTGGGGGCTGTCATTAAAAAAATGTCGATTAGGTTATTGCGGAAAGGGGTGGGGGTAGAAAAATTAACAACTAAGTATCAGAAAAGATACACGATCATTCTCACATCTACTGTTTACACGAATGACTAAATCGTACTTATGAGAATCCAATAGATCCTTTCACCAGATCTCAGATCAGAACATGATAACTGGAGATTTATAATGCGAAGCCGTTTGTAAAAAGGAGTTATGAAAACGTCATACAAAATATCAAGATTCTGACAATCTTGGCTACACTCAAGCCCAGTTATTTAAAAATATAAATAAAGAATAAATTTGAGATACAAATCTAATTGTGCAAAAAAAAACTTCAGTTTGTTCGTGATATAATTGTCTTTTCGTGGAGAAATTATGCTAAAATTTAAATTTTCGTCTTCTGACTAAATCCATGGGTACACGTTAGTAACTATAAAATTAGAAGTTCTTTTCTCATACTTCATTGTTAATCTTTTTCTAAACATTTTCACGAAATAGGTACCGCTTTTCTAGGTTTTATCGGTTTCTTCTTAAATTCTCCGAAAATAAATCTGTACCAAAAAGTGCTGGTATTTTTAAACACTAGTACACGGTGTAATATAACATGGTGTTGACATTAAAAAACTTCTGAAAAATGTGTGTTCTAACTTCTAATTGATGTGATTCGTTGAGGTTCAGCAATCAGCAGACCCAAGACCTAGGTCTTACTAGGTATGTGATCAATGCCAATAGATGCATATAGTACCTTCTTTCCTGTATAGATAATATACAATTATAAATTGTCGAAAAAATAATAATCGCGTGCTTTTTTGCTTTTCGTCCAATTGTGCGCCATTTTGAAACATTCACAAACACATAAAATAAAATTTAAAAAAATAGAAAAATTCTGATTCATTCAATTTTATTCATAAAAGACGGTGATTTACAAGCTCTTTTCATTATATAAATATAAATTTAAACACAACATAATTATCACTTCATCATTATCACTAATTATCACTGTAAAACTAGTGTCATCTCATTTCACAAAACATGCATATAGCTCCCTACAGACCCACGTACATGTCTTAAGACAAGTACGTCATCCAAAACCACTCGCTTACATGTGCGACGGAGATGCCCTTATAAATCTTTTCACATATGTTGATGAATACACAGCATTCAAAATTGCGCATTCGTCAACAATGAATATCTCCATGGAAACGCAAACGAATTTGTCCGTACGCGGTATGGCAAACACACGCGCGTATATTTACGACGGAAACGCACGTAAGATTTATTTTCACGGACGTTGATGGTAGCGATGTTTTAAATGACGTACTAATCTTAAGACATGCAGGTGCGTCTGTGACTGGCTTCACTATTGAAAAAATCCAGGTGGAATTCGATCTAGGAAGCTCACATCGTTTTTGGTCGACATGAATTCCTTGATAGATTCACGGATAAAACAATCTACAATCTGTCTGTCTGTCATTGGATCATACTGAAGCAAGATTAGTATAGATGGATTCTTTTCTGTGAATTTGCATACATTGCTAAACGCAGATATTCTGATAGATTTCCAAATCGTATATTTTACTAATCGTATATTTTACTAAAAAAAAAATACTTAACTGCTGAAATTTTGAGGGGGTGTTCGGGAGCATGTCCTGAGTCTAAAACCGAGTTTTCGTATTCGAGGGGGTGGGGGAAGTTACATCCCCCGGTCAATATAGGGGTAAGTTTGTTTTAATTTTTTATCTTCGTTGCTATTGCCCGTACAGTCCAGTCCAAGAGATCAAACTTGTAGGAAATGAAATTATTTATCCAATGATAATAAAATCAAGGTCATAGGTCGATCAGGTCAATCACAATGGCCGGTAATACCGTGAATACCGTGAAACCGGTAAGTTTTTTCGCATATTGCTTAAATACCATTTTAAAGTAGGTACTTAGAATTACCTGCAAAATGAGTGCTCGAACACTCTTCTACGATAAATAGTTTGCCATCAATCCAACGATCAAGTTGACCGCGCGCGCCGTACGCGCTAGCCGCGTATACGGTGTGAGTTGTACTCTCATTGCGCGTACATTGCACTCTCTACGTGCATTTGATAGTTATCGTTAAATTTTTTCTAGTTGAAATTTATAATGTAGTTCAAGTTGTACTCATTTTTCCGTGCGCTTTTTTATACTCGCCGTAGATTATTGAAGTATATTTGGAAAGTTTTGGAAATACTCCAGAAAATTTCAAATATATATGAGTGAGCTACGTCACTCTGTTAAGAGGTCATTAATATTCAAAAACCTGTACTGCAGGAAGGCGATTAGCGGCGTGACGCATTTATTGTGCGCAGTGACTCATAAAACGACATTTTTGGGATCTATCCATTCGGAAAACATATGCTTTTCGGAGTTGAGGTAGCAGTTCCCTGCATGAAAAGTTCAGAATCAATCGCATTCTTTTTCGTTGAGTGACTGGATGAGCGCGAAAAAAATGGACAAGTGTTTCGTATGTGAAAAGTTGTTGAGCGGTCAACATCGGGAGCGCGGTCAATCGTTGGATTGATGGCAAACTATTTATCGTAGAAGAGTGTTCGAGCACTCATTTTGCAGGTAATTCTAAGTACTTTAAAATGGTATCTAAGCAATATGCGAAAAAACTTACCGGTTTCACGGTATTCACGAAAAACCAAAAACTACCCCTCACTTTTGACATTTTACCGGCCATTGTGATTGACCTGATCGACCTATGACCTTGATTTTATTATCATTGGATAGATAATTTCATTTCCTACAAGTTTGATCTCTTGGACTTGACTGTACGGGCAACAGCAACGAAAATAAAAAATTAAAACAAACTTACCCCTATATTGACCGGGGATGTAAGTTCCCCCACCCCATCGAATAAGAAAACTCGGTTTTAGACTCAGGACATGCCCCCGAACACCTTCTCAAAATTTCAGCCATTAAGTATTTTTTTTAGTAAACGCGATTTTTGTGTCTCTATTTACTGTACTTCCTATGTGTTTTCCGACGCATGCTCCCAGTGGATTTAAATCAGATTGCTATTGGCAACGAGAAGATTCGCATCGCAACGCTTGTATCGGCCGGTCGCGGAACTGAGGAGACAGACAGCAGAGCACATAAAATTAATTAATTATTATTTAACAGACACAAAACTAATGTCTGAAAACACTAACCTATTTGACATAATATGACTACAGAGCAGACTTGTCTGTTTGCGTCTTGTCAGTTACGCGACCGACCGATAGAGGCGCTCATGCGAATCTTCCCGTCGCCAATGGAATCTCAGCTGAATATTTTCAATAGTGTTTAGAGACGCATGCGCTTAACTGTTTGTACGTACGAGAATGATTTTGCGCATTGCACGTGCGAAAAGCTAAAGAAGCGGTAGACGAGGTAAACTAGCGGCCGTAGCAACAACTGGACGTGTTAGATGACGCTGACCTATGTTATTAGTGTTTAATTGACGCTTGTCACTGTCAAAGTCATCCTCTTTTAGTCTATCGAGAGATGGCGCTGAGCCCATTTGACTGATGATACGAACCATCGCCTGCTCAGTTTCTTGTAAGCGTCTGCGCAGCTGATTGATTTCACTGTTTCCTGCAATGCAAAGCAAGGCATGCCCATCTTTGAACTCCACACCAACTTCTGGCTTCGTTTATTTTCATTTTTTAAACAATTGATAAATGCCATACGATTAAATATTTATTTAGAATGAATGAATACAAATTATATATTTTGATAACTGAGATCATAACTCATATTTTCATGGGTGCCGCGACAAGGTGCAATGATGAAGGCGGTGCGATTGCACATCCTTAGCTTAAGAAACGGAGACGAGGGTTGCATTTATAGGATATATTATTATTTGTTTGAGTAAACAGAAAACTTGATTGATGAGGACAGTGTGGTCCAGTGGTTAGCGTCGCGGCCTCTGGATCAGACTGTCGTGGGTTCGAATCCCGCCTCCGCTCATGGATGTTTTGTGATGTCATTTACTTTTAAGTGTGTTGTTATTTAATGTAATCAAGACGCTAATGACCTAAGTTGTCGACGCGTCTATAATTTACAATAAAATTAAAATAAGAAAACTTGATGTAATCATGTATGTGTCGTTTTTGTTCTCTATCGCCCTGTAAATCATTTGGATTATAATAGTAATTTTCTGAATTGCTTGGAAAATGCATGACCTCTAAGTTGGATTTGACAAAAAAATTCTCATGCAGCGGCACGGATGCATTGCACCCCCTTGGAATCAATCTTGCCGGCGCCCATGCCCTACTTTAATCATACTCTAAAAATCAGCTTCGAACACAACATGGGGAACTTCAATGATTGTTATTTCTCCCCAATTTTTTTCTTATTCAAACCATGTTTGAAAGGATTTTTGAAGTACGAGTAAGTATATTAAAAAAAAGTCAAAATGAAAAATTTAAGCACCCGAAATATTGAATTTCGCAGTGGATGTTGTGAAAACGCATTTACGAATGTGTACCGGGGTCTATTCGGCTCCAATTTAGTGTTCTAAACTTCTAGGGTTAATTTCATTACCGAACACCGAATAATGGTGTCCCTATAGCCCCTTATTATTGGTCAGCTATGTATAGAAATTGCAATGTCAGAAACTGCTATAGTATTATTATTTGTAGCGTATATTGAAAATTGTGATATCTTACTATCCGAACTACTAGGCAAAAATATCCAAAATACAACCAAACTTGGATACAATGCTTCGAGGTACCGCAAAATTTTATTCGTGAAATAAATATTTAATTTTAAGTTGCATGTAAACCAAATCATTAATTGGTTCATTTTAATTTTTATTCATTCTTTTGTACAATTACGTGATTTAGCAATGCAATAGATCACGTGATTTAGCAATGCAATATCCGCATGAAACTTTCTTAGAAAAAAATTATCATTAGCCGCAAAAATGTACCTATATTTTGATGTTTTGGTGTTGCATTTAAGATGGATCACCCCGATATTTTATTTGTTTATGGATCAATTGATTTGAAATTCATATCACTTGTAAAACTCAATAAGGCGCATCTTTTCATGCCCTTAACACAAATGTATGTTTTTACCATAACATGCTATCAATTTAATTTCCGGAGAACCTAATTTTTTTTTAAATTTTAAAAATCCGAATTTTTTAACGAAACTCAGTTTTCGAAGGTAATTTTAATTTCTGAACAACTTTTTGCTGTATCACTAACGCCACGCTAAATATTGAAAATTGGTCCTATCCTCTTGATCATGGCATACCATGTTAAAAACCTACATTTGTGTTAAGGACATGGAAAGTTGCGCCTTATTGAGTTTTACAAGACGTGTTATCAATTTCAAATCAATTGATCCATAAACAAATAAAATATCGGGGTGACATCATGCAACACACTGTACTATAATTCCGACCTTACTTTTTAAATGTTACGATATTTTATTTTGTATAAAAAGTTTTCGTTTTATATTTAAAAAAAAAAATGTTTTTTTAATTACATAAATTTTTAAGTCTTTTACCGCCTTGCTTATAGAATAACCTTTTTATTGAGTGAGCTGTAAAGGCAACCAATGAGTACCGATCATAAAGTGTGGGAATATCAAGATTCCCCTAAATTAATTGCAAATGTTCTTTATTTTTCTGTCTTTCTTATTTGATGGTCAAGGTTACCCAGTCTTTAATGAGAACTGTATGTAACCTTCGCAATTAATTTTGAGGAAACACCTACTTGTGTTTTGGTCGGGCGCGATAACCCGTAAAATTGAAAAGAGGATCCTGGCGAGTGGTGGTTAAGGAATGCATTTTATCTACGGGAATAATTTCGGTTTATCTTTCAGCCAAATCAATCTGCTTCCCAAATATTACGTGGAGTGAATCTGTGTTTATATTGGGGAGTAGCATCCTTAGAATAAATAAAACACGCCAAAGAATATCGTGGGATGTGGCCGAAAAAAACAACAAATGTTAAATTTCTAACTCAGCGACGTTTCGTTGCAAAATGACAACTTCATCAGGCATTGTACAACGGAACGTCCGTGAGCTAGAAATTTAACATTTGTTATTTTTTTCGTCCACATCCCAGGATATCCTTTGGCGTACTCTATACATTATGGACACTAGAAATCCACACAAATAAATGAAACCTTTTATATCAAAATGACTTAAATAAGCTTACCATGAATGGCTTGTTTTTTATAAAAGAACAGGATTGTTAGGAGTCTACGTTAAGTTAATGGGGTAAAACAACGAATGCTTTATACGAAAGAGCGTCGTCGGTCAGAGAGAGATTGTCGATTGAGCGTCTATAATCAACAACCTTTCTCTCTCTCTCTCTCGACTGGCGTTCGTTCTTTCGTTGGTCAAACGCTAATAGGTTTGACTCTGACTACAGCGGGATTTTTCCTACTTCCTAAGTGCCAATTGTCCATCCAAAGCTTGTTATTCTCTGAAGCCAGTTAAATTTTATTCTTATTTTTAAGTGCACACCCAACTTTTTTCTATATTACGGATTTATATCTTAAGACTGTGTTCTATGAATATGAGCCTAAAAAAACTATAAATACGCATTTTTTTATCAGTTTGGCTAGACTGCTTTTCGTCAAATTTAATGTTTTCAATTTATTAAATAAAAATTACTATTGATATTTTTCTGATGAAAAAATAATGTTTTAGTACAAAAATAATAGTGCATCTACTGTCTAATTTCAATTGTTTTCTATAATAAACAGTTTTCTATTGAACACATAATGTATTATTGGGGTAAAGAGAAAAGTGTAATTTACTACTTACTTGTGTCTCTTTCCTTCCAGCCTTTTGCATAAACAAAACAAATACAATTTATAATGACAGTTGAAATTAGTATAATGTTTACTTTCACGTTCCGTAAGGAAATGGAAGTATGGTGATAGGGTCAAAAAATTAAATCCGAGATATGGTCAAATTCTGCCCTCAAAACGTAATGAAAAAGAATGTGTGTAATAATGCATGTCTGTATGTGGAATTGTCATTGGTTCACCGATTTGGATGAAAAATGTCTCAGGACTTCAGGTCCCGACCAAACTTGACTTAATAGCAGCAATAGAATCAATGGCTTTGGAAATATTCGCAATTTCTGGAAATATCTCTGTAACGCATTTTATTATACTGTCTTCCAATTTTTCTGAATTTTGAAATTCATATTAAAGGAACGTTTAAGTTTGGAAATAAGGTTTTCACAATTAACACCACGTTCCTCCTCTTATCAGACGTATATGAAGATTATGCAATAGCAATCAGCAAGACCATGCGACGCCGACAGGGACCTAGACCCTCGACGCCAGCTCTAGGAGCTCCATAATTGTTTGGTTAGTGATTACGAAGGGTGGCGCCAAATTAATGCTATGCCCCGGACACGGTACTGGAAATGTTGTCAATTTTCAAGATAATCCCATTCTTTCCTGTAAGACAATCCTTTAACCACCACCCCAACATTCCATTTTTTTAAATTTCTTGGATTGTTACTTTTTACTTTGATTATCCATTTGGCATCTCAGTTACCTAAGTCTCAAGTGTTGTTTTTTTTTTGTAGTGAATCTGGTTCACTTGTCACTGATTCCTTATATTTGGATGAATCAGATCGCGTAAAGTTTCTTGTATATTCTTCTTCTTGTTATCGCGCCGTCTCCCGATAAAGGTTGGCGATCATATTGGCTATTAATATTTTAGATGCGGAGGCACGAAACAGTTCAATGGATAATTACCAAACCATTCTCGTAAGTTTCTTTGCCATGAGATACTCCGACGTCTGACGCTACGTTTTCCTTGAATTATTTTCTTGTACTATTTATTGGAGTAGTTGGTATTTTTGATTTCGTAAGATATGTCCGAGGTGTAATTTGCGTTTCTTAATCGTGTAAATAACTTCACATGACTTTTTCATTCTAAGGAGGACTTACCCATGATATGCGTAACGTACGCCAGTAGATCAAACTGCATATTCTAGAGTGAGAGAAATATCTTCTCTAGTACAGCCGGTATTCGTAATTTCACAGTCTTCGTTGCAAAAAGAAGGCTTCATATTTATTCCATAAATGAATGTTATCATCCTCCAACATTTCCTAATAACTTCTCGGCAAATTTGAGGCTTCTCCACTGCTATAATCTTCTAAACATTCTATAAAGTCTCCCATAATGGAATGTTCCCGGTAGGGGATTTATTTCAACTCATGAACTTAGTCACAGGAAAGTTTTTACAGGGACAAGACGTCTTTTCTGGGTCATTGTTACAATATTTCTACTTACGTTTATTTTTCAACTTCTTAAGTTTCTTCCAATAATCGTGTAAAGTTATGAATTTTCACTACGTAAATATTATTGTGATTAGCCACGCGATTTCATCTTTACAGATAATTGGAGATCTTCCAAAATAAAAGATTTCAACAGTCGAACGAAAACGCCATTTTGTGATAACCATTATTTAATAAATAATGAACTCGGCAGTTATACGATTACTTAAAAAAAATTTTCAAAATTTCTCGGACAAAAAAAACCCTTGTGTTTTAAATATAGCATAGATTTTTCCAGCAGGACAAGAGTGGTGTCAGTATGTATTAAGTTTATTATAAACTCACCAAGTTTTCTTGAAACTTCCGTTGGAGGCATACGGCTCCGAACTCGTTCGCCATTGTCGGTCGATGAAGGAATTGTGTACTGTTCATTAAATACACGTTTTCGAAATACGGGATCTGACTGAAGAGGCGGATAAAGCGTACTTGCGTTATTCTGCTTTCGAAACATTATCTGGAATACAAACCATTATTGAGTATAATATACGTACAGAATATTTCCAGTTTTTAGATGCAGTGAACTTTTTTTAAGCCAGCGCCTACCGTCTACGGGAGACTGACTTAAGAGTATATGCTACCATACGGGTTAAAACATCGATAAATATTGGTAAAAAGGACAGTTAAAAGACTAAAAATTTAAATCAGCAGCTATTGATATACAGTCAGTGTAACAGGCAAAGACTTCAAAGACAGAGGCAGCAAACGCAGTGTGTTAGAAAATTTAAATTTTTCAAAAATAGAGGTTCGGCGTTATGAACGTCCCGATCGTATTTTTGAAGCTAAGAGGTTCGGGTAGACGCCAAATGAATGACAAAGAATCAGACTACAAATCCTTCGGGCGAATTTTTTGAAAAAAAATTTACCTACGTGTAAAAGATTACGTAATTTTTTTTAAGTTGTAAGTTTTTCGAGGGAAAACCTTTTTTTAACTTTTCGCCTGAGGGATCTGAGATCTGTAGTGTAATTCTTGGTCCTTCATTTGGCATTTACCCGAACTCTTTAACTTTAAAAATAGCGTTGGGAGAGCCAGAACAGTTTTTAGGCGAGTGGAAAGGATTTGAGATGAAAAGTTCAGGGGGAAATTTCCGGTATTATGGTATCGAGTAGGTACTCTTAATGGGAGTTATCTTTTTTCTTTTTATTCCAAGCCACAGTATAGCCAGTAGTTTCACTCCAGCGATTTCGCCGGTTTACGCCGATCCCTTCGCGCATCGCCATGTTCAAGGTTGCCGCCAATCAGACGCAAGTTACGTGTGTAGTAGTGCAATGCAACAGTAGCGTATACAATGAAAGATACTGAATTCCGTCTCCAAGAGTATGGCGGAGGGTTATGTTGTCGAGAAATTGTTTTTATAGACGCCAAACAATTAAGAATATCTGTTTCTCTTGTTAATAAATAAAAAAACATATATCTGTTTCTATATAAAAATACTAATTAATATTTAATGGCTACAAAAAGACCTAGAGTAAATTTTCTAAACGCTAAACAGCTAAGGCTATCGATGTCTAGCAAAAAAATTCGACTGATGACCAGTCCTATACTTCCCACCTAGTAAATATTTGCAAAAAATAAACACTCTTTTTTTATTCTTTGAGAAAAAGCATGGCCCTCTTTTTTGTTTGGTGATCTACTGATGGCTAGTAATATAGCAAAAATCATGGTTACCTTGATTTACGTACAATTTTCTTTTTTTAGTAAAATATTTTTTTTCTCGAAAACTATACATTTTAGAGAAAAAAAATATTCACATTTTTTTCATATTATAACATCTAGAATTCATTTATATTTTTTTTACCTATGTTAATACATGACATTGAAAACGTTTTTTTTTAATATCTCAGGATCCACTGAACCGATTTGACTCAAAATCTAATCAGATCTAAGTTAAAGGCTGATAAACACAATAGAACAATCGGCATGGCCGTATGTTGTTCCGTTTTTACGATATCGAAGGCGAAAAATTGACCACACACACATACAGACATCAGTCAGAAAATGGTCTTAAACGATTGCTAGGGTCTCAAAAAGTGAAGATCTGTTAAAATCTCGAAATATTTTTTTCGGACTAAATCCATTACTTCCCTACCATAGTAGAGGTGGGAAGTAGGGCATGCAATTCGAATATTCGAATATAGCGAATATTCGGCTGCATTTATTATTCGAATAGTAATTCCTATTATTCGAATATATTCGAATTATTTGTTAAGAATTAAAATTGTTTAAAAACGGTTTACGGCGGCGCTAAAACATCTTACAAACGCTACACTAGCTCCAAGTTCGCGCTAGGGCGTGGAAGGGGAATCGAAACGGGGCGAGGAAAGTTTTTTTTTGTTAATTATTGCATGTTTATTTGATACAACTATTTACTTACGTTACGTTACGTACGTGTACTTAATTGCTTGATTTGCTCTTCGCACGTGCTAATAGACGTATTATTTATTTGTGAAGTATTTTTTTATAGGGGAGCAATATCCCATACTTTTGTGGTATCTACTAATTAATAAAAATGCGTCTTAGATGCTCATTTAATATTTTTGATTGAATAGGAAAAACAGAAAGAAAGAATTTTGAATTTTTTTGATTACTTAAATATGTTCATTTGATCTATGGTTTTTGGAAGCTATGTGCGCTCTAATATTTAGTTGATTTGATCTGAATTTTTACGTAACTAAGTAAAGTAAAAATGATTATTTGATCTCTTTTTAATTAGAAGTAAGCTGCTTTTGTTGTTAAAATATTGATTGGATTTATGGACGTGCAGTAGGCGTGTTGATTTTAAATAATTAAAAGTCATTTATTGAAGTTCCGCAGTGTTTTTTTATTATTTTTACCAATTGATATCGAATATATTCGAATATTGGCTAAAATTTGAGCGAATATTCGAATACCTGAAATATCCGAATATTTGCATGCCCTAGTGGGAAGTAAAAATATTTGCGAATAATACAATATTTAAAGATTGTTTATTAATTTTAATCTCCTACTTGTGCGTGTTCCCTCTAACGCCCGGTGCCCGAGGCAATCGGTCCCGATCTAGTGACGACCCTGACAAAAAGTAATTTGTAAAAAATACGTACCTTCATCAGTGTATACAAAAAGAAAACCACGATTCCGATTGTGTAAATGGGCATTACTATGCCCATTGTACTTGTAGACGTTTTTGGTGGTGGCACAACATGACCAGCACCGCCCATTACCGGTCGCATTCCAGGGACCGGTCCAGGCTGAAAATTAAATTACAGGAATTAATTGTGCTTAAATAAAGATAACGCTTAATAGTAGATTGTATAATGTATATCTAGTAGCGTAACTAGGTGTATTACTGACGAGTAGTGACAGTACGTAAAAACGAGCGCTAGCGAGTTTTAACAGTCACATGAGTCATAATATTATCATTACGCACGAGATAAAAACCCACAATAAAATATCTACTTTTCACTTCATTTTGAGTATTTTGAAGGAATTGTGTTTTTGACAGTTTATTTGCGTCGCCAACTTCACTTCTTAGTAGGTCGTGAGTAGCTGTCAGTGGGTAATAGTGGGCGGATCAGAGCGAATAAACATAAATCACGATGGAAATTGTTTATTTTCCACACTAGTGTGTTAGAAAACACTTTCAACACACCTAAGTGACCCACTACATGCGTACATACATGCATGTAAAGTAGCTATTTTATAGTGGGTATGGTAAAAAGACTTTTTGAAAACTCGTTACGCAGCCTATGTCACTCGGGAAGAACTAGGCTTTTAAATCGGTCCAGTAGTTCCTGATATATTATCCGCCACAAACAAACATAAAATCTTTTCCTTTTTATAATATTAATATAGACTTCACACCGGGGAAGGTTTCTGAATTATAAAATTGTCCGGTCCGGCTTCGCCCTAGTGAAAAAAGTGATCTCCAAAACCACTCATCCGATTGCGATGAAACTTTGATGAATTGTTGTGCTCACTACCGAGAAGGTTTTTGTAGGTTCATAAATTCTTAGCACCCGGGCAAAGCCGGGCGGAACCACTAGATTACTGTGCATGGTGGAAGTACGTGTACCTATATATGGCGGAGGGGCAGGTATTTAATCTTTAATTATTAATATATAAATTCATATAAATCTTAGCACCCGGGAAATTCCTAGCACTCGGGTGAAGCCGCGATCGAGCCGCTAGTAATATACAGGGTGCCCTCAAAGACACTAAACACACGCTTACGACATGTTCCTGAGACCAAAATAAGCCGATTTAAGGAAACTTACCTTCTTACAAAATTGCTTAGTTTGGGCGCTATACGGCCCTGAAGTTACAATTTTGAAATCGTTTTTTTGTTATAAATTTAAAACGGCTTGTGCGTTTTTGCTAAAATTTGGCACGTTGACATAGTTTTATGGAACAAAAAAACCCATGTCAAAATTATGATTAATATTAATCCATAGGCGTAGAAATCGGGTTTTGTAATAGTTGAACGTTTCAAATTTCTATGCCAATGGAAGAAAAGGGGTTTAAGTATAAAATTTAGAATCAGTAACTTATTTGCTACAAAAAAGCTACTCTTAATAAGACTCGATTACTCTCATGGTTTTTGAGAAATTTGTATTTTAATAATTCGCAGTAGTTTTTACAAAATGAAGGAAAGCTACTAAAACATGAATAGAAATAAATAAATATGTCATAAAAAGTGGTCAAAATGTCCACCATTTGTACGCATACAAAGATTTATACGACGAAGAAAATTGATTTACTCTGTGCATAACTTCTTCATTATCTCCAGTTTTATTCTTAGAAAAAAACATGGCCATCTTATTTGTTTATTGATCAACTTATTATTATCAACGTATTATTATTGAATACCTTATTATTAAAATACAAATTTCTCAAAAACCATGAGAGTAATCGAGTATTATTAAGAGTAGCTTTTTTGTAGCAAATACGTTACTGATTCTAAATTTTATACTTAAACCCCTTTTCTTCCATTGGCGTAGAAATTTGAAACGTTCAAATATTAAAAAACCCGATTTCTACGCCTATGGATTAATATTAATCATAATTTTAACATGGGGTTTTTTGTTCCATAAAACTATGTCAACTTGTCAAATTTTAGCAAAATCGCACAAGTCGTTTTAAATTTATAACAAAAAAACGATTTCAAAATTGTAAGTTCAGGGCCGTATAGCGCCCAAACTAAGCAATTTTGTAAGAAGGTAAGTTTGCTTAAATCGGTTTATTTTGGTCTCAGGAACATGTGGTAGGCGTGTGTTTAGTGTCTTTGAGGACACCCTGTATAAATACGAAATACCATTCACTCACTGACTGACTGACTGACTCATTCATCACGAAATCTCAGGAACCATACAACCTACAAACATGAAATTTGGTAGGTAGGTTCCTTATTGGACGTAGGCATCCGCTAAGACAGGATTTTTCGTAATTCAACCCCTAAGGGGGTCAAAAGGGGTTGTAGAGTTTTTTGACAAAATGTTCATATCACATAAATCGTTAAGGTGAGAGGTATTGATTTCAACATACTATAGTCTATTCATTTTCAAGGTAGAGTGACCTGTGTGCGTGATCAGCTCGTGTCCCTTTGTTTCTAGAGTTGTGATTGGTCGGTCGGGAGAATTTCAAATTTTGCAAATTGTTTGGACCGTATTTACCTGTTTATTTTGTTGTAAGCTGTAGGTACGTGACACTGTTGGAATGTACTTTTTCAAATTACTCTATCTTATAAATTAATAGACTACAACTCTTCTTTAAAAATAAACAAGCCTATATTCGAGCATTTTTACCCTAAGAGGGTAAAACGGGGGTGTAGAGCTTTTTAACTTATCAACTCCCAGGCCAAACCGCTGAAGTTATAAACTTGGACAACAGGTTCATTTTGTGACGTAAGCACCCACTAATAAGGGAATTTTCGAAATTAAACTCCTAAGGGGGTCAAAAGGGGGTGCATTGTTTTTTTTAAATCGAAGAGATCCGACAAATTATCGAAATCCGTATTCTATGGGGTGAAAACGGGGGTGGAAACCTTCATGAAGGACACTCTGTATCTCTGAAATTGCTCAAGTTAAAAACGTGTAACTAATCGTAAATTCATAGCACCCGGACGAAGCCGAATGGGACCGCTAGTAATAAATATTGACGGCGGTACGACTTTTTTTAAGGAGCTTTATGAAAATTTACATTGTAAAAAGTATTAAATAATATGCTAGTTTAAAATGTTGGGGGACTTGATACTGTTTGGGGGGTTATACCACCTCATCCCCCTGTTAATGAACACTATGGTGAAAGTCCTATCAAAATCGGTTCAATAGTTTTTGAGTTAACCTGGAACAGAAAGCAGTTCTAAAAAATCACCTACCCGTCCTTCCACCACCCGCGAAACCATATGTGGGTGGGGAGATTGTGGAATAGCTCGTCCTTTTTCTCGCAATGCAGGATGAACCATCTCCGGTCTCATATGGGCTGGCCTCTCTTGTCTCATGCCTGCAAGCAGAAAAAAAAATATTACAATACGAAAGACATATTATGGAATAACACCAAGAAACGTCTCTCATACTGAGGACAGTGTGGTCCAGTGGTTAGCGTTGCGGTCTCTGTGGATCAGACTGTCATGGGTTCGAATCCCGCCTCCGCTCATGGATGTTTTGTGATATCATTTAGTTTTAAGTGTGTTGTTATTTAATGAAATCAAGACGCTAATGACCAAAGTGATCGACGCGTCTATAATTTACAATAAATAAAAAAAGTCTCTCATACTGGGTTGCAGTTTGCAGAAGGCATTATCAGAAAATCTAGTTTGACAAGGACCTTAGATTGTGACCACACATATTTCTCCATAAGAAAACCATAGTAGAATTTTAAATCGATCCGAGGACAGCTTGGTGTATAGCGTACTGGCTTTTGGATCAAACTGTCGTGAGGTCGAATCCCACCTCTTCTCATGGATGTTTTGTGATGTCGTTTAATTTAATTTTATCTAATTAGACGCTAATGGAGGACATCTTGCTGTATTGGTCAGCGTGCTGCTCTTTGGAGCAAGCTATCATGGGTTCGAATCCCACCTCGTTCATGGATGTTTTGTGATGTCATTTAGTTATTTGATGTAATTAAGACGCGTCTATAATCTACAATAAATAAATAGACCGAAATAATCTATAATCTACAAGTGGTAATTATTGACAAATTACTGTTTCATAACTACGACGTGTGACACTAGCATCAAAATGGAATGCGTGGAACTGATGGAAAGATTTAATTGTTTTTTTAAGGTCACCAACTGCCAGAATTATCGGGTACCATCTCATATATTTTCAATTTGTATTATAACACCCCCATGTCAACGCTGATGTTAGAGTGTCATGTTGATGATTTTTCTTAATTTTATATTAGTCTTTATCAATATTTCGGCCTTCATTGTTCCTGCTGGACGATATTATTCGTCTGTTTTATTTCTTTAGTGCATGCGGGATTTGTAGTCAGCTGTTATGGACAATGTTAATGAAATTTCGTATACAGGGTGGTGAACGTAACTGCTGCACATAGGGATTTAACCCGTAAAATCAAACTTTCGCGATTTTCTGCTTCCCTAATTATTTTAGGAAAAATATCTTCAAATTATAGTTTTAGAACATAAAACTCTGCATCTAAATCATTAAACAAAATTAATTTTGCATGGTTTGTAACGGCAGAAATTTGATATGAAAATGTCAAAATTACCCTAAAAACAGAGAGCGATAGCCATGGAACTTAAACAAAATGATTAGAAATTATTCTGACAGCTAAAACGTCATCAATTTTTTCAAGTTCCATGGCTATCGCTATCTGTTTTTGAGGTAATTTTGACATTTTCATATCAAATTTCTGCCGTTACAAACCATGCAAAATTAATTTTGTTTAATGATTTAGATGCAGAGTTTTATGTTCTAAAACTATTATTTGAAGATATTTTTCCTAAAATAATTGGGGAAGCAGGAAATCGCGAAAGTTTGATTTTACGGATTAAATCCCTATGTGCAGCAGTCACGATCACCACCCTGTATATGGAACTGCCTGTATATTACAGAGTGTCTCAAAACAGAAGGCCTCGACTGACAAATTATCCAACAAATGACGTTTCCAAGATTTCGAAAAAAAAACAACACATAGACTACTTTTTATCTCGGTCCAGTAGTTCCCGTAGGATACACCTATTTCGTGATTTTCGACTATGGCTTTTCCTCAAAACTTCAAAATCGCATTCACTCAGTCTTCCTGAATGCACCACGTTTGACGGTCTTCGCCCTTCTAATGAATTTTTTGAGACGCTCCAATGTCCACGCGTGCAAAAGCTAGTTATTAATAAGTTAATTAGTTAGTAAAAATTTCACAAAATTTCAAAACAAGTGTTAATAAATTTTAATGCTGTTATTAAAAATTCACCGCAAGCACAAAAATATTTCACTATCTTACTGTCGGTTTGTTTTAAATTAATTGCAATTCGATGAGGCACTCCCAAAGTCAAAGGTGCTACGCCAAAATTGTATTTGAGACATAACGAACTGTTCGTTGATCGTAATTCGTCTAAAATTTGACGGTACGATCTTCCAAGTCGAATATTTTCACTTAAAACTGCTGCGATGTCGACATTACATTTCGCTAAAATCTCTCTACGACAATCTGAAATTATGTCTTTGCTGAGTTTTCCATATTCGATGCCTAGCTTTAGTTGTAGATCTTCGTCGTTTTGTTGATGTAGAATGTTGCCGCAAAGATTTTCCATTACTCGAATTGCATTTACGTCTGTTTCCCAGATCATATCGCAACATCCTAAACAAAAATGTTATACGATGTAGTATCGATAACTTGCCTTATCGTTATGAACACAAGGGTGTAAAACATATCCTAGAATAATAGGTAGTACCGCAGTATGGAATGTTTGGGTTTTTTGGCAGATTTTCCCTAGAAATTCAACTGAATTTAAAAAACAAAGAAATTAAAGGTCTCTAAGTACAAAATACATATTAAACCAATCTAGTAGGTTAACGGAACACTATATCCAAATAATGTAAACATAATTACATTTATTTTTGAAGCGATGCTTCTTAACGTACTTACGTGTGGCATAGGGGACCTAAAATATAAAAAAACGCATCCAGCGCGTATTATTGCTATAGTTTCTATAACGTTTGTATGTAAAAAAAATTCGATTTTATCCATACAATGCGTAAAAAACATAGCTTCTGTCGGGTGTCCTCTTGACACCTCATGACTTTTTTACTTCGTGACGATAAATCTTATTATAATACCATGTAGGACATAGCTATAATGTATAGAGTGCAGAGGAAACTAAATTATGCCAAGACTGTTAAGAGAATTTAATAATGGTTAGAAGAGTGATTTTACCGATTATCTGACCAATATAAAATTAACGCACCACCAAGTCTTTCTGGTGTATTAGGGTTCCGTACGAAAATGGTAAAAAACGAGACCCTTATGATGAGATTTTGTTATCTGTCTATACTCTGTAGGTATGTCGCAGTCGATTTTTTCAGGAACTAAGCAACCGACTAGACCGATTTTGATGAGATTTGGTATTCTGCAGTTGCTACTCAAATTTAAATGTTAAGATAAAGGTTTCTAACAAAAGTGATATTAACGCGATTTCATCTGTGGACAAAATCGACATTTACTATACTGTGTGCCACAGACTCATCCTCAACATGGGGATCTCCGTTGTTATGGGAGATAGAGATTTGGTTAAATGAGACAAAATGTGCAGAATCTCCAGTACTACTACCCTGCGTAGTCAAACTTTCCATATTTTGCTTGGTTCGCGACCGACAGTTGAAAAACGAGATTTACCCATTTTCGTTTTTTGTTTATAACTCGCTTATTAAGTAAGTTAGAAAAAAAATATTTTCACTTTCTTAAGGCTCTTTTTTATGAAGATTTCAAATCTCTTTTCATATTTTTATTTACTTTTATAGTTTTAGAGATACTTGTATTAACTTTGTTTTTTTAAATACACGTCAAAGATGGACATGACACCATTCGAAAGAGATTTTTTTTCTCTTTAATTTGATATGAGGGTTGATGGATTTATTTTCAAAAATAACAGAGTTATACGTAAAACACTGATTTTTAATAGTAGGCTATGCTAAATTAATTGATAAAACAATAGAAGGCTTAGCAAACAGTTGAAATTCGCGTTGGCTTAGTAAATGGCTGTTTTGTTTTAGGTGTTAAAGTGTAGTTTGTTGCTAATTTGGCAGTTTACTAAGTGATTTATTAAATTTACTTTTGTTATCATGGAACCATTTTGTAACAATGAAAAATTTGATATGTTATCTTGTTACATTCTGTCACAAAAATTCGACCAGAGCTGCAGAAATGTACTTCGATCAGCATTCAGAACGAAGACAACCTCATTCGTCTATTTACAGAAACTTGAGTAAATTTAATAAACTATATGGATCATTTAAAAAGCCGTTTACTAAGTCAACGCGAATAAGTGAAGAAGACAAAACTACTGTTTTAGGATCAATTGTTGAAAATCGCTTATTTTTCATTGTTACAAAATGGTTCCATGATAACAAAAGTAAATTTAATAAATCACTTAGTAAACGGACAAATTAGCAACAAACTACACTTTGACAGCTAAAACAAAACAGCCGTTTACTAAGCCAATGCGAATTTCAACTGTTTGCTAAGCCTTCTATTGTTTTATCAATTAATTTAGCATAGCCTACTATTAAAAATCAGTATTTTACGTATAACTCTGTTATTTTTGAAAATAAATCCATCAACCCTCACATCAAATTAAAGAGAAAAAAAATCTCTTTCGAATGGTGTCATGGCCATCTTTGACGTGTATTTAAAAAAACAAAGTTAATACACGTATCTCTAAAACTATAAAAATAAATAAAAATATGAAAAGAGATTTGAAATCTTCATAAAAAAGGGCCTTAAGAAAGTGAATATATTTTTTTTCTAACTTACTTAATAAGCGAGTTATAAACAAAAAACGAAAATGGGTAAATCTCGTTTTTCAACTGTCGGTCGCGAACCAAGCAAAATATGGAAAGTTTGACTACGCAGGATAGTAGTACTGGAGATTCTGCACATTTTGTCTCATTTAACCAAATCTCTATCTCCCATAACAACGGAGATCCCCATGTTGAGGATGAGTCTGTGGACACACTGTAGTTAGGTATACATTTAGGATAAAACAACTAGTCAAAACCTAGAGGCAGAGGTTCTCGAACTAATTCTTAACTGCCTGCTTCTCAGACGCTCGGTAGCTTTCTATGCACCGCCGCAGCGCGCCGAGCGGTACATAGGGCCGAACGAAGATAGCCGAAACATCGCTCGTTTGAAAGCTATCTTAAATCTATATATCGATTGTTTTAGCAAAAAAATTGGAAAATTTTATTTTTAAGGTCTTAAAACGCTACAATTGCACATCGACACAACAATTATTAGCGTTAAAAGTAAGATATTGGCGTTAATCGAATCTTGTTTACTAGAAAATAGGCGAATCAGGAGTTCAATTTCATTATTTATTTATTTATTATTTTTTTTAAATGGCCAAAGAAATAAAACGAGGAAATAGAAGCCATCGGTAAAATATAAAATATCCGACTTCTTTTATCGAAGTCCGCAATTGACTCAAAAAATTAAAATTGTGTAATATAAGTAATACGTGGTATCTTAATACTACACTGTCCTTCAGTTTTCGATTATTTAATTCTTAGAACAATATTTTTCAAACTTTTACCGATTGTCAGATCTTTTGCCGGATATCCGGCAAATTTTCTGTACTGACACATTTTAAAAAAATTGCGCTCTGAGATTTCACATCCAGTGCAATGTGACAGAGTTATGGTTGTATGAATTAAAAGTGATTTTTCCGAGAGACGCGCCATAGTAGAATACGTCACTAAAATAATTTTATTCTCGAATAATCTGTCACTTCTGCAACAATTTTTTTTATATTATGGCAATATATTTTTATAAAAACCGCGACCTAAATCTAATGTAAGTTTTTTATTACCTAAGTATAATATATAAAGACTTGATTTAATATTTGTAACAACTGCAATTAATCATACTTATTTTTACCTGTTGACTTATCTATGGGGTTCGGTTTTATAGGCTGATTGAAGCTTCCCATCATCATGGGATAGAACACTTTTGGCCATAACACCGCAAAACATCCAACAACAATAACGATAACAACCGCAGTTTTTCTAGGTCCGATATCAACATTAGACATCCTGAGAGGTTAATATCCTTGTTCAATTTTATTGATATTTCGACACGTATACACTGTATTCACATTTAAACGTAAAATAATAATTTTCGAGCGTGTTTATATAAATAAAAATTACGTGAATAAAAATAACTCTCAGTTGACCTGGTAATGAGTATTGACGATGTTACGACGTCGGACGTCGCGCGTCGTCCCAATCCATAAAACATATCAATTTATTATGACTATCTTCCTTTTTGCAACTGCGTTCGCAAATTATTCAGAATCAGAACCATGCTCATCTCTGCACTATCTGCAGATTTTTCACATTCGTTTCATTCTTTCCTCCTTATAATATAAGCCAGTTATAAGGTTATATTATAACCGAGGTTCAAACCATTGAATTTGGAAAGCCATTTGTTGTATGCACTGACTTAATAGGTAATAGAGGCGCTACAAGCATTTAAAACTTAGAAGTGAAGTCTGTCGCCATATTTATTCAGTTCTCATTTTATATGTGAAAAGAAGAAGAAGAAAATAATATTCCCAATTCATCTCGTGTTTGGCCACCATGTTTATTATCTCCTGTGACGTAACACCTGACTTCAACGCAGTAATTGTATACGGTATAGCGCCTCTATTACCTTTTACCTCAGTGATTAAAGAGTATAGATTGTAGAGTTACTAGAGTGTCCACCAATACTGTTAACAAAGCTGTCAACAACAGTGAATTTTTATGTGAACAGAATGCAGATGATTATAGAATTTTGTATACCGTGATAAAACTTCTTAGACCGTTTTTGTAGCAAATTGTCTCAGCTACAAATTTGGCACTAAATGTTTTTGTCGAAAAGTTCACCGTTTTCGAGATATTTGCAAAAAACATTTTTTGCCACCTTTGACCCTGCGTAATGAACCCCGCAGGTGTCGGATCGATGAGGAACTCTCACATATTATTTAGAACTCCAATACCAATGTGTATGCAAAAATTCAGCCTGTTTCAATATTTTTAGTGCGTTGTACATTTTTTTACGTTTCTCGGTCGTGAACCCTTTGACGCGGACACAAAAAACCGACTCGGAACAAA
This sequence comes from Mongoloraphidia duomilia, assembly GCA_039654895.1. NCBI lineage: Eukaryota > Metazoa > Arthropoda > Insecta > Raphidioptera > Raphidiidae > Mongoloraphidia > Mongoloraphidia duomilia. Next base: position 38,324,949 of record CM077516.1, on the reverse strand, counting down.
AAACAAGGCGTGAACAAGCGCGAAACGTGTGAATTTTTTGTTTCAACTCAATATTTTGTTATTTTTTTGTTTCATGGCTATTTAGCACAGTCATTTGGTTCGAAAAATAGTGGTTACCTGGAAAGTTTTCCGGGAGTTTTGAAAATTGGTAATTTTATAGATTTTGATGTGCTCTTTCCGAATTTCGACTTTGCCACCTCGTATTTTTGCCGCTCGCGCCGCCATATTGGAAAAATGGCGCCTAAAAGCAGTTTTTTGACAATACCTCCTTTCCGACTTATTTTACGATAAAAATAGTTATATACAAAATGAAACTAGAGACAATTACCTACAATTTATGTATCTACCTTTTTTTCATAAAGTCAATAGTTTAGGCGTACGAGCGCCGCAAAGTGTACTCCAACACGCGTTTTGGCCAAAAAACTAATTTCTACACCACCTTGAGGTAGAGTAAGCGGCGCGTTTTTTTACCGTGGTATCCCCAGTGGGCCTAGTCTACATGCAATTCACTATCCTAAAATTTAGCGCATTCTTCTTCGCTTCGTTGTTCTTGATGGACCAGGTGCAGTTGCGAGTTCATCGTCATTAGTCCTCTAGTAAGTAGGGTGGTTAATGCAAATTAATTTTCTATGTAGATATTATAGACCTATCAATGAGCAATCTAACTGTGTCGAAAAAATTTGGTAAATTTATTCGTAGCCACCCTAAGGATGTCATTTTTTCAAGATAGTACTTTTCGACTAAAAATGGAAATCCTTGACGCGGAGTGCTCTAGTAAGTAGGGTGTTTAATGAATATTAATTTTCTATGTAGAGATTATACACCTATCCATGAGCTATCTAACTGCGTCGTACGCCTAAACTATTGACTTTATGAAAAAAAGGTACATACATAAATTGTAGGTAATTGTCTCTAGTTTCGTTTTGTATATAACTGTTTTTATCGTAAAATAAGTCGGAAAGGAGGTATTGTCAAAAAACTGCTTTTAGGCGCCATTTTTCCAATATGGCGGTGCGAGCAGCAAAAATACGAGGTGGCAAAGTCGAAATTCGGAAAGAGCACATCAAAATCTATAAAATTACCAATTTTCAAAACTCCCGGAAAACTTTCCAGGTAAAACTACCAACTACCCATCTGAAACGTGTGTTAAGAAGCATAGCTTAAAAAAACAAAGCATCTACTACCTACTTGCTTTTGCTTGAGGTCTGAACATACGTTTTTGTTTGAAACTCAGTCTGGTTGCTTTTGCGTGATGCTAGAACATACATTTTTATTTGATCAGTTCGGTTGCTTTTGCGTGATGCCAGAATATTTTAAAACTCGCAGTCGCATATGAAGTTATTCACTTAAAAAAAATCATGTAAATCGGATCAGTGGTTCTCGAGTTATAAGTGTACAAAGGGACAGAGAGACAGAGAAAGCCAAATTGTTCAGGAAGGTATGAACGTCGAGAAATTTTGGCCCGATCCTTAGGTCCCGCCATCCGACCGACGTCAATAAGTTACAAGTCATTTTAACTCAAACACAAAAGTCAAACATCAGCAGTCAAAAAATTGAATGACTATATTAGAATCATATACAGTATGTAAACAGGTAAGGTTGCTGCACAGTGCACATAGGGAAATTAGCAATTGGGAAAAAATGAATGGATCAGAGTCAGCCATGACCCATAATGCACGTATTTATATAGAGTTGCTATGGTTTTGTCAGTGTTTGTATTTTAGTAAAATTAAGAATAATCGCAGGATATTCTTAATTTTATTATAATCACGATGGACACGATTTCTAATATAAATTTGTATTTTAGTTTCAATTATTTTTATTTTATATTAGAAATCGTGTCCATCGTGATTATAATAAAATTAAGAAAAATCGCAGGATAGTGGGCAAAATATTTGATTTATTAAATGTACAACGTTTCGTCTATATTTTGTCCACTATCCTGCGATTTTTCTTAATTTTATTTTTATTTTACTTGATATTTAAACGGCAATTAAAATAAAAATAATTGAAATTAAAATAATAATACTAAAATAACCATAGCAACCCTATATAAATACGTGCATTATGAGTCCATGGCTCACTCTGATCCATTCATTTTTTCCCAATGCTAATTTCCCTATGTGCAGCTTACCTGTTTACATACTGTATGTAATACGTACTAAATACATAATATTATATGATTAGAATATAGCATACGTATTTATTATAAGACAGCATACGCGATCTTCCAATTTCCATATCATACTGTGCAACAGACAAGGCCAACCGAAACAAGTTCGCGATTTATTAGATACAGTCGCATTTATATAGTTAAATTTGCATATAAATCTGTATAATAATATATTAATTATAATATATTAATCAAATAGACCCCGAGAGAAATCGAACAAAAAAAAGTTTTTAAAAATCGGTTAAGCCGTTTGGGCTGTACGACTGATACAAAAAACCGTTACAGACTCACAAAGCGAGTGTATATAGGCGCTTCTAGTTTCGCTTAGGTCGCGCCTAAAAACTGCACTTCCTTGCTATTTTAACCTATTCTCTACCATCACAAATACCGAAGTTACTCATATAAGAGTCAAGAAATAGGGCGCCCTGTAGTTTATGTCAATGGTAAAAGTCAGTTTAAATAATTTTGTCACAAAAATCGTTTTAAAACCCATAAATTTCTGAGCGCATAAGCCAGCTATTATAGATATTGAGTGAAAAGGTAATAGAGGCGCTACAAGCATTTAAAAGTGAAGCCAGTCGCCATATTTATTCAGTCCATTCATTTTCTATGTAAGAAGAAGAAGAGAATAATATTCCCTAATCGGCCTAACCCATACAGTGTTTGGCCGCCATGTTTGTAGTGGCTTGTGACGTCAGATCTGGCTTCACTGTGTAAAAGGAGTTGTATCTAGACCTTTTCATTATCAATTTTTTTTTCTGCGCATGTGCTCAATTCCGCCATGTTTTACAGAGACTTGTCATACTGACAGATGGCAAGTGATTGATTTTGAAAAAAGTATCTAAATAGTAATTAAACAAGAAATATTATTTAAAGAAATATATTTGAGTACTTTTGAAGATACATTTTTTACAATAAACAATAATTTATGACAGGTAAGATTTTAGGCTTTCAACCAATTTTCGTTTACTTCCACCAGTTTTCCGGCCATGGCACTTCAACCACCGTCCCAATTTAGCACAAATATGTTCTTCCACTGTTTTGTGCACTAATTTAGCAACGTCAGTAACATTTTCATCTAAATTAACATTGAAAAACGTTTCTCCCTTGTCATTGCGTCAAAAAATGTACGAAATCTGAAAGCCGCGAAACGCGATCATAACCATGGCGACGGCGCTTGCGCATAACTAGTCGTGAAAAGGTTTATAGGCTGTGACTGTGTGCACGAAGCTTACTAGCGCCGCTAGCGGGCAATAGTGCAGGATTGTACTCATTGTTTATTTATTAATGTCATTGTATATAGCGCCTCTATACCTTTTAGCTCAGTGGTGTAGACAAACTGTTTACAAAATACAAAGCTGTCAACATGAACAACACAACATTCAACAATTTATAGTGGATTTTGAATGATCTTGATATAGGTATACAGAATGCAGATGATTATAGAATTTTGTATACTGTGATAAAACTTTGTGATCGAATTGTGACAACAAAATACAAAGAAAATTTTGTGACAGCTTTCTGGCTACTTAATGAAAAATTATTTTTTATGGAAATTTAAACGTGTTTTCCGTAAGTATTCATTATATTTGTAAAAATATATTTGGTATTTTAATAACAATTAACATTGTTGTAACTTGTAAGTCATGACCATATGATTATGGATCAATCAAATTTTCTGTTTCTAATTTTGCTGTCCAAATACTTAAATTTTGAGCCACAGTTAACTAAAGTTGGCGTAGAAAATTGTTTTCAGTTGTTCTTTATAATTTTATGCAAAAGTGTTGCCATTTTTCCAATGTACTTAATTTTATTAAAAGTTTTTTTATATTAATTTTGAGGTTAACTACGCTTGTTTTGGAAGTTTGACTATATGGGAGCATACTTATCACACAAAAAACGTTAGTTTTTTTTTAATCAATTGAACGCGTTTCATGGTGTTTTTCCAATATTTATTGTTTTATAATAGAACTTATTGTACAGAGCGCACACATACAAAAAAAACAGTGGATGCACATTCTTTGGAGCATCTTGCAACAATAAATTTGCATTTGAGAGTGTATTACGACTGTAATCTTTTTCAAATTTTAAGGTGATGTCTAAACGAGCAAAATCACAAAATAGGCAAAATACTCGAAAGAGTTTAAACAAAAGTCTTAATTCTAATAAATCTAAAGTCAACAAACGGAAGAGCAGACAGAAATTAAAAAAAAGTGATATATGGAAAAACATTAGGCTGCCCAGTCTAAATAATTTAAAGAATTCGCCCTTAAACGGTTCTAGCCGTCCAAATCAGGTGACTATTGTATCTACGCCAGTGGGAGGAAACACTCCAAGAAATAAGAGAAATAGAAAAGCAGCCCAAAACTACCCAAGTATGTTAAAGAATTCGTCCTTAGACAATTCTAACCGTCGAAATCAGGTGACAATTGTATCTACGCCAGTGGAAGGAAACACTCCAAGAAATGAGAGAAATAGAAATGCAGTCCAAAACAGCCCAAATATGTTAAAGAATTCGTCCTTAAACCATTCTAGCCGTCAAGTGGGAGGAAAAACTCTTAGAAGTGGGAGAAATGGAAAAGCAGCGATACGTGAAAAATGTATAAAAAACATTTGCAAATCATCGTTCAAAACAGATTTATTACATAAAACAAGTGGAAATAATGTGCAAACTCCAACCAGCAAAAATAACGAATCAAATAGTTCAAACAATAAAGATAATAATAACAGCGTTATTTTGTTAGATATTGATCCAAAAAGTAAAGCAATCGATGAACAAAATGATAGTGTAATATTGATAGACATTACTTCTGATTGTTTTTCTTCACAAGAGTGCAAATCGCAAACGGATTGTGGGGACAAAAATTTAGTTCCGAAAAAAAGCTGTTCTAATGAAGTTGAAAACAGCATTATTGAAATTGATGATTTGGAGACTGATGTCATTAATTTAACGTCAGATAATGTTATTAATTTGACATCAGATAATGAATTTGCTTTGAATGAAAGTTCGGACATTATATGTCTAAATTCTCCACAACCTATGAAAGTACCGCTATCTCTCGTTAATAAAAGAAAAATGGAAACAGTTGTGTTAGACACACCAGATTTACAAAAAAATAAAAATGGATCACCGACATCTTTTGAAAGAAGAGCTAAAGTAGCTAGAACTCAAATTACTCAAACATCGACATTTGATAATAAAAAGTTATTACCTCATTTTTCATTGAATGATCTCAGGTCTGCTAGTTCACAATCACACCAAAAAGGTAAGAAAATAAGCGGTTGCTGTTCTTCTTTTTTCAAACCTTCAGTTGTTCAGTCTAATCAATATTGGCTTTTGTTTATTACTTTTCAATGTACCAATTGATAATTAGAGTGAAAAAATGAATAATTTTAGCTAAGACTCAACCATACTTTAAATTTGTGTAATGGGTTGATTACACTAGGCGACTTTACACGGTAGTCGCCAGCGAGTAAAGTTCCCCACGAGTGAGCCTGTAGCGATCAGTCCGATTACATTTGAGACGGTAAAAACGCTTAGTCGCTCATTAGATAACAACTCCCGTGCGAACTATAGTTTCGGACATCTTGGCACATTACACGCTACGATTTTACTAGTCAGTGTCGATTACAGACAGCGATTTTACTTGTCAGAGGGTAAAACTCCCAGCAAGTAGCGACTAAAGTAGGCCGATCTTCAACTTAAGTTGCGAGTGATCTACACGCGTCAAGTGGATCAGACAGCCTATCACATTCAGCGACTTTGGTCGCAGCGAGTAAATTCGTTAGCGACTAGCGTGTAAAGTCGCCTAGTGTAATCGACCCTTAAGTCAGAAAGCGATTTAAGAGATAAAAAGCATGACCTCCGGCAATATTTGCCCGAGCAGGCCTCTACATTTTAGCTGTAAGTTTTTAAGGCGAGCTGCGGGGCAATTTTAAAAATTAATTCAACAATTTCTTAACGAAAACCGTGGGGACTAGACTAAGATGATATTTTTCATTTTTCAGAACATACAGAAACTGATTTTAGTGCATTTACAAAACGTCTCAACAATCTAGAGCAACAGCATCTGGAATTGATTGGCAATAAGAACCCTACATCTGTTAATAATTATAGTAACAATAATTTTTATCATCCAACTGTTTTTCCAAAACAAGGGCTTCGTTTAATTGTAATTGATGGAAGTAATGTTGCTATGGGGTAAATATGTTTAGTTTAAGGCATGCATTATATTATTCTACAGTCTACACATAATATTATATCATACAGCATGCAATACCGCGTGACGTCACTTCGCTATACCGCGTAATGCCCATAGAGATATCATAGATAGAGTAGGGGAGTCATAGGTACAAATTTACTGTAGGTGACAGTGTCAGGTTGGAAAAGAGATAAAAAACGGATAGTTTTTCTTTTCCTTGTCTTCTGACGCATTTGTGAATATAAAAATTTATAGTAGGTATTGTTAATTTACATCTGTAACCATGTTTATGTATTCATGATAGAAAAAGATAGAAGAACACTTCTGTTCTCCATCTCTATCTTTTGTACTGACGCGTTTCTGGGTGGTTTCCCTCCTCTATCTATGAATATCTCTTTAGTAATGTCACTTTTTACCCGGATTGCGCGCGCATACCGTGTTCACAGATGATCCGGTAACCAGGCGATAATCTGTCTATATCGGTTGTCACTGACTGCTGCTGGCTAGGTGCCAGGACATGATATGCGTGAATTGTATTTTAAAGACCACCAACAGCTAAGGTTATTTGGGTCTAGCACCAATTCATATTTTCAATTCATTATTTTATGATATGCGTGCACAACCCACTGAAATAAAGTAATGCTGGAAAGCTTACTCCCTATGCTATGCTGTACGTGGAAAGCGGGTAGATATAGTTAATAGGACCACTTGTCCTTGTTCCACTACAGTCTTAATAGACTGTATGACAAAGACAGGTGGCCGTATTAACTATGTCTGTCTTTACTCACTAGCAGCGCGTCAGTTAACGTTCCATTTCTATATTTCAGTGGCGCAACCATTTTTTTTTTTGTTGCAGAACAAGCAATAACGATCTCGCTCTTATTTCGAGAGATAGGTACACTCCGCGTAACTGCTTGAATTAGCAAAATAATCTGGCACATAATGAACTGGTGCTCGTTTGAATTGTCCTATCAGAGAAACTTAAAAATCATATGATATAATACCGCGCGTAAAGTTTAATCGAATATTTATTTGCGTTGTGCAAAATTTTGTTTCATTCACTTATGACTTATGTGGTGCTGCATCGTGTTGTTACGCAGTATTGTAGAGTGACTTTTAGCAGTTTTGCAGTATCATTGACAATGCTGCAAGTACTGGATCTTCGGAACATTTGCTTATGAAATAATTAACAGAATTTGTTTTACAATAACTGGTATACAAGCTCATTCAAAAATGGGATAGGAGGAAAGATAGGCTTCAAAATTTAACATTTATCGAATTCTAGGTAAAATTTATGTACTTGTATTTTAATCGGTAATATTTTTAGTCACTCCCAAGGCAAGTTTTTTTCGTGTCGAGGATTGAAAATTTGTATTGATTATTTCGTAAAGAGAGGTCATCGTGTAAAAGCTTTTGTACCACAATTTCGAAGACAAAGAAAAAACAGCAGTTGTCCCGAATTGCTCGAATCACTCGCTAAACAAAATTTAGTTGTTTTTACTCCGTCACGGATGCTGAATGGACGAATGGTAGTTCCTTACGATGACAGGTAAGTTTTACCATTAATAATTTCAGTAATTTCGCATGCAATACGATTTCTAGAACGCTGATTATCAGCCTCCCAAAAATAATTCTTTAGATTTATTTTAATAAAATCCTAGATAATTTTCCTTGTGCGAATCTTCTTAAATAGAATGATAAAAAATGGCAAATATATTCTTGTGTATTTTCGAGTTGAATTGAATGAAATAGTATGGAGAAAACTTGACACATTGAAAAAGGTATTTAACATTTTTCAGTAGGTATCTAAACTTTTTCTCCCTGAACTGTTCGATAACGACCCAAAAATAAAAATTGAGTATGTTGTCTAATAATACTTCTTTACAACTTGTGTCGAAATATATTTTTTCAGTCGAAAAGGAAAGTATTTTATTTAAAATATCAATCAAGCAAATTGACTTATCAAAAGTTTCTGGTATTTCGACTTTTTCAGTCTTCTTGCAGCCAAATAAATCGTTGTTTCTTTGTTTACTACTGAACTAAAAATTTTTTCAAGTTTTTTCCTACCCTATGCGATGGTCGAGTATTTTTCCTACTCGATTGGTACTCATTTTTTCGAGTATTCACACGCGTCAAAAATTAAGTCAGTTGAATTTATAGTTAAATCATACAATTGACGCCATTGTTTTAAAATGTCAGGTTCATAATTCAGTGCGCTGCTGAATCTGAAGGAATTATAGTATCAAACGACAATTATCGTGATTTACTCGACGAGAATCCAAAATGGCGCAGTACAATTGAAAAACGTTTATTGATGTGGACTTGGGTTGATGATATGATAATGTTTCCATCTGATCCGCTTGGACGTCATGGACCTACACTAGATGAGTTTCTGCGGTTTCCCTAAAATTATGATGACATCGGTTTATATTTTTTTAAACTTTTTTGTTTTGTTTTTGAAATATATATTATTTAATTACGATTTGTGTATATTGTAGAGTGGTTAATATTTTCTTATGAACACAATGGATTAAGAATTGGCTGTGTAATAAATAGCGCTAGGAAAAGTCCAGGTTTAGACACAACTGCAATACGTAATGTAAAAAGGTTATGGGGTCATCCCACATATTTTTTTTATTTCAAGTTCTGGAATCTCAGAAAAATCAAACAACCTTTTTTTATAATTTTGTATATTTTGTAAGATAAAACTTAAAACGGGAGTTTGTATGACGTCATACCGCCCGCGTTAATAGGGTCGTCCCACATTTTTTTTGGAATCTGCGTTAGAAATAGATATTAAAACAATGTTTTTGAGAATTTTTGGAAGCTTTTTCTACACGAAAAAAATTCCCAAAAGTGCGTATTTTTCAATGTAATTTTAAACATATAATTATACCGCCACGGAATACTTCATTTACAGCCAGCCTTCTCTGATTGGCGGCTGTAGTTGAATCACGCCCAGGTCCGGATTTCTGCCTAGGCCAACAAGGCACCGGCCTAGGGGTCCAGCTGGCGAGGGGGCCCCGGCCAGGGCGGAGATGGAAATTAAAGGAAAAAAGCCCAAACATTTTGTAAGATAACCCAATTGGCGACTTTTTTTGGTAAATTTCCATTCAATTAGGTATTTAAGTTCAAAAAAAATTATTAATTTTTTAATTTTTTCTAATAATTTAACATAAATAATATTGAAAATCAAAAAGACAAATTTTTTTAAAGCTATAGATAAATTACTAAAAATTAATTAAAATGTATAAAAATTTAAAAAATATCACGTGACTTCAAAACGCGCCAGGAATGTTTGTGACGTCGTTATGTTAAAATGTGTCTGCATTTGTTGGTATTTGTGTGTATGTATTACACATACTATCAAAAATAATAAATATTTAACTTGGTAACCATGGATACAAAAGACCATAGATAACATAATGACGTCACACGCGTTCGGATTCTTTCGGCGCGTTATCGGAACTGAGTTTAAAAATTAATTTTTATTTAAATATAACTTTTTAATTAGTAAGCAAAAAAATTAAATAAAAACAGTTTTGCTATAAAACTTGTATGTGGTCCTTCCATTTAAGTAAAAAAAAAAAATCATTTAAAAACCCAATTCCATTTTTTCCCCTTTTTTTGGGCTTGGGAGGCCCAACTGTTAAGTGCCTAGGGGCCCTGGGTCTTTAAGTCAGGGCCTGATCACGCCCACTGATCCATAGATAAAGAGAGAATATTATAATTAGTACACTGTTCTTTATGTCACTGAGGTTAAACCTATAGAGGAAGTATAAGCATTTAAAAGTGAAACCTGTCGCCATTGAAACTCGACCCTCATTTTATATGTGAGAAGAAGAAGAGAATAATTTATTCCCAATCCGTCTCCTGTTTTGTCGCCATGTGTACTCGGCCCTGTGATGTCAAACCATGCTTCAATTTTGTATAAGCAGTTGCATACGTTGTCTCCTCTATATCTGTTACCTCAGTGCTTTATGTACAGGTGACAGGCCGGCAGTTTGAACTTAGGTTAGGTTCTTCACGAGTTACGACTAATGAGGAAGTATTCCTCTCTTTCCATAAACGTACCACTCCTTATCTATGTGTGGACGTATGTCTGGCTTCATTGATCTGGCTGTGATATCATCATATGGCGGCTAAGCTCATCCGTTTGAAATGAACACATTTTTTTAATTCTTGTTTGCAATTAAGAGGAAGGATATAAAAACAAAAAAGTTGGTTTACATTATTTGTTTATATATGAGGAATAACATACACTATAAAATTATCAAATTTTGATAAGCGGGACGACCCTATTATTAATTATGAAACATTATTTTTGAGTCCTGTTATGCTTGAAAATTAAGATCTGTCGATATCTTTTTATAAAACTCTTAAATAGGAGCATCATTGGAGAGCTCATACCTGACCTATATATTATGTAAAAATTATAGGCTCGCTGAAACGTAAAGTCGTCAATAATAATAGCGCACATAGAATTCGCGCTTAACTTGACCTTGACGTAATCTAACTCGAGCAAATAGCATAGCTTTGCGATTTTTTCTGCCTGATCCTTATCATGTATATTAAATTGTAATTTAGCCAAGTTAAATTGACTAACAGGTGAATTTTAAATTAGTGGGACGGCCTCCATTCAACCATAACTTTCCGAGCTCTAGATTCATAATTAATTTATTGTATTGATTTTAAGGATGTTTGGGATCAAAATACTTAAGAAAAATTATTGTTTAAGTAGTTTTTGATTGTATGTGGTGCGCGCCTGTAAAATTTCACGAAATAGTTGGTTCAAACAATTTATCCGGGTTTGGTCAGGTGACATTGATAGCCAAGGGTTTCGATATTCTTGATAGAAATATCAATTTTTTGTAACAATAATTTCAAATAACATACTATTTGGCATTATTAATTACAGAATAAAATCGAGATTTTGTACATGCGTGTGAAGTGTATTTGATAGATTTACTATTTTCACTACTCTTGAGACAGTACTTCCAATACATCCTTAGAATTCGTAGTTTTACCATTCAGATACTGAGTTGCAAAACGCATAGTCGGAAGAAGAATATTGTAGATTATAGATGCTCAACAGCTGAGGTATTGTCAGAAAATATAGTTTGGCATTGACCTTCGATTGTGACCACACATATTTCTTCATAAGAAAAGCATTGTGGAATTTTAAATCGATCCTGCTCAAAAAATAGCTGATCTGCAAGAAAAAGAGAGAAAAAATATGGTTGCGCATGCATACTGTGTTCTGTCACGTAACCAGCAGCAGTCAGTAACAAACAATATGGACAGGACTATTGCCTAGTTACCGGATTCTCTGTGAACACGGTATGCGCGCGCATCTACTTAAAATAGATACGTGGATTGAAACGGTATTTTTTAAAACTGCATACGTGTGTATTTAACATACTTTTTTCTTGTACAATGTCTCCTTCAAAACAACATTTTTCTAAGCATTTTGAGCAAAATATAGCGTGAAAATGTAGTAAATCATTTGTTTTTCTGTGAGTACAATCTAATGTTCTACATAACAAAGAGTTTGACAACGACATTAGACTGGTTATGCGTATATAAAAACTAATTAGTATAATCAGTCTAAGGTCATTGTTTAAACTGATTATCTGATAATGCGTTGTGCAACCCAGCAAGAATGTTGCTAATGTTAGTTCAGACACCATGTGCCTTGTTCTTTGAATTGTAATATAAAAATATTATACAATCGACTCTTCAGTTTTGTAAAAATGCCGTACGATATACAGAGTGTGGCTTAGAAAAGGTATTAGGTAACATAGGGAAAATAACATTAAGAACATTTACAATTTTGTAGTAAGCTATGGGCCATAAGACCTAATGTAAGTAAGTAATAGTAGATGCTTTGATTTTTTTTATTAAGGAGGTTCAGAGTCAAGTTCCGAATTCTTCTTAATAGTCAACCGTTGCTATGGAAAATTGTTTAAAAAATTCACTATACTATTTTTGTGAAGAAGATTTCAAAAAGTAAATCGAATGTGCAATCGAACAAATCGTTCATTGAAGCACATTAATCCAAGAGTCACAACAGTAGCTATAAATAAGTAAATGGCGTTGGGCAGAGCGTCATGTAGAGGATGGCGGCGGAAGAGCAAGCCAACGGTGGCATCCTAAGCCCCAGTTAGCAAGAGGGCTCACTGCCTTGGCATCAGGTGGCAACCGGCCGTAAAACTATTAGCCAAATAAACTACTCATAATGAAAATGAGGAGGAGAGCCGACCCCAAATGAAATGGGATAAGGCTAGGAAAAAGAAAGAATACTCTTTTTCTATGTAATGCACTGCATATTTACATTAGGTTTTATGACCCATAGCTTACTACAAAATTGTAAATGTTCTCAATGTTATTTTCCCTATGTTACCTTTTCAAAGCCACACCCCGTATGTATAATCTTTGGATAAAGAGCCGACACACGTGGGGCACAATTAACAGTTTTCCAAGAAAACATGTTTTAAAGTAAGTTTTTAATTTCTATGTGGGTAATGCACTGTAGCTATTTTTCAAGTTTGAAAATTGTCAGGGCCCATGTGTTGAAAAAAAATATGTTTAGACTCCACCGATATGCTAAGCTACTGGCGTATAAATGCATACAACAAAATCAGAGAAGAGGTCTGTATGTCTGTGCTCTTAAATTACGTATCAGATATAAAACTAGAATCGACTGTATAAACGAAAAATTGTTAAATGAATTTGAAATCAGTAAATGTGTAAAAAAATAGTGTCCTTGCTTGAAATATAAACCATTTCCTTAAAAATTCCTATCTAAAAGTTTATTTTAGACATATGTGATAAAAAAAGCGTCGTGTTACCTGTTATCACATAAATACATACATATCAGGGTTGTTACGGATGCAAAAATTTAGACATCCGCGGATGCAGATGCGGATTATTAGAAGTTCACATCCGCGGATGCGGATTTGATGCGGATTTTGGGATTTTAAAAGGATAATTATTTAAATTTTAAGTGCATAAATAACTGAAAATCAGTTTAATTTTAACTTTTTATTTATTTAATCATATTTTTAGCACGTGCCACTCTGGCTCCGCCCACTTTCTTTACATGTAGTTACTTGTTGATGTGAATCTGCATCCGTAAAAACTCCGCATTGATTGATGCGGATGTGAATGCGGGTGCAGATGTCTGAATTAATGCGAATATTCCGCATTTACGGATGCGGATGCGAATATTCGTAACACCCCTGGGTACCTATTGTGTAACTCGTTTTTTGTGATTTCACTCACGTGAGATTGCTCACGCGATTGTGTATTTTCACACAAGTGAAAAAACTTTTTCACGTGACATTATTCACCATCGAATTTGTCAGTGAAACGTGAAATAAGAGTGAGACAGAGAATAAATTGAAAAAGGACACATATAAAAATACCTTAACATGACAGCTTTGTTCTTATAGATAGATAATAAAAGAAATGCAATAAACGATAATATACAAATTTGAAATATCTTAATTTTTTAAACATAATATAGGCAAAGACACCATTATGAATTTATGTATTTATTTATAATACATAAATTTGAAAATAAATTTCTCTTCAATTTTTTAAACATAATTATACGCAAAAACACATTATGAATATATAAGATCGATAAATTAAAATACAAAGTTCACTTTATTTATATACTTCATCAATTTTTGATTCTCTTTACGTTCATTGTTAAATATGTCAAATACCGCATAATATAACCTCATATCCGCATTAATTTGTATTTTTAAAGTGAAAATATCCAACAAAAAATAAAATCCCTACTTTGTGGCCTAGTGATTTCACGAATGTTACACAATTGAGTGAAAATTTTCACATGACATGAAAATGTGAAAGTGAACACATTCACAAAAGTTACACAATAGCTCCCCAGATACCTAATGTAGGTATTTTATCAAGTACAAAAATGTCTGATTTTTTTAATTGAAAATCACTGGAAGTGTCAAATTTTCAATTTTTACCTCCATGGTCGACAATCTTAAATTTATCTAGAGACATTTGGTGAAAAAATAAATAAGTTTATAACACTGTTCGGTGGTAGCTGTCAGTCTTATGAACTGTCAAATTTATGTACATTGCAATTTCTATTATTTAAAAAGTTTTAGTAAATTGCGAAAACTGGATTTTTGTACCGAAATTTTTGATTAAATAGCGTAATGGCGGGAATTAAAGGTAAGTGTAATTTATTTTTGTAAATTTTTTAAAGCTAACGACACGGGATCCGACCAAATATGTACATTGTACGTCTTTTCAAAGCTATTGCATTTAAAAAAAAGTATTAAACCAGAGTATAATTTGATCGTATTGGATTGAGGAAGACTTAAATATCTTAACATTTAAAGTGTTTGCTAATTGATGTTAGGTTTTAATACATTATAAAATCAGATTTCGTAACACGATTATAGTATTTCTGCTAATTTATAATTTAATTATATTTTTTGTATTGTTTCATGTTCAATGCGTTACTCTTTCACGGAATTTCAGCGTAAGTATTTAATTTATAGAAATTTTATATAAAGTATAGTATTCTCCTGAAGACATGTCAAATGTGCTACTAAAATTTAAGCTATTCGCGTGTTACCAAATGGTAGTATTGCCCATCGATATTAAATCGAACATACTGAGCTGTTATTAAATCGGTGTAATATGCTAAATTATGCTGTTAATTATTGCTTTGGATCACTAATTCAGTCACATTCATAAATAAGACATTTTGTAATTGGTAAGGATCTGTTTTAATTTAAAGACAGAAACTGTGGTGATCTTGATATTATGATAATTTCCTTGAGACAAACGACTCAATTTGTGGCTTAAGCCACAAATTGAGTCATTGAGGAAATTATCGTAACATTTTGTAATATTCTGAAGTCACAGTATATCAGAAGATTCACTCGTCTCTTGGCACTGTGATGTTCGTCAGCGAGTTTCTAAGACCTTGAATACAGCTATGTTAAACACCCGCCCCTAATTTTACTCGAAAGAAAACCCTAATTTTACTCGACAGTATTTCTTTAAACTGTGGCGAAGTTTAACACTGCCGTCACCTGACTGACAGAATTTTCTGGGGAAAACGCAAGCGTAATTTACAGTAAATATTGCACGTAATGGTAACATAGTAATTATCACCAGTTATAGTTGCTATGACTCCAGTTGTCATTTGTCGAGCGTCTGAAATTTATAATCATTTGTTAAGTTAACGGATGTATGATGTTTAGCGAGTCACGTGAGTTGTTAAATATAGCGACATGCATCCGTGGTAGACCTCAATGTTTACTTCCCTCGCAACCTGATAGTTAGGCACTTAAAAGTCTACTGTGTTTAGGAATGCACGATATATTATGGTATATCGATATGTAAACATCGATTATCGAAACCAATTAATTTAAGTTAAAAGATATTCCGAAACAGTAGTTTGTTTAGTCATTAATATTTTAACGAAACTCTGATTTATATTTAAGAGGATTTTAAAAATTTTATTTAACTTGTAATGATACTGAGAATTTAAAATAAAATTTTTTGCATTTTATTTAAAATTAGATTTCTAATTCTGACGCTATTAATTAAAATAGTAAATTTTATGCGATAGTTTGATAAATCGATATTTTCTGTATGGTATATCGAATGTATCAATATTCTTGTTTCGAGATATCAGACACATAATATATATCGAATCAATACGTATATTGTGCATCGCTAACTGTGTTGCCATAATAGAAATGTAGCTAAAATTTTATTTAAGTGCGCAACTAATATGATTTTGCGTTTTTTTTGCAAGAATTGGTGTTCGGGTAAGAAGTAGTAACAAAAAATTGAGAAATACTTCATTCATTTAAAGTTAATGATTCTGAAAAAATTGATATATTAAAATTTGTAAACGATGGTGAGAAAAATTTTAATGTTGTTTTATTTATTTGTTTTTCAGTTTGGTATGTTTGGCGTTCCTGGGCTCTATTGGTATGACCATGATCATACTGGCATGTGCTCTTCCTGGGTAAGTTTTTCTTGATCATTTATAATTAATATTATTGATTTCGACAAATTTACTAGGTGCATCCAGCGTCCCTAGCTGAATGCACCCAGTAGTAAATTTGTCGGATTCAATAATTGTTGGTTTTGATACCGGATATATATTGCCAGAAACCTGCAAAATATTTGGCAACTGGATACAGTTGTTGCAAATTAAATTGAAATATGCTATAAATTTTAAAATATTGCAAAAGATTATTATTTTAAATTTACGATTTTGAAAATTATCAATGAATGTAGAAATACAAAAACTGAATACAGTTAAATTAACCATATTCTAATTTTCTAAGATATTTGGATACCTAGCCGGATACAACAAGTACTCTCCTGTCGGTTACCCGATAAAGCTGGATAATGCCAAATATTTTATGCTAACGGGATCGGATATCCAGTGCATCTCTAATAAATATTAAAAAACCGATATAGTTGTCAACAGTACCTAACTATTTCACTGGAAATTTTAAACATTTAATTTTTACTTCTCTTTTTTTGACGGTTCGTTAATATTGAGTAACACATATTTCTTTTTTTTTTCAGAAATAATTGGTGGCCCTTTTTCGTAATATTATTTTATATATTATCGCCGATACCGACAATGATATCGAAACGTTTTACGGAAGCTTCTGGTAGCAGCAATGCATGTTTGGAAACGGCTATATTTTTGACGATGGGTTTTGTTGTCAGCTCGTTCGGCTTACCAATTGTGTTGGCGCGTTCATTGGTTGTAAGTATAACGATAATTTATTTTGCCAAGCCTTGAGTTAGAGAGAAGCCATTCATTTCTCTAAAATTTTCATTCAATATTCGAAATACGTTATGCAGGGAAAGTCTGTTTAATTACTTGAAAATTTCTTTTTGAAATTTTCCATCGGTGTGTTGAACCCCAAAATTTTAATTTCCCGTATGTATTATTTATGACATTGTATTCGCGTCTGACATTAAGGTCGAAGCCCTCTATTGGGCTTAGTCGCGAACTACCCGAGGAGGTCGTAGCAACGGAACAAAGCGTTGAATGAAAGTAAAAGTGTACGAAATATATGTTTTTTTTACGAATGGCAGTTTACAAAAGTAAGCGTAATGCTAAAAGATATTGTTCAGTTTTTACTTGAAGTTTTGTATTAAATAATTCTGTCGCAATACGACTTTTAACCGTTGTTTGTTTACATTAGCTTACATGTGATTTGTATTAAATAGTTTCAGAAATGCCTTACATGTGTTCAATTCCTTGTTGCCGAAATACTTCGACAGCATTTTCCTATCACAAATTTCCTGAAAATAGTGAATTGAGGAAGCTATAGATGGGTTTAACTGGAATAAGACTGATAACAGAAAGCACTCTTTTCTACAGTGATCATTCAGATGCTAATGACCTCTGTTGTCGAGCGTCTATAATTAGGATGGATGGATTGTGGATTATAGACGCTCGACAACAGAGGTCATTAGCGTCTGACTATAATTTACAATTCATTCATTCATGCAGTGATCATTTTAACGGCAATGATTTTTTTCCGCGTCGTAAGCTCCTATTGCAACATTTGTGCTGACATAACAAAACGTTTTTAGTGAAATTTAATTTCGATATTTTCAGCCAGACGCTAATGACCTCTGTTATCGAGCGTCTATAATTCACAATTCATTCATTCGATATTTTCAGAATTCAGTGCAAAACAAAAAAAGATTGCTTCTGTCTGCTCTACCTTCCAAGTACCTCACGGAATTCACTCTCAGTTTTATTTACTTCACTAACTAAAGCTTGACATGATCAAAAAGCTCGAGAAATCTACATATAAAAACCAAAATTACACATTGTAAAACATTCCACTAATGTAAACTAACAACAATCAGAGCTATGTGCAACGGTTAAAAGTCGTATTACGACAGAATTATTTATTACAAAACTTCAAGTGAAAATTGAACAATATCTTTTTGCAATATGCTTACATTTGTATACTGTCATTCGTGAAAAACATATATTTTGTGCACTTTTACCTTCATTCAACGCTTCGTTCCGTTGCTACGGCCTCCTCGGGTAGTTTGCGACTAAACCCAATAGAGGGCTTCTACCTTAATGTCAGACGCGAATAGACTTTCAGTGTTCTGTCTCTACCCTATTTTGTCTGTAAGTTCTGTCATTTTTATTACGCGAATTAACGCACTTATTTTGAAATACGTCGCGTTATAGGAGAAACCCAACAGTATTACACTACCGATTTTGAGCGTTCTGTTTCTAACCCTATTTTTTCTGTAAGTTGTTATTTCTATTGCGCGAATTTCTATAACGCGACAATTTAGGAACACATCGCGGTTAGCAAACGACTAATATATTTATTATTTATTAATAGACTTTAACGCTATAAAGCAAATCACTGACCTCATTTACTGTTATTAATAATTCTATTATATTTGCAGATCACATGGAGTTCGTGTGTTCTTACATTAGTGGGGAATTTTGTGGTTTACGCGACGCTTTTAGGATTTTTTATGTCTTTTGATAGAGAAGATGCAGATTACAGTATGTGGTAGTTTCATTTTAAGACTTCGATATAATTTATAAATGTCATTTATTATTAGAATTATCTAATACTAACAATACAATTAATAAAGAAGTAATATTAATTGCTTTGTAAAACTAAATTTTAAACCAATAGACGAACGGCATTGATATATAAAAGCCCATTTGAACGGGGAGAGTTTCTCGCACGTTTTGGGGCGAGAAATTATATGTGATTATCGAATGCGAGAATTGTTATACGATAGTCGCCTTCAACCGTTTACACGCAAACAATCGTTATGCGAGGCTCGTAAGTAAAGAATTACCTGACAGTTTTTTACATTGAGAAGAGCTTAGTAGAGTATCGCTAGCGAGTTTTTAACCGATTTCATAAAAGGAGGAGGTTACCTATGTTTTTTTTATGAATGTATGTTCACCGATTTCTCCTGTATTTGTGAAGCGATTTTGATGATTATTGTTTTATTTAATAGGGCCTCAGGGGTGGTCCCATATAAATTTTACTTAAATCGGTTCAGTAGTTTGGCTGATTTTAATAAAAAGTCAGAAACGGAGTGTGATACCGTTAAGGTAAATGTCAGTTTTTTAGTTATTTAGTAATCAAATATTAAGACAGAAGTCAGTTAATAACATGCAAACTACGTATTGCAAAGCCACTAAAAAGTAAAAAATATTAAACTTTTTAATAAAAAAAAACCTCCAAAAAAGCCACTAAAAAGATTAAATGTACACTTTTTAACCGACTTCATATTTTATTAAATTGACGCCGACCTCAAAATTGTATAATTTTCCTTTTGGCTTTTTTGAAGAGTTTTTTTTTTGTTATAAAGTTTTTTCGACTCATATTGTCTAAACAGCTTCACGTGTGACATTTCTACAAGATTATACAACAATCGTACAAATTGGTTTGTCTATCAATTTGTGAGCGAGCCTCGCCAGTTGATAGTGTGCTGTGTAGACAATTCTCGCCTCTCTACAGACGAGAATTTAACAATGTTGTTTACACAGGTGTATTTACGTCTGAGTCAGAAGGTGATTTCCGCCTTTCTATAGGAAATAATTTCCTATGTTGTTTTCACATTGCGATTTTTTGTCCCAAACGAGCGAGAAACTCCTCTCTTCTAAATAGGTCTTTAGGCCAGCAATACAATGGCCTAAGGCCCCGTGCTGTATTTATGTGGTTGTACTTACTTAAATATACAGTGGAACCTTGATTATACGAGCTTGTGTAAACTCGACCCTATCTCGAATAATCGATAAACTCGTACAATATAAATTTTTTAATGATTTACACAAAAACCACATATTTCTATGACAAAATCAACATTACTCATTAAAATATTTATGTCAATCATACAAAAACAATCGCATAGCTCAAATAACCTGGGTGCTTACACGCGAAGCCTCGGTTAATATGGGGGGACTCGGTTAATCCATACTGTTTACGTTATTAGTAAAAATTTTTTTTACAAAGAATACTTCTTTTAAATACATTTCTGAATGTAAAATTTCGATTCCTTCATTTGAGAGTAAAAATTAGAGGTAACCTCGCGGAATCGAACTCGGATTAAACAGACTGAGTTAATCCAGGCTCTACTGTATTTAGTGTTAAAGTCTTTTTTCAAAGAATACATTTTTTGAATACATATTTGTAAGTAAAATTTAGATTTCTTTATTTATGCGCTTTTGGAATTTCACTTTTCATGTTTTTTACATATTTCTGTACTATTTCTAAAATGAATGGGATGGAGAAAAACTTGTTGGGAACATTTGAATTATAAGCACTGTTTCTTTATACATTTTTTTGTTTTATTTTTGTTATGTATAATCCAGTTTCAAAGTGATGACATCAAATTCTGAAAATTTCAAGTCAATCGTCATTTTTAAAATCTGGATTTTTGTTATTACAAGATGTTTTTCGTTCAATATTGGAATGAAGCAGTTTAAGTATTTTAATATTTGTATCAAAATATATATAAAAGTTTCAGAGAAGGTGTTTATGCTTCCGATGGCAGAATCCGCTACATGCTAAAACTAAGTTCTTTCCGGTTCTTCTTTGTATGCTTCCATGATTTTCTCAATTAATTCCCAGTGAGTTTCCTTTAACAGATCTTTAGTAAATGCCTGAAACAAAAAAAAATTAACTAAAGGCTAGACATTAGCTGACAACTGGCGCACTTGTTATGAACTTTTTTACTGTCTTTGCCACCTATGGCCGGGTACGTAAAGTAGTCAAGACGTTTCACTTTACCAGGTTTTCAAGTACCTAAAACGTAATTTTTCATTCTCTTATAGTCAGTTTTTCTATACATAGTACAGCACTGAGATTAGACCTCGGCGTGCAATAAATTTGCTGCATATCGGAAAAAAACACACTTATTTTGATATTTTCTACTATAGCTGAATAATATTCTCGGACATGTTCATGATTTTCCCAAGTTGCGAATTTATTTATTTGTACTGATGCAATCATATAACTTCATAAAGACTTACCGAATACCACAAAGAAGCGTCTTCACTATCATCAGCAAGTGGCAGGGTAGCTCCGTAACATTGTAAAGCAAGTGAAATGCATGATATAGCTATATGCTGTGGTTTATAATTTAATATAGCCGGGTCATGATGAAAATCTTGAAGAAATCCGGCTGCTAAACGTCCGATCGGCAACTTTGTCCACTGTTCAGGATCCATCCATCCTTGCAACGATCGTAAGTAATGCAGCATATATTTATGCGGGTGTACGATAGTGACTTCAAATTTAAGTACTCTCAAAATGAGCAATTCAGTTTGCACTATCGCATCACGCATATGCCAATATTCATCGCCTAGTTCTAATGGACTACTGCCTCGATGTAGAGTGTTGTGTGCCACGTTGATAACGTCTCTTATTTTTAATTGATCGTCTTTTACTTTGCCCGCTAGGTATATAGCTGACGCTGCAATTAACTGAAATAATTGGAAATGAAACAAATTTTTAGACAAAACCACACCCTAGTTACCTAGTATTTAATCAATATAGCACTATTTTGTTTGTTTCTATGGCGTTACCATGGTTACTCTAATTTATTTAGTTACTAAAACATGAAAGCTGAGAGTTGGAGCGCTTTTTCATTGGCTGACACGATAATGATACCGTCGCTGACACCGATATAATAATTAATGTTATTACTTGCCTGGTACCCCATGTACGATTTTAAAAATTATAAAAAATAATGAGTGAACGAAGAGCAATAATAAAACTTCGTGACTAAATAGTTTTTCTCACTTGCTGTACAAACAGAATAAGAAAAGTACCAATAAAACGTTTAAAATCATAGTTTTGTAAATTTTTTTTACCAAACTATTGTAAATAATCATTGCGTAAGATGACACCACTACACTTGTCAGTATAAAAAAAATTAATTTATCAAAATTTGGTTATTTAATTTTAATTGTTATTTGCCAGGGTTCATGCCACAACACCACAATCTAAATTTCAACTAGCTACCTCTTACCGTTTGTGAGTCCTGTGACAGATGGACGGACAGACATTGTAGGCAGGGTAATAGGATTCTACATAGAATGAATACGGAATTCTAAAAAAGGGCACGCGCTCACCACCTCACCGTGCGAAGCCCGTGGGGAACAAAATATGAAGTCGAAAATATAGCGTCAAAGGTTTCAAATTGATTCTGAAAAACCCGTGTTACTACTTACCCCTGTTACAACTAACTCCCTGATGCTAATACAAATTACTGTTTTAGGAAAAACATTTTTTTTGGCCATACCCACTATAAAATAGTTTATTTACATGCACGTAAAGACTTTTAACAGACTGGTGTACGAGAACGTATCTTTCCCCGACTAGTGTAGGAAAGCAAGCCATTTCCATAGTAATTTATGTTTATTTGTCAAATCCGCCTGTAATTACATACTCCTGTGTGTGCCTAGGCCTACTATAGGAGTGAAGTTTGCGACACAAATGAACTGTCAAAACATTTTGAAAATACTGAAAATGAAGTGAAAAGCAGCTATTTTATAGTGCATATGGCAAAAAATACCATACATATCTTGTGCGTAATAATATGACTCTTCTGACTGTTAAAACTCGTTACCACTCATTTTAACATACTGTCACTACTCGTCAGTAATATGCGTCATTAGGCAACTAGATATCTACTAATTAACTTACATAGGGATCATATTTTGATGTATCGACTTCTTTGAAAAATTTATGTAAAAGAATAGTGGCAGTCGCCACCGTTAACGGCTGTGCTTGTAATTTTATTCCACATTCAAAAATAAAATGTGCAGCTGCAAAATTTCCTTCCGTCTGACGATAATCAAAGGGAGGAACTCGTCTCAACTTCTCACGTTGAAGTTCCATAACATCGATCACGTCTTTCATCATGTTGCCGATAAAATTGACCTGTAAACAAATTTGATTTATCATTTAAAACGCTTATTATGAAATATTTATAAGCTATTCGCAAAAAAATACACAGTAATAAAATTATTGCATTTGTAAGTACGGTCCCTACTGTTAGAGACAACACTGGACAAAAGCCCGAAAACTGAAACTTCCAATTATTTCTCTAACGAAGCCGCTATTTGCCTATTACAAAAAGATGATAGAAGAGTATTTTTGCTTTTTACAGGTTAAAAATTGTCAAAATGAGTCTTCTAAAATGGTACCGTATGCTTTAATTCAGTTGTTAATTTGTATAAATTATTCCATAACGCTGTCAAGTTGCGAAATTTATAAAGTAGCACAAATTTTGGCACAACAACGTGTATGTATATTGTATATACATTATACATGTTCCTGATTAGATTTATTAAGGTTAAAATTAAATTAATATCATTACAATAGTTTACCTTGGATTAGAATTGATTTTTCTCGAAATATATTTGGTATTAATCGATATATTTTAGTGAAAATGCTAACTTTCAAAGTAATCTGTTTCAAAACAGTTAACAACAGATTTTCACCACAGACGATAGAAGAGCCAAGAGGTTAGCATAAATCAGGGAGAATAAATAAATGACTCGAAGGAGTCAGGAGGATGGCGTTCATTGACATGAAATAAACGTGCTGTATAGACCTAGGAGTTTGAAAACTCTAAGATAAGAACCATACCATAAGCATAGATCAATTAAGTAATCATTGGGGAAGATGCCTTTCCGTATGACGTATTACGTGAGTAGTTTTGAGGTAGACCATTGGGATCGCATGATCGCTCTATACTAGCGACACCCCTATTTCTACCTCTGAACTAAGCTGCAAAAACCATAGGTATAGAAAAGCATAGGTACCATACTTCTCTGTTTCTAGGGGTTTGGCAGTTTAGTTCATGGGTAGAAATAGGGGTGTCAGTAGTGTAGAGCGCTACGATCATGTTATTCCAACGGTCTACCCATGCATAGAGATTATGCATGGGTACAGATTATGGGAAAAAGCCTTTCTCAACTTGGGAATTTGAATGCCCGTAAATTATATGACATGTTTCATATGACAATATGCACAAGTGACATAAGACACTTTCTCACACAATTGTTTCCCATAGTTTACTTTGCTGAACATAGCACATTTTACAGTACAAAGTCCATTTCGGGCAAACTGTGATTTTTACTAAATATTAATAATTATTCAGATTCAATCTCACTTTCATCAAGAAAGGTTGTTGGGCCAAGCTCATTAAATTCTATGTGCAAAATAGAAGCAATCTCAAATAATAATAATTATACAAAGATTTATTCTTAACTTTAAACTATAACAGTTGTGGGGCAAAGTCCATTAAATTCTGTATGTAAAATAGAAGCAACATTAAACGTTAAATAATTAATTAAATAATATTACTTATATAAACTTTGTAACTATTTTATAATTTTAAATAAATAAAAAAATATTTTTTTTTAAAGACAAATAGAAATTTGTCATTTAATTGGCGCAGTCGGTAGGATATTGCGACGTACCTCAACAGGGCTAATTATTGAAATTTACGGAGAATTTTAATTCCTTACGCAATATTCGAACTATAAAACGAAACTAAATAAACAAATATTTAAAAATAAATAAAACCAATACTTAAATAAAAATAATAAGTTCAAGAAACATATATACAAATAATTTTAAATATACAAGAAACAAATAAATAATTAAGCAAACTAAAACAAACTAAACAAAGTTAAAACTAAACAAAATTAAACAAATTAATCAAACTAAACAAAGTTCGATCAACTAATAATTGTTAAATACAAATACATCTGTAAAGCATCAAGAGTTGCGCCGGTAAGCCGCAACAACAAGTCAAGATCAATTGTTGCTGTCCGATCGATCAACAACAGCTGTCTTCACCGCTCATCTCAACCAACTTCAAATCAACAATCAACAGTCAACTACTATGAAAACAGTAATACTGTAAGTCAATAATTTTGTATAATAGATTTAAGAAATTGTAAATCGTTCCGCATCTTATGACTTCAGTTGACGAGTTAATAAATTCCTTATCTCAATTAGATTTAGAATCTGACGATAACGTAAATTTAAACCCCATTAACAACATGACGCAAAATACAAACCAACATGTACCCCTGTTTGACACTAGAGATTTACAAATCATACCAGAATTTGACGGAGATGTTCAACACCTCCACGAATTTCTTAGAATTTCGGATCAATTAATAAATTACTATAGTCACCCCGATCGCGATAATTTTCAAAATTTTAGAATTTTAAATGGCGTATTATCGAAAATTACGGGCCGTGCCAAAATAGCTATAAATAATAGACGAGCAAAATCGTGGTCTGAAATAAAACAAACATTAACAGATAATTTCGCAGACCAACGGTCTGAAGATTTACTAGTACGTGATCTCCTACTTTTGAAACAAAAACCCAATCAGACTTACATTGCATTCTTCGACGAATGTAATAATTTATTGGACACCATAATAAATTATATAGAAATAAACGACGGAAACGAAGAAAAACGCATTAAACATTCGTTATACACTAGATTCACTTTAACGACATTTTTACGAGGTTTGAAAGAACCTATGGGAAAATTTGTACGATCGAATAGACCTGAAACTATTCTTAAAGCTTTAGAAATTATAAAAGACGAAGAAAAATTAGTTCAAGCCAACTCTGTTGACTCACAGCTAAATTATCTAAAATCAAAGAATAGGACACAACACACACCATATACACAATTCATACAAAAACCCAATTTCATTCCAACACAAAACCAAAATCCATTTTATAAACCTGTACCAAAACAACCGCAACCCTATAATAGACCCACACAACAAATCAATAATTCACCCTTATTAAAATCAAACCGCCCAAATATTCCTAATAATTATTATAATATGAATCGAAATACGAATACATACAAACCCACACAGCAGATAACAAATACATACAAACCTACACCTATGTCGATTTCTACAACATACACCACACCCCAGCTAAAAAATTATAATATAGAAACAGACGATACCGAGTTAGAAAATCCTGAAAATAGCGGATACGAAGAAACTGACTTTAACGACCTTTGCATGTCACAAGACCAATTCGAAAATTTCGAAGACGAGTCAAATTTTACAGAAGACGCCTCGAACCAACCCACAGAATAGTAAGTTACACTAATGGCGATAACCTTCCATTCATAAAAATTTGCGACCCACCTTTAAAATTACTAATAGACACAGGTTCCTCAAAATCCTTCATAAACCCGGACTTAGCAATAAAATATTTTGGAAATAAAATTGTAGAATCAAAATTTACTGTAACAACCATTTTTAACAAACATGATTGCAATGGTATTATAAATATACCCAGTTTTACTGAATTTAATTCTGATCAAAATTTAACTTTCCATTTATTTAATTTTCATAATTATTTTGACGGATTAATTGGCATCGATAACTTTAGAAAACTAAAAATAAATTTAGATTTTAATAATTTAGTACTTATATCACCCACCACCAAAATTAATTTACATATTCGAAATAACAATAGTGAAAATAAAATTAAACCGAAAACCATAAAGTCATACTTTATCGAAACTCAACCCAGCAAGAGAGAATCGATTTCCAAACTTATTAGGACCAATCATCTAAATTCAGAAGAAAAGATAAAAATTTTAGACTTATGTAAAAAATATCCAGACGTTTTTTATTTTGAAGGTGAACCCCTAACTTTTACCAACAAAGTTAAACATGTTATACGGACAACTGACGAAACACCAATTTTCACTAAATCATACAGATACCCTTATGTACACAAAACTGAAGTTATGGAACAAACAGAAAAATTGTTGAACCAAAATATAATCCAACCTAGCTGTTCCCCTTGGTCCAGTCCTGTTTGGATAGTTCCCAAAAAACAAGACGCTTCAGGAAAAACAAAATGGCGTATGGTAGTAGATTACAGAAAACTAAATGAAAAAACCATAGACGACAAATTTCCTATCCCGAATATAACTGACTTACTCGACAAATTAGGACGTGCTACATATTTTAGTACCCTCGATCTTGCTTCCGGATTTCATCAAATTCAGATGGACCTTCGCGACATAGAAAAAACCGCTTTTACCACCGAAAACGGACACTTTGAATTTTTGAGAATGCCTTTTGGACTAAAAAACGCACCATCCACGTTTCAACGAACCATGAACGAAGTATTTAACGGCTTAATTAACAAGATCTGCCTCATCTATATGGATGATATTGTAATATTTTCTACTTCTTTAAACGAACACATTCAAAATTTAAAATTAGTTTTCGACAAATTACGCGAGTCACAATTAAAAATTCAACTAGACAAAAGCGACTTCTTGTTAAAAGAAACTAAATTTCTCGGACATACAATAACACCTGACGGTATAAAACCAAATTCAGACAAAATTTCCTGCATAAAAAATTTCCCTATACCCAAAACACAAAAAGAAATAAAATCATTTTTAGGCCTTATTGGATATTATCGAAGATTTATTAAAGATTTTGCAAAAATAACCACCCCATTAACTAAATGTTTAAGAAAAAATGCTAAAGTAATTCATGATAAAGAATTTTTGAATTGTTTTTCACTTTGTAAAAATTTACTGTCTAACGAACCATTATTAATTTATCCCGATTTTTCAAAACCTTTTAATGTTACGACAGACGCTTCAAATTTAGCAATAGGAGGAATCTTAAGTCAAGGACCCATTGGATCAGATAAACCAGTAGCATACATATCCCGAACTTTAAATGAACACGAAAAGAATTATTCAACAATAGAAAAAGAACTTCTCGCTATAATATATGCTGTAAAACAATTCAGGCCTTACATTTTTGGAACAAAATTTACTATAATAACAGACCATCAACCACTACAGTGGTTATTTAACTTAAAAGAACCCAATTCAAAATTAGTTAGATGGCGATTAAAATTACTAGAATACGATTACAACATTGTTTATAAAAAAGGTATAAAAAACACAAATGCTGATGCCCTTTCCCGAATTGAAATTCACAATAAAGAAACTGAAGATCCCCCTGACAATATGTCCTTATTTCCAAATATAGAACACCCACCTGACCTACAAGATTTAGAAGAAATACTTCTCGAAGATCTTAACCCAGTGCCTAGTACATCCTTAAATTTTGACACACCGAATATCATTCAAGAAAACGACTCTGACTCTGACAATACAGTACATTCCCAACAAGAAAACCCCATTCTAGAGATCCCCATATCCGAAAAACCAATAAATTTATTCGCTAACCAAATTATAATAAAATTTACAAATTTGTCTAAGATACAAAAACCTAAATTAGTAAATGTACACGATTCTAAAAAAACCAAAATTATTGCAAATATCCCTATCCAAAATCTGGAAACATATGTAATAAATTTATTTAAAGAATATATAAATCCAAAAAAACGATACGGTCTATATTTTGAGAATAAAACACATTACCCCCAATTTGTTCAAACTTTGCAGAAAACATTTAAAAATCAAGCTTATCAATTATTTCAAACAATCAAAATTTTAGAAGATGTAGAAAATCAATTAGAACAACAAGACATAATAAATAATTATCACCTATCTAAAACCAATCATAGAGGTATAAATGAAACTCTGTTGCATATACAAAGAAGGTATTACTGGCCTTCTATGAAAGAAGATATAACTAGATATATAAATAATTGTGAAACTTGTCAAGTACACAAGTATGATAGACAACCGATAAAACCAAAATTACAAATGATTCCAGTTCCTAACAAACCTTTTGAAATTCTGTCATTAGATGTTTTTCAATACAAAAATCAAAAATTTTTAACAATTATTGACGAATTTTCAAAATTTAGTTCAGCCTATTCAATTCCCGGATGTAATGTTATTCCTATCACAGATCGTCTCATTGAATTTTTCAGTCACCACGGAACACCTTTAGTGATAAAAATAGACAATGGACCCGAATTTACTAATGCAATTTTTCGAGAATTTTGTACCCTTCACAAAATATCTATACATCTTACAACAAAATTACATTCACAATCTAACGCAACTGTTGAAAGACTACATTCTACACTTATCGAACACCTACGAATTTTAGACTCTACAAATCCAAATAGAACTATAGAAAATCAAATGCAATACGCAATACTAGCCTACAATAATACTATCCATTCTCTTACTAAACTCACACCGTTAGAAATAATAACAGGACATTTAGAAAATTCAGACATACTTAGTATAGATTTAAACAAGAAATTTTATTCCGATTATATTTTAAATCATAAAAAAACAACTACCGATCTTTATAAAAATATACACGATAAATGCACACAAATAAAAGAAACTAGAATAGAAAAAGCTAACGAAAAATTAGAAGATCCACCAAAATTTGACCCAAAATCAAAAATTTACTTAAAATCAAAAAGTAGAAATAAAGCACTCCCCAAATTTAAAGCGAAACAATGTTTAACTGATAATAGTAACAAAATACTAACAGATACCGGTGAGTATCATAAACAACAAATAAAAAGACCATTAAAATTACAGACTATGCCTGACAATACTGACAAGAGTCCTAAACCAGGAACTTCAGCTGACGGACATATCTGACAACCCCGGTGTTTTACCCCTGTTTTTAGGCGAAGCCAAAATTTTCAAGACTAAACACATGTTAGTTCATTATTTTGATATTAAACAAATTTTCGAAAAATTAAATTTTATCGATAATTCTTTAGATCCCTTAAACTCAAGTGAAGCTTTAACCTTTGTAACTTTTCAACCCCTAATAGTTCACCAGTTAAAAACTTGTTATGATAAATTAAGTAATTTATTGCCAGAAACTCATACCAGAGATAAACGTGGCCTTATCGATGGATTAGGACATATAGTAAAATTAGTAACAGGTAATTTGGATTCTAAAGATGCCGAACGATATGATTTAGAAATAGAAAAATTATAAAGAAATCAACATAAAATTGTTTCAGCAACCAACAAACAGTTAACACTAAATTTAGAAATTTTGAAAAAATTTAATGATACTCTTGTCATTTTAAACAGAAATCAACTTGAAATAGAAAAACATTTAAATAGATTAATTGGAAATTTCAATCGAACTATAATTACGAATCTTATACTAACGAGTTTAGAAATTATTTTACAAATTCTAACAGATTTAGAGATATCACTTACTTTTGCACGTAATGGTCATTTACATACAAGTGTCATTAAACCTAAAGCCTTTTTGAATCAACTTAATAAAATTTTAGAAATATATTCTCCACAAGAAATGCCTTTCAATGTAGATCTTCATAATATAGGATATTACTATCAAGTTACAGAAACATCAGTGTATTGTAAAGATATGACTTTAAATTTTATTTTAAGTATTCCAATCACATACGCTGAAAGTTATAAACAATATCAATTGATACCGATACCAACAAAACAAAATTATGTTATTAAAATAAAAAAGCCATATATAACAATGAATAACGATTATTATTGGTATAGCGACAATAACTGTCCAAAATATGATAAATCAATGCTATGTAATTTTAAGTTACCTAAAACACATATTAAAAGTACTGATTGTATGCAATTATTAATAAGTAAAGAAATGATAAAAGACTGTACATTTCAACCTATAATTACTCCCAATACAACTATTGAAGTTATTGATAAAAGACATTATATTGTATTAACGCAAAAAGCTGTTAAAATACACAGTAATTGTAAAACAATTCCTGTTTTAAAAAGTATAACACTTATAGAAATCCCTAGAGGATGTTACTTTAAAATTGATAATCAATTCTATGAAAATTCAGAATTAGCAAAAATAAAAACAGAATTAGTATTACCTAATCCTAATAAAAATCCCAAAATATTAAATATTAAACCTATAAATTTAGAAAAAGTACAGCTATCGAAATTACATGAATTAATAGATGATAACAAATTCATACTAGAAGATAATAACGATACAGATAAATATCATTATATATTATTTAGCAATATAACTTTATTTTGTATTATATTTTTAGTTTTAATTATTATTGTAATCTATAAACAAAAAATTTGCATACAAAATTTTTGGAAAAGAAAAACCAAAAATAATAATACCGAATTAAATGAAACAAGTATTGAAGAAATACAGTTCAGATAGATTCGGGACGAATCTTTTAAAGGAGGGAGGAATTATATGACATGTTTCATATGACAATATGCACAAGTGACATAAGACACTTTCTCACACAATTGTTTCCCATAGTTTACTTTGCTGAACATAGCACATTTTACAGTACAAAGTCCATTTCGGGCAAACTGTGATTTTTACTAAATATTAATAATTATTCAGATTCAATCTCACTTTCATCAAGAAAGGTTGTTGGGCCAAGCTCATTAAATTCTATGTGCAAAATAGAAGCAATCTCAAATAATAATAATTATACAAAGATTTATTCTTAACTTTAAACTATAACAGTTGTGGGGCAAAGTCCATTAAATTCTGTATGTAAAATAGAAGCAACATTAAACGTTAAATAATTAATTAAATAATATTACTTATATAAACTTTGTAACTATTTTATAATTTTAAATAAATAAAAAAATATTTTTTTTTAAAGACAAATAGAAATTTGTCATTTAATTCGTATGTCAACGAGGTCCCACGGCTTTATATATTACCTTTCTTATATATTATCTTATTTCTTCCTTTATTCTGTTGATAAATGCGAAATGTCCCCACGTATTTTAACTTCCCACCTCTACTATAGTCTATGGTAGGGAAGTAATAGATTTAGTCCGAAAAAAATATTTCGAGATTTTAACAGATCTTCACGTTTTGAGACCCTAGCGATCGTTTAAGATCATTTTCTAACTGATGTTTGTGTGTATGTGTATGTGCGTGTGTGTGTGTATGTGGTCAATTTTTCGCCTTCGATATCGTAAAAACGGAACAACATACGGCCATGCCGATTGTTCTATTGTGTTTATCAGCCTTTAACTTAGATCTGATTAGATTTTGAGTCAAATCAGTTCAGTGGATCGTGAGATATTAAAAAAAACGTTCTCAATGTCACGTATTAACATTAAATTTCCAAGCAGTAATGACCAGGTAATGACCATTCTGTGGTCCAGCCGTAATATTTCCACCATGGTCCAGCCCCTACTTATATGGTTTCGAGAAACTATGTACAGTCGCGGACTTAATAAAGTTTACACTTGAGTTTTTCAGTGTAGGTTCACAAAAAGTCAGCAACAAATTTAGTTTTTAAAAGGTAAATGTAAATGCCAGAAATTAAAAGAAATAACTGTCGTTTAAATGCCTCGAAATTGTTAAAACGATGAACAAAAAAAAATAATTTAAAAAATCAAAAAACCCGACCGCGTAACTGAAAAGAAAAAACAAGCACTTAGATGTCCGGTGGTCTAGAATTCTATAATATATTATTGAATGAATACTATTGAAGAAAATAAAATATATTCTAATAGTGGAACATAACAACTGAACATTCGGATCCATTGAAAAATTTGATTGGCTGTCGAATAATGGATCCCGACTGTTCAGTTATTATGTTCCACTATTAGAATATATTTTATTTTCTTCAATAGTATTCATTCAAAAATATATTATAGATTTATATTAGTACCTTAGTAACACGCTCAGCTTCGGGAGAATTAAAAACGAATTGGTATATGAAACCTTCCCATTCAGGCAGGCTTCTGAATTTTCGATCAAACCATCCAGTACAGCAGAAAATTAGTGTTATAAAAAGCTTGTTACACAGGGTAACAAAATTAAGTCACCAAGACTACCATAAGGACAATTTTAAGAAAGTTGAAAATATCTTAAAAGCTAATAATTACCCTGTCAACTTTATACATCAATGCGTTGATAAGTTTATAGAGGACCAAAATCACCTAAATAACACGTTGGATACTGTGGATGAAAGAACTAAGTCTACCAAGTTTTACGTTAGATTTCCATTTGTGAAGAACTTGTCCTATAAGATCAACAGATTATTTTCTAACACAAATATTAAGTTGGTGTTTTATAACTTAAATAAATTGAATAAGTTATTCACAAGACTTAAAGATAAGACGCCTAACTCACATCAATCTAATATTATTTATAAAATACCTTGTGAATGTAATAAGTGTTATGTGGGACAAACCAAACAGTTATTAAAAAATAGAATTTATCAGCACAAAATGGACTGTAGAAACATAAACTTATTAAGTGATAATAAGACGGCGTTGTCATCTCATCATTTCGACACTGGGCATAAATTTCTTTTCAATGAAGTTAAAATATTAGATAAAGAGTCAAATTGGAAGAAACGCAATATCAGTGAAATGTGTTTTATTAGAAAAAACAATTCAATCAATTATAGAACAGACACTCAAAATTTAAGTAGTCAGTACAATTATGTTATGAAATTATACTAAAATTTGTATTATTATTATTATTGATTGTTAAAAAGTTTTAGTCAACATAATTTGTTACCATGTTACCATGTTTTTGTCTTATGTACCCTATCTTATGTTAATTGCTATGGTTAGTAATTAATATTAATTTTCATAAATATTGTTATTTTTGTGTACTTGAAAAAGTTTAAATATATAAACGAAACGTCGTACATTTAATTTAATAAATCAAATATTTGTCCACTATCCTGCGATTTTCCTTAATTTTAATATATTATAGAATTCTAGACCACCGGACATCTAAGTGCTTGTTTTTTTCTTTTCAGTTACCTACGCAGTCGGGTTTTTTGATTTTTTAAATTATTTTTTTTTATTTTATACTTTTTAGTTATGAGTACCTAGCTAGCTATTTATTACCAGACTGGATTTCCTATTAGCAT
Source organism: Mongoloraphidia duomilia (assembly GCA_039654895.1). Classification (NCBI taxonomy): domain Eukaryota; kingdom Metazoa; phylum Arthropoda; class Insecta; order Raphidioptera; family Raphidiidae; genus Mongoloraphidia; species Mongoloraphidia duomilia. The sequence goes on along the minus strand of CM077516.1, from coordinate 38,290,636 downwards.
CAGTACTATATCACAATTGCACTGGAATTTAAGTTTAAATTATGTGATTTTTTCAAATGTTTTTAATTAAAAATAAATCGATATAGATCCTAAACGGTCAGTCGAATCGAAAAATGTTGAGGGAAAACTAAAAATGATTTTTAAATACCTATTCAACGATACCCCACTTGACATAGTTTGTTTCATTTTTTTCATTTTCACAATATGGCGTCCTGTAGTCGCCATTTTGAATTTTCACTAACGTCATGTCTTTAGTGACATTCGCCGGACTAAGGGGAATCGATTGACGTGTGAATTATAAAAATCAGCCCAGGCGTTTGGTCTGTATAGTGCTTCAAAGGAACATACAAACATACATACATACATACATACATACATACATACATACATACATACATACATTCATACATACATACATACATACTGTAGCATATACTATTCCTTCATCTGACCCGAATTTAATCGGTTGCGCGGCTAGCTACAGCAGGCGCGGGGTTATGGGTCTGAGAACAAAAATTTTTATTTAGTTACACGATCGCGCTCGTTTTTGGGAAGCAGCCTCTAAATTCAAGTACAGGAAAAGCCCATAATGGGCAATAAAAACCCAACCACCTACCACTCGACACTTAGGACAACACAAAATTGTGAACGCACCCAATGAATCGTGCACCATAGTAATTTAATTTAAATTTAAAATCACCTCTACACTCAGGATCACCTAACTATAGACGAACCCTCGACGGAGGATTAATTAGTGGGCCAGATACCGACCGAGAGATCGAAGGGCGCCAGAACTTATAGGGCCACACTGTGTAAGTCTCAGGTCGTCCAAACTGAGACGGAGAGAGTGGTCACAGTAGGGATAATTCGTTGAATATAACCACGTTGGCCAAAAGAGATCCGAAAAATATTCCGGAACAGAGTCCAGAACCACAATCACAGTTATATTAATCCCAGGCCCGACGCTGTTGCCTCTCTAGCAAGACAAACAGAAAAAAAATCCTAGGCGATTTCAAAGGCCAATACCACACGACAACTCAACCCAAAAGGCCAAAAACACCAGATTCCGAACACAATATCGGGACACACAGTATTCGAGATACCAAAAAAATAAAAGCGGCACTGCCATCACAGGCCCCACGGAACTTCCAACAATCGAGACAAAAATCCCAATTCGACAGGCCTCGAAGCCTCACAACAACCTGCTTATTCCATCGCAAAACGCTAGCGGGATTCTCAACACAAAATCTTCATAATTCTCAACACAAAATCTTCATAATTCTCAACACATTTATTTCACACTTAATCCGTGCCTGTACGGAAATTCCTGTGCCTAAAAAAATACATAGCATAGGATTCGGGACATAAATATTTTAAAATCGGCGAAACTGGCGACGTGGAATCTAAACTTAATTCATAATAAGATTCAAAATATTCCGGAAAATTCCCAATGTAGTGCAAGAAATCCTACAGGAATACAATCGACGCACTATTATCCACTTTAATCCTCGCGGCAATATCTAAATTGACTCAGTACTACGCAGAGTCGTCGACATTCAGAAATGTAAGACGTTAATAAAATTTTAAATTTTATCCCTTAATATTTTCGGGATATGTTGTAGTTCATATCTATCCCACTGTGATAGACACTTGATAATATTCTGGGATACTTTATGCGTCGTCACTTATGATAGCGAATATTAAAAATTTCGGAATAATTGCAAAATCTTCAAAATTTCTGGAATAAATTAAATTATTCCCGTATTCCAGAATCAACACAACCACACGGAAATCCAAAAGCAGCAACCTATAATCCCTAAACGAGGAGTAGCCGCTTGGCTTCTTTATGGTTTATTGTGTTCACGGTAGCTAGCTATATCAAATAACAACGATCCAACAATGGAAATACGGAAAATAAATCAATTTTCGGGAATTGGGAAAATTAGGAAGGTCGAACAATACAGGAATCGAAGGAGGAAACAACGCAGAATCCAAACTCCAAAACTAAAACAATACAGCTCCAACACGAAAAGTATAAATTAAAATCCAAAATCCCAAAATAAAAGGTATTTTATTCGCCAGAATAATCAATCATTCAATTTTGATTGTTTAGCCGCTCGATGTGTATCCGAAGGCCGCTCTATCTCGTCTCCCCCACGTACAAAAGTCTACACAAATATACAGTCTCTTGCATCGCAGAACGATTAGCGTTCTCTCTTCCATACATCAAAAAAACACACTCTTATCTCACGCACCTCTAGAGATCATATCTAGCCAGTCTTGTTAATTTCTGTTCTAGTTTTGTACCTTCGTTTTCAGACGATCGCCAGTCAACCTGACGTCATCATATAATCGCAAATGTCTATATGTTAAAATCCTCTAAATGAATTAATACTCCATAGGCTCGAAATAGTTTTTATTTTTAGGGGCTCGAAATAGCAAATTGCTACAATACATACATACATACATACATAGGCTGATAAACACATTACCACTCCTTTGCGTCGCGCAGTCGGGTAAAAAGAAGAATTATTGCAAGATTGGAGTGAGGAATTTGCTAATATCAAATATTATCAAATCTTTTTTTTATGTTTTAATTGAATAATATTAAGTAATTTGGATTGTATAATAAACAACTGAGGTGTTTTGATTATAATTTTTTATTAAATTTTTAGGAAGTAACCTTCGTAATCGATACATTACTATCAAAAGCCAAATTACAATATGCAAAAATTAAAAAAACCGGTAACTAGATGATACAGGTGTAAATTTTTTAAGTTCGCGACTGTATATTGTAACCGCCTTTTTGACTTTAGAATTATTTTCAAACCTAGTTAAGTCTCAAGCATGCGTTAAAATTTACTTTAAACACTACCGTTCGAACGCATCAGAAGCTTCCATCACTTTTCAAACGGTACACAGCCATCTCAAATTGTATATCTGATGCAAGTGTTGCAAAATAGTATATTGTGTAACTAGTGTGCTAAATATATCTTTATACGTCAGGCGCGATATTTTCAGCACACACGAGCCTTGGCGAGTGTGCATCGCGAGCCCCATACGAGTGCTGAAAACATCGCGGCTGACGCATAAAGTTTTAGCACACGCGTTGCACACTATACTTTATATAACACATGCATGGTTTTAGAATTTAATTGAATTAAAAAAAACAGTTACATAATGGTTCATTATGTAACTAGTTACATAATGGTTCATTATGCAACTGTTTTTTCATTATAGCACTGAAAAGCGTTGCATAATGGATCATTATGTAACTAGTTACATAATGAACCATTATAGCACTGAAAAGCGTTACATAATGGTCACTAGTCAATAAACGGTTATTTAAGGTTCGCAAAACAGATACGAAAAAACACTAAAAGCGTGCATGTGTTATATAAAATATTTTATTCCATATAATACGACTTTAGATAGGACTCGCGCAAAAAACATTTTTTTACGAGTGCGCGCGCATGCGAATATTTAATAAACATACTAGCGGACCCGTCCCGGCTTCGCTCGGATGGTATGAAATTATGATTTAATAGCGGTCACCCATTACTCCGCTCACGTATATTTAGTATAGCTGATCCGGCAAACGTTGTTAATAATTTCTAGGAATAATTACATTACTCACTCGCTTCGCTCGTTCGTTTGAATTTTATTAATACAGTACTCACTCACTTCGCTCGTTCGCTTGAATATTATAAATACACTACTCACTCGCTTCGCTCGTTCGCTTGAATATTATAATTACATTACTCACTCGCTTCGCTCGTTCGTTTGAATTTTATTAATACACTACTCACTCGCTTCGCTCGTGCGCTTGAATATTTTCGCCTACACACTCGCTTCGCTCGTTCGCTTGAATATTATAAATACACTACTCACTCGCTTCGCTCGTTCGCCATAATATATGTATTTTTTAAAGCTTAATATAAAAATCGCGATTAAAAATCAGGGGCTGATCGTATAAGGGTGAAAATTTAGAGTTGTATGTATTTTTCAATGCTGAATCATGAAAAAATTAAAACAAAAAATTTTGTCAAAAAAATAAAAAAAAATTTTTTGGGGTGGACCACCCTTAACATTTAGGGGGATGAAAAATAGATGTTGTCCGATTCTCCACCCTACCCGATAAGCACACAAAATTTCATCAAAATCGGTCCAGCCGTTTCGGAGGAGTTCAATAACGTACGCCGCGACACGAGAATTTTATATATAAGATTGTTGTGTCATTTTGAGTCAACATAATACTCTACACTGTCGACACAACATTGTTTTGTTTTGGCAGTTTCTATTAGCTACGCTTTTGAAACAAACAAGTAATTCAAAATTGTAATCTCGTTGTGAGCAGACATATTTTAGACTCGTCTTGATTAAATCAAATTTTGTTGTGTTTTATTTATTTATTATTAATTTTATATAAAGATCTAAGATATTATTAAATCAAGTCAAAAAGATCTTTATAATATGTGAGCATTTAAATGCTGGTTGCTATGACAACGAAGTAAATATTTTCAGCTGTCACTGAGATTTCGGTGTTTGAAATTGGTTAAATAAAGCAGAGTTGAAATTGTTGTACATTTCATATAGTCGCGTCAATGAAGCCTTTTCCTCGGAAGTCCTCAAGAACAGCTCCGATTTTGATGATTTTTTTTGAAAATTTTGTTTTTTTATATTATTTAAAATCAGAAACCTTTTGGAGCGGGGAAAGAATTATTTATGTTACTTAAAAAATATCTATGATATTTATATAAAAAAATTACTTTTGTCTCTATTTTTTCCTAAAAAATTCTTCATATATTAATTTCAGTATAAAAAGTAGATGATAAAAAAAAGTTTTGAACAATAATTCAATCTTTACATCATAAAAATTCGCTGTATGGGTCAAGAAATACGTATGCATTACGTGTAGCCCGGGAAATAAAGGTTTTAGGTCGCAAATAATTCCCAAGGAGCTGGATTTTTCACAGATGGTAGAACACCTTTAGACATGTATTTTTACAAAAGTCCCCGGTTATCCCCCTTATGCTTCCTCAGCCACCCCCTTTTGAATATAATTTTGTAAGCCTTACGGAAAACGCTAATATCTCCTTAACCAATATCTGAAATCAGACGACTTTTTTTTTGTTTTGTTCCTAATTAGTTACTCTAAAAAATTTCCCCTCTTCAATTTTGCGATAAAATCAATATATGCTTTGCAATTTATTAATAAAGAGAAAATATCAGTTTTTAAAAGAATATTTCACAAAATATTTTCATATAACTTTTTGATGAGCCTGTTTCGAAATATCTCAAAAACGATTCTGTCATTTTAAATAGGATTACATTTCCTACAATTTTGATCTCTACAAATTTTCTGTGGTACAAATAGTAAGCGCGCTAGAGCTTCTTGAAAATCGGACGCGCTTTTTGTAGCCTTGGAAACCAATTGTTAAAACGTAATGTCCTTTTCAATAGCTTTATTTATTGTGTTCTTTATCGAATTTTAAATTGAAAATACACATGTTCATAAAGCAAGGAACGCTCTAAATCGTGATTTTTGTTCCATATCGATATCGTTAAAAATTTAGAAGCTATAGCCAGTCAAAGTTGAAATCATCATAGAGCCTTACTTTTTTTTTTGGACACGTGTTACGAGTACTTTCCATACCGAATAAAAAAATGTCCGTCTAGTAACCTATAAAAAATTTAAGTTTCAATCTCACTAACTTGAAAAATTTTCAAGCATTAATGTTCATGTTTTTACTTTTTGACATAAAATTAAAACACTTGACGCGAAGTGCTCTACTAAAAAGAGTGTTCGAGAAATATTAAGTTTACATATAGAAACTGTAGACCTATTCATGGGTTATCTAAGTGAGTAAAAAAATTTAAAAAATTTGAAAGTGGTCACTCTACAGAGCACTTCGCAGAAAGTGTTTCAATTTTATGTCAAAAGGTAAAAACATGTTTGCAGTAGAAGTGACTGTGATAACCACCCAACACTTGAAGAAGATGAAATCTCCGAAACGCAAAGTACATACAAATGAAAATTAAATTTGCTTTTTTTTGTATATAAAATAATAAATTTCAGTTAATAAAATTTTTTAATTTTGTTCCACAAATTAATTTTATGTCATTATTACATAAAAAAAAACTTAAAAACTTAAAATTGTTTATAAAATTTGTTGGTATATTGAGATATAATTTAAAAATAACATAAATATCTCTTTTATCCAAGTTTTCAATGGATATTGTATAAAAAAAATTTCTTTCCTGCATAAATAGTATAAATATTGTTTAAACAATAGAAATAATTCCGTCCCCGCTCCAAAAGATTTCTGATTTTAAATAATATAAAAAAACAAAATTTTCAAAAAAAAAATCATCAAAATCGGAGCTGTTCTTGAGGACTTCCGAAGATTGCCTGTTTTATGTATTCATTGACGCGACTAATACATGTGTTACAGAAAATAATGTATACAACACGTACAATAATTATGTATACTTAAGACGCGAAGGTTGATATTGGTACGCGAGCCGTAGGCGAGCGTAGGTACCAACACCCCGATAGTTGTATAAACTACTATTTTGTACGTAGATTATATTTTTTGTGTGCAGTAATAATTCTGGCAACTGTTATTATTGTTCTTTAATAAAATATTTGAAATCCATGCGATAACATATTTTTGTTTTTGCAGAACATCAGCCACAAAAAACTGCACAAGAACAGCCTCCGACAGCTATAGCAGAATGCAGTGATTCAAAAACTGATATGTTTGCATGTCAAGGTGATTACTGTTCAATTTAATCATATTCTTCGTTACTTCTCCATGGCTGTATGCATATTTTATATAAATATTTTATATAAATACCGGTGGTTTTACGCAGGACCAATCTGAGGGGGGTGCAGGAGAGGCAGCTGCCCCGGGCCTCGCAATATAAGAGCCTCAACTGGCAACTCAATATGTTAGACAAAAATATAGGAGAAAGCGATGTGACGGCTCGTGGAACGGCCTTATTTTTACAGTTAAATTCATCGAAAAAATATTCGACAAAAACTTTTCCAATTTTTAATATAGAAAATTTTTAATATATCGTTGTTGTATTTAGTTCCATTTTCACAATTCTGTATTAATGCAAACATACAAACACTATTATTTTAAGTTACTAAATTCCAAATGTGTTTACAATATTTATTTTGTGCAGGAAATTTGGAGCTGCAATTGGAATCGGCATCTTTAGGAGGCAGTGCACAATCGATAAAGCTCCATACATGTGAAAATGTAAGAACCTATGGTGTTCAAAAAATTCAGGTGCCGACAACTCTATAAGAAAATACAGACTCAGACAGTAGTGAATTATTGCGACTTATGAATAAACAAGCCTTACATTCTCAAGCCGGACCATCAAATGCCTCATCTCCGAAGCGCATGATGAGTGATGTTGCAAGTGCGTCAATTTCATTTGTCAAAAAAAATAACGGCCATGCCAAGTCCACAAAGTGTTGTCTCACCCCGACAAAAGAAATTGAAAAGGAAAATTTTAGAAGTGAAACTTAAATTGAAAAAACAAAGTGCCGTTCTCTCAAGACTGCAGCAAAAATCGACGTCTTTTAGTACGAAAAATGTATTGACTAATCTGCTTCAAAACAAGTCACCGTCTGTAAAAACTATAATTTATATGCAGTGTTTTCACAGAAAGAGAACATCGTGGACTAAGAGTGAAAAACAATTGGCACTGTCTCTATACTATAAATCTCCTGATAATTATAAATTTTTATTGAAGAAACTTGAATTTGCATTATCGGGAGTATCAACAATCCAGTCATGGCTCAAGGTGTACAATTTAAGAACAGGAGTCACTACATCATTAATTAATAAATTATCTATTAAGGTACAGCACATGTCTGATGGTGAGACACAATGTGTCGTGATGTTTGATGAAATCAGGTTAAAAAGAGGATTACGTCACAATCCTGTCCAAGATGTCATTGAAGGGTATGAAGATCTATCTAGTTTGAGTAGAACGAGTAAATCAGGTTGTTACTTGTTTTATATTAGAGGACTCATTCATAACTGGAAGTTACTCTTTTGCTATTATATTTCGAGTGGTCCAACGAAATGAACTGTCATAAGTAGGTATTTAGTTAAGGAAGTCGTCGTAAACTACGAACAGTTGGTTTAAATCCCAGACTTATTGTGTGTGATCAGGAAGCAAATAATAGAAATGCATTAGCTAATTTGGGAGCTACTCATGAATTTCCTAATATCAATATAGATGGCACAGATGTTTTTGCGATATTTGATTCGCCTCATTTATTAAAGAGCATAAGAAATAATTTTATGAATTCAAAATTAGTATTTTTTGTTTATGGTAAGAAAGTTTGCTGGTCAGATTTTACAAAAACATTTTATATTGACCAAAGCAGCTCAATTACGAGAAGTATGTTGAAAATTACGGACAAGCACATACACCCAACAAACTTCGAAAAAATGAAAGTTAAATATATGTCATAAGTGTTCAGCTATTCGGTGTTTGCTGCAATTCTCACCTGCTCTGCAACAGGTCAATTAAAATCTGATAAGTACCGCCATCGACACCGCAAATTTCATCAGACATGAATAATGTTTTCGATTGCCTCAATAGCAAGATTCTACGGGATTCAAATCCATACAAGTGTGCACTATCAATCTTCAAAAAAATTCCACAGCGTACACTCGAAGAGGCGATTGAAATTTTTGAAAATATAGTACAGATTTTTGAAGGTGAAAAATTTAGACGCAACATTTATTACATTGAAGGATTTATTTGGACTATACGGGTAGTTTTACAATTATGGACCAATCTTCAAAACGAGGGAAAGCGGTTCCTTTTAATGTCCAGGTTGCAACAGGATCCGATCGAAAATGCATTTTCGGTGATACGCACCCGAGGAGGCTACAATCCTCTACCCACAGCTCAACAATTTCGAATAGTTTTGCAACATAACATGCATATAAAATTGCAAACTCCTGTCGAAGTTTCAAACTGTGAAGTGGACGATGACCAGGCTCTTCAGTTAGAGGACGAAGAAGAACAAGAACAGAAGTGCTGTAAAGTAACCGAAGTAACTTTTACTTCAGTTTTGCAATGTCAATTCATTTGTGCTGAAGAGATAGCAGAACAGTTGGAAGAAGAGACGACAGGTTCAGTGTCTGAAGATTCAGTGCCAGAAATACCAACTTTAGAGACGTGTACAAATGTTTATGTGGCCGAATATTTGTGTTACAGATTGTTAAAAAAACGTGACTGCGAATACTGTAAAAATGAACTCATTAAAGACAGTGAATCGCTTGTGGCTGCCAGTGAGTTCTTCCTTCTCACCAAGGAATCCGTACAATATTTAAAACAGCCTAGTGGAATTATGTGTAATGTTGTGACCTTCTTACTTAACGAATTTAACCAGGCTTTTAATAAATTCAAAACTGAATATGGGGTGAAGAAAAAAATTAGTCAGTTTATTATCGGCCCTTGAAAATAATTACTTTGAGTGGGTTAATAAGTGTAAAGAACATAAACTGTTTATTCTCAATCTTTTAATTAAAATAAAATTATTTCGTGCCTTGCGTTGGGAAATGGAAAGTGCTGTTGAGAAAAAGACATCTTTTCATTACGCAAAACCTCATAGGAAAGTGACAATTTTTTCAACCCAAGTACAGACTAATAAAAATTTTAACGTACCTATGTAACTAAGTTAAGATTTTCAAGACGCGGGAGTTCAATCATACAAATTTATTTTATTTATTTACTATCTGTACTCGCGGCTTCACTTACGTATATTTTGAACTAACATGAAATCTTTACAGTTTATAATATTTGGCTAATTCGGATGAATGTGAATATTTTCAGCTTGCTGTGCAGCTTGGGGTGAAATCGGATTGATTCGGCTAATCTCAAGAACTACTTAATGGATTTGAATGTGCTTTTTACCATTCGATAACTTATTTCTTGAGGAAGGTTTAGGGCTACACTAGCAGTCCGGCTTAGCTTCGCTCGAGTGCAAATCGAATTGAATCCGCTATACCTACTGAACATATTTGAATGCGGTTTTTAATTTTTACCGATTGATAAACAAAAGTCAACTGTCAATGACAATAAAACTGTGTTATCTTAGTGTTATCAATTTGTCGATATTTGTGCGTTTTTCTTTACGTAAATATTAACCAGTCCAACCAAATTTTTATGAAAGGTTGGGTTTTTACAGTGCGACGAATAATGGATTTATATTCGAAAATTTAATTTATTTTTTTGATGTGAAACATCTTTAGACACGGGTGTTAAATCGTCTGAAGGTAACGTCGTTTAAATGTTACGTCGTTCAGAACGCACGTCGTCACGCGTTCAATACTTGAAATAATTTTAATTTATTTAATTGACGATATAATGAAGTATTATTAGGTATTTTTTAGAATATTATAGAAAACTGTAAACCGCTACTATTTTTGTTTGGATACTGTTCATTTATTTAAATTGATTGTTGATTCCAACATTGTAAATCCAGTTCGTCTATTCTACAAAATTAATTTTTATAACTCCCGCTTCTAAAGTTCAATATTCGAGCGCTGTTAGGCGGGCGTGAAGAGGCGTATTTTTATAGTAGTTTAACGAACTATAGTAAGCGTGCGTAAAAGTACAGTTACCGTGCGTGAAAGTCTAAAGCGTGCGTAAATGTACAGTCACCGCGCGCGAAAGTCCAAAGCGTGCGTAAAAGTAAGTCCAAAGCGTGCGTAAAAGTACAGTCACCGTGCGTAAAAAAATTGACTATAAGAAATGTACATAAATCGAAGAATGTGTGTTTATTTCTATCACACATTTAAACTAACGCGCTCGCTGGGGAGAATTCTAGCGCCTGCGCAAACGCGCAAACGAAATAACCAGTCATGAGAACCAATGTATTAATTTTTTTCTCTTTATTAAACTTTAGAAGCAGTCGTTATAAAAAATTATGTTCGAGATGTACGCTTAAAGTGAGGTATCTAGTAGGCTTAAATTAAGGCACTCGCTAAACACTGACTGACGCATACATAACGAGATCTCGTTGTGTATGCGTCAGTCCCTTTAGTAGGGCCGTTAAGCGTTTCAACCTTGCACTTTGTGATAGAGAGATGCCATTCGGTACGAATGTTGGTCGGACCTATATCTTTATTTTAATACGTGAAGGCATTTTGGGCCCCGCGACCGGGCCCCTAGACAGGGTGGTTGCGTAACTTTCAGGGGCAAAACGCCTGTAACTCAGCAACCGTTCTTCGCACTGTCCTGAGGGTTGTCTCATTGGATTCAGCGCACTCAATTTCATACGAGACAGCCCTCAGACGAACTCCGAAATCTTCACCAGCCCGCGTATAGGGGTGAAATACAAGTAGCCCAATGAAATGTTAAAATTTTTTTAGGCTACGTTTGCATTTTGGCTAGGACAAGGTTTTTTCTCTCGTTGCGTGGGAGGGGGCGGTATAAGTTTAAAAATGAGTTTTCGAGGTCGACGTCCACCAGATTTGTTATTTTCCCTATGTTCGGTAAAATCATTTACACACTGGTGTGTATTCGCCTTTAAAATTTATGTTAAGTAATGGCTATTAAATTATGTAATACTATTATAAGAAGTAATTTTTGTTAAATATTAAACATTACTTGTAAAACTGCTTTCAATAAAGATTCATTTAAAAATACATTACATTGGCGACGAGATTTTTAAAAAAAAATAGAAATTATAAATTATTATAGTGGTGAATAAAAAAAAAGAAGGAAAGAATGCCTGAAATAAAAACGCAGGTCGGTCACATTAAATCGTTTGATCCAGAAATTAATTCTTGGAAAATTTATTACAAGCAATTAAAGCAGTTTTTTTTGGCAAATGAAATTACGGATGCTGATAAGAAACGTGCTATTTTGCTATCAAACATAAGCGAAACGGCTTATAAATTACTGATGGATCTCTGCGTTCCTGACGATCCTGAAACTATAACGTTTGACAATTTAGCTCAAATAATGGATACACATTTTAGTCCAAAAAAGTCAACGTATGCTGAACGTTAGAAGTTTTATTCAGCAAATATTGAAGCTGGAGAGACAATTTCTGATTGGTGCGCAAGACTGAAGTCACTCGCAAGTTCCTGCGAATTCGGAAATTGCTTAGAAACAATATTATTATTGGACAAATTTATAATGGGTTTAATCAAAGGTCCAACAAAGGACAAATTGTTTATGGAGAACACTAGTTCATTGACATTGATTAAAGCTTTAGAAATAGCAGAGAATCTGGAATCTATCAAACACCACTACGATGTTCCTTCAGCCCACGTTAAAATGTAATCTCCGGAAGTATACAAGCTAAGGCAAAGTTTCAAGGCCCGGAATCAAAAGGGAGGCAATGACGACACCCCGAACAACGGTCCATGCGGAGTCTGCGGATACAAGAATCACTCTTCACTCCAGTGCCGCTACCGTGATCGGAAATGTCACATCTGCAACACGAAGGGCCACATGAAGCAAGTATGTCCTAAGCGCAAAAGTGATGGATGCGGTAATTCAAATAGTGATTACAAGTCACACAGGTATTTAGATATAGCTGATTTGGAGATATATCAAATAGGCTGCATTAGTAATCAAAAAGATGATGCTATTAATGTGGAAGTAATTTTGAATAATATACCTTTAGCAATGCAGGTTGACTCGGGAGCGGCTGTATCAGTCATACCAAAAGAATTGTATTTAGAAAAGTTTAGAAATATTCAGTTAAATGAGGCAACGGTTAATTTGATGTCATATGGCGGTAATATCATAAAGCCCGTAGGGTTATGTAACATGAACATTCAATATAAAAACAAATCTAGTCCGATAAAAATTTTAAAATGGAGGGTAACAGTCCTCCACTTTTAGGTAGAGATTGGATGAGATCGTTTAATTTAGGAATTTCCGAGGTCAACGCAATGGCAGAATCTACAGAAATTAATGATTTGCTCAATAAATTTAAAGATGTTTTTTCAGATGGTATCGGAACGTTTAAGTCTGGTAAAATAAAATTGGAACTAGTAGAGCGCGCAACACCCAAGTATTGTAAACCTAGGTCGGTCCCCTTCGCGTTAAAAGAAAAAATTGAAGCCGAGTTAACAAAATTATTGAATTTAGGTGTAATTTCTCCTATTGTTTATAGTGAATGGGGCACTCCGATCGTTCCCGTTCTTAAACGCGATAATACTGTCCGTATTTGCGGTGATTATAAGATCACTTTAAATCCTGTTTTGAAATCTGATAAATTTCCGTTACCACGAATCGAATATTTGTTTCAACAATTACAAGGAGGGAAGCAATTCAGTAAAATTGATCTGTCTCAAGCGTACAATCAAATATGTCTTACCGATGATTCTAAATCTTTCACAACAATTAGCACGCATAAAGGGTTGTTTGTATATAATAGATTACCATATGGAATTTCAGTAGGTCCTGCAAAATTTCAAAAATTTTTAGAGAAGGTATTATTAGGTCTCAAAGGCACGGTTAACTTTTTGGACGACATTTTAGTGACCGGTAACAGTAAAAAAGAACACTTATGTAATTTAGAATCTGTCTTAAACCGTTTATCGCTTCATGGCCTTAAAGTTAAACCTGACAAATGTAGTTTTTTTCAAAATGCAGTATCATATTTAGGGTACATTATTGATAGTGAAGGGTTGCACACGTGCCCCGATAAAGTAAAAGCAATGGTTAATGCACCTAGGCCCACTGATGTAAACAATTTGAAAGCATTCTTAGGTTTAGTAAACTACTATCGTAGATTCATTCCTAATGTCGCTTCAACGTTAAAACCTCTCTACAATTTGTTACAAAATGATGTTAAATGGAATTGGTCTAACGATTGTGAGGAGGCTTTTATTGAAATAAAAAAGAAATTAGTTTCTAACGACGTTCTTATTCACTACAATGCGGAATTGCCATTGCGATTAACTGTCGACGCATCTAAATTCGGCGTAGCTGCGGTTTTGTCGCATGTTTTTCCAGCAGAAGTGGAACGTCCAATAGCGTACGCATCTCGAACGCTCTTAAAAAGTGAATTAAATTATTCAGTGATTGATAAAGAAGCTCTTGCAATTATTTTTGGAGTTTCAAAATTTTACAATTATTTATATGGACGCCATTTTGTCTTAGTCACTGATCATAAACCGTTAGTGAGTATTTACGGTCCTAAGGTAGGCATACCCCAGATGACAGCTAACCGGTCACAGAGATATGCGGTGTGGTAAATGAAATAACTCTTCTTCTAAAATAGAGCTTTATTCAGCTAAAAACTGTGATTACATTCTATAACTTTTACATTACAAAAATGACAGTAGTTTGTTTAGGTATTTACTATAGCAACTTAGAATTTTCATCACATTCTCCCTCGCTTAAGAAACGACGTAATCTCGAAGGTATTCAGGTGGGCGTCTATTTCTTATACTTCCAAAACGTTCGTGAGGAACCAGCTTCGGTGGTGTTGCTAGAGTCGGTGGACTGGGTAGTGAATCTTGGTGCTGATCCGCAATGACCTCCTCAGACGGAACCTCCTTGATATAAGGATCGTCGTTGTCTTCGGTGATAGTCAGTTCAGAGACTTCCCCTCTAGGGGCGAGATGTTTTAATGATACAGTTTTCTCTCTCCCGTCTTGGGTTCTGACAGTAGCGTAGTCCGGATTCACATGAATCAAATCGACTTCTTCTACGAATGGTTCGTACTTGCTTTGCCTCACATGTCGCTTCAGCAACAATTGCCCATGCAGCCACGATGGCGGTGTAGTTCCGTTAGTGGTCCTTCTTGCATGATGAAACGTCCGGTCATGTGGCGTGCAGTTCGTGGCAGTGCACAGGAGCGAGCGGATACTGAACAAGACGTTATCTAGAACACTCTCCCATTGAGTGATCTTCAGGCCTTTTGACTTTACTTCTAGCATGAGAGCTTGCCAGATGATGCCGTTATATCGTTCGATTTGTCCATTTCCTTGTGGGTTGTATGGAGTACTTCGGCTTGTTGCAATGTTTCGTGTGTGTAGATAGCTCTTTACTTCCTCCGACATAAAGTTAGCTCCTTGGTCCGTATGAATGTAAGCAGGATAACCAAATGTAGAGAACAATGTATCTAGACACTTGATAACAGTAGTGGTTGTCATATCCGAGCATGGGAAAACGAACGGGAATCTTGAATACTCGTCAACCAGCGTCAGCAAATAACGTTTGTTTGAGCAGCTAGGCACAGGCCCCTTGAAATCCATATTCAGTCTTTCCATTGGAGCAGTTGCTTTGATTAAAGTTCGAGCAGGTCCTTTATAATAACGTGGTTTGATTTCTGCACACACAGGGCACGCGGAGACTATTCTTCGAACTTCTTCAACAGAATATGGCAAGTTATGTGTTTTCACCCAATGCACCATCCTTGTTACGCCAGGGTGAGATAGCGATTGGTGAATATCTGAGAGTGACGATCGCGACGAAGTACAACAAAATCTAGAAAATGCGTCAGCAGCTGTGTTTAATACTCCCGGTCGATAGGTTATAGAGAAATTGTACGGTGATAATTCTAGTCTCCAGCGAAGTATTTTCTCATTTTTGATTTTGCTACTATGCTTGGCGTTGAACATGAAAGAAACTGATTTCTGATCAGTGATGAGTGTAAAGTGACGGCCGATAAGGTAGTGCCTCCACTTGCGCAGAGCTTCTACGATAGCGTAAGCTTCTTTTTCCACCGCAGAGTGATTACGTTCTGGCTGATTCAATGTTCTGGAGAAAAACGCGACTGGCCGGCCTTTCTGGCTGAGAGTAGCAGCAGTGGCTCCATCTGAAGCATCCGTTTCTACTTGGAAAGGCACTTCGTCTTCTATAGCCGATACAGCTGACTTGGCTATTTCCTCTTTTAGGTAGCTGAATGCATCTACAGCTTCCGAATTTAATGAGAATGTCTTGCAGTCGATAAGGCAGCCGATTTTCTGCGAAAATTTTTGTATCCATTTTGCATAGTGAGCAAACATTCCCATGGCCCGCCGTAATGATGCTGTGTCATGGGGAACAGGAAGAGTGAGCAACGGTTCAAGTCGTGATGTATCCGGCCTTATGATATTGTTTTCTATGAGATATCTAAGAAGTCTGATACTATGTGTTGAGAAGGTGCATTTTTCTTTATTCATTGTTAATTGGTACTTCTGGGCAGCTAGTAGGAAAGCTTTCAATCTAACATCGTGCTCTTCCTGGCTTCGTCCGCATACGGTTAGGTCGTCGAGATAAGCGTAGACACCTTCTAGTTTTTCTTTGTTGATTATGTCATCAATTACTCGTTGAAAACATGAAAACCCCGTTAGTGACCCCAAAAGGAATTCTGTTAAAGTGGTATAGCTTCCCCGAAGCTTCGAACGCAGTGAATTGCTTCTCGTTAGGCAATATAGGGACCTGGTGGTATGCGCTTTTTAGATCAATTGTACTAAAAACTTCATGTTTCGCGACTTCTGCGATGACGTTCGAAATTTTCGGCGGCGGGTACGCATTCAGGTTCGTAAACAGATTAATAGTTTGTGAATAGTCGATCACTAGTCTCTTCTTGTGGTTTTCATTTTTGGTTACAACAACCTGAGCCCTCCAAGGCGAATTACTCTCTTCTATAATTCCTTCACGCAATAACTTTCCGACTTCTTCCTTGATGAAAAGTTGATCCTCTGGGCTGTAGTTACGAGATCTGATAGCAATGGGCCGGCAGCCCGAGGTTAGATTGCTAAAGAGTGGCGGTGGTTCTGCAAGTGCCGCTGCTAGACTGCACACTTTAAGCGGCGGTTTAACTCCTCCAAAGTCCATTTCAATCTTGGAATGTCGCCTCAGTATATCATGTCCAACAATGACATCAGCGCACAATTTTGGTAGAACAGACAGTCGGACGTTTGGATATTCGTGGCCGGATATTTCAACATTAGCGTGACAGAATCCAATAATGCCGGTTTGCAGGGCAGTGGATGCCATGACGATCATGTTCGTCCCGGGTTGGATGTGGAGCTTCCTTTTCCTCGCCAAATCTTGTGAGATAAACGTTTCTGAGCTACCAGTGTCGATGAGAGCTTCAGTACAAATGTTATTGATTTTTATTGATGTGACAGACTTTGATAAACATCCTGGGGCAGCCGCTGAGATAGACGCAAAAGTAGATACTGCGGCCCCCTTCTTCTCTGATTTGCTTCGACATACTCGAGAATAATGGCCCATCTTATCACATGCGTTACATTTAGCGTCCTTAGCCGGGCAAAGTTGTCTGGCATGTCGTAATTTACCGCAAAAATAACACTTCTCACTTTTTGTTACTGCAGCTGATACGGCTTGACTGGCAGATTCATCAGTAGGTACGATAGAATTGATGCAAGGCTCGATAGACTTGTATGCAGCCGAATGATTATGTGCAGCCTCCAAGGCTCTAGCTTTATCTACAGCTTCTTTTAGTGTAAGTGTGTTTTGTTCTAGTAGGCGTTGACGTATCTCTGAAGAGCTCAATCCGTTTATGAAGGCGTCTCGAATAAATTCGTCTCTGTTATTGATAGCCGAAACTGATTGGAAATTGCATTCCTTGCTTAACATCGTCAGAATCTGAATATATTGATTGATAGTTTCCCCTCCTTGGGATCGTGTTGCTAGTTTGTGGCGAGCGAATATTTCATTGACGGGCTTGACATAAAGCGCATTAAGAATACTGCGGGCTCCCTCAAAATCGGTGCATTCACTGATGAATTCATAGACACTGGGACCCACGTAGTTAGTTAACAGCTGAAGCTTATTCTCCTCCGTTACTCCATCAATAGTAGCAAGAAAATTATTGAAAGTTTTGAACCAATGAATCCATTCTTGGTCAGCTTTGACAACGTTCGGTTCTGTTGTAAAAATTCGTGGTTTCAAAAACTTATCCATAGTTAGTCGAATGTTTTGACCGGCAACTTTACATGAAAGCTGAATAAATTGTGGTAAATGAAATAACTCTTCTTCTAAAATAGAGCTTTATTCAGCTAAAAACTGTGATTACATTCTATAACTTTTACATTACAAAAATGACAGTAGTTTGTTTAGGTATTTACTATAGCAACTTAGAATTTTCATCACATGCGGTTTATTTGTCAGTTTTTGACTTTGATATTAAATATGTCCCGTCTAATAAAAATGTAGCAGATAGTTTATCACGTCTTCCAATACCATCCGAAATAATATCTGATTATAATGTTAACGATATTTTCATAAATTATATTTCTGATTCATCTCAATCTTTACCCATCGATTTAAATTTAATAAAAGAAGAAACAAAAAAAGATTCTGTTGCTGAAACGGTTATAAATTATTTAAGACACGGTTGGCCAAATAAAATTCCCGATACTTTAAAAATATTTCATACAAAAAGATATGAACTTAACATAGAAAATGACTGTTTATTTTGGGGCTACCGTATATACATACCGTACGTATATAGAAAACATGTTATGGATGAGCTACACTCTAGTCATATGGGTATCGTGAAAACAAAAATGTTGGCACGATCATACGTATGGTGGCCTCAAATCGATAAAGAAATTGAAAATTTAATAAAATCATGTCCTGCATGTGTTAAATGGAAAACTGATCCACCAAAAAGTTCTTTGAAACCATGGGAATGGCCATCAACACCTTGGTACAGAATACATCTTGATTTTTTAGGTCCATTTTATAAAAAAACATTTCTAGTTTTAGTTGATGCTCATTCCAAATGGATTGAGGTTTTCGAAATGAAAAATATAACATCCATAACAACTATCAAAGTTTTAAGAGAAGTTTTTGCAAGGTTTGGATTGCCAAATGTAATTGTAACAGACAATGCAACAACTTTCACTTCAAAAGAATTCAAATCTTTTGTAGATAAAAATGCCATCCAGCATATTACTAGCCCTGCGTTTTACCCAGCTACAAATGGCGCAGCTGAAAATACAGTAAAAATAATTAAACAAAAATTAAATTGTGCTCTTACTATAGATTCAAATGCTGACTTAGATTTTGTAATACAAAATTTTTTGTTAAATTATAGAAATTCTATACATTTGTCTACGGGTCAAACACCGGCTAAATTAATGTTTGGTCGGAATTTAAGAAGTAGATTAACATTAATTAATCCACAAAATATTGACATCAAAATAACCGAAAACCAACAAGAAGTAAGAAATAACGTTGTTAAAAGTCAAAATAATCAATGTAAATATTATAGGGGGAGAAACAGAAAAGAATTTGAAATTAACGAATCGGTTAGTGTCAAGGACTATCGCAACGTAAACAAAACTTGTTGGATTGCGGGTAAAATAATAAAAAAATTAGGTTCACGAACATATATTGTGCAAATTCATGGAAGTGATCTCATTTGGAAAAGGCACATAAACCAAATAAGATCATATTCTGAGAATACATCTGAAAAGTCATATAACGACTTTGTTATACTTACTGACCTAAATCGGTATGATACAGATAATACGGATAATGGACAAATAAATGAACAAAATATACAACCTGTTAATGAAACTGTCGAAATTAAAACAGAAGAGGACACTGTTGAACCAAATCAAAATTCAGATTCGACTGTTTCAGAAAAAAATTATAATTTCAGAACGAATGTCAAAAAACCTCACCGTTTAGAATATATATGAAAAAATAAAGAATATGTTTGTTATTTTTAAAAATACTAAAAGTTTAATTTTTTTGGATTTTGTAAAAGACTTGTGGTGGAGGAATGGTGTGTATTCGCCTTTATAATTTAAGTTAAGTAATGGCTATTAAATTATGTAATACTTATTATAAGAAGTAATTTTTGTTAAATATTAAACGGCACTTGTAAAACTGCTTTCAATAAAGATTCATTTAAAAATACATTACACACACAATACCTACATGAATATCGCGCCTTGTAATTCTTGAATTACTTGTATGCTCCAAAATTTTTACGGTATCGCTATTCTAGGAAACCCAGACTTTAGTAAGTCTCAATAATTTAGGAAAAAATGTTGGAAACCTAAAAAAAGGTAACAGATAGTTTTTAAAAGAAAATGATCACTTATTTCAGTATTTTTTTGTAATTTATTGTAAATCAGTATATTTATTTCACATAATTTAAATGTATATTAAAATTTGATCATAATATAATTATTATATTCAAACTTTTATAATAATAATATAATATAATGTCACAACACTGGCATTCGAATTAAAATATCTAGTGTCAATCAATGTTCGGACAAATATTTTTTAAAAAATGCTTGGGCAAAATAACTCAGAAAAAGACCAAAAAATCATATGTTTAAATCTCAGATTTTTTATAGAAATTACAAACTGCGTGTTGTTTTTTCGAGTTTTGTGTAATAATTCCATATTTTTCCTCATTTGTGTCCATTTTTTTTAACAAAAAAAATTATAGTTTCAAATTTCACTAAAATCGAATTATGAGTTATAAGAGTTGTGGCAAAAAGGACACACAGACAGAATAAAATTTGAAAATGTCTAGAAAAGATGACATTTTTATAAAAATATAACTTACTAGAAAACTTCTCTTTAGTTTTATTGATTATTAATATTAATATGTTGAATATTAATATAAAATTCTCCATGCCCAGGCATTTAAATGTCCGCTGACAGTATTTAAGTCCATTAGTAATCACAAAACCCCAAAACACCGACATTTTTTTCTTGACGCACGTTTCGTTTAGGTACTATGTTATGCCAGCATCATCAGGAGACGATTAATAGTACCTAGATTGTATTTCTAGTGTGACAAGTAGCGACAGAATGTTAAAACGAGCGCTAGCGAGTTATAACAGTCATACGAGTCATAATATCATTACGTACGAAAAAAATGTGATATTTTTTTCCATACCCATTATAAAATAGCTACTTTCCCGTTCATTTTCATTATTTTCAAGACAGTTCATTTGCGTCGCCAACTTCACTTTTATAGTAGGCCATGAGCTCCCGCAGTGCGCACGTACAGTAGCAATAAACATAAATCACTATGGAAACTGTTTATTTTTCACACTTTCAACACACCTGTCTGTTAACTGACCCATTCCATGTATTCATACACGCATGTAAAGTAGCTATTTTATAGTGGGTATGGCAAAACAGTTTTGATCACCATTTTATGCTAACATGGTGAGCGAAACGTATGCCACTAAAAAAAGGTTTTTTGTTTTTGCGATTTCTTTTTTAGTATTCGGTGTCTTTACACCACTGAGTTAAAAGGTAATAGAGACGCTATACCGTATACAACTGCTTATACAAAATTGAAACCAGGTCTGACATCACAGCTCACAACAAACATGGCGGTCAATCAGGGGATGGATATGAATATTATTTTCTTCTTCTTACATATAAAATGAGCACGTCTCAATAAATATGGCGACTGGCTCAGACACGAATCCAGGTTTTCGTTCAGGGGGGGAATTATTATGAGAGTTACCTATCTTCTGATTTTGTGATTTGTGTGTATGAAACCAAAAATTGGGTAAAATATTATTATTTAACTATAGTCTATATACCGAGTGTCCGGTCTCAAAGTCAAACAAGGGAATTATAGACCAGGGTCGATAATTTTTGAAACCAAAAAAAATTATAGTAGGATGAAACCCATTGGAAAAGGAAGAGAATAGAACAAAAATGAAAGGAAAAATAATTTACGGGCGATCTGAGGTCGGGAAGTGGTAGGGGGTGGGTTTTTAAGGGTAAAAAACGGTTTATCTCGATTTCCGGCAAAACTACAAGTCCTATGGAAAAAAGTTTAATCGCAAAGTTGTAGGTAATAAAAAGATCTACAACTTTTGTATCACACTTTTTTCACATAACCTCAAAATTTATGTAAAAAATTCAAATAACCAAGTTTTTGGTTTTTTATTTTTATCTTTTACAAAAAACATTTTTTTTTCACGAAATTTGGTGAAAACTTACCTTTTTATGTCCCAAACACACTGTAATTTTTTTGATTTAAAATATTAATTTTTTCACCTTATTTTGACTTAATATCGAAAAAGCACCCTAATTTTCAATCGAAAATTCTCACGTCAAAATATCTGCTTTTTTATAAAAGTCGGTGGGCTTTTTGTTCATTGAAATATCTACTTTATGATGGTGTAAAAAAAATATACATTACTACGGTAAATGTTCTCAGAAAATGCAAATAAACGAGTAATTAAAGTGTAAATTTTAATAAATACCTCAAAATTGTACATAATGATTAAAAAAAAAATTTCGGATACGAGTTTTTTTCTCGTTTCTTTGCATTTTCTGAGAACATTTACCGTAGTAATGTATATTTCTTTTTACACCATCATAAAGTAGATATTTCAACGAACAAAAAGCCCACCGACTTTTTTAAAAAAGCTGATATTTTGACGTGAGAATTTTCGATTGAAAATTAGGGTGCTTTTTCGATATTAAGTCAAAATAAGGTGAAAAAATAAATATTTTAAATCAAAAAAATTACAATGTGTTTGGGACATAAAAAGGTAAGTTTTCACCAAATTTCGTGAAAAAAAAATGTTTTTTGTAAAAGATAAAAATAAAAAACCAAAAACTTGGTTATTTGCATTTTTAACATAAATTTTGAGGTTATGTGAAAAAAGTGTGATACAAAAGTTGTAGATCTTTTTATTACCTACAACTTTGCGATTAAACTTTTTTCCATAGGACTTGTAGTTTTGCCGTAAATCGAGATAAACCGTTTTTTACCCTTAAAAACCCACCCCCTACCACTTCCCGACCTCAGATCGCCCGTAAATTATTTTTTCTTTCATTTTTATTCTATTCTCTTCCTTTTCCAATGGGTTTCATCCTACTATAATTTTTTTTCACTTTTTACCATTTTCAAAGGCTTCAGCTCTAGTCTATTAACGTTGTGTGCCATTAAATTAATAGAAAACAAATCTCTAACTCTCCGCAAACTAACATCGCTGTAAAACGTTTTTACCATAAAAACTCTTTCTTCGTTTATTTATTCATTTTTACTTTTATTATTGTAAAAATGCTTACGTGCACCAATTACGAGTACAAAAGTTTTTTGACAATTTTATTACAGCACACTTCTTTCAGTGTTTTGTTTTTCGCTTACTTAGTTTGAAATCATTACCTACTGCAAAATCGGTAAATTTCAAATTGGTATTTTAAAGTAAAAATTTCATATTTGATCTTATTTTTAGATTGATGCGCAATAATTTTATCTTTCGATAGGTAACATTACCTTTCTTGTACGTTGAATTGGCGAACACGAATCAGCAAAAATTAACAATACCATGTTAAATCCCTATGTTCACCTTTGAGACCGGACACGGGGTATATTACCTATGTTGTTTTCTTTCAATTTTGGGTCAACAGTTTGAATAATAGTTAAAACGAAACCTCCAAAGCGAGACTCGCAGTGTTAAGCCTCTACCAAGGGCCCCCCCGACCCATTGATTGATATACTGCTTATTTATGTGGCCAAATTAGGATACCTGCAAATGTGATATATATATATAGTCTAGGTTCGGGGGAGAGGAGGGCGATTGCCCCCATTGGCTTCCCCCTTGGATCCGCGCCTGAACTGTCTTCACTTTTAAATGCTTGTAGTGTCTCTATAACCTCTCAGCTTAGTGCTTTACACCAACGGTACAGTGCTTTACACCAATGGCTCTGTCCTCTTCAGGGAATTCATTGATTCTCTAGGTCTTAAGTAGGTAGTAAAGTATGTTTCATTGGTAAAAGAAATTATATTATATCAGACGCACAGGCGTGATCTGGGAGGCAAGGGGGAAATATACAGGGTGTCCTCAAAGACACTAAACACAAGCCTACCACATGTTCCTGAGACCAAAATAAGCCGATTTAAGCAAACTTACCTTCTTACAAAATTGCTTAGTTTGGGCGCTATACGGCCCTGAAGTTACAATTTTGAAATCGTTTTTTTTGTTATAAATTTAAAACGGCTTGTGCGATTTTACTAAAATTTGGCACGTTGACATAGTTTTATGGAACAAAAAAACCCATATCAAAATTATGATTAATATTAATCCATAGGCGTAGAACTCGGGTTTTTTAATATTTGAACGTTTCAAATTTCTACGCCAATGGAAGAAAAGGGGTTTAAGTATAAAATTTAGATTCAGTAACTTTTCTGCTACAGAAAAGCTACTCTTAATAAGACTCGATTACTCTCATGGTTTTTGAGAAATTTGTATTTTAATAATTCGCAGTAATTTTTACAAAATGAAGTAAAGTTACTAAAACATGAATAGAAATAAATAAATATGTCATAAAAAGTGGTCCAAGTGTCCTCCATTTTCACGCATTCAAAGATTTATACGACGAAGAAAATTAATTTACTCTTTGCATAACTTCTTCATTATCTCCAGTTTTATTCTTAGAAAAAAGCATGGCCATCTTTTTTGTTTATTGATTAACTTATTATTATCAACGTATTATTATTGATCAACTTATTATTAAAATACAAATTTCTCAAAAACCATGAGAGTAATCGAGTCTTATTAAGAGTAGCTTTTTTGTAGCAAATACGTCACTGAATCTAAATTTTATACTTAAACCCCTTTTCTTCCATTGGCGTAGACAATTAAACGTTCAAATATTAAAAAACCCGAGTTCTACGCCTATGGATTAATATTAATCATAATTTTGATATGGTTTTTTTTGTTCCATAAAACTATGTCAACGTGCCAAATTTTAGCAAAATTGCACAAGCCGTTTTAAATTTATAACAAAAAAATGATTTCAAAATTGTAACTTCAGGGCCGTATAGCGCCCAAACTAAGCAATTTTGTAAGAAGGTAAGTTTGCTTAAATCGGCTTATTTTGGTCTCAGGACCATGTGGTAGGCGTGTGTTTAGTGTCTTTGAGGACACCCTGTATGTTGTTTATTTTAGTAATTAGTATATATTTTTCACTTTTAGTCTTTTTCCGATACAAAATCATTTGTTAACAATTTTGGAAATTAAAAGATTAAACTGCCTTCGTATTACATTTACCCCCCTCACTATTTAGTGGATCCAGTGGATGATGCAGTACCGTGGAGAGAAAGTTCGGGCTCAGGGACGATTTTTTCAATCCAGTTGAATTAAGTTTTGCAAAAATAAAAAAGAAATTAAAATGCGAAAAGAAATGAGCCATTGGAAAATTCGGTCTCTTAAAAAATCTAGGCCCGGTGGGAAATCACCATGCCCCCTTTCACTCGTCAGACCTGGCGTGATGTTGACCTCCAATGAGATCTCGCCTATGTTTGTCTCTACTTATATTGTATCTGTAACATGATGGGAAAAAAACAGTTATTTTTCAGTAACTACACACTCTTTAGTCTTTTTGCTTATCAGTTCAGTTTTTGTAGTAAGCGTTCTTTTCGTAACTGTTCATTTCGTAACTATTTTTAACTTTTTCTAGTAACCGTTTTTTTAAGAACGCGTTCTTAAAAAACCTGTTCTGTTAGTATAACTGTTATAACAAAAATAACACTTTGAGAATTTTTATTTAAGAACTGTTTAAATGAACAGTAAAGTTCTCGTAAGTTGTAGTAAGCGTTCTTTTCACAACTGTTCATTTTATATCTGTTCTTCCAGCAACCGTTTTTCAAGAACTCGTTCTTTAAAAGCATGTTCTGTTAGTAACTGTTATTACTGAACATCATCATTTTGAGAACACTGTTAATTTAGATCCGGTTCTTTTCCAGTAATATTTCGTAAATAACAGTCTGTAACTGTTAATGATGCGTAAACATCCTTACTCCCGTAGGGCTGGGGTGAATCCGTAAGGTCTTACATTGAGACGCGTGACGCTGACGTCACAGCTAACGTATTGATACTACTACGATGACATCTTTAAGACAAGACCAAACAAAACTGCACCCAAAATCAAATCAAGATCAAAACCAGCCACATTATGTTAGGTGAAGACATTGATTACCCATAGTAATATGTTAAAAGAGGCCTGCACTTCAAGTTTCAGTTGAAAACCTTTAGAGGCGCTGTCGTCGTTATAAATGTGATATTATTTTTAACAGTTTAATTTTTTTTAAATATTTGAGTAGTTCGACTACTAGTATATAGAGGGCTCTGAACAAACAATAAGCCAATGCACGTCTGACGTCACACCACGCTTACACTTTACCATATCGACTTTACAGCATCGATGCTTGAAACACAATCAATCACAAAACCTTTGAAAAACACGAATTGAACACGAAATTCAAAACTGACATTTATACCGATGTAAACAAAACGAAAGTAGCGCCCTCTATTAGACAATAGCTATACTTTTTAGTGATTGATAGCAGCCACAATGTTACAGTATCTGTCATGAGTGACTTATTATTCAACATTCTGTTATTCGTCTTGAACTACAGCATATTCATTTATTGTCTTCCAATTTATTTAGGTATTAAATGCCTCAAAATGACTCTTCATTGAGAAAAATATTTCAACTTCAATCTCAATTCCTACTGCTATTAATTTCAATACACACAAATTGACTGTACTTTCAATATAAAAGCTGCTATGTTGTGAGAAAGATTGGGTTAAAAAAATTATTACATAATATGGCGGCGCTATCGTTTGAAATTGGTGTAGAGCAGGCCCTTTTAACCAATGGTCAAGATGTTTACACATAAAAGCTCGCGAGTGCTTCGCACTCACCAGACATTTGTTCATCCCATTACTAATATGTTAGACATAAATATGTTAATGTAACATTATAATATTTTACTGTCTTGTCATTTTGTTTCGAACGAGCTGTTCTGTTACACAACTTAGATAATGTAGGTACACAGCAGGTATTATTATTATGTAATGATTGTGTTTGACACAGTAACGACATCTATACGGCGGGTCGAGTTACTAACAACTCTACTCAGTCACTAGCAGCAGGGTGTCGCGATGTCGTCGACGTAAATTGTGTACTGATAGTGATTTAGTGTTAGTGTCAGTGGGCTTAAACGGCCGGTTTCATCTCCTGCCGATGATAAAATGGTGTCGGTGATCAGCCGCGACGGCAATCAGTAGATAACTCACCGCCATCGCGATCGGTAACATTGTTAACTGGAATAACGGGCTTCCACTCGACGCCGTTGATGTGTTGGCGTGCTGCATTGCAGCTGGTTTCTCACCTGAAACAAAATACAATACAGTTTCGATAATGCCGCCAAATTAAAAGCGCGGGCAAAGCCAAAAGCGCATACCCCGATAAGTTTGTCACTGTATGATAATACTTAGTAGATTGTAGTGTTGCGTAATGAGGCATATTACTGACGAGTAGTGACAGTATGTATGTCAAAACGGGTGATAACGAGTTTTAACAGTCACACGAGTCATAATATTATTACGCACGAGATTTATTTGGAATTTTTTGCCATACCCACTATTAAATAGCTGCTTAACTATATTTTCAGTATTTTCAAAAAATTTTGACAGGCATTTGTGTCGCCTACTTCACTCCTGTAGTATAGGTCGAGGCACGCACAGGAGTATGTAATAGCGGGTGGATCAGATGAATAAACATAAATCACTATGGAAATGGTGTGTTTTCCCACACTAGTGTGGAAAAGATACGTACGTGCGTACAGACCACCGACAACTGCGGTTCGTGATTTTTAATTACAATAATTTTAGGATCTAGTATGAACTCGAAACAATCTAAAAATGGTTCCATTTTATAGAACAGAATCTCCCATTTTCGAAAAGCTACAATTTGAATGGATTTCGTGCGAAATTAACCCAGTACGCTAGGCGCTAGGGTTTTTTTCTAGGGTGGACCAGTGTTGCACATGGTGATCTGAATTGGTGGGCCAATAACATTTATTCCCAAAATTTCAGTGCTTGATAAAATTTTAACCCATGTTATTTGCTATAGAATTTACAAGAAAAATTATTGAAATTTCGAGGGTGAAAAACGTATTTAAAAGATAACCTAGAGTTTGGGAATTATTCCAGGGTGGGCCAAGACAGTTTATTATTATTATTTTATTATTTTCCTCTTTTTAGTGGCTTTTTGAAGTTTTTTATTTTTTACTTTTTAGTGACTTTATAATACGTATAAGTTTGCACGTTATTAACTAACTTCTGTCTTGATATTTGACATTTATCTTAACGGTGTAACATCCCTTTACTCACTTTTTTATTAAAATCAGTCGAACTACTGAATCGATTTCAGTAAAATTTATATGGTACCACTCCGGAGGTTTGCCCTATTAAATAAAACAATAATCTTCAAAATCAGTTCACAAATGCAGGAGAAATCGTGTAACGTACATAAAAAAAAATACAGTCGAACTGAAAACCTTCTCCTTTTTTTGAAGTCGGTTAATTAATTCCTTAAAGTTTGTGCACATACTTAATTAACACCCTGTATATAAAACTGGAATTTATTATCACAATCTAAATTCATCGTCAAATCAGATTTTCTGATAATGCGTTCTGTAAACTGTAACCCCGCTTAAATACTTACCAGCTGTGCCGTTTAAGACGTGTACATTGATATTGGCTGGTTTGGCATTAGAAGGTAAACATGTATAGTTGCCATTATCACTCTTTTCAGCTTCCTTGATCGTCAGAATGCTCGACGTTTTATCGGAATGAACGGCGACGCCTCGCGAGCTATCATAGTTTATCATACGCTCCTCGTGATACCAGAACACGAACACGGGCGGTTCGGTGCTCTGACGCAGCGTGCACACAAGTTTTAACGTCGATCCACTTTTTATGTGCAAGTCGGGTGCACCTAGGATTTCAGCTGACGCTTCTGGAAGAAAAAAATAAACAAAACTTCTTATATAGCATTAACTCTTATTGCCGGTTTATCATACATTTTGATCACGATGTTTTCTTAATCACAATGTTAAATGACGGGTTGCTATGGTAACGAAACGCAGCAACCAATGAACACGTAGCTGTCAAAATTTAACAGTGTGATTAAAAAACATCGTGATTAAAATGTACGATAAACCGGTCATTAGTCTTATACCATATGACTAAACGCTAAAGACAGATATGGGCAGGGCCGTCTTTAACCTATTGGAGGCCCTGGGCACTTTAGGATAATGGGGCCCCTATGACTATGACAGAGGACTATTTTATTAAAACAGGCAAAATGAGTAGATAAGCAAAATTCTAGATTTATTCAACTGTCATCCGGAAAAGGAACGATTTTAACATTCATAGTGTTAGGCCCCTTGTTTATTAGAATACCAAAAAAGTTAATAAGTTACTTATTAGCTTTTTTATATAACTACTGACTATAATTATACCTACTTACTTATTATAAGTAAGTAGGTATTATAGACTATAAATCAGTAATTAGCTGTTATAAATCGTTTGATTTTCGCAAAATAAATGTATTTATCGGTAATATCGGTTATCGGTTGGTGATCTGGCAGGAACTAGGGGGCCCCATTGCTCGCGGGGTCCTGGGCACTTGCCCAGAGGCGGCCTGGATATGGGCGCCACGAGGTAGGGAGAAAAGGAGGCGTGATGTTGCGATCACACCTCCTTTCACCCCGAAAATTGCAGACTGGGGTTAAAGGAGGTTTGATTGCGCTATTACACCTCCTTTCACCCCAGTCTGCAATTTTCTTATTTTCACAAAATTCATTTACGGATAATATTTATAATGGAGTTTAGCACTGCCAAACTTGACCGCTAGGGGCGTCAGCGGTATAACTACCGTGGTCTGTGGGTAGTTCATAGTAGTGTGTATAGAAAAATTATTTAAAATAATAAATCGTTGACAATGTCGATGTGCTTAGTTTATCAATGTTTAAATCATAGAGGTTTTGTATTTCCAAACGATCCGGAACTTAAAAGAAGTGGTTGTGTGCTATCATAAGGGAAAAAACTTGATTTCTTGCGCGTTTACGGTAAAAAGACTGCTTTTTACCAAATGTTGGATTTTTTTACTTAAAAATATATTTATAATCCTGGTCCTGAAGTATTTCCCACTATTTTTCAAACCTTCAGCAGACAGAAGTAAAATTCTTTAAACAGATTTCAAATAAAAACGAAAATAAGGCAGGGTACAAAAAACTATTCGAGTGCACTGGTCTTGACGAACAAAAGAAATAAGAAACAAAACATTTCACTGCTGCAATCAACGGCTTGTTTTTGATGTAGTCTTTTATAAATTACAGAACGGTACTTCCTGCAGCCTAACAAAAAGATGAAAGACTAGAGACGTTTCATGAAAAGTGTTGGAGGAATTATTATATAGATATGTGTGGGTTAGGGATGGCTTCAGAGTTCAGACATAAAAAAACCTGATTTTGTCTTCAAACGATACATTGAAAAACAATGATACCGTATGTAGTTATACATAATAATATATTTATTGTAACGCTGATAACCTCAGCTGTTGAGCGTCAATACTCTACAGCAGGGATGGCGAACCTATTCACATCTACGTGTCAATTTCTTTAAAAAAATGTTTATGTGGCCATGACGCGCCAACAAGCACCTGAAGAAATTTAGTGGACAAAAAAATTATCCAAACGTAAATGAAATGAATTATTTCGATATTGCATTGAGTGCCATGAAACTTTCGTCGACTTGTCGTGTTATATTTCATAATATATGTTATTTGAATGATAGTCAAATTTTTTCGACAGCATCTAACATATTTTTTAATTATTTCGATGTACCTCAATCAATGGCGTGCCGACAATATTCCGTCACGTGTCACCTATGGCACGCGTGCTATGGGTTCGCCATCCCTGCTCTACAGTCTACAATATGTTATATCTATTGCAAACATACAGTAAAAACTCCCTATAACGAAAATATATAATAAAAAACCCGCCAAGTGCGAGTCAGACTGGCGCACCGAGAGTTTCGTACAATGATAAAAATAAGGAGTTAGGTAGGGGTAAAAAATTAACAGATTTATTTATTTAAGCTTGTTTTTAAAAAGTTTTTTTTACTTATATTTTATTTTGTTCTTTTTAGTGTTTCAATTTTTTCCGTATCAAATTTAATTAAATTAATTTTTAAAGTAAAAAATATATTTAAAGATACGATGAATAAAAAAAACCAAAAATATTGCAATCCGAAATCAGGAAACGAAGCAGGGACCTTTAGATCTTCAGTCGAATGCTCTACCAACTGAGCCAGTCGAACGATGATGTTAGACGCTCTATACAACAGTATATTGGTAGGTACTGTAAATGTGGTGGAAGCGCAGGTATTAATCACGGTACCTCCACCATATACTTTTAAATAATATGAAGCCGGATACTGCGACTAGTCTAAATTACTAGACTGCCCGTCGTGAGGTTATTTTGAAAAATATATCTTAGAAATAAAAGAAATATTTGTAATTGTCTATATTATTGAAGTTATACTGCTTTAGCGAGGGTAGTGAATTTGTAGTGAATTGGAATGACCTCGACTCAAAAATGAGCGACTCAAAAATTAATGAAACGCTGTAATTTACGCTGAAATGGATAAAACAACTCTAACGATTTGGATGAAATTTACTGAAAAAGGGTTTTGGGGATCAAAAAATCGATTTAGCTGTCTCATCCCAGGAAAAATTCGTTTTGTATTAGATTTTATAATTTTAAAAATCAATTTTTTTACGTTTCAAAATAGTGTAATATTGGAAACAGGCTTTGGTATAGATGTTGTGATATCCATGAATTTTATTAATTTTAAAAATGTTGAGAGGGGAAAAGAAAAAAATGTCAATGTATGAAGTATAACTTCGACCGTGCGCTTATGTAGATTAAAACTTTTAGTATAGTATTTTCGATTTTAAAACTGGAAATCGAAAAAAACATCGAAGTTTTTTGGGCCATCCCTAATATAGAAAATACCCAACAAAGGCGATTCATAAGAGAGCAACTTCATAGACTGAATAATAAAATGGTACACTGATATGAAAGATATGGATGGCGAATAGACATCTCGTTCCTGTACAACGTTTGAAACTTTTTAGAAACAGTTATCCATATGTAACACAGATCAGTGACTGGGTAGAATGATATACAGCTTGCGTGTTACAGACTTTTCGAGTTGCATTCACTTCTAACTTCAGACATATAATTAGCATGTTGTACTGTTAAAATCAGAATTAAATTATCTTCATGAATATGCAAAAAAACGTGCATTATAGTTCTAAACAGTTTAAAAAACGTTTACAGGATGATTTTTAAGTTGATTCTTTCCTTTTACCAGGAAATAAAGCTAAAATAAATATTAGTAAAAAAACTTTTTAGAGACAAGCTTTTATGTAAATGCACCAAAAAGGAAAAAATAATTTTTAATAATTTAGATTCATAATTATAAAAGCGTGGGTCATGAACTCTATGATAGTTTATTAGTCACGACCCACGCTTTTATAATTATGAACCTAAATTATTAAAAATTATTTTTTCCTTTTTAGTGCATTTAAATAAAAGCTTGTCTCTAAAAAGTTTTTTTACTAATATTTATTTTGTTCATTTTAGTCTTTCAAAATTTTACCCTCCTTTGACACCCGTAGGGGTTGAATTTCGAGAAATTCTTTCTTAGTGGATGCTTACGTCAGAAAAGGAACCAACCGTCCAAATTTCAAGTTTCTAGCTTCAGCGATTTGGCCTGGGCGTTGATTAGTCAAAAAAGCCTTACATCCCCGTTTGAACCCCTTAGGGGTTGAATTTATTTCTAAAAATTTAAAATCGATCGGATACGTGGAAGTCGTTCAAAATTGACTTGCAAGTTTTGACCTAAACAAACACACAATCTTGCGATCGATTGAGTTGATATTTTGCACACATGTGTAGCTCCGGTGACAATACAATATTATGGTAACTAGCTGACCGGCCCGGTTCGTCCGGGTGTAAATCGTACTTCTGAATTTTCACCCACTTCCCGTGATCCGATTGAGTTGACATTTTGCACACATGTGTAGCTCCGGTGACAATACAATATTATGGTAACTAGCTGACCGGCCCGGCTTTCGTCCGGGTGTAAATCGTACTTCTGAATTTTCACCCACTTCCCGTGATCCGATTGAGTTGAAATTTTGCACACATGTGTAGCTCCGGTGACAATACAATATTATGGTAACTAGCTGACCGGCCCAGCTTTCGTCCGGGTGTAAATCGTACTTTTGAATTTTCACCCACTTCCTATGATCCGATTGAGTTGAAATTTTGCACACATGTGTAGCTCCGGTGACAATACAATATTATGATAACTAGCTGACCGGCCCGGCTTTCGTCCGGGTGTAAATCGTACTTTTGAATTTTTACCCACTTCCCATGATCCGATTGAGTTGAAATTTTGCACACATGTGTAGCTCCGGTGACAATACAATATTATGGTAACCAGCTGACCGGCCCGAGTTTCGTCCGGGTGCAAATCGTACTTTTGAATTTTCACAGGCAAAAGGTCTTTCTCCGGTAACGTTTCGGATAAATGTAATAAAATCAGACTAAGGAAATAAAGCACACTAAAAATTATTAGATCCTTTTAAAAATTAATATTTGAGAGTTTTATAGGACACAAAAAGATAAAATGGCGTCAGATTTCAAAATGGCGTACATATGTACTTTTTTGTAAACATTATCCGATTCTTTTGAAAATTAATATTTGAGTTTTATAGCACCCAAAAAATTAAATGGTGTCAGATTTCAAAATGGCGGCCATATGTACTTTTTTGTAAGAATTATCAGATCCTTTTGAAAATTGATATTTGAGAGTTTCATAGAACACAAAAATAAAATGACGTCAGATTTCAAAACGGCGGCCATATATACTTTTTTGTAAAAATTATCCGATCCTTTTGAAAATTGATATTTGCGAGTTTTATAGGACACAAAAAAATGAAATGACGTCAGATTTCAAAATGGCGGAAATATGTAGAACTCCTTTCTAAAAATTATACGATCCTTTTGAAAATTGATATTTGAGAGCTTCATAGGACACAAAAAAATAAAATGACGTCAGATTTCAAAATGGCGGCCGTATGTACTTTTTTGTAAAAATTATCCGATCATTTTGAAAATTGATATTTGAGAGTTTCATAGGTCACAAAAAAATAAAATGACGTCAGATTTCAAAATGGCGGCCATATATACTTTTTTGTAAAAATTATCCGATCCTTTTGAAAATTGGTATTTGAAAGTTTCATAGGACACAAAAAAATAAAATGGCGTCAGATTTCAAAATGGCGGCCATAATATGTACTTTTTTGTAAAAATTATCCGATCCCTTTGAAAATTGATATATGCGAGTTTTATAGGACACAAAAAAATAAAATGACGTCATATTTCAAAATGGCGGAAATATGTAGTACTCCTTTGTAAAAATTATCCGATCCTTTTGAAAATTGATATTTGAGAGTTTCATAAGACACAAAAAAATAAAATGACGTCAGATTTAAAAATGGCGACCGTATGGACATTTTTGTAAAAATTATCCGATCCTTTTGAAAATCGGTATTTGAAAGTTTCATAGAACACAAAAAAATAAAATGATGTCAGATTTCAAAATGGCGGCCGTATGTACTTTTTTGTAAAAATTATCCGATCCTTTTGAAAATTGATATTTGAAAGTTTCATGGGTCACAAAAAAATAAAATGACGTCAGATTTCAAAATGGCGGCCATATATACTTTTTTGTAAAAATTATCCGATCCTTTTGAAAATCGGTATTTGAAAGTTTCATAGGACATAAAAAAATAAAATGATGTCAGATTTAAAAATGGCGGCCGTATGTACTGTTTTGTAAAAATTATCCGATCCTTTTGAAAATTGATATTTGAGAGTTCCATAGAACACAAAAAAATAAAATGACGTCAGATTTCAAAATGGCGGCCATATGTATTTTTTTGCAAAAATGATCCGATCTTTTTGAAAATTAATATTTGCGAGTTTTATAGGACACAAAAAAATAAAATGATGTCATATTTCAAAATGGCGGTCATAGGTATATATTTCTTTGTAAAAATTATCCGATCCTTTTGAAAATTGATATTTGAGAATTTAATAAGACACAAAAAAATAAAATGGCTTCAGATTTCAAAATGGCGATCAAATAATAACTTTTTAATTTGATAAATTCGGTTTTATATACAATGCGTAAAAAGCATAGCTTCTGTCGGGTGTCTTACGACACATCATGACTTTTTTATTTAGCCGGTTCCGAGTAACGCTTAATTACAATTACAATTACAGCTTAATAGTCAACCGTTGCTATGGAAAATTGTTTAAAAAATTCACTGTACTATTTTTTCTATGTACTCCAATACATATTTATATTAGGTCTTATGGCTCATAGCCTACTACAAAATTATAAATCTTCTCAGTGTTATTTTCCCTATGTTCAATAAAACTGTTTACACACAGTACCTACATGAATATCGCGCCTTGTAATTCTTGAATTACTTGTATGCTCCAAAATTTTTAAAACTCCGGTAGTTTTGATATTTCGGAAAAGTGGTAAATGAAAAAAATGCTTATATTTCTAGCTTTATTTCCTGGTAAAAGGAAAGCCTCAACTTAAAAATCACTCTGTATAATCTATCTTATGTATAGTCAAGTTACAAAATTTAAGATAGTGAGTCATGCATTGTTCGTAACAAGGTTATTGGAGCGGCAAACCAAAGCGTCCCATGCATAAAAACTGTGCCGCTTCTAAACAGTGAAGTATAAGTGCATGACTCACTATCTTAAATTTTGAAACTTGACTATACTTATAAATAAAATTGTCTGTCTGTTATTTCGATATTTCAACAAATTTTCGAATTTTTAGAGTTATTTACGAGATACAAAAGACATTTTAGCAGTTTTTTAAATGTTCGTCTGCAGTCTGCCTATCTGTTTGTTGTCACTTAAAAACTAATGAATTAATATTTTCCATAGCTACCAGGTAAACAAAACCCACCTATGTTGCGTCTTAAGGTATAACACGTATATGTATGGCTTACACACAAGTTTGTCTCTTGCTCCATATACTATACACTTTACAGTATACCATAGCAAACACATTGGATGTATAGCGAAAACTTTTACTTCAGTACAGGCAGAGATCTAGGGTACACACACACATAAATTATAATACATATGACTGCACACTAACACAGCAGATACCTTGGCAGCGTTACATTCAAACTATGAATCTAGCGGCAAAGAATCAATGAATTTTATTGGTTAGTTCTCAAAAGTGAACGGTAATAATATATTAAAAATGTTTAAAATGTATGACTATAATAGAGCCTTGTTGACCAAGTACAAACACGCATTTCATAAAGTACGCTATTTGTTTGATACTTTGCAGCAATAATTATTTTTTTCTCTTGATTGAAATCGGTGACTATATAGGTACAAGACGAAATTTTGAACAGAGCTTGTAAGATAATGTACCATAATTAACATGTTCTAAAAATTACAAATTTTTCTCGGTGATCGTACTATATGTGTTTTACCGGTATTGAACTATGAATGCGTGATTTTCCCATAAGGGCTCTTGTTAATTTCATAATTATATACATTTTTTTAAACTATTAGGTAAGCTGTTCTAAAATTTTGTGTACTTATTGCAGATATATTAAGAAGTAAGTTTACAAAATTTCATTCATTTCTCGGTGAAATTCACTGCGTATAATAAAACCTATCAGACCTACCGCTTTTCGTTGCCAGGTGCGCTTTAAGTCCTATTATATAGCCATTCAAGGTCATGCACGTAGCGAATAAGGTTCCTGTCAAAACCGATATTAATGCGACCAAAGTCGCAGTTAAAGGCTAGCTTATAGATATTGAAGCGTGAAACTCACCTATAACTTTAAGCTCTACAAAGATGCTAGTAGGTGGATGTGTGGAAACTTGACATTCGTACATTCCGGCGTCACGTGGTTGTACGAATTTGATTTTCAGTCCCCAATTTTGTAAATGTCTGACGTGTTCGACCATGAATCGGTCGTCACTGCTGTATGTGGCCAGGCCGACCGTCAACAAATGATAATCCTTTCTTCTGATCCAAGATACCTGAAACAACAACACAACATAATATTATTTATAGCGGCTACCCGTGGTTTCACTTACGTATATTAGTATATTGTCAAATTCTCCTCCTGCGAAGCGAAGTATGATTCATTACCCCTCCTGCGAAAATATCTTCCCCTGCGAGGCGAAGTCGGGCTTAAAACCACTTGGAAATAGTTTGCATTAACGGTGTCACATAAATAAACAGTCAACCCAACCCTACGTTTTTATTTGTCAACCGATTTAAATAAAACAAACACTAAATGTTAGCCCAAGCTTATCTCAATCATCACTGAAAACCACATCCAAATTGGTTCAGCCATTGGGGAGATAAATCGTTTTTATAATTAAATTCAACCCCTAAGAACGGGTTCAAACGAGGGTGTAGGGTTTTTTTGACTAATCAACGCCCAGGCCAAATCGTTGAAGCTAGAATCTTGAAAATTAGACAGTAGATTCCTTTTCTGATGTAAGTATCCACTAAGAAGGGATTTCTTGAAATTCAGTCCTGAGGGGGATCAAAAGGGGGTAAAATTTTGAAAGATTAAAATGAACAAAATAAAATATTACTAAAAAAAACTTTTCAGAGACAAGCTTTTATTGAAATGTACTAAAAAGGAAAAAATAATATTTATCTAATAATTTTGGTTCATAACTATTATAAAAGCGAAAATTTCATCTTAGATTCACCTATGACATTAGCACTCGTATGTGAGAAGGTTCATATCTAACATTACCTTAATTTAAAAATCACCTCTTGCACATGATGGCAAATATTAGTTACATTGACTCTAAATTGGAGTCCCAGCGGTGACATAGGTCTAACGTTTTATTTATTTTAAGTACCTACTTACTAAAATAAATAAAAAACTTTTTAATAAATTATAATTAATTCGTAATTAATTGTTTTCTCGTTTTGATGTATTTTGTAGATTAATTTTTTTTAATACAACTAAGGAAAATAATTTAAAAAATGTACCTCAGAGAAAGAGAGATTGTAACAAATTATTGCTACAGGAGGATGAGCAGTGAGCGAAAATGTAAATTAAGTCGCAAGTTGCTACCGAGTGCGTTGATTTCGAAAATATCTTGTCTTTTATAAAGCACCATCGTTATTCGTTATACAGGTGATTCAGTTTTAATCGATCAAATTTTATTGGTAGATTCTCTTAGTCGTCCTGATTCAGAAAAATATATATTATATGCCTTTATCTCGCTTTATAAAAAATATAGTACAGGGTGTCAAAGTTTACAAAAAAAAAACATTTTTTTGGCAATAACTTCTACAGAAAAAAGCTTGGAATTGAATAAAATTTTACATACATACCCTCCTCCCTAGGGACAATTTTATGAAGATAGTTTCGATTTCATTAGGCCAACCATGGTGGTGTGCAATAGGGTCACTTCGACACCCTGTATCTTTTTTTATAAAGCGAGATAAAGGCATATATTATAATACTTATACATATATATTTTTCTGAATCAGGACAACTAGGAGAAATCTACCAATAAAGTTTGATTGATTAAAACTGAATCGGCCTGTATAATAATCTATAGAGATGGAGAATCTCTCCTCTCAAAAATCCGAATATCTGATCCAAATCCGGTTCCATTTTAAATAACTGTTATAACTAAACTTTTTTACAAAAAAAACACCTTCAAAAAAGTCACTAAAAAGAGGAAAATAATAAAATTTAGAGGTCTGCGCCAATTTGAAGTTGGTTAAAAAATATAGTATTATAGTAATTAAATATCTACTTTTTAACCGACTTCATATTTTACTAAATTGGCACAGACCTCTAAATTTTATTATTTTCCTCTTTTTAGTGGCTTTTTTGAAGGAGGTTTTTTTTTGTTAAAAAGTTTTTTATTTTTTACTTTTTAGTGGCTTTACAATACGTAGTTTGCACGTTATTAACCGACTTCTGTCTTGATATTTGACATTTATCTTAACGGTGTTACATCCCGTTACTCACTTTTTTATAAATCAATGGAACTACTGAACCGATTTAAGTAAAATTTATATGGGACCAATCCGAAGGTATACCCTATTAAATAAAATAATAATAATCAAAATCGGTTCACAAATGCAGGAGAAACCGCGTAACATTTACAAAAAAAAGATGCAGTCGAAATGAGAATCTCCTCCTTTTTTACCCGACTGCGAAGCAAAGAAGTGGTAATGTGTTTAACAGTCTATGTATGTATGTATGTATGCATGTATGTATGTATGTTCCTTTGAAGCACTATACAGACCAAACGCCTGGGCCGATTTTTATGATTCACATGTCAATCGATTCCCCTTAGTCCGGCGAGTGTCACTAAAGACATGACGTTAGTGAAAATTCAATATGGCGACTACAGGACGCCATATTGTGAAAATGAAAAAAATGAAAGTCAACAAACTATGTCAAGTGGGGTATCATTGAATAGGTATTTAAAAATCATTTTTAGTTTTCCCTCAACATTTTTCGATTCGACTGACCGTTTAGGATCTATATCGATTTATTTTTAACTAAAAACATTTGAAATAAAAAATTTATTTTAAAAA
The DNA here is from genome assembly GCA_039654895.1 of Mongoloraphidia duomilia. Classification (NCBI taxonomy): domain Eukaryota; kingdom Metazoa; phylum Arthropoda; class Insecta; order Raphidioptera; family Raphidiidae; genus Mongoloraphidia; species Mongoloraphidia duomilia. The sequence continues at coordinate 38,251,082 of CM077516.1, read as the reverse complement.
ACAAAAAACCCGACTGCGTAAAAATCGAATTTAAAAGATGGAAACAAGATCAAATGACAACATGCAGTCGGAGGTATTTCTGTTCAATTTGTTACTACTATGCGTCCGACTGCATGTTATCATTTGATCTTGTTTCCATCTTTTAAGTTCGATTTTTACGCAGTCGGGTTTTTTGTTTTTTCATAAATTTTTTATTTGAAGTCGGTTAAAAAGAACAGTTTCGTTGATCATGTTATACAAATAAACTATATAGAATCAGGAATATTATATTATTTCATTTATTATGTTCTTTTTTTCTGTTATGTAAACGTTAAACTGGCCTATTAAATCGAATGGCATAGCTCTAAAGCAAAACAAGGTGTTCTTCTTTGTATAGGTTTAGAATATATACATTTATCGTTTAGACTTTAGCTCGGTATTTTCAACCTACGTACCCGCACATATTACGTACATTACGAAATTTTCACTTCACCTCTAAAATTGCATCGGGAAGATAAAGTTCGATTCGGAAACATATTGTGTGTTCCAATATTGGAAATTTAAAACAACACACGCTCCAAGAAAATGCACATTGACTTTCAAACTCTTTAATGACGACGGCCTTGCATGAGAACAACGCAATGTTAGAATATAGAGGTTGACAATGACTTTGTGACTAGCAATACTAATAATTGATATTAATAATATACTCGCTTGTTACTTGATGTAAATTATTGTTTTTATAATAGTCAAATGATTAAAACCCCTAAAATCCACACATGTATTCATTTATAAATTGTTATTATCCCCCTTCGCAGGAAATTCTCCACCTGTGAAGCGAAGTCGGGCCGGTGGTGTTTATAATAATAGTAGGATTCCGCCAATGCGCTAAAATGCAAAAGAATTCCAGAATTTCGTTTTGTACTATCCCACAAAAATTAACCCCCCCCCGCGAAAAATTTATCAAAACAAAATATAACCTATGTCACTCAGGGATAGTGTAGATTTCTATTAGTGAAAGAATTTTTAGAATCGATTCAGTAGTTTCAGAGATTACCCAATACCCACAAAATATAAACTCACAAACAAACTACAAACAAACTCACAAACTTTTCCTCTTTATAATATTAGTATGGATATATGTGAACTAGCTGTACCCGCGACTTCGTTCGCGCGGCGTTTTGGAATTTGATGACACGTGCAATCACTCTGAAACTTTAAAATAGCTGTCAGATATTTCTGTTTTCTATAAGATATTCAAATTTGATCAAATTCCTAAGAAAAGTGTTTCATGGATGAACTACAACGTTAGCACATTATGAAATACTCGTGACGACATCTATTGGTGATGAGCAGAAATATTATTGTTTGCGACATATATTGGTGAGTAACAGAAATACGAAGGTTTTATTAATTTATTCCATGAGCCATCCGGAGATATAATTTTTTGACTACTCAGCGGGAACACCGTTTTTTGCCGTGATAAAAAGTACCTATCCTATACGTTGACCCAGGACATAAGCTACCATCATGCCAAGATGCCACATGATGTAAGCACAGACAGACAAAAATTGCTGTTTTGGTATATTTCATGTACCTACTTTATCTTTTATACATATAATAGAACTGTAATTTGTCTATCTAGGTTTGTGCAACATCATGTAAAAACTACTGACCCATTTCGGATGAAATTTTTAGAACAACATAGGGCTGAACTTGAAGTAACAGAAATTAGAAGATATGCGAATTTAAAGTTTTCAAAAATTCATTATAAAGCTGAAGGTATTAAGTCGACCAAGCCAGTTACAGTCAATTTATAATATTTAGATGAAGATTTCGCGTAAGTATGTTTCACTTCTTATAAGTGAACCAAATTTTACTGTGAAACCTTGCGACGCACACAATTTTTTTCTTCTTTGAATCAGTCGATATAATTCAGTTAGATACATAAGTTTACCAAAAACGATTTCAAGACGAAATGTTATTTTAAAATTCCGATCACGGTTGTTCCTACAGCGTCGTCTTTATCTTCTTATTCGATTGTGAGACAAGCGGAAGGAGTTAGATGTGGGCTAAATACCGCCAGACGCGTCGATATTGGCAAAGGCACCGCACCGTATACGCTGCGTTCGACACTTTTACACCACAGAAGAAACTTACCTACCTACAGAAGCGAAACTCATTGCCTGCAGGTATCTTTGATCTTGCATACACAATATTTTGTAACCTTGAAATCGGCACCAAAAGACGCTTATCTAAATACATAATATATAAAAATAAATGTCCTGACTGACTGACTGATTGATACAACACGAAATCTCAGGAACTATAAAGACTACAAACATGAAATTTGGCAGGTAGGTTCCTTATGGCTTATAGGACGTAGGGAGAAAGGATTTTTTGAAACTCGACTCCTAAGGGGGTCAAAAGAGGGTGTAGAGTTTTTTTGACAAAATGTTCTTATCTCACAAATCGTTAAGGTGCGAGAGGTATTGAATTCAACATAGGTACTAACTCTTCTTTAAAAACAAGCAAACCCATATTCGAGCATTTTTTTAAATTCCCCCTTAAAAGGATAAAACGGAAGTATAGGGTTTTTTGACTAATCAACGCCCAGGCCAAACCGCTGAAGCTATAAACTTGAATTTATACAGTAGGTTTCTTTTGTGACGTAAGCACCCAATAAGAAGGGATTTTTCTAAATTCCCCTAAAGGGGTCAAAAGGGGATGTATTCAGCAGTCTAAACCACTGAAGATTATAGAAACATGGAAAGTTATGTTTCTTATAGGGTATAGAGGTGCACTAAGAAAGTATTTTTCAGAAATCAATCCCTAAGTGAAAATGTTTGTATAGAAAATTGTATTCCCTGCGTGTATCAACTTTAAAACTACGAAATGTTACAATTACCACAAAACACCAAACCATAACAAACACTCTCGACGTACGTTTCGCCAACCAAGTTGGCATCATCAGGAGATGATTAAAACTAAAGACTAAACAAAAATTACTGCCTATTTATAGGCTACCTAATTTTAATTACCTGAAAACTAAACTAATTTACTAAATCAAAAAGCAGGCTACCTGGAATTGGGCCTTTGTCACTGTTCATAATATTATGTTTACACTTATGAATCTCTAGACTCTCTACGGCGTCTAGTTGTCTAATATTAATGACGTTTCTAATTAATTTTAAATTACTATTGTCTATTTTATGGTCATTTTCAAATGCATGTTGGGCAACACTAGATTTATCAAACCTGCCATATTTTAGATGAGCCATATGCTCTTTAAATCTTACTGAAATAGATCTTCTCGTTTGGCCAACATACTTTTTATTACAATTTTGACAACTAATTTCATAAATCCCGGACTTTTCTTTTTCTTCTACTTTTTCTTTAGGGTTCCCTAATTTTTCTTTCAAACTATTACTTGAAGAGTATACAATATTTAATCCTACTTCTTTAAAAATCTTTTTTAACCCTCTGGTGAAGCGCGATTCAAATGGAATCGATACATATCTAGAAATTTCTGTTTCATTACGAAAAGTCGAGGAATTTTCCAAAGCATTCTTAAAACTACGTTTTCTAATCATTTTATCTATTAAATTTACATTATAACCATTACACAAAGCTATGTCCTTAATTAAAGTTTTTTCTTTCTCAAACCTTTCCTTGTTGAGAGGGAAGCTGAGTAACCGGTGTATTAAAAAGTTGAAACTTGCCATTTTATGTTGAGGGCAATGATGTGAGTCTTTAGGGATATATCTTAGTGTATTGGTGTCCTTTCTGTATATATCAAATTCTAAATTATTTGTCTCATTCTTTATGACTAATACATCTAAAAATGGCAGTCTTCCGTTGTTTTCAATTTCATAAGTGAATTTTATTGAAGGGAAACAATTATTTAATTTGGAAACAAAATTGTCTACATTCTCACTTTTAGTGTCAAATACTGCGAAAATATCATCCACATACCTAAGCCATACTCTAGGGAAGTAATCAAAAGTTTCTTTTGCATCTGTTTCAAACTTATTCATGAAAAGACTGGCAATAAAAGGAGATAGAGGGTTCCCCATTGCTGTCCCTTCATGATGTTCATAAATATTACTATTATGCAAAAAACAATTTTGTTTCAGATTTGTATGAAACAAAATTGTTTTTTGCATAATAGTAATATTTATGAACAGCATGAAGGGACAGCAATGGGGAACCCTCTATCTCCTTTTATTGCCAGTCTTTTCATGAATAAGTTTGAAACAGATGCAAAAGAAACTTTTGATTACTTCCCTAGAGTATGGCTTAGGTATGTGGATGATATTTTCGCAGTATTTGACACTAAAAGTGAGAATGTAGACAATTTTGTTTCCAAATTAAATAATTGTTTCCCTTCAATAAAATTCACTTATGAAATTGAAAACAACGGAAGACTGCCATTTTTAGATGTATTAGTCATAAAGAATGAGACAAATAATTTAGAATTTGATATATACAGAAAGGACACCAATACACTAAGATATATCCCTAAAGACTCACATCATTGCCCTCAACATAAAATGGCAAGTTTCAACTTTTTAATACACCGGTTACTCAGCTTCCCTCTCAACAAGGAAAGGTTTGAGAAAGAAAAAACTTTAATTAAGGACATAGCTTTGTGTAATGGTTATAATGTAAATTTAATAGATAAAATGATTAGAAAACGTAGTTTTAAGAATGCTTTGGAAAATTCCTCGACTTTTCGTAATGAAACAGAAATTTCTAGATATGTATCGATTCCATTTGAATCGCGCTTCACCAGAGGGTTAAAAAAGATTTTTAAAGAAGTAGGATTAAATATTGTATACTCTTCAAGTAATAGTTTGAAAGAAAAATTAGGGAACCCTAAAGAAAAAGTAGAAGAAAAAGAAAAGTCCGGGATTTATGAAATTAGTTGTCAAAATTGTAATAAAAAGTATGTTGGCCAAACGAGAAGATCTATTTCAGTAAGATTTAAAGAGCATATGGCTCATCTAAAATATGGCAGGTTTGATAAATCTAGTGTTGCCCAACATGCATTTGAAAATGACCATAAAATAGACAATAGTAATTTAAAATTAATTAGAAACGTCATTAATATTAGACAACTAGACGCCGTAGAGAGTCTAGAGATTCATAAGTGTAAACATAATATTATGAACAGTGACAAAGGCCCAATTCCAGGTAGCCTGCTTTTTGATTTAGTAAATTAGTTTAGTTTTCAGGTAATTAAAATTAGGTAGCCTATAAATAGGCAGTAATTTTTGTTTAGTCTTTAGTTTTAATCATCTCCTGATGATGCCAACTTGGTTGGCGAAACGTACGTCGAGAGTGTTTGTTATGGTTTGGTGTTTTGTGGTAATTGTAACATTTCGTATCTTTACACCAAAGGTTCCACCATTTTTTAACTTTAAAACTAGGTAAAAACAAATAATAAAACATGTATTTTAGGATTTTTTTAAGACAACGGGGCGTTGAAGTTTGTATGGGAAGGCATAAAAAAATCTAAATATACGTGAGCGGAGTCACGGGTAACCGCTAGTGACTTTAAATAATCCAAGTTCCCACCGTACAAGTCTAATATGGACAACACTACTAGTACTAAAATTTTATTATTGAATTTAACTCATACTTCTGTGAGCCTTCTTCTGCTGATGTTTCTGTGAGCATTCTATGATTCTGCACTGTATACCTACGATTACTACCCAACATTGCCAACAGTGGCGTAACGCAAACTCTTAAGGCCCCCCCGCAAAATTTAGTTTGGGTCCCTTATCACGATACATTTTGCAGTTTATACTTTATGTACTACGTTTGTAAAAGCAGTTAAATATAATATATCGACCTGGTTGGGCCCCTATGATGGCTGGGCCTCCCCGCCACGCGGGGTCTGCGGGGGTGTACGTTACGCGCACTGGTTGCGCAATATGTATATTGTATATTGTATATTGTACTCTGATATATTGTATCGGTATATACTATGGACCTATATACTATCACTCTATCAATTGCCCTTCCAAGTTCCAATTGGGCCTTTTTAGAATAAGCTCCGTACGGTAAAGCAATGCAATGGGGTGTTCTTTTTTGGAAACAAACAATTTTGGTCTTTGGAGAGAAAAGCTCGCGAAAAAAGTGTGTTGTAATCTATGACAAGTATACGTGCAGCGGGTGGGATTCACTGCAACCAAATATCGACGGCATCGACGTTCTAAGGTCCGTTTTGACATCCGTTATTTATTACGGATACGGAACGGATGTGAAAAAAAAATTATCCGTAGTTTCGGAATCGGAGCTCCGTAGCATCCCTGGTTTTATAATAATCATAAAGTTAAGACTTAAGAGTCACGCACATAATTAATAAATTATAAATACAAATGAATGTTTAAATTAGCATTCCTGTTAAGAACACTCATCGAATGACGTACCTAACGTTACAACGCAATAATAGAAAAATTCATAAAATTAACAGGAACGCTAACTTAAGCATTCATATGTCTATATCAATAAAGATAACTTTAAACTTGGTAGTTACACTTCGAATAAAAATAAAGTAATAGTAGATTGTATATCTAGTGGCGTAATGAGGCATATTAATGACCAGTAGTGACAGTATGTTAAAACGATCATTCGTTTTAACATACTGTCACTACTGTCATGACTGTCATACGAGACATAATATCATTTATACCTACTCACGAGATATATATGGTATTTTTGCCATAACCACTATAAAATAGCTAATTTCACTTCATTTTCTGTATTTTTAAAAAGTTTTGACAGTTAATTTTGTGTCGCCAACTTCACTTCTATAGTAGGCCAAGGCATGCACAGGAGTATGAAATAGCGGGCGGATCAAACGAGCTATAGAAATGGCTTGCTTTCCCACACTAGTGTGGGAAAAATGCGTTTCCGCACACCGGCCTGTCAAAAGTCTCTTTACAGTTTATGTGCATGTAAAGCAGCTATTTTTATAGTAGGTTTGGCAAAAAGGGCTTTATTCGATTCCAAATTCCACAAGGAATCCGATCCCTTTGAAAATTGATATTTGACAATTTCATAGGACACAAAAAAATAAAATGACGTCAGATTTTTCAAAATGGCGGCCATATGTACTCTGTTATATAAATCATCCGATCCTTTTGAAAATTGATATTTGAGAGTTTCATAGAACAAAAAAAAATAAAATGACGTCAGATTTTTCAAAATGGCGGCCATATGTACTCTGTTGTAAAAATCATCCGATCCTTTTGAAAATTAATATTTGAGGGTTTCGTAGGACACAAAAAAATAAAATGACGTCATATTTTTCAAAATGGCGGCCATATGAACTCTTCTGTAAAAATTATCCGATCCTTTTGAAAATTGATATTTGAGAGTTTCATAGGACACAAAAAAATAAAATGACGTCAGATTTTTCAAAATGGCGGCCACATGTACTTTTTTGTAAAAATTACCCGATCCTTTTGAAAATTGATATTTGAGAGTTTCATAGGACACAAAAAATAAAATGATGTCAGATTTTTCAAAATGGCGGCCATATGTAATTTTTTGTAAAAATTATCCGATCCTTTTGAAAATTGATATTTGAGAGTTTCATAGGACACAAAAAAATAAAATGACGTCAGATTTTTCAAAATGGCGGCCATATGTACTCTGTTGTAAAAATCATCCGATCCTTTTGAAAATTAATATTTGAGGGTTTCATAGGACACAAAAAAATAAAATGACGTCATATTTTTCAAAATGGCGGCCATATGAACTCTTCTGTAAAAATTACCCGATCCTTTTGAAAATTGATATTTGAGAGTTTCATAGGACACAAAAAATAAAATGATGTCAGATTTTTCAAAATGGCGGCCATATGTAATTTTTTGTAAAAATTATCCGATCCTTTTGAAAATTGATATTTGAGAGTTTCATAGGACACAAAAAAATAAAATGACGTCAGATTTTTCAAAATGGCGGCCATATGGACTCTTTTGTAGAAACTATCCGATCCTTTTGAAAATTGATATTTGATGTATATGTACGTGCAAATTTTTTTTCTCTTTTAAATATAGTACTTAGTTTCTCAAATACCGACAAACTCATCGATTTTTTTCTGAAGATCATTCGTACGTAAGTATTACACTGATAGATACGTTCTATAGCTTCTAAAAAACTACTATTTTACGTACACTTTAAAGTTATGTTTGAATCAAAAATTATATTAAAAACATATCGTTAAAAGCTAGGTTATGTGTTTTACTCACGCTTTCGTATACACAATGATATTGAGAAAGCTTGAAATATATATTTCTTATTGTTTTCTTAATAAAGTGATTCATATTACATATAAAAAAGGTTTGTGTTAGCAAACATTTTTTTTGGCGATAGCCTTTACTAAACCATTGTTCTTTGAAGACAGTGTTAAGTCGTCGCAAAAAAGTTTTGCACGGGTACACTAGTATATCTTTAAAATTCAAGACGATATTTTTGGAACATTCTGTACCACACAGTATATATACACAGATGCATATGACGTAGGTACCTACATATGGGTAATGAAATAATTATTTCGCATGCCAGCCTTTTCATAATGCAAGAGGATTAAGGGAGGCTGTGTCTAATGCAGTCACTCAAAATAAGGTGAAGTAAAATTAGCCACATATGTATTGTGTTGTGTTGTGTTGCGTTGCGTACAGTTATAATATTAATCCTCAGAGTCTGACACGCCGACGTTACACGCACCCGTATATCCACAAATTATTGTACAGTAAACTCCTCCTTTTAAGTCAGTGCTTTCGCTCTGTCGGGGAAGAAAGCGCTGACTTAACGGCAGTCATTTCTCGTTATTTGGGGCTGGAGAATAACCGAGCGTGTAGCAATGCCGTTGTTTATATGGCATTTCCATGGCTCCACTATTACATTCCCTCCTTCCCAGATTTTGATCTGATCTGAGAGTTAGTATTAAATTGCATCTTCAATTTATATTTAAAAATATAAATTGATATTAGACCCAAATTACTCAAGTTGTTGGTGGCTTGGAAAAGAGAGATAGAAAACGAAGCAGTTCTCTTTTCCTTGTCTTCTGACGCATTTGTGAATTTAAAAATTTATAGTAGGTATTGTTAATTTACATCTGTAACCATGGTTATGTATCTATTTGTGATAGAAAAAGAGAGAAGAACTGCTCAAGTTTCCATCTCTATCTTTTGCATCCACACTTTTTTGGGTGGCTTCCCTATTCTATCTATGATATTTCCATGTCTAAATCTAATTCAATATTGAAATTTACAAAACAAACATTTATGGGAAGACATTAGGCGCAGGAGGTGAAGGTCTGAAAGTACTGTCTTAACGAGTAAGTATTTAAAGAAAGGCTACTGTATACAGTAGAAGCAAGCTACGAATTTGCATGTACATAATTAACGTTGTAGCAATGACTAGGTATTTCTAGAATCTAGAAGATACGACACTCGAACAAGGAAGTTGATTTTCGACAGAGATAGATGAGCGCTAATTTAAATCGTAGATATTCGGTAACATTCGGACCGCGGTATACGTACCTAATTTACCGCATATTTTCAATGGAAAAGATCTACAGTGTGTCCCACCGTAACTGAGACATAGCATTTTAATATGGTGTTATACGATAATTTGTTAATATTTGCTCCCCGCTAACTGTTTTTGTTATTTTTATTTTACGATCTGGTTCTGAAAGTCCCCAGTAATGATGTTGTTATTTTTATTTAAATGTCTTTAAAAATTAATAAAATCACATTTTTTAAAAATAAATCACAATCTTTGCTTTGTATACCAGTTTAATGGACAAGTGCTCAGCGTCGCAAATAGCTTAGTCGGCTAGCGCGTTGACCAACATCAGTTACCTTCACGCCAAGCCCAGGTTCGAATCCCGAGAGTTCATAATTATTTTTTTTTTTTTTAATTATGAAAATACATTGGAGAACAAATTATTAATAATGCTTATTATTTACAAATAAAAGTATAGCGATTTTATTAACTATTTCCATTAAAACAGAGTTGTACGATGGTTGTATGTGTTAGTTTTAATGAAAATAATTATTAAATCGCTATACTTTTATTTGTAAATAATAAGTATTATTAATTGTTCTCCAATGTATTTTCATTATTAAAAAAAAAAAATAAATTATGAGCTCTCGGGATTCGAACCTGGGCTTGGCGTGAAGGTAACTGATGTTGGTCAACGCGCTAGCCGACTAAGCTATTTGCGACGCTGAGCATTTGTCCATTAAACTGGTATACAAAGCAAAGATTGTGATTTATTTTTTAAAAATGTGATTTTATTAATTTTTAAGGACATTTAAATAAAAATAAGTCTACAACATCATTACTGGGGACATTTAGAACCCTACTCCCTTGGGAGAGAGGGAGAGAGATAGAGGGAGAGAGAGAGAGGGAGAGGGAGAGAGAAAGGGAGAGAGAGAGGGAGAGAGAGAGGGAGAGAGAGAGGGAGAGAGAGGGAGAGAGGGAGGGAGAGAGGGAGGGAGAGAGAGAGAGGGAGAGAGAGGGAGAGAGAGAGGGAGAGAGAGAGAGGGAGAGAGAGAGGGAGAGAGAGAGGAGGAGAGGGAGAGAGAGAGGGAGAGAGAGAGGGAGAGAGAGAGGAGAGAGAGAGGGAGAGAGAGAGAGGGAGGGGGAAAGAGAGGGAGAGAAAGAGAGAGAGGGAGAGAGGGAGAGGGAGAGAGAGAGAGGAATAGAGAGAGAGGGATAGAGAGAGAGAGAGGGGGAGAGAGAGAGAGAGGGAGAGAGAGAGGGAGAGAGAGAGGGAGAGAGAGAGGGGGAGAGAGAGAGAGAGGGAGAGAGAGAGGGAGAGAGAGAGGGAGAGAGAGAGGGGGAGAGAGAGAGAGGGAGAGAGAGAGAGGGAGAGAGAGAGAGGGAGAGAGAGAGAGGGAGAGAGAGAGAGATATGTAGGTAGTATGACAGCTATATAATGTCAGGAACTACTGGACCGATTTGGATAAAAATTTTACCATATTGTTTAGGATTGCACGAGGAAGAACCTTAAATCAGTTCGGCACTATCCGTCTTTTTACGGGAGATCCGGTTATTTTGAATATGCAATTTAAACGTATATGGTGGAGGTGTCGTGTATATACCTGCGCCGCCACCACATTTATTGCAGGCATTGATATTGTGATGAATTTTCACCAAAAATATTCACGAGTGTTAATCAATAAAACTATAACGGCAGCATTCACAATACAAACAAGTAATTATTGGGATCACTGGAGCACATCAAAATGCTCACAAAGAGTCAATGAGCGAAACAAAATATTGAGAGCGTTCGTGTCGCGTCGGGGCAGTTGTATAGGCATTTAATAGTTGATCATTTTTTCATTGCATTGATGTGGCTTTTTGCGACAGCATCAATACGCTGCATTTGTCAACACAACATCGCTATGTTTTGAGTTTCTATGAGTTACACAAGAAACAAATAAGTCTTACTAATTCAATTTCAAATTGCGTTGTGATCAGACACTGTTGTAAATAACTTTTTTTGTGTTTTATTTATTTATTCTATCTTATATACTATCGTAATTTCACTGTAAAATGTGGATAAGGGCCGGCGCATACATTCAATTTTTAATCGCACAACTGTTTAATCTTGTCAAAAGGCTATGGGATCACATAAGACTATCGACATGATAGCTGCACAACAAAAAATCATAAAACCGCATTGGTCGTCTTTTGACTTTTCTGTTGAATAACTATCGATCGGCAGCTATGTCCACAGCTGTGTATTGACACTAGTATACCACTCGACTAAATAGTTGTTTGGCGACCCATTAGTTTAATAGTGAAATTATGGCACAACTGATTGATTGTATGCGCATCTCTAATAAGTAAACAATATAGTTGAGGAGAAATCGCGACACGTACACAACTCGACTAAGCTGTTTAGTCGTGGAAATAATTGTGTGTATACGCCCGGTCTAACACTTTTTCATTTTTTATACTAGTAGGTACCTGCGTAGGTATACATTTCGAATTTTTTATTTTCACATAATATGTATTTAAATATGTAGTTAAAGTGGCTTTAATAAATCGCACAATTGGTTTTTGAATATAATAAACCGTTATCAAAATATACAACGTTTTAGTAAAGAACGTCCGCAGTGAGTGAATTTTCGAGACGGCTAACTATATATACGAACAGAGCGACCGTGCCTATTATTAAATTTGCGTCTTGCGATGGCACAGCTAAACATTTATCGCTTTAGTTTAGGCAGATCTGCTCAGTCAGTGACGTAACGTGAACGTTTTAAACATCAAAAGGTGACGTCATTTCCGTCATCAATTTCTGTGACAAAAAATTCTGAGTTACCGTGAGCTAAGAAGTTTCACTTTAAAAACAGAAAACGGCTAGCACAAAAATTGAAGCTTCCAATATAAAAAGTATAGTCGGATAAAAATATGTCAGTTGAAAGGTGAATAAGATTACTCTTCTTTACTTTACTGCAGCCGGGTAAATTTACACGTTGAATTATGTAGATCAAAATGGCGGCAAAATGCACGGAGAGATCATTTGATAAATTTACCCGGGTAAATTTATCAAATGATCTCTCCGTGCATTTTGCCGCCATTTTGATCTACATAATTCAACGTGTAAATTTATCGATTTATCTTTGTTCCGCCTTGTATATAAATGCATCACAGTTCTCTACTTTATCTTAACTTCGCAATACACACACCGTACTATTCTTCACTGTTTATGGCTTACACTTTCAGTACATTAAACAATTCCTCCATATTATTATACGACACAAGTATAACAAGTTCACACAGAAGCATCTAACATAGATTATAGATCATAGCGTTCCACAGACTCTAGTTCACTATACAGGGTATAACACAATCATATGTCATAATTAATGCTAGGTCGTAAATCATAGTATAAAGAATACATTATCGCTCCTCTGTTGGCACTTTGATGTTTGTATTTCAATTTCTTTGACCTTGAGACAGTCAATCACAGTCGTGTTTGGAACATGCGACTGTCGTCTGTTCCTTTCACTGCATGTAGTGTAACAGGGCCGCATTAGAAAAATGTTTTAAAAAATAAAAATTGTACGTAAATCAAGGTAATCATGATTTTTGCTATATTAAGCTAGCCATCAGTAGATCACTAAACAAAAAAGAGGGCCATGCTTTTTTTCAAAGAATAAAAAAAGAGTGTTTATTTTTTGCAAATATTTACTAGGTGGGAAGTATAGGACTGGTCATCAGTCTAATTTTTTATTTACGAGCTACCCAGTTCAGGTTCGCCTGGGTGCTATGAATTTAATGCCTATTTTGACAGTTTAAAAATGCAATAATCTGTTTTCCAAAATACACAAATACATGATGCGTAACTATGGAAACGTAGAACGCATCATTAAATCAACACCATAGGTATGCAAAGGTGGATAGTATGGATCACAAACCACTTAGTACTAAGTGGTTTGTGGTGTGGATGCATGGCTTGAATGGTCTCCCTAGGGAACATTTTTCCGGGATAAAAAGTAACCTATATACTTTGTCGAAATCGGTTCAGTGGTTAAGTCGTGAAGAGGTAACAAACAGACAAACATACTTCCGCATTTATACCTAATATTAGTTTGGGATGATGATGTTACACCATGTAGACAAGAGATGGCTGATAGCCATATGGACTTCTACTTCCGCCGTCACCGCTAGAGTCTAGCGTTAAAGTTCACAAAGTAACCTTTTATCAGATAATGTAGATAAAAATTGATAGATTTCTCTGCCAACTGCATGAAATTATGTTAAACATCGGCGCCACTGAGCAATTTGTAAATAGTCAATTTATTTTACTTCACAATAGCTAGTAAAATCATTTTTTATACACTTCGATAAATGTTTCAGAAAAATATTTAATTTGTAGTCTTTAGAACAGATGACTGAAAAATAAGTAGAAGAGTCTGTTGGGGTAGAAAATGCTGACTTAACGGGGGTTCCAGAGCCTCTTATTTTTATTTCTTTTTAGTGCAAATCAAACATACTGTGAGATTGGATTTTTTTACTTCTACCACCAATTATTCGATCGTTACTTAAAAGAAAATCTAAAACTACATCTTTTGAAAAAAATTAATACATTTTAATATTTTATAGTACACTAGCGGTCCCGTCTGGTTTCGCCCGGGTGCTAAGAATAAATTTATGATTTATTATCTCCCCCCCGCGCGAAAAATTCTGCCCCTGCGAAGCGAAGTCGCCTATCGTTGTTCTAGCTTCGCGTACTTGCCTAGAGTTTATAATATTAATATAGTATATCATTATAGCGATAGTCCAAAAATCCCACATTTCCGTTTTACCCCTTTTTAGGTATAAACTCGAATAGCCTATAACCTTCCTCAATAAACGAGCTATCTAAAAGGGCTTGAGAATAGCCGAGAGTGTAGCAATGCTGTTGTTTACATGGCGTTGCTATGGTTCCTCTATTACAAGTCCTCAGTTCCCGGGTTCTATCCCGAGAACTGGTAAAAGTGTCAATTGGATTTTCAATTTATTATTTAAAAAAAATAATGAATTGAAAATATGAATTGTGGCTAGGCCCAAATAGCCTTAGATGTTGGTGGTCTTTAAAAAAAAACACAAAAACACACAGCTATCTAAAAAAAATCGGACTGGTATTTCCAGAGATTAGCGCGTTCAAACAAACAAACAAACGCTTCAGCTTTATAATATTACTAGCTGCCCCGTCCGGCTTCGCCCAGGCTGCAATACACTACTCACTCGCTTCGCTCGTTCGCTTGAATATTATAAATACACTACTCACTCGCTTCGCTCGTTCGCCATATATGTATTTTTTAAAGCTTAATATAAAAATCGCAATTAAAAATCAGGGGTTGATCGTATAAGGGTGAAAATTTAGAATTGTATGTATTTTTCAATGCTGAATCATGAAAAAATAAAAACAAAAAATTTTGTCCAAAAAATAAAAAAAAAATTTTGGGGTGGACCACCCTTAACATTTTGGGGAATGAAAAATAGATGTTGGTCGATTCTCAGACCTACCCGATAAGCACACAAAATTTCATCAAAATCGATCCAGCCGTTTCGAAGGAGTTTGGCATCAAACACCGCGACACGAGAATTTTATATATTAGATAGACCGAGAGTTAGTGACACATTTTTGGTGTTATTTATTCAATTAAGGCCTTATTTTTGTGAAGATGTTGAGGGAGGCATATTAAAGTGCCTTTTGTAAGGGATTTTGCTAGATAGCGGTATGGCAGGGATGCAGATCGCCCCCAACATGTAACAAAAAAAATGCTAACAATGCTTCACGACTGAAATTGTTTGTATAGCTTTGTATATCCAATAATGTCATAATAATATTTGCAGATCGATTGGTCAGTATTAAAGGGGTGGCAGATCACCCTAAATGTGTCATGTACCTGACGAAATTTATAATATTATTAGTTCAAGGTTCAAATTTTAATATGTTGTTACGGCGACTGTTTTGAGCATATATTTCAATTTGCAGAACAAAATGTCGGTATTAACCCCCTCTCTTAAAAGGAAACTTACTCGCCTAGGTGTTTATATCGTTCTGCAAGGGGCTTAATACCGACATTTTGTTCTGAAAATTGAAATATATGCTTAAAACAGTCACCGTAACAACATATTAAAATTTGAACCTTGAACTAATAATATAAATTTCGTCAGTTACATATGTCACTATAGCTCTCGGTCTATTAGTAGTCCAGTCACGAGAGCTTAAAAAGATAAGTCCACCTTGCGTTTTGTGCAGCAAATGATTTTATTTTTTTGTGTCCTTAGGCATGTTTAGGAGATGTCAAATCCAAGTTTGCGACCTCTAAAACATGGCGGGGGAGTTTTGGTGGGCTAAAAACCATGATTTTTTTGCACTTTTTTTGGTTTTTGGCTTATAACATAAAAACGGCTGGTCCTATCGAAAAAATGGTTCTACTTAAAATTAAAGAGCACAAAATTTACATCAAAATGCACTAGTAAAATATGTTTTGGTTCCGATTTTTACCGACTCTACAGAACTTAAAAAAACAAAAAAAAAAATAAACTCTTTTTTTGTTTGAAGGCGCTAATCTCAGGAACTACCAGTCTGTAAAAGAAGTAAAGTAGTAATCATTGAAACCCTAGACGAGTTTTTTAAAAATTCAATCCCAAAGGGTGAAAACGGAAGTGTAGGATTTATTGTAATAACAAAAAATCCTACACCCACGTCTTACCCCCTTTGGGTTTGAATTAAAAAAAAATCCTAGCCTATAACCTTTCTTAATAAACGGGCTATCTAACAAAAAAAAAATTTTCAAATCGGACCGGTAGTTCCTGAGATTAGCGCGTTCAAACAAAAAAAAATAAACTCTTTTTTTGTTTGAACGCGCTAATCTCAGGAACTACAAGTCCGATTAAAAAAAAATTTTTTTTGTTAGATAGCCCATTTATTGAGGGAGGTTATAAGATATACGAGTTTTTTTTAAATTTACCCCCATAGGGGGTAAAACGTAGGTGTAAGATTTTTTGTAATAACAAAAAATTTTACACCTCCGTTTTATCCCCTTTGGGATTGAATTTAAAAAAACTCAAATAGCCTATAACCTTCCTTAATAAACGTGTTATCTAACAAAAAAAAAATTTTTTTTTTAATCTGACTTGTAGTTCCTGAGATCAGCGCGTTCAAACAAAAAATGAGTTTATTTTTTTTGTTTGAACGTGCTAATTTCAGGAACTACAAATCCGAATTGAAAAAAATTGTTTTGTTAGATAGCCCGTTTATTAAGGAAGGTTTTAGGCTATTCGAGTTTTTCAATAGTTAAAAGCTTGAAAAAATGCTTTTTTTTCATTTTGATAAATTTTGGCGATTTTCTAAGTTCTATAGAGCCGGTAAAAATAAGAACATACACATATTTGACTAGTGCATTTTGAAGTAAATTTTGTGCCCTTTAATTTTGAATAGGGCCATTTTTTCGATAAGACCATCCGTTTCCATGTTATAAGCAAGAAATCGAAAAAAGTGCAAAAAAATCGTGGTTTTTAGCCCACCAAAACTCCCCCGCCCTGTTTTAGAGGTCGCAAATTTGGATTTGACATCTCCTAAACATGCTTGAGGACACAAAAAAATAAAATCATTTGCTGCACAAAACGCAAGGTGGACTTCCTCTCGTGACTGGACTATAGTAGGTACTTATACATATTTCATCAAGAGCTATTTAATTCTTTCCATGACAACGAAT
This sequence comes from Mongoloraphidia duomilia, assembly GCA_039654895.1. Lineage (NCBI taxonomy): Eukaryota > Metazoa > Arthropoda > Insecta > Raphidioptera > Raphidiidae > Mongoloraphidia > Mongoloraphidia duomilia. Next base: position 38,233,851 of record CM077516.1, on the reverse strand, counting down.
AAAATTATTTGTGTTTAACGGATTCACGTCATATGTCCGTACTCGCGATACCTGATATTTTTTAGTTTTTTTAGTTCCTAAATACTTATTACTAGTCAATAATGTTGATTATTTTGTTTGTTTGCAAATTTCTGACTCAAAATTTCATTTAACGTTCTCAGTGTCAGTAAACGTATTTCGATTTCTCACAGTAGGCCTATCTAAATAAATGGCGAGGTGGTTTCACACGGATTTTCCCGTTTTAATACATTTTAATAAAAGCTTGTTTAAAAAAAATTACAAGCTTTTATTTACTTTTAGTCTGACATGTCTGTACCTACGTTAAACATTTTTAACTTAAAAACACGAAGTCAGTGAGCTTGACTGTTTTATACAGGGTGTGGTTTAGAAAAAGTAACATAGGGAAAGTAACACTCAGAACATTTACATTTTTGTAGTAGGCTATGGGCTATAATATCTAATGTAAATATTATGTACCTAGTAGATGCTTTTTTTATTTAGCTGCAGGTTCCAAGCTACTCTTTATAGTCAACCGTTGCTATGAAAAATTGTTTAAAACATTCACTGTATTATTTTTTCTACGTAATCCACTACAATATATTTAATTTACATTAGGTTTTATGGCCCATACTCGACTATAAAATTGTAAATTTTCTCAAAGCTATTTTGGACATAGGGAAAATAACATTGAAAACATTTATAATTTTGTAGTAGGCTATGGACTATAATATCTAATGCAAATATGTGGTACCTAGATGCTTTGTTTTTTAATTTAGCAGGATACGAGTTACTCTTAATAATCAATCGTTGCTATGCAAAATTGTTTAAAAAATTAACTGTACTACTTTTTCTAAGTATAATCCACGTGGATCTTACGGCCCATAGCCCACTACAAAATTATAAATGTTTTCAATGTTATTTGCCCTATGTTCGGGTCTACCGTTTACACACTGTATATACTAATTTTATTGTTCTTGAAAGAATGAGTGTATTTTTGTTTCCATTTCGAAACTTTCAAAATAAAAGTACATAAAGTTTGTTAAAATAGAACCTGAAATTCTGACGGCTAATTTATAAGACGTCTGCTTGATGCTCCATCAGACAGACGAATGGCTTCTTTCGTTCATTTCTGCATCAGTTGGTTGTCCAAAGCTACAAACCAAGCACATATATAATGTGCAGAGGTCACTATAAGAAGGCGGACAATGTTCACTATCTAAATTGAACATCTTGTTTCCGACTGTACAGTTTACACAACATATGTGGCGTCGCTTTTGTGTCACGTAGGACATAAGATACAAGAAATATTACAGTGCCTGCACGTGCGGTAGGCATTACTTTTTACTTGACTCGCACAAATAGGGGCAACTACTCTAAACAGCTAAACGACACCTTCGCACTCGAATTATTGGCAGGTATTCACATATTAAACTACTGAAATGCTACACTATGGAAGGGGTGCCCAATCCGTCGATCGCCGCAAATCTTAAGTCGATCTTCATTTGTTTTCGACACAAAATTTATCTGGAACCGCTACTGACAAGATCACTGCTCCCGACGCATTTATTTTATAAAAAATACCTACCTTCTTCAAAAAAGTTATTAAAAAGGAAAATAATAAAAATGTTGGGGTCAGCGCCAATTTAATTACTACAAAACTGTTACTTTTATTAAATTGGCGTAGATCTCAAAATTTTTATTATGTTATCTTCTTTGTACTGACTTTTTTGAAGTTTTTTTTATTTTTTACTTTTTAGTGGCTTTGCAATACTAGTCCAGTCACGAGAGATTAAAACAGGGGGGTCCACCCTGCGTTTTGTGCAGCAAATGATTTTATTTTTTTGTGTCCTCAAGCATATTTAGGAGATGTCAAATCCAAGTTTGCAACCTTTAAAACAGGGCGGGAGAGTTTTGGTGGGCTAAAAACCACGATTTTTTTGCACTTTTTTCGGTTTTTTGCTTATAACATAAAAACGGCTAGTCCTATCGAAAAAATGGTCCTATTTAAAATTAAAGGGCACAAAATTTACTTCAAAATGCACTAGTCAAATATGTTTTTGTTTCGATTTTTACTGACTCTACAGAACTTAGAAAAACAAAAAAAAAAAATAAACTCCATTTTTGTTTGAAGGCGCTAATCTCAGAAATTACCAGTCTGTAAAAGAAGCAAAGTAGTAATCAATGAGACCCTATACGAGTTTTTTAAAAATTCAATCCCAAAGGGTGAAAACGGGAGTGTAGGATTTATTGTAATAACAAAAAATAATACACCTACGTTTTACCCCCTTTGGGATTGAATTAAAAAAAAAATCGAATAGCCTATAACCTTCCTTAATAAACGGGCTATCTAACAAAAAAAATTTTTTCCAAATCAGACTGGTAGTTCCTGAGATTAGCGCGTTCAAACAAAAAAAGAGTTTATTTTTTTTTTGTTTGAACGCGCTAATCTCAGGAACTACCAGTCCGATTTGAAAAATTTTTTTTTGTTAGATAGCCCGTTTATTAAGGAAGGTTATTCGAGTTTTTCAATAGTTAAAAGCTTGAAAAACTGCTTTTTTTCATTTTAGTAAATTTTGGCGATTTTCTAAGTTCTGTAGAGTCGGTAGAAATGGGAACAGAAACATATTTGACTAGTGCATTTTGAAGTAAATTTTGTGTTCTTTAATTTTGAATAGCACCATTTTTTCGATAGGACCGGCCGTTTCCATGTTACAAGAAAGAAACCGAAAAAAGTACAAAAAAATCGTGGTTTTTAGCCCACCAAAACTCCCCCGCCCTGTTTTAGAAGTCGCAAACTTGGATTTGACATCTCCTAAACATGCTTGAGGACACCAAAAAATAAAATCATTTGCTGCACTAAATGCAAGGTGGACTTCCTCTCGTGACTGGACTATACGTAGCTGGCACGTTATTAACTGATTTATGTCTTGATATTTGATTACTAAACTAAAAAAAAAACTACTGAACCGATTTAAATAAAAATTATATGGGCCCATTCCGTAAACATTCTGAACTCAACGTATCCAACATCTTACAAATAGATTAGCTTCTCGAGAAGTTATGACTGAACAAACAAACAAATACATATAAGTACATGTCGAATTGATAACCTCCATTTGTTTTGAAGTCGGTAAAAACAAATTTCTGTCAAACACGAAATGGGCACGGGCAACACCGGGCTTAACAGCTATTCTTGTAAACTTTTTACTCTCACGTGACCACTCCGTACTGGTAGAATATTTTTCCATAAATTTATACAAACAATTTAATGCCTTATTAAACAGTATACGCTATATATCAGGTAATAGTAATTTATGCAACTAGTGGCTTAAGTGACGGATTATATGACAGTCGCGATTTTGCGATACGAGCCTAAGGTTATGTTGCATTTATAGATACCAGAACGAGTGTGTTTACCGCGCGAGCCGAAAGCGAGTGCGGTAATCACACGAGTTCTGGTATAAATGCAACATAACCTTAAGAAAGTATTGTAAAATCGCGATTGTCAGATTCGTCACTTTAACCACTCATTACATACAACTGCTTTAAAAGTTCAATTTTAAGCAAATAAAATACAATTTAGATTAATATTTTATTAGTGACATTATGGAAAAGTAATCTATAAAGTACTTTTTTACGCACGTGTGTTTTAAAGTAAAACAAAACAGTATATTACTTTATAGCACGAAGTGCGTTAAAATTTACTTTAAGCACTACCGATCGAACGCATCATAAAGAATCACTTGAGAAACGCTAGACAGCCATCTAAAATAATTGTACTTTTGATGCAAGTGTTGCAAAAAACTATTTAAAACACTTTTAAACTGTTTATAAATAGTTTATGGCGCGCGTCAGTCCCATGGGACTAAAGCTTTTGAATTTAATATAAATGTTTTTCAAAGTAGCGTTCTACGATGAGCTGTTAATATGCGAGCTACGGAGGATTTATTTATTACACAACTAGCTATTTAAAAAATGGGTTTGATTGTATCGCGGGTACAGACAGATGGCGTGAATACCATTAAACACAAATAATTGTATTCATTGTCATATAAAGAAATAGGTACATCCACTTTTATTTATCTTATAAAATCAAATGTTCGTAAAATATAATAGTTTTTTTTATATTTTAAATTGTTAAAAGCCTTCGGGATTCGAACCTTGGCTTTAGCGTTTGTACCTGTCGGCTGACTCGTACTTTACCATACAGCTACATTGGCTTACAACATCTGATACTAGTAGCTTACTAAGTACCAATTTTGACAGACGAAAGGTCATTTAATTTTAAGAAAAAAAAAGAGGCTATACTACAATACTACTTATAATTAATATTATTGTCCTGAGGAAGCAGAAAATAAACTGCAAAACGTAGACTGTAATAAAACATTGTGGTTAAGTTATTGTCTGTATTCTGTGATAGTACATTACACAAATAAGGTGAGCTTTTTAGTTTTCACTCATTATACTCTGTAAAAAGTAAGAAGAGATTTTGTTACACATTTGTAAAGGATTATTTTTTATTATCTTTGCAAAAAGAAAATGGTGCGGAAATTATTCTTAAAGTGTAAATTTCTAGCTGTTTAATTGAGGAAAACTCTCACTTAAAAAGATAATAAAAAATATTCAGCTTTGAAAGTACTTTTTAGGGTTCCATACCAGAAAGGAACCCTATAATTGTTGCGCCAACAATGTCTGTTTGTCTGTTACCGGCCTCTAACTTCTAAACGAAATGAGATAGCTGGACTTGAAATTCACACATAATATGTATTACCGCGGCTCAAAGACGGAGAGAATAACAAAATATAAAAAAGGTTTATTTAGAGGGGGGGGGGCATACATGCAAACGGGGGTCAAAAACATTTTTTTTGTACCTATTCTTGTGAGGTACCTATCGTTGAAAAGGGCTTTTTTAGTAGATTATGAATGTGTAATAATTTTTTTTTATTTTATCAAAATTTCAGGTTTTAGACACTGTCAACGTTGCAATTTTTAGACCTATTTTGTTACCAAGTCTATCTTAACAAAGCCATTACCTATAAAGCTGTATTTCACGTCAAGTATCACTCGTATCCTCTAGTTAATCAGCAATTTAATACTAAAAACAGAAAAAAGGAAAGCGCCCATACATGCAAACGGGGGACAAAAACATTTTTTTGTACCTATTCTTGTGGGGTATCCTTGAAAAGGGCCTTTGGAGTAGATTATGAATTTTTATTTTATTTATTTTATCAAAATTGTAGATTTAGCATAACTTACGTAATACGGAACCCTACTCTTTGCGTGTCTCGATACGCACTTGGCCGTTTATTATAAATTAGATAAAGTACTAGCATGTGCAAATAGAAAGTCCGCTGGCAAGAGAACGTGCTCAGTTGACGCCATCGTTGTTGCCTGCGTCAAAATAATCCTATTCCTGAATAATATCTATATATATAAAAGAAAGTCTTGTTAGTTAGTTTATAGTTAGTTAGTTACACCATTTATAACTCAAGAACGGCTGGACCGATTTTCGTGACCTTTGATTTTTTGGATTTGTCTCCGCCCTGGTTAACAGAATAACTATTAAAACATCGGAAAAAATCACCCGGGAGCGAACGAGCGAAGCGAGTTAGTAATGTATTATTCTGTATATATAAAACAAAGATTTTTTATATAAATCATATCACCCGAGATCGAACGAGCGAAGCGACTGGTAATGTAATTATAATATTCAAGCGAACGAGCGAAGCGAGTGAGTAGTGTACAGCAGTCCGGGCGAAGCCGGGTCGGGCCGCTAGTAATATAATAAATGCGAAAGTGAGTTTGTTTGTTCCGCTTTCACGCCTTAACTACTCATCCAATTTCTGTGAAATTTTGCATACGGGTAGCAATTCCTCAATGGAGATGAACATGGGCCTATGAACATAGGCTATTATTATCATCTATATGTATACAGTGTGTTTCACTTTACATGAGAACACCTAAATAACTTTTTCATTTTAAAAGCAATCATTATAAAATTTTCAGCGGTTATGCAGGCCATTAAGATAGGAACAAAATTTTTCAAAAGTCAAAATCTAGCCAATTACGATTAAAATAAAAAGTAGGGTTTCAAGTAAACTCATATGTGCAATCAAGATAGAGCAAAATTTTATTAAAAAAAGTTGTTCAGAATTACAAAAAACTCCTAAGTATGAAGTTTCGTCAAAAAAAAACCATTTCTTAAATTTCTCAGAATATTAATGTAATCTGTAATTTATTTGCTATTTTATTGTTTAATGGCACTCTGGTTAATAAAATAGCAAATAAATTACAGATTGCATTAATATTTTGAGAAATTTAAGAAATGATTTTTTTTGACGAAACTTCATACTTCGGAGTTTTTTGTGATTCTGAACCACTTTTTTTAATAAAATTTTGCTCTATCTTAATCGCACATATGAGTTTACTTGAAACCCTACTTTTTATTTTAATCGTAGTTGGCTAGATTTTGACTTTTGAAAAATTTTGTTCCTACAAAAAAGATGCACCGAAAATTGTAGAACCTTTTTTACTATTTATTATAAAAGGAGAGGAATGAAACTTATATCATTCGAAAGGTACTGTGCCATAGATGTGCACACAAAAATTCAATGTGTGTATATTGCCGTTAAGGCAGGTAAAATAAAGTTTCTCTGCACGGGAGAATATTACATACAAACAAATACATAGCGTTGTTTCTCTTGCTGTTTGGTGTAATTTGAGACCTCTGGTGACATACCACGGAGATTCTATGAACTATCACTATGTAGAGGGTATCGTTTACCACCAGGTAAACAAAACCCGCCTATGTTGCGTCTTAAGTGATATTCACTGTATATACCTATATAGATCTCAGAACAGAGATCGCTATAGAAAGAGCACATTATGTGGCTACATTAAAGTACGACCTGTCAGGCACAGCATGATCATTCGTTGTTTGTATTCAATAGTGTTAATTACTCTTTATTTGATAAATTTGTTTTATTGAAAAAAATTGTGTCGTGTTGTGTGCCTGGATGTTACAATCAAGATTCCAAAGCGCTTATCATTATTATTATTGTTTTTAACACGCCTCGACTGACTTCAGTTGTACATACCTACCAGGGAGTATAGAGGTCAAGGAGAAGAATCTGTGTACTTTGGACACGGGCCAAAAATCGAGAATATTTTTTATATACATTTAGACGCTAGAAGCGCTGCTACACGTAGGGACCGAACGTCAACGTAAAAATTATATTTTGTAAAAAACTTGGTGAATTTTTATGAACAGTCACCGTATGTGCACGTAAACAAATAAGTAATGATATATGATTTGTAATTTGTATTTTGTATGGTTCTTATCTAAGAGTTTTCAAACTGTTAGGTTCTTATACTAGATATGTTCTTATAAGTTCTTATTGAGAACAGCGCTACTTGCGGCACTTTTTCAAACTACGAATATCACCGATTTTTGTGCCGCACGTTTTATTTTACAGGTCACAGTCTTCTTAATCTCTTTACTCTCTGATACCTACAAGCTGTGATATGTTCCTTCTATATCTGTCTCTGTTCTGAGTTATACATTAAGAGACGATTCTTAGAAATTGCAAATTGACCAACTTTTATATTATATAAAAGTCCGTTGCCATTTGCGTTTGTAGTTACATCTTGAAATATATTATACGGAACAAGAAAGAATAAGATTAACAAAGGAATAAAAGAGAGAGAGAGAAATTGTATAGGGAGATAACAGGCGAGCAACACAATAAAACAAAAAGCAATAAGAAAACAAGAAACAAATCGTAAACTTACCACACCGGAACTAAACTTGCGTACAACACAGGGTAGTGTAGCAGTGCCTCCTATCTGTGCAGTTACAACGGTGCTGTTTTCCGTGGCAAACACCGAACCACGGTCGGCTGTCACCGCCGCGATTGTTTTCGTCATGCTGCCTGCGTCTTTGGATTGTGCTTTGCCGTAGCTGCGCTTCGAACGATCCAGCCTCCTCGACGTCTCTGTGTACTCTGAAATAAACACATAGCTATATAGGTATATATTAATATTATGCAAGATATTATAATATAATATACAAATATTCAATTAAGGTTCATTATTAGTGTATTTACTTTTACAATGTAAATAAACCGTTGACGTTTAACTGACAAAATATTTTTTGTCATACTCACTATAAAATAGCTGCTTTACATGCATGCATGTATGCATATAAAGTTACTTTTGACAGGCCGGCGTGCGGGAACGTATCTTTCCCACACTAGTGTAGGAAAGTAAACCATTATCATTGGGATTTATGTTTGTTCAACACCCGTAAGAAATAAATCATTTCGTGGCCCTGCTGAGCGTGGGCGAAATAATGAGTTCCCTGATTGTTGACGTGCAGAGTGGGCGAAATCCCATTTCGCCCACCAGTGGGCGAAATGCTATTTCTCCCACGCTCATTACGGGGAACGTTTACGTGCAGAGTGGGCGAAATAGCATTTCGCCCACGCTCATTACGGGGAACGTTTACGCAAGTGTTGGAGATTTTACGACCCAAAAATCACTTCCACCATAATTGTTCCTGTTCATTAATTGTTCACAATTCGTTTTTACACTGTTTTAATAACCTGAATTTTATTTTATTCATCACCAAAAACAGAGATTCTTCCATTAAAAAATTTAAGGGGGAGGGGGGTCGCCACCCTTGAACCCACGGTCAGCTGTACCCCGATCAAGGGCTTTACCTCTGGATCCGTCTCTCTTGGACCTCACCCTTAACCTCTTTCTATAACTAGTATTTCATGACAACTCTGAGGGCGATAGTTTCGTCAATCAATCAGGTCACCCATTATTTCGCCCATGCTCAGCAGAGCCACGAAATGACATATTTCTTGCGGTAGTTGAACAAAATATTGTGTGCGACTATTGGTCGAAAGACTGAACCACACTGTCCTCGTCAGTAATACACCTCATTACGCAACTAAAGTATACGTCAAACGTTTACATTTTTTATTCGTCAGATGGCGCTAGTGGCAAGTAAGGTATGTCAAACGTTTAGAGTGGTTTAGAGATTAACGGTTTATGTTTAGTCATTCTTCATTTATCCATTATGATTTACGTAGATATCGTTTTGTACAGAATTTACTGCCTTATTACATTAGATTAGATTAGCCCCTAGTAGATCTACTATGTTGCCCTGATTACAGCTGCTCTAACATACGGCGGAATTTATACTTTTTAACATATACTGGTATGGCAGCGGCATCTATGAATCGAGGTACAAAGTGTTCTTGGCGTGACATTTAACGGAATTTTTCTAAAGTTCTTAGTTCAACAGCTATCTATAAACCAAAGAATCGTTATGATTTAATTAGTTGTAGCCGTCTACCGTAACTCAAAAATCTTGTGTTTATTTACGCCTTTCCTGGCCAAATGAGTTGAGATTTTAAGTGTATTATAACTTAAAAATATTAGCGCCCGCATGCATGGCGAGTTGACAATTTCAAATAGTTGTATCACAGCTTGTATATTTTGTTAGCTCTCGCATGTAGCGAGTTTTCGTCGTGAAACTCATCCAGCCGATATAACTGGAGGTATCGGGTTCTGGTTCCGACAGTGGCGTTTTTTGATTCTTTCTTAGATATAGCCAGCCGATCAGGGCCAGCGCTGTCTGATATTATTCTCTACGTTATTGTTGTGAATATGATGTAGACATAAGGGAGAAACAAAATTGTTATGATTTAATTTTTTGTAGCCGTTTACCGTAACTCAAAATTTTTTTGTTTAAATCGTACATTATTATTAAAATTAAAATAATTAAAAATAAACACATTTTTTTTAGTTTTAACTATTTAAATAATATACCTACCTATAGGTATGTTTTTCTTTTGCCTATTGTATTTAAATTTGATGTCTGTTGACCTTTAGATGTTTTCTGGAACTGTTGTAATTTGATAAACTAGATTATAGACGCTCGACAACAGAGGTCATAAGCGTCTGATATTTCTCATTGTTTGTTGTGTTAAACGCTCTGTAAGTATATTACGATATAATGTAGTATATAAGCAAACTTCAGTATTCATTATGTGCAATTAATTATAATTTATGCGACTAAGTTTACCTTTAAAGTTGTTATCATCAGTTATGTGTAGACGCCGTGTTTAACAGCAAACACCGTTTACTTTAATGAGCTGCTATAAGAATTAACAATAATCAGTCTCTTCTTCTTCCGACGTCGCGACGCCACCCGTCCCTTAGGTAAGTATATACAGATTTTTATCACGCTGTGCTGCACAAAATCTTTCTTGACCCATGGCTTTCAGCTGGCATGCATTTTTTGACACTAGTGGCGCGTAGTTTTGCACGAGTGTAACACTAGCACCGTGTCAGTGCTGAGTAGTGTACACGCTCTTCGTGTAGGTCAATACTCTATCATTACCGCTGTCATGCTGCACTTTATTTAAATGACCTCCCTGCGACGGTGGTAAAAATGTAACACTGAAGGTCACACTAGCATCCCACCGTCGCCCAGCCGAACACAATACACTGTAGCATTGCGATCTACACTGACTAGTCGAACACGGTTCTTGGTGAAAGTTTACACTAGTGCGGCCTAGTGTAACAACAAAGTGTAACCAGCTGAAAATGCTATTAGATTGTGATTCCAATTTCGAAATCCCGGGATTAAGTCTGATTTACATTAATTGACTACATTAATAATTTATTGATTTATTTAGGGCTGTTATGGTAATTCGCGTCACACCGTTTTTGTCACACATAAAATGTCGCACAGTTTTTGTGACGCATTTTAGTTTCATCATAGCCAGCTCTGCCAGCATTTTACCCTTCAAATCGACGAGGTAGTGCTGCCTAAGAAATTTTACTTCAAAAAAAAGTTTTGAAGAACATATTATTCATGTTTAAGTCTCGCCTGCTAAAAAGCGTTTTTGCTCGTGACATCACATGACATACATAACATAAGACATACGGAGGCGTGCATTTATTTATACTATCTGATATACACCTTGTCCCAGATTCATGTATACATAGGGAAAATAACATTGAGAACACATTTACAATTTTGTAGTAAGCTATGGGCTATAAGACCTATAGAGTACGTTCCACTTGACGCCCGCGACGCCCGCAACGCCCGCGGTCATGACCGCACATTTAGCCGTTCCACTAGCTTACAAACGTTGCGGACGAAAACTGTAGTGGAACGGCTTGTGGGCGACAACAAACATGGCTACCATTATTTCAAAAAACAGAATATTTTGCATCAAAGTAAGATTATATTTTTCTCAGAAAAGCTAAATGAATCAAATGTTATGATAGGTAAATGTTTTTTGCATCCTCCACAGACATGTAGAGCTCATATGAGTTCAATAGATTAATCCATTTCACTATTGCAAAATTTAACATATTCTGCTGTCATCTCTGTGACATTAAAATGCGCGGGAAATAGTTAACGACCACGTCGACCCACACACAAACGCTGGCGTCATGGGCTCGATGCGGTCGCTATCCGTGATGTCATTCATGACGTTTTCATCGCGACCAACGCGACTGCAGTCGCCAAGTGGAACGACGTTTTGTCGTTGTGGGCGTTGCGGTCGTCTAAGTAGAATTACGCACCCCTAATATAAATATGTAGTAGATGCTTTGATTTTTTTTATTAAAGAGGTTCCGAGTTACTCTTAATATTCAACCGTTGGTATGGAAAATTGCTTAAAAAATTCACTGTACTATTTTTTCTATGTAATCCACTCAAAATCCACTATATATATTTACATTAGGTCTTATGGCCCATAACTTACCTACTACAAAATCGTAAACGTTCTCAATGTTATTTTCCCTATGTATACATGAAGTACAGTTCAAAAATAATTGTCAGTGAATCAGACATAGTTACTAACAAGCTAAATTGAGCGGAAAACAATGTAAAGTACACCCGTCCCATGTATAAAACTGTTTCGCTTGTATTATATTGTGAAGTATAAGTGTCACTTGTCACATACATTTTGTCAGTGTCGACTGTGATCAAATAAATATCTATCTATCTATGAATCACTGACAATTATTTTCGAACCGTACTATAAGTACTATCTAAAAATCAAGAAGAAGACAGTTGAAAAATACTGTTTTGGACCTATGCAAATATGTATCTATTGAAACGAAGAATCAATATGATTTGTGACGTCACACGATGTTGTAATCACACTATTTCTTTTAAAATTTATTCATATTTTAGTACATTATTGCGCATCAACGAATCGTTCGATGTTTCTCATGAGTTTTGTTCAAATTGAAGTATATTTTAGTTCTACATAATAAAAATGCGATGAAAAATTCCATGGAAGCACCACTTGAAATGTCTTCTTTATTTTTTTCTTGGAAAACGAAGAAATATTTGCGATCCGAGAAAATAGAGTCGTCTCGTGTATCAAAATTTGATAATTTGTTATTCCTCATACATAAACAAATAATATAAATCAACTTTTTTGCTCTTATATCTTTCCTCTTAATTGCAAAAAAGAATTAAAAAAAATGTGTTCATTTCAAACGGTTGAGTTTAGCCGCCATAATATGATGACGTCAAAGTCAGACCAATGGAGCCAAGCATACGTCCACACATAGATAAAGAGAGGTATGTCTATGGAAAGAGAGGATTACTTCCTCGTCAGTCGTAACTCGCGAAGAGCCTAACCTAAGTTCTAACTGCCGGCCTGTCAACTGTACATAAACAAATCAGTGTACTATATTCTCTCATTTATGGATCAGCGGGCGTGATTCAACTACAGCAGTCAATCAGAGAAGGCTGGCTGTGAATGACGTATTCCGTGGCGGTATAGTTCTATGTTTAAAATTACATTGAAAAATACGCACTTTTGGGAATTTTTTTCTTGTAGAAAAAGCTTCCGAAAAAATCTCAAAGAAATTGTTTTATTATCTATTTGTAACGTTCATTTAACATTAAAAAAATGTGGGACGACCCCATTATACGTGTGCTGCACCCACACAAAAAAATCTCAGATTGCGTATCATCTATGTAAAGTTGTAATTGGAATATAATAATGGTGCGAGTGGCATTTTTAAGACATAATATCGAGAAACGGACGATAAACGCATTATTATTATTATAATTTATACAGATTTTTGAAAATACAATATTTTCTATGCAGGATACAGGACAACATGACCACGTATATCTTGAATTAATATTTGATAATATCCATTCCAAGTATTGATTTTCCACTATATCACGTACCTACACATGTGAGATAAGGCAGTGCGCGTCAATAGTGTCCCCACTCTCCCCTTTTATAAGTACATTTTTGTATTTTTTTAAAAGCCACTAACAGCTCAGTATCGATTCATATTTTCAATTTATTAAGTTCCCCCTGTAAAGGGTCCAATTTTGCAAATGAAAAATTTGGACATATTCGCACGTTTTGAGGTCCCTAGAGTCCGAATCTACTGTTTTATATATATATCTCTCTTTTTTTTGGCTCGCATATCTCGAGAATAAATGATATCGACTTCGGACCAATTTCATTCGACACATATTTACATAACGAACACCTGATTAGATTTGTAAAATTTTTTTTAATAAAAAAAAACTAAGGGCATCCAATGGAAAGTTAGCACTCTTGTTTTACCCACACACCAAACCTCTTTTTATTTTTTAATATAATAATTTGAAAAACCAATTGATACATTTACCCGGCATTTACCAGATCAAAACCTGGGAACTAGCCGGCTTGTAATAGAGGAGCCATATAACATACTAAAGGTCCCGTCCGGTTTTGCCCGGGTGCTAAGAATTTATTATTGGTTACACGTTTTAGCTTAAGCTATTTCAGAGATTCAACGTGTCTTTCATGAAGGCTTCTACCCCCGTTTTCACCCCTTAGGATACGAATTTCGAAAATATATTGAACACCGATCTCTTCGATTTTAACAAAGAATACTTAATAATTAGTCAAATTTCGTTTTTAACTCGAGCAGTTTCGGAAAAAGACTTTTTTTATGATTCCTATTTACACCTCCTCAAGGGTTAATTAAAAAAAAACGATCCAACTTATTTTTTTGCTTATTTTTAATGATGAGTTCATATGTTGAACGCAATATCTCTCACTAACAATTCTTGAAATATGAACAATTTATAAAAAAAAAAACAATACACCCCCTTTTGACCCCCTTAGGGGTTGAATTTCGAAAAATCCTTTCTTAGTGGGTGCTTGCATCACAAAAGGAACCTACTATCCAAATTTAAAGTTTCTAGCTTCAGCGGTTTGGCCTGGGCGTTGATTAGTCAAAAAATCTTACACCCCCGTTTTACCGTTTTTACCGCTTTTAATAAAGCCCAAGGGGGCCCCATTTTTTGATAATATAATATATAATATTATGATAATAATTCAATTTTTGTGAGCTCTTGACATTTGGGAGCCTAGGGCTTAAGCCTTATTAGTTCCTATGTAGATCCGCCCCTGGATGTAGATAAATCTTCAAGTACCTACTGGTATTTTAATTCCTATAGAAGCGACTCGTTCAAAAGTCAACAGAGGGAGGGAGGGCGATTTTGACGCGCTTTGTAAAATAATCTGTCCTGTATGTATGTGCGTAATTCGGATGGTGATTTCATTGTTAGGCTATGAAACCACACAATACAGCTTAAGATCTGTGTATGGATGTATTTTGAACGCTATCAATCATTCTGCTTATAGCAACCAGCCGCTAGTAGAGCTGCAGTCGAGAGTCTGCAGAAGACGGGGGCGTCGAGTTGAACTGAAACTGTATCTCATTGGCGGTAAACAACTCCAACGAACAAAACACTACCGACAAGTTTCGCTTTATATCACACTCTGTTTAATCCTGTCCAACGCTCGGACCGATCATTCGAATGATTTTAGAACTTAATCATGTCAATAAGGTCGTCCTGCGTATCAAAATTTGATAATTTTGAACAGTGGGTGTTACTCATCATACATAAACAATAATGTGAACCAGCTTTTTCGATCTTATATCCTTTCCCTTAATTGTAAACAAGAATTAAAAAAATGTGTTCATTTCAAACGGCTGAGCTTAGCCGCCATAAATAATGACGTCAAAGCCAGACCAGAGTACTAACCTTGAGCCAGATACACTTCCGCGCATTGAAAAAAAGAGGTATGTCTATGGAAAGAGAGATATATATTAAATATCTATGGTTTGTTTTCAGTTGATGGCAGATCAGTGTACTATCTCTCTTTATCTATGGATCAGCTGTGGTAGTGAGACTACATTCATAACTACACCCAGCCAATCAGAGAAGGCTGAGACTGTGATTGACGTAATTTCCGTAGCGGTATAATTCTATGTTTAAAGTTACATTGAAAAATACATACTTTTGAGAATTTTCTTCTTGTAGAAAAAGCTTCCGAAAAATTCTCAAAAAAATGTTATATTATCTATTTGTAACGTAGATTCCATTTCTAAAAAAAATGCGGGATGATCCTATTCATTTTCAAGATAAAGTAATATATGTGCGCGATCAGCACTTGTTCCTTTGTTTCTTGAGCTGTGATTGGTCGGTCGGGAGAATTTTAAATTTTGCTAATTTATTTATTTTTTATTTATTTAGGTATTTATTTTTTTCCATATTATATGTCCATGGTAGGGACGTCTATGTTATGATTTGCCCCTTCTCAAATTTTCGATTTTTCGGCACTGCTGATACCAGAAAGTAGTTTAATTATTGTTTTATTTGAACTTCTCTCAAATATAACAAGAATTTATAGATATCATATAATTATTTAAATACTATGCATAAAGTTCTCTAAATACATGAATAATGTGCTTATCATGAACATGTATAATAAAGGAGGATGTACATATAAAGTACGTACGCTTCATGCATATGTATGCCTTGTATAAACGTGAATGAACCATGTGTATTTATGTGCATCAGCTATCTATGCAGTGAATTTCACTTAAGAGTATTCGATACGGGAAATTATCCTCTGCACTCTTCACCTCAAATAAAACGGTTACAGCTCTCCCGACGCTATTTTTAAAGCTAAAGGGTTCGGGTAAACGCCAAATGAAGGACCGAGAATCACACTACAGATCCTACAGGCATAACTTTTGAAAAAGTTTTGGCTACGTGTGAAAGATAACGTAATTTTTAAAAAGTTGTAAGTTTTCTTAGGAATTCTTTTTTCAATTTTTCGCTTGAGGGATCTGTAGTGTGATTTTCGGCCCTTCATTTAGCGTTTATCCATACCCTTTAGCTTTAAAAATAGCGTCGGGAGAGCGGGAATCGTTTTAAAGGCGAGGATAAAGGATTTGAGATTAATAGTGCAGGAGGTAACTTCCGCTATCGAATACTCTTAAGTGAAATTCACTGTACAATATAATGTAATATTATATTATGTACTTTGATATAATCTCTCATGCATATGTAGGCTCTTTCAAACAGAGACCGTCATATCAATACTAATATATAAAATTATAATGGGACCTCTGTCTGTGATTTCGTTCTTCCAGGGTTATCTTGGACGTATGGCGGCAGCGCTGTACAAGAAACAGGTTCGCCGCTACAGAAATTCACAAGGCCACTGTGCAAGGTGCAAACGACAACCACTATGTTAATCCCTGAAATATGACACTTTGCACGCGCCTATGTTTTACATTATTCTGATGACACTGTAGATTTGTAATTGTATCATCAAAAATCTAAATGGAAAAATATGTATTCATAATTTATTAAAGAGTGAAGTTAGTACGACTGAGAAATACATAAGTAGAGTTATATTGGTATATCAGCCAAATTACATAATGTAATCCCGATTTATTTATTTATTGTAGATTATAGACGCGTCGACAACTTAGGTCATTAGCGTCTTAAATACATTAAATAACAATTTCCTTACAACTAAATGACATCACAAAACATCCATGAGCGGAGGTGGGATTCAAACTCACGACTGTGTGATCCAAAGGCCGCTACGCTAACCGTTACACCACACCGCCTTCCATGTAATCCCGACTGTGACAATGGTTGATAAGATAAATTTTTCCTAATAGTGCAGAATACATTATGTAATTTGGCTGATATACCAATATAACTCTATTCATAATTTATGTCTGTCTGTCTGTTTGTTTGTATTAGCATCACTGGAAACGGTTGGACCTATTGTTACAAGCTTCAATAATTTTAGCTTCACTTTTCTGAAAGGGTGAAATTTCGTAACGTATTTTTAACTAACTTTCATTTTCCCAATTGACTTGAAACTTTTCGGTCGTATGTAGTTCCGATTACAATACAAAAGTCACATATTTTGGCTATAATAATATTTAAATAACAAGTAAAAAAAATGTTAAAAATAACATGTGGTGGAAGTCGCGGTGCTGGTGGTGGAAAAACGTGTCTCCACTTAAAAAAAGCTTATATTAAAATGTACTTAAAATTAAAAAAATATATATATTTAATTTAGATTCATAATTATAAAACGTTATAAAATTATATAATTATAAACCTAAATTACATATTATTTTTTTCCTTCTTAGTTAATTTTCATAAAAGCTTGCTAAAAAAAATGTTTGAGATATTTATATTATTAAACTCGGTACCCAAAATTAAAGTATATACAAGGTGTTCTCGGTCTACCTATTTTATTTTGGTGAAAGTATAGGTCAAAAGAAGACGATTAGTATTAAAACACCTTAATAAAAGTTGTATGATAACTTTGATGCATTTCCCCATAAATTTAACATCATGTCAACTAATTCAATATTAGAATATGAACTAAGAAAATCATTTTCTTCTCTTAACATACACCTTTTACTAAGGTATTTTAACACTAATTGTCTTTGATGAATAAGTAAATAATTAATATTAAATAAATAAGAGAACATTTTACCCCGGGTATTATACAGGGTGTCCAAGACTTGCGTTGTCGGCCGATATATTGATTTTAGGTGAAGATAGAAAAAAAGTTTAAATACAAAAGTTGTATATATTTTAATGGTGTATAACCTAAAAATATTTTCAATTATACAGCCTGTCCCATTTAAGCGTGGCAGATCGAAGCTATGTTTTTTTTAACATAGCACCCTGTTTTTATTTGTTTTTTCAATTCTGCATCTAAATGTGAATAGAAATTGTAAGAGAAGCCATGCTCGAAAATTCAGTAATTTTTGAGTTATTCAAGTTTTCTAGAAATTTTTGACGCGTGCAGACCTTTACCTAAAATTCGACATAGCCAAAACAGAAACCTTTATCAAACTGAAATTTTGAGGATCACTATATAATGGACGGACAAATCAATGTCTGTCCTAAAAAAATGAATTTATTATACAGGGTGTTCAAAATAATGTACTTCATTTATCTAACTTCAATTACGTGTAACTTTTGATTGTTAAATGCAACTATATAATTTTTTTGCTGGAATTGTATTCTTTAGGATATTTACTAACACTTTTATTAAGGGATGTCCAAACCTAAACCTAATATTTTCGTATTAAAATAATAGGTTTAGGTTTGGACAACCCTTAATAAAAGTGTTAGTAAATATCCTAAAGAATACAATTCCAGCAAAAAAAATATATCGTTGTATTTAACAATCAAAAGTTACACGTAATTGAAGTTAGGTAAAAGAAGTACATTATTTTGAACACCCTGTATAATAAATTCATTTTTTTTAGGATAGATATTGATTTGTCCGTCCATTATCTAGTGATCCTCAAAATTTCAGTTTGATAAAAGTTTCTGTTTTGGCTATGTCGAATTTTAGGTAAAGGTCTGCACGTGTCAAAAATTTCTAAAAAGCTTGAATAACTCAAAAATTACTGAATTTTCGAGCATAGCTTTCCTTACAATTTCTATTCACATTTAGATGCAGAACTGAAAAAACAAATAAAAGCAGGGTGCTAGGTTAAAAAAAACATAGCTTTGATCTGCCACGCTTAAATGGGACAGGCTGTATAATTGAAAATATTTTTAGGTTATACACCATTAAAATTTATACAACTTTTGTATTTAAACTTTTTTTCTATCTTCACCTAAAATCAATATATCGGCCGACAACGCAAGTCTTGGACACCCTGTATATTAGAAAATAACGATCATTACGATTAGACATCCTTTTCCCGTTGCATATGACATAATAATATCAGACGATTTACTCGCCATGATATTTTACTATATGTATAGTACTATATCTATAGTAAAATATCATGGCGATTAAATCGTCTGATATTATTATGTCATACGCAACGGGAAAAGGATGTCTAGTCGTAATGATTGTTAAATTTTCTAAATAATTAATAATTATTTACTTAACTAATTCTCCTGGATATGACAGTAAGTTGTCACATTTAATAATTTCGTGGAAAATGGGCCATATTAACAACTTTAAAGGTATGATATCCATAATCTTCTTTTGTACAATCATTATGTTACACATTTAAATAACTTCATAAGGTAATCATATCACATAATGTAATTGCAATAATATGTTTAACAATATGTTTTAATGTTTAATTTTAGATTTTATTTTACTTGTTATAAATGACTAGAGGTAAAAGTTTTATGCTTGAAGATGACAAATTATTTTGTCGAAAAATGTTGCAGTAAATAAATTATATTTTATAAGTATCTTGTGAGGATTTAATTACCATCTATATTAACTAATTGTCTTCTTTTGACTTGTACTATCACCCATTAAAAATGGACTGTGTGCCTCACCCACATAAGCGCAAGGTCGAAGTTATACTTCATAAGTTCTTCATTCGTTCCCTTGAAGTTGTTGGCACTTTAAATTTTAACTATTTACCTACTTATTTTTATTTTTGACCTAATATCATGATAATTCATCAAATTTCCCTTAAGTCATGGAAACATAAGTATAGGTACAAAGCCTGCTTACAATATGACACTATTTTGAATCATCAAAATATTGATTTTTAAAATTATAAAATCTATAAAAAAACGAATTTCTCCTGGGTTGAGACCTAGCTAGATCGATTTTTTGCCCCCCAAAACCCCTTTTCAGTAATTTTCATCCAAATCGTTAGAGTCGTTTTAACCCTGTCAGAGTTTCATTAATTTTTGAGTCGGTAATTTTTATGTCGATATTTTTTGACTCGAGGTCATTCCAATTCACTATCCTCGGTAAAGCAGTATAACTTCAATGAAATAGGTAGACCCTGCATAGGTTACTTTTTATCGGGATTAAAGATATAGGTTTCTGCTCCCGAGTTTAATTACAAGTTGCTATCTCTTGCCTAGATTCTTACTGAAGGGTCTTTAATTTCACGTATATGGTATTCTACATGCTTAGTAGGTAATACTTACTGGATTACCTATATTGAATGCATGTATAAATATATTGTGCGATACTTTAATAAACTAGTTATTCTAGTTGAATCAAAGATAAATGCCATACAAATTTACGGTTTGTGCATTTTAACTATACATTGACTACGCTATTATTACAGCTAGTTTGAGCTTGCATTTATGTACTTATTTGTTTATGATATTATATGTATACATAATTAAACATTTCACTTTGACCCGTGCGGATGCATGCAGTGCCAGTTTATGAACTACGCACTATGTTTGTGGCGCTCTCCCCCGTGCCATTCATACCAACGTTCATTCGTTTAAAAATACAGATAAAATACTCATTTTTATTATATTTTATTGAAAAATAGAGGACAAAAAAAAACAGTAAATAAAAAAAAAGACTAGAAAAAACGGTTCAACAAAAACTATAAAACTAAAAAGGCATATAAATAATAAAAAAAAAATCTATATAGCCAAGGGCGGATGGGGTATATAAAATAACGCCGGGGTAGATGAGACCGACGGCCCATAAGGAGGGCGGCTTCTATTAGAGGACAAAGACCCTTCGGGGGACCAGGGGAGTCCCCACAGGAGAAATTTTTTGTAACAATTTAAAGCATTCTGAGAACTTTCAGACTCACTAACATTCTGCCTTATTTGAAGAAAAAATCCATAAGATGGGTGGGAATCATAGGCAGAAAAAATTATAAAGCAGAAAAAATTGATATTTTTATGGACCCATAGCAATAATAAAAAATATCAATTTTCTTTTAGATTTAAAAATTTCGGTTTTTCGGTATTATTATTCTTGATTTAAGGGTCGCCTTTTACCTTAATGTGCTCGTGTGACAACTAATAATAACTTTTTAGATTGTAGATTATAGATGTTCGACAGCTGGGGTCATTAGCGAGCCTACTGAGGGTACCCGAAATTAAAAATACTACATATTTTGCAAAAAGTCTGTTCGTCTGTCAGCACGATACCAGTTAAACGGGTGAGCGAATAGGAACCAAATTTTGGTAGGATATTTGACACGTAAATAAGAAGAGCTATTGTTTTTGCGCTGAAGAGAGATGTGCTATAACTGTGTTTTAAATTTCGAGCGACCATAGGAGTGAAGAAAGTCTTGTATGTACTTTTGAAAAGAAGTTTTTTTCTAAGCCTTGCCGTTTTGTAAATATTTTGAAAATAAAAAAGTCAGCTGTTCTTTTGTTCTAAAATAATTGTAAATTGATCCGTCAAAAAGAAATGAGTTGGCTGACAAGCATGCTTTGGTTCAATTTTTAACGTGAGTGAATCTGCGAGCAAAATCAGCGTTCACGCAAGCGGAGTCATTGGCAAACATTAATTGAATTAATTAAATCATAACGATTTTTGTTCCCTTATGTCCACACCATATTCACAACAATTAAGTAGTGAATAATATATAGCAGGCAGCGCTGCGGCTGCCCTGATTGGTTGTAGGCTATATCTAAGAAAAAATCAAATAAAGTAGATTAGATACAGCCAACCAATCAGGGCAGCCGCAGTGCTGCCTGCTATATATTATTCACTACTTAATTGTTGTGAATATGGTGTGGAACATAAGGGAACAAAAATTGTTATAATTTAATTATTTAGTACCTGTCCATCGTAACTCAAAAATCCTGTGATTAACTGAATTGTTAAAAAATTAAACTGTTTATATTCTATACAAAATCACAGACATTTACTGTGGTAAAAAAACAATATTCATTTCGACAACTTTAAAAATGAATTGCTATATTTTGTATTTTATTAGATTCACAAAAAAAGGCATTTCACTTGCTTTTTACACTTCAATTCAACGGTAATTAAACGAGTTTATCAATGAAAACATCACATTTATGTAATTACAAAAACATGTTAAACAAAAAAAGAAAAAAAAACAAAACAATGTTGTGGATATAGGAAAATGCGTTTCGATAAATAATTGCAGGCAATTGTTATTAAATAACACCGGCGACATCTGTGAATGGCATTCTAACACCAAAGTCGTTTGTGCGTGTCACACGCGAACTTGTCGTTTCATTCTATCCCCAGAGATTTTTTTGGGGCGAAGCGCCTCGTCACATAGCGGCGCGAGCGAACGTTCCGGCACGGCGGAAAACATTTGAGCTTTATTTAATTTCTAATTTGACACAATATGAACGCTCGTCACTCAATGAATCACCAAACAGGATTTCACTGGGAGCTCTTTATTATTAAATCGTATTATCAATTGACTTGCTTTTTAAGGATAACATTCTACAAAAAAATGATTTTATACAGTTTCTATTGGAGATGCATATTTGAGATGCAAACTTGAGAAATATTTTGTTCACGATCACCTATTCAAATCACGCCCTTTGAGGTATGAGTAGGTACGTTTTTTTTACTTTCGACCAACCATTGAAGTGAAGTCTTGTCACGGCGAAAAAAAAATAGGGAGATTTTGACGGAATTAGACATTTCATGATTTACATATCGAAATAAAAACGAGTTTTGGATGCCTGTCCGTCCGTAATCTGCAGAACGAAATTGTATACTTAGGGAAATTAATAGATTTAATGAATATTTTTTAATAAATTTATGACCAATTAAACAGACAAACAATTATAATTAAACATTTCATACTTAAGGTTTTGAAAAGATTCCTCAGTGGGGCTTTTCTTATTTCCTCCCTACTCTCCTAAATAAGAGGGCAGTTAACTTTAGATTAGATTATTGCTGTAGATTATAGACGCTCGACGAGAGACTCTTAAAATATTACGAATTATCGAGTGTTTGAAATATCAAATGGTTCGAAACAAAGGCTCAACAAACAAACGTTGATACAAGTTTGAACTTGTCGCAAAATGTATGTATGTACTTACAATCTTTCCGTCTCTTTCTCTCTGCAACTTTGAATTGTCGAGTGTTGGACGCCGATGAGTTCGAATTAACGCGTCGTTTTGTTATATAGCAATGATTTTTTCGTACGAATTACCAAGTGCATAAAAATGTATTGATTTAGTTCGAAATATAAAGAGATTTTGTAGGGAACTCGTGATAACTTTGAATTATAGAGAGGTTCGAATTATCGCAGGTTTGAATTAACAAGAGTCGACTGTATTATGTCAGCCATAATTTTATTTATCTCGGAAAAAATTCAGAAAGGGTAGTTTACTATTACTAAAATCCGCGGTCGATGTAGCTAAGCGTGAAAGTCAGTGCGGTTTCAATTTATTATAAAAAAATAATAAATCAAAATAACCTTAGGCTGTTGGTGGCCTTAAAAAAGCAAAAACAAAAAAATCAAGTTCGTTCGCTTATAACTTACTCACGTACGGTTTTTTAAGAATAACTTTTCAAGTCAGTTTCAAATATGCTACTATACTCAAATAGAGGACATATTGTGGTCCAGTGGTTAGCGACGCGACCTCTGGATCAGACTGTCGTGGGTTCGAATCCCGCCACCGCTCATGGATGTTTTGTGATGTTATTTAGTTTTAAGTTTGTTGCTATTTGATGTAATCAAGACGCTAATAACCTAAGTTGTCGACGCGTCTATAATTTACGATAAATAAAAATATACTCAAATATGACAAAAACATTAATTCTGATATTTCAATTATAATACATACTAATATTTAAACGATGAAAATATTTGATAAATTTTACCTAAATACCGTTTATCTATAAATACACATATTTTTTTAATATTAAGTTTAACATAATTTACTGAGCAACCGTGTATCATTTTATTTTTAAAAAGAATTTTTAATTATAAATTTTGGACATTCTTCTCAACTCCGATGCAAATAATAACATTAACAAAGATGTTGAAACTTGATACAAATAAAGGTTACTGGCTAATGACGTAAGAGCAGCGGTTCCTGACTCATCAGTGATCCACTACTTTTATTTTTAACTCCCGACGAAAAAAGAGGGGTGTTATAAGTTTAAAGTCTTTATCTGTCTGTGAAACAGTAAAGTATATATTTTTATGAACGTATCTGACTGAGACACGGACTGCACATTTATAAACATATAACTTGGAATGGCCCTTTTTTCAGCGCACGTGATATATATTAATCTCAAAGAAGATCTGGGGAATTCTATATGGGATTCAATAAAGCAGCTTAACCCACACATCGTTCATTGAGTGAGAAGGGTGACGCGATCAAGGCAAGCGATTCCGTGAGTCAAAGATATCTAATGTGTTCACAATATGTGGTACCTACCCACCCATATATATACGTGTAGGTACATTTTTTATGTTGGTACATCTATATCAACCGGCTATAGACTGGTAGGTACTATATTTTATCCAATTACCTGTATATCACGTGCCGACTGCTCGTTTTAAATAAAATGAATTTTCAATACCGATAAATATATAAAAATAAAATGGAATGTGTGTTTCACACACATAAGAGCTCGGTCGAAGTTATACTTCATACATTTTTTATTAGAACATGTCCCGCTGAAATTTTTGGCATTTTTAATTTTAACTATTTACATATTTTTATTTTTGACAGACCATGATATTTATAAAATTTCCCTTAGGCCACGGAAAATTAAGTATCCAAAGCCTGCTTACAATAAATTACACTATATTTTGAAACGTCACCAAATTGATTTTTAAAATTACGAAATCTATAAGAAAACAATTTTTTCCTGGGATGAAACATAGTTAGATTGATTGTTTGTCCCTCAAAACCCCTGTTCAGTAATTTTCATCCAAATCGTTAGAGCCGTTTTATCCCTGTCAGCGTTTCAATAATTTTTGAGTCGGTTTTTTATGTCGGTATTTTTTGACTCGAAGTCATTCCAATTCATTACCCTCGCTAAAGAAAACTAATTTCAAAAACTCGGGTCGCGGTGCAGAACCCTACTGATAAAATAGTATATTGCGTAACAAATGTGAGAAGATCTCTTTTTTTAAACGAGTGCGATATTTTGAAATAAGTCTCAAAATCATCGCACGAGTTTTAAAAAGGAGGCATCTTCTCACACTTGTCACGCACTATACTTTTTATAACGAGAACATACAAACGGATATGCGTGAAAATAGTGGCAGATAAAAATATACTTTTAATGAAACAGTTAGTTTTTGACAGTAGCCATAAAATTTTATTTTTTCGTAAGTTTTTTTTGAAAAATATGGAAAAGCGTATAAAGCGTATGGAAAAGTGTATAACTACAAAAAAAATTAAATTAAAAAAATCAAAAAACCCGACTGCGTAATAAAAAGCGAACTAAAAAGATGGAAATAAGATCAAACGATAACGTGCAGTCGGAGGCATCAGATATTTCTGTTCGGATTGTTACTACATGTATGCCTTCGACTGCATGTTGTCTTTTGATCTTGTTTCCATTCTTTTAATTCGCTTTTTATACGCAGTTGCGTTTTTTGATTTTTTTTTATTTAATTTTTTACTTACGTCTTTTTAGTGTTATTAGTAGGTATTGTATTATATAATATAAATATATACATAATATTTGAAATCGTCTTAACGAGACCTATCTTTTGATACCCATATCGATGTATTTAGAAGAAAAATCACTTTTACATTATGACAAAATGGCGTCTAGCGTCCGCCATATTGAATATTTCGTGATGTCATATACCCTATCTCACTCTCGATATTGAGACGAATCTAATGACATCCCATTTATTAAAATCCATCCAGGCGTTTGGATGCTACGAGGGAATAATTTATTATTTATTGTAGATTATAGACGCGTCGACAACTTAGGTCTTAGGTCATTAGTATCTTAATTACATTAAATAACAACTTCCTTAAAACTAAATGACATCACAAAACACGCATGAGCGCAGGTGGGATTCGAACCCACGACAGTCTAGTCTAGAGGCTGGTACCATGTACGCTATCCACTAGGCTACACTATCTTCTATGAGGGAATAAAGAATCCCACATACATATTTATAACTTCCATACTTCCATTCATATACATGGTGTCACAGAATAACTATTCCTATTTTTCAGCAATGATAGAGGACACTTAAATAAACAGTTTTTATTAATAAACTAGTGTCCGGAAATATTCGTGAAAGTGCAGTCGATTACATATCGTTATAACTTGTGTATTGAAAATGGTGGTCGTAACTTCGAACAATTTTTATAAAGTTTGTATTTCCGGACACTATTTTGTTAATAAAACATGTTTATTGAAGTGTCCTCTATCATTTCTGAAAATTAGGAATAGTTATTCTGTGACATCCTGTAGATAGATAGCGCGAAAAACATAACCCTGCCTTTGCAGTCGGGTAAACAATACAATAATTTACCACGCTGTGACGCTACTAGGCTCTCTGCATGTAGCGAATAGTCTTTATCTAATTCCTACATTGAGAATTTTTATAAGTATAATATATATAAAATAAATCACAAAACGCAATAAAAAGTCACATTGATAGTTTATTCCTATTGATTTCCGATTATGTTACAAGTAACACACAGCCCAAAGGCTCTTCTTTGTCTTACGAATGAAAACGACGATCACATCTCCACTGCGACTGCAGTGACACTATTGGGGTCCGTCAAATGAGCATATGACATCTGGTGGCAGAAAATTGTACTCAAAACGAGGGAAAATTTTACATGTTAACAGTGCAAATTAATCATGAAATTGTTTATTACAAAAATAAAACAAGTAAAATAAACAAAAAGTTTATCGAAAATGGACTTCGCGACGTTTTCTAATATCATGGCAATAAACACTGTCAGTTATTGCCTTGTAAAACTTACTTTACAGAGAATTATTTTCTAATGAAATGTGGAAAAACTGTATTTATGAATTAAAAAAATATTTTATATTAATAATAAGATGTACTTGTTATCATACTGCACTACAATAGTTGAATCCCTGATGATTGACAAATTTATAGGATTAACTTCGTATACAAATATTTTGAGGTTAGTAACTTACCTACTTATTACAATATAACTTATTATGTTGCAGTTATGTGTTTACATTATTCACCTAACACAGCCTTAAAAGCGCACTGAACGCGGATGATTAATTTCGTGGAGATTTTCTTTTAATTTTGATGTTTTTAAGCAATATGTCGTAAAGATTACTACTTTTGACAGTTCATTTTGCATGCATTTTTCTCGTTATATTTCCGACATTTGATAATATGCCCGGCTTTGAGAATCCGTTCTCCTTCAACGAAATTCCTTTGTTAAGGATTCGTACCGGCCCAATTGCAAATTGCACTTATATTTATTATTTCTTATCACTTTGAAAATCACAAAATTACACGCAAAAGTATACTCCGTATATAAAATGTCCCCCCCTCTACGCCATGTTTTTTACGCTCCACCTATCTGATGGATCCCAATAGTTAATATTTTGTAGTTTCATGTAGGGCTTCGTACGAGACCTGGATGGATGCACGACACAATGTCAGAAGAAAATAAAAGCAGCCAAGGGCGAGTGTAACTCGCTCACCGGGGGTTCAATAAATTACATTTCTTTATCTTAAACATTTTAATCACGATGTTTTTTTAATCACACCGTTACCTAAATGACGGGCTGCTATGGTAACGAAACGCGACAACCAATGAACACGTATCAATCAAAATTTAACATCGTGATTAAAAAAAACATCGTGATTAACATGTACGATAAACCGACCATAAATCTTAGTCATAGCTGTTTATGATGAAGAAATTTTTTTATATAAAAAAACAAAAGATTGCTGCCTAGTACTTATATTTTTTTGACAGTTCCAATAAAAAACATAAAAACTAGGGCCGCAGTGCCAAACCCTGCCGACAATATAGTAATATATAGTAATACAGGCATTGTGGTTTTATTATGTGAACTTAAGTTCCTTTGTTTTTGTACAAAATAAAAAATGTAACACCTTAATACAACCCTTAAAATAATAATTGTTTTCTTAATTGCAATATTATAATCAATCTAACGTCTGCACCAAATTAAATACACCCTTCAATATAAGGAAATCCGTATCTGTAAACTAGTGTTTTCATAAAATTTGTAAGTCCGGTTCTGTCGGGCCGATTTTTTTTAATTTTTAGCAGCACATTTTAATCTTTACCAAAGGGTTTGATTTCAATTTTAAACGTGCTTGATATAGATGCTATTCTTTGGTTCTGCATATAAATCAATAGGCCTTGTTTGTGATTTAAATGGAAATGACGACTTAGACGACATTTCATATTTGTGATTATACGAAACCAATTTGGAACGAGATGATACTGTCTTTTTTTATCAATGAGACCGAGATGAAATGTTAAAAATCTCGCCTTGTCACGTGCAAGTCCTAATTTCTTGTTATTCCGAATTTTACATTCTACACTGAGAAAAATTGTTTTTAACCGTTCGCTAAAAACGCTCGGTTGATGACAAAACGTTTAATACTACCGCGCGAATAGTTGAATTCACTGGGGAAAAGGACAATTCAACTATATAAAACGGTTGTGTTACAAGTGCATCGTTGTTGTATTAACCTATCGTAAACAGTTAATTGTATGACCTCTGAATCTACCGTTCAAAACAGCTGAAACAACTGTTGAAATATTTTTTCGGCTGAGTTTACCGCTCCTTGAGGGAGTTGATTTCACTGTTCAACAATATTATAACTGAAAGTTCGGTTGCCAGATAGCTAAACGGTTAAAGTGGGAAATCGAGATAGAGTCACAGAAATTATATTTTTTGGCTACAATTTGTAATGGGGAGGCAACCATTGAGTAAATAATTAAAAAAAAACAAAACCGCCTACAATTTATGTTAAATACCTATTATATTTATTTCTATCTATATTTTTTCAATAAAATCGAATAAATTTTGTTAAATTCCCTGGAATCCAGAAAATAAGTGTACTGTTCCATTTATGGCCCGTATTAATTTACTTAACAGTTGATAAAAGTCTAGATTTTAATAAAATTTTGTTTTCAGTTGAATCCAAGAAATAGGTGAATTCAACCAAGTAAACAGCCAATCTGGCGTAGTTTTGGGTAACAGAAATTTAAAGAGTTGATTCTAAGTAAAAAACGGTCAATACAAATGTTATGCAAGTAAATTGAACTTAAAGAACGGTTGAATTGGTAAATACCAATTGTGAGAAAAGAGAATGCGCATGCTCAGTATCATGTGACTGCATGATGCGTGATGTTCTTTCTTTGTTCGCATAAAACGGTTAGTTATGGTTCGCGTTACTACATCGCAGTTTCATTCTGTGTGAAAAGTTATGGCGGACGTGGAAACTATTCAAAAACTCGAAGATTGAAACCTGTCCATGTACACAGATGTCTTTAAAGGTAAGTGATAAGACATTATCATGCTTTTTTTCATTCTCTTCTATGCAGTGATATTCGTTACATCACTATACAGTATTATGTATTTTGAAGCAGGTACCTAATTAAATCATATAAAATTGATGTCACAGGACACTCATATGAAAAATAGAAACTTCAAAGAAGTGTTGTTTTTCACCGTTTTTTTATCGTGAATAAAAAATCATATTTCTTTACTTTTAATTTATCTTCACACTATTTATGTTTTTACAGATGGCGATTGATTTTGACGTAGCCTATCCAGATCTGGGCAACAAATTGTACGAAAGGTTCCCCACAATACGAGTGAAATTATACAACATGCTGGCTAAGAAAAACCCCCGAGATTCACTGCCGACAATTATCAATTTAAAAAACGGTAAGTTTCTTCATTCTGCCCATTAAAAATCCTGTTCTGCTCACCTTTTTGGATCAGAAGAACTGGATTGTTTAAAAATGCGCTTTTGATTGAGACACTATTTAATTGAGGTCTTTAATTATAGTAAAAAATATGCTATAATTAGGCACATCAAATAAAATAAAATATATAATATGTTGTTTGTCAAGAAATTATTATATTATTATTATTATGGGTATTATTATTTTTTTGCAGAAAGAGAAGATTTGGACAATTTGGTGATTTTTCCGAAAACTAGATTTATCGACATCAAAGAATAATATATTTGTGTATTGTATTAATTCCTTAAATGTTAATTTTTGATAAATGTCTATATTTTGTTTGTGTATACAAATTATGTACCTATATTGTTTATTTAATACTCGTTTTTTTAAAATAAAAAAGTCTGCTTTAAAACAATGTCTGTTACTTTTTCTTTAATCACTGATTATAATTATTTTGTAGAACCTCAAAGAGAAGAAGATAAACGTTTCAGTAAAGGCATGGATGGCTTAAAAATTGATCCAGTCTACCTACATCGTTGCAATGTTGCTTCTTAGTTAATTCAGGTACGTCTTTCTGCTCTTCCTGGAGCTCCTACTTGGAGCTCCAACTTGGACATTTGAGTTTTTCACACCTCCATATTTCTTTTTTTGTTCTTCACTTTTACTACTTTTTCCTTACTGTCAAACTTGTGGAACTCCATAATTTGACCATACAAGAAAAAAGCACGGTGAAAGTAAAGAACAAAAAATGAAGCAGAGGGTTGAAATTCTTGAATTGTCTGGGTAATCCAAGGGAAGAGCGGAAAAATCCACCTGGAGCAACAGAGTAGAACCAACCTAGTAAAGTAGGTTGGATCAACATAAGCCACCGTAGAATCAACCTACTAAAATTGGTGGATAGAACCTATCACCCAGTAAAACTGACCTAATTCATAAGTAGAATCAGCTTAGGAAACGGTAGACTCTACTAGCCTTGTTAGTTTACATTAACTGAGGAAACGGTTGTTTTCAACCGATACTCTGTTAAAAACAGTGACGTCATTGTTTTTAACCGAGTAAATATTTTAACTGTTTACTCTGTCAATTTAACTCTTTTGATTTCAACCGATCGACTTACGTTACATTTACCGTTTGAAAGGTAGGTTCCTAGATAACCTAATTAGTCGGTAAATGTTACGGGTTTTTCGGTAAAAACGACTGCTTTTTTTTCTCAGTGTATATTTTACACAATTTCACAACACGATTAGAATTTTTTTACGGACATACTGTACCTAGACAATATATTATATGAGCATCTCTAGAGAATTTCACCTTGAGCTTAGCTTCTAGTAGCATAGTTGAAGCCGAACACACTAGTACGAGTATTTATTTAATAAGCCAATATGTACGACTCTCCAGAGCATAACGGTTTAGAGATTTGAGAAATAACCCGTTTCAAAATATAAGCCTGATCAAATAGCATCGAGTTTAAGTATTATTACAAGGGCTAAGAATTAGTGTAAACGATTTTAGTTGAGATTATTAGAGCCAGACCAATTACCACATTCATTTTTAGATTTTAGAACCATGGACTACTAAAGGCCTTTTTATTTTGCTCTTTCTTGTTGTCGGTCTCGGCATTTTATTTTTCAATCGTCGCTACAAATTATAGTTTATGTTGCAAATTTATTTTTTTTTCGATGTCAAAATATGAAATAAAGTTTAAATTGTCCTAAACGGACAAGTAGTTTGGTCGCTAGCTCGCTTCTTAGTGAGCGGCGACTGCGTTTCGACAATTTTTCAAAGCAATCTTCCGGAGGGTATGACGTCTTTGGTTATTAATATTATTCATTGAAGCGCATACTTTTGTATTGTCGCCGAATGGATCTTTCAGGCGGTACAAGGATTATTTTTCTATCTGCTATAGTTTAGCCGTACGAAGACGATGAAAGTACATCCATTTTCGTTACACGATTTTTCCGAACAACCCCCCCGGACAAAACGTAAGACGTTCATCGAATTCACGTCAAAATACCGTATATATCTCGTGCGTAATAATAATATTGTGACTCGTGTGTACTATTCCAGGTTTGTGGATAGTTTTGTCTAAAACTGCTGGATTATTAGACGTTAAAAAAAACTCGAGAACAATACGACCAGTGGTTCTCCGCGTTCACAAACTTCTTGTTTTGTGTTGGTTTCGCTTGATAGCTGACAGTGACAGCAGTTTCCAGTGACTAGTTTTATACTTTCGTCGTTTGTTTGTCACACTTACGTAGCTCTATTCCAATACAGAGTGGTCAGTGCCGGATTAAACCTTGCCGAGGCCCATGATAGCAGTCAATCTAAATCTCGGGGGCCCTAGTAAATTATCTTCTAATGCGTTTTTAATTTTTCCAAAACGAACAGTAATTATTGCCGTACTCTCGCGGACCATCAACATTGCTCATTGAGCGAAAAAAAAAACGGGTATGTTTGCATCGCGGGTACAGAAAGATGCGTGATGTTATATCTACCTATATATTTTCATTATTTAAAAGAAATATTAAAAGCCTTCGGGCTTCGAACGTGGGCTTAGCATTTGTACCTTTCGTTTTTCCATACGGTCACCTGGCTAACTATATCTGAGACCTTACCATAGTTATACATGCTGTGTTTCAATCGTTTCAATCGATCAGTTATTTTTTGAGCAGGTCGATTTAAATTTTTATAAAGATTTTCATATTATGAAGAAATATGTGTGTTCACAATTTATTTTTTATTTATTTATTGTAGATTATAGACATCTTAGGTCATTAGCGTCTTTTAATTACATCAAATATTATTAAAACTAAATGACATCACAAAACATCTATGAGCGAAGGTGGGATTCGAACCCACGACAGTCTAATCTAGAGGCCGGCTCGCTAACCACTAGACCACACTGTTCTCTAGTTCACAATCTAAGATCATTTATTGTCAAACCAGATTTTCTGACAATGTGTTCTGCAACCCAGAATGGATTTTATACATCAAATACGTTTCTTTCTTTTACAAACATCTCTTCAATTCTTCTTTTTTCATGATCCAACGACGTGCAATCATTTAATTTGAATGCAGAAAGTATTATTATTTTTCAGTATAAGAACGGATATATACAGTTTGTGTAACGATTACAGAGTTGTTTCTACTATGCAAGTATTTTTAATTACATCCTGTTAAAATCGTTTAAGATTTATTGGCAATTATCCTAAATACGTTTAAACTAAATCCTATATAATACAAAGACTTAAATATATTGTGTGAATACAGACTGTCTCGATTTAGTTAATTTCATGTGAACTACGTACCTATGAGTATTTCATTCAGACACAGAATTTTGTTAGGCTGGATCAGCCAGAATCATCACACTGAATAAAGTGGCATTGTAAGAATATTTTTTATACCTACTATAAATAATTTATTCTAAATATACATAATGATTCAGAAATAGAGGCGGAAAAAACGTGGGTATATTATTAATAGTCCAGTCATGAGAGATTAAAACGGGGGGTCCACCTTGCGTTTTGTGCAGCAAATGATTTTATTTTTTTGTGTCCTCAATCATATCTAGGAGATGTCAAATCCAAGTTTGCGACCTCTAAAACGAATTTTGGTGGGCTAAAAACCACGATTTTTTTGCACTTTTTTCGGTTTTTTGCTTATAACATAAAAACGACTGATCCTGTCGAAAAAATGATCCTATTCAAAATTAAAGGGCACAAAATTTACTCCAATCTGCACTAGTCAAATATGTTTTTATTCAGATTTTTACCGACTCTACAGAACTTAGAAAAACAAAAAAAAAAAAAACTCTTTTTTTTGTTTGAAGGCGCTAATGTCAGGAACTACTAGTCTGTAAAGAAACAAAGTAGTAATCAATGAGACCCTATACGAGTTTTTTAAAAATTCAATCCCAAAGGGTGAAAACGGGAGTGTAGGATTTATTGTAATAACAAAAAATCCTACACCCACGTTTTACCCCCTTTGGGATTGAATTTAAAAAAAAAATCGAATAGCCTATAACCTTTCTCAATAAACGGGCTATCCAAGAAAAATTTTTTTTTCAAATTGGACTGGTAGTTCCTGAGATTAGTGCGATCAAACAAAAAAAAAATAAACCCTTTTTTTGTTTGAACGCGCTAATCTCAGGAAATACAAGTCCGATTAAACAATTTTTTTTTTGTTAGATAGTTTATTGAGGAAGGTTATAGGTTATTCGAGTTTTTCAGTAGTTAAAAGCTTGAAAACATGCTTTTTTTCATTTTGGTAAATTTTGGCGATTTTCTAAGTTCTGTAGAGCCGGTAAAAATGGAAACAGAAACATATTTGATTAGTGCATTTTGAAGTAAATTTTATGCCCTTTAATTTTGAATAAAACCATTTTTTCGATAGGACAGGCCGTTTCCATGTTATAAGCAATAAACCGAAAAAAGTGCAAAAAAATCGTGGTTTTTAGCCCGCCCTGTTTTAGAGGTCGCAAACTTGAATTTGACATCTCCTAAACATGCTTGAGGACACAAAAAAATAAAATCATTTGCTGCACAAAACGCAAGGTGGACTTCCTCTCGTGATTGGACTATAAGAGAACACGTTAGCATAGTACAAAAATTAATTTTATATTATTTTAAATAATAATTTAAAAAATCCGAAACTACCCTCATTCTGAAAAACGGTAACGGCAACATAAATTATGAAGTGGTTTTATTTATTATTCACCAAATTAAAAATTACGTAAATGTAATTGTATTATTTCTGTTTCATAAATTCAAGTTGCAAAGTAATCGATGAGTGGCTAATTAATAAATAAAAAACAAAAGAATTTCTTATTTTAATGTCAAAACTCGAGAAAAAAAGAATTGAAATACCGAGAGGAATTACACTGAACCGATTTATTGATATTTTTGTTAATATCCATAGCTAATGCGACATAACACTACTGATAATTTTTTGTTTAAGCGGCAGATAATCGTTAATTAATGTATTAAGAAGAAAGCATGTTTACGTTTATTGAATTACTCGCCTTATTATCGAAAATCCGAGATGAAACTATTTTCCAAACTCTGAGCAACTTTGACCCGTAGTATTTTAATGTATTTTTACCTTTAGTTGTAGGTATCTATTATTTTAAAACGAACTCAAAATTAAAAGAAAAAGTAATACACAAATACATGTACTTACACAAAAATCTTTGGAAACTTTATTAAACGATGGAATTCACAAACTCACCATTCACAAACCCACAAACTCACAAATGTTGTACAGTTTTATTAAAAGTGCTTCGGGGACTCAATGCTCGGGAAAACGGTTAGCATACCGTGTATGCGCTTCTGCAGAATAACCACCAGCTTCACCGTATAATAAAACAATGTATGTTTTTAAACGGTTTTATTTAGCTTGACCCCCTATGTTTGTTTGTATGTTTATATCTTATTTGTTTCAAATCTTGCGACCGATTTTTCACCCAGTTCCCGGTATCCGATTGAGTTGAAATTTTGCACACATGTGTAGTTCCGGTGACAATACAATATTATGGTAACTAGCTGACCGGCCCGGCTTTTGTCCGGGTGTAAATCGTGCATTTGGATTTTCACCCACTTCCCGTGACTCGATTGAGTTGAAATTTTGCACACATGTGTACCTCCGGTGATTATACAATATTATGGTAACTAGCTGACCGACCCGGCCTCTGTCCGGGTGCAAATCGCATTTTTGAATTTTCACAGGCAAAAGGTCTTGCTCCGGTTACGTTTCAGTGGATCGAATAAATAGTAATAAAATCAGACTAAGCAAATAAAGCACACTAAAAAATTAAAAATAAAAATAAGTAAGAAAACTTTTAAGTTAAGGTAGTTGTCGTGCTATGGGCATAGTGTCAGAAAATTCTAAATTTTCGTATATTCATTAAGGATACTATAATACAAATACCATTAAAATTTGAAGTTGATTGACCATCTCTAACTCGAGATAAACTTAATTAAAGTTCGGATAATTAACACAGAGAGCATAAGAAATGTTGTGAGCTTTTGACAAGTTTTTTAATTAAAAAAAAAAAGTAACAGTCAGAAATTTTCAAAAAACTAACTGTTCATTGATGTTAAAAAAGAAAATCCAAAAATTATTGACCTTTTTATTGTTGAGATATAATAACGCAAAGTTCAACAATTTATGAGAAAAGATTGATATTTTTATATAATCCAAGCAAATAAACTATGTAAAATATGTGTTACTATGTGATCAACAGTTTAGGTACAATCTCTAACAAAATTTTTTTACATTTAACACTGTACTTATTTATTGTTTTACAGCGTATTATGAACGAAACTTTTGGATGTTATTGTAGCACGACAACTACCTTTATAAATGTACTAAAAAGAAAAAAATAATAATTAATTTAGGTTCATAAGTATAAAAGTGTGGGTCGTGACTGTAATAAATTATCATAGAGTTTACTACCCACGCTTTTATATTTAGGAACCTAAATTAAATATTATTTTTTTCTTTTTATATTAGTACAATTATAAAACCGTTTAATTTAAAAGTTTTTTTTACCTATTTTTATTTCAATATATGATTATCACGGCAGAGCAATCGATAATAACTGAATATAAAATTATGCATTTTATCCAAATTTTATAGCAGTTACATAATCAGAAAGAAAGGTTTGTATTTAGTTAGGTACATAATAAAATTTAATTCGCCAGTGGCTGGTACAATTTTTCTAACAAAACCTTTTAATTTTTTTTCTCGAAAATGAACCTGCCGATTTCTTTCATATTTCAGGATAGGTAGTGACTATTTAAGCCTATTTGATTTGTGGATTTTTTTCCGCCTTTATTTCTGAATCGAAGTGTAAACAAATTAAACGTTGTTTTATTTAATTTATTATGTGAATAATTTATTTTAGATTATAAATAATAACTGACATATTTCCTAAATTGAACACAATTAAAATATATGAGATGGTGATGTGTCACACGTCTCAAAATCAGTTCCTTGAGCGTAAATAAACAGTGGAGATGATAAAGTAACGTTTTTTCCAACTAAGACTAATAAAACGGGAAGAAGTACAGAAGCAAAGTCAACTCAGAAGAAGACGACGAGTAGATAGATATAGCAGATTATAGACGCTCGACAACTGAGGTCATAAAATCGTCTATTTTCACAAGCAGTAAACAAGCAACTGAGGGAACATGGAATAAAGTCAACAAGATGTCTGTCATCATTTTGTTAATGTTTCATGGCTAACTCTATCTATTTCTGAGGTAATTTTCGACGTTTTCATATCAAATTTCTACCGTTATAAAGCTTACAAAATTTTTTTGCTTATTTATTTAAATGTAGAATTTTGTTCTAAAATTTTTATTTGAAGATTTTTTTGCTTAAAATAATTAGGGAAGCAGGAATTTACGAAAGTTTGATTTTACATGTTAAAGTCCTATGTTCGACAGCCCACAGTCACCATATATTTCCTTTGATTTTCACCGATTAGTTTGGAAATTTGGGGAACTTTCTATTACTGTAACAAATAAGAAATATTGAGAAACATATAGGAACAAGATACAGGGACAAGAAACATCAACAAAAAGTCCTCTATGTTTCATTTGATGTGACCTTGGCCATATTATCATCCCACGCTCGAAATGTTGCATAACTTAACAATACACATGTTAGATTTTATTCTAGCAATCGATCTTGAACGAAATCGTTTTAATCTTTTTGTGCATTAAATGTCACTTGAAGCTATTCATTCATGACTCGACATGAAGGAAGCTGAAGTATTAATTTTAATATTAAATTCAACAACTCATTGACACACCGAGGATTTATGAATGATTCATAATATTCTTCGAGAACTCATTGATGGAACGTTATCAAAAAGTATCAATGGCAATATGCTTACTTCAATATTGCGATGTTAAATTTTCTTTTTAGTCCATTTAATAAAGTATTTGAGGTATAAGGATAAAATTATCCATTTTCTAAAGTTTTTATCCTGATAAAGTGTTGTTCCAAAATAAGGAATAACTAATAATCCGACAATTTTTTGGGGTTCCGTACCTCAGAATGAAAAAAAACAGAACCCCCATAGGATCACTCTCGTGTCTGTCTGTCCGTCCGTCTGTCACAGCTTATTTTCTTCAATTCTACTGGACGAAAAAAGTTGACATTTGGTACTTATATAAAGTTGTATAGGAAGTGGTGGCCTAATATTACAGACGTGAAACGGTAAACTACGAAAAGTAGAATTTTTTAACAACGCATAATTAATAAATAGTGTGAAATATTAACAGCTTCTCTAACAAATGTCAAATTAGTTTATAGTCATTTAACGTAATTTAGCCCAATCATTTTAGATTTTTTCATGAGATTAACTGTCGGATTAAAACTTTTGACGCAGTTAAGTGTCCCCCGCGGAGTAGATGAAGAAATCATATTTTTGCCCATTAATATTAATTATGGGAACTGTCCGCCATCTTGGCTTTTGTGTTTTTGTCAATTTGCACGCGTATTTGGCATTTCCCGATAAAAAAGGTAAGTAACCAATTTGTAGACAATTTAATTCTCTACAATCCTCAATATTGTTGAAAAAAAAAATATTTATTCCTAATAATAAGCAAAGTGTGAAAAATTTGGAGAGTCGCGCAGTTTTTTCTGGACCATTTTTATTGAAAAAAAGTGGCACATTTAAATGGCAAAGCTGTAGAGGACTCATTTCCCAACAGCTTTCGTACAAACAATAGCCGGGAACGCGCTCAACACAACGATTTGGGGGAACTCGCGCTGCTGGACACAATATATTATGCAATCCATTTATTTTGACGTAGCTATGGTTATTTGAAACATCAAAACGTCAAATGCGTAAGAAGCTTCGCTTTTGTCGGGTGTCCCACGACATTTTCATGTTTTTTTCCCACAAATCGTTGTATTGATCGTGTTGCCGGCCGTGATCCACACGTCGTACGAAAAACTTTTTTGTACGAGAACTGTTGGGAAATGAGTCCTCTACAACTTTGTCATTTAAATATGCCACTTATTTTCAATAAAAATGGTCCAAAAGTTGAAAAAACTGCGCCACTCTCCTAATTTTCCACACTTTTTGCTTATTATTGGCAACAAATAATTTTTTCAACAATATTGACTCTATGAAGATTGTAGAGAATTAAATTGTCTACAAATTTGTTAATTACCTTTTTTATTGAGAAATGCAAAATACGCGTGCAAATCGACAGAAACACAAAATCCAAGATGGCGGACAGCTCTCATAATTAATTAATGGGTAAAAATATGATTTAATCCGACAGTTTTCTTGCTTCTTATATACGAATTTGATCTAAAGTGATTGGGCTAATTAGCGAAAAATTCAACATCTGATACCGACCATGTGCAGTGATCAGTGCTCTTCGCATGTATTTGTTTACATTACTTTATCTTGAAAATAAATAAACTATTTGCTGTGAGCAGATGGATGGAGAGGATTTCATACTGACTGTTAGCGCGCAACAACGGATAAATAGAGAAACATGCGATGGGTATCTAACTCCCTTCTCTATGGTAACTGCTAAGCATAAATACGACATAGTAAATAATAAAATATAAAATGGGCCATGAAAGTGATATGACACTTCTTACCAAAATAAAGTTAGAATTTTTATGCAGAAAAAAATATAATACTCAAATTAAATTGCTTTTAAATTTATAACTTATTATTATTTTTTTAATTTATCTAATAATCATATAATATTTTTTGGATGTAATTTAACTACATACCTACTAATGCTCTAATTTGACAGCTGAGATTTCGATTTTGCGCGTAGATTGGATAAAGTGTAGGTACTTACCGAAGTTGATTTGCAAATCATGAAAAAGAAGGTTTATGATTTATATTATTCACAGACACACAAAACACACTTTTCATGTTGCTATTTTGGATTCAACAGAATCACTAAATGATTAAAAGGGCACTGCACAAAAAGTTGCCGATAATAAACCGTTAGAGGCGCTGTCGTCGCTGTAATTGTAATATTTTTCAAAATATTGTGAGTATTTCGTCTACTAGCGTATAGAGGACACTAATATAACAATAATTTTTATAATTGATCTATGATGACAGCAAAGTTAGTAATGATATAATATTTCTGAAATTGCCATGGAAACAATGTGAATAAAAAATTTAAATATTTGAGAAATGTTGACACAAGTGGACACAAGTCGTGTCATAAATAGTTAATAATGTTGAGTTGAAAGTTGAAAAATTATAATTTCAGAGCAGAAAATTAATAAATAAGGATATTTATGAAATCTTATAGAACATGTGCGAAAAAATGTATAAATAAAATCTATTAAAACGCTTGAATCAATCAAAAAGAAATAAAATCTGAGTCAAGAAGAAAGCATTTATGAAATTTCTCCTATTAGAAAAAAATAACTCTATGACAGATCTTGGAATTAGGCAATACGTCTGAAAAGCCCAAAAGAAGAATAATTGAAGTGTAATAAAGATTTAAAAGTGCCAAGTGAATTTATAATTTTTTATAATAATGTGAATGTAATGTCACTTTTTATTACCTATATAAATTTACTTTGTGCTTTTTTATTTTACATAAAATTTCTGTGGTGTCATTTTTGTAATAAGCGATATGAAAAGTTTCATTAGTTAATTAGTTCATTTCACTATTCTTACTTGTAAAATGAATAAAATAAATAACAAATCGAAGAAAATTCATGCATAACAGTCTATAAAATGATACTAATATTTTTAAAAATTTACGTCGTTTTGGATTTCGATTATTTCTTCCCATTTCCCTGGTTACTGAACTATTTTTTTTCAGAAAAACCTGGAAAATATAAAAAATCTAATCTCAATTTGAAAATTGTGTACGTGGTACCAACTTTACACAATCAAATAAATTTCTCAAGAGGAAAATTTGATAATTTAAGTTGTCATATTTAGAACATCTTTGAATTCGATACTTTTTATGTTTTCATGTTAATTGAAAATTGATTATTCATATTCATAGCAACCCGTTGCCTTGAAGAAAAAATCTATTTAGAAAACAAAATCAATCTCAAAATCTTTGAAAAACACGAACTGAACAAGAAATCGAAAACTGACATTTATACCATAAATCAAGATGTAAACAAAACGTACGTAGCGTCATTTCTTAGACAATAGCTACACTTTTTTAGTTATTGATAACACCGCGGTTGCATTATCTGTCATTAGTGACTTTTTACTAAACGATTTGCTGTTATTATTAACAGTTTCGTATTGAAATTTAGCATATCCATTTTTTGTCCTTCAAAGTATGTTTTAAATGTCTAAAAATCCTTTTTCATTGAAAAAAATATTTCAAGTTCAATCTGAATTCCTACTTTTATTAATTTCAATACATGACCCCAAATATGTTTAATACAAAGAATATCATCTATAGAATCTTACAGATCTCACAAATTGACTGTATTGTTTA
The DNA here is from genome assembly GCA_039654895.1 of Mongoloraphidia duomilia. Taxonomy (NCBI): domain Eukaryota; kingdom Metazoa; phylum Arthropoda; class Insecta; order Raphidioptera; family Raphidiidae; genus Mongoloraphidia; species Mongoloraphidia duomilia. The sequence goes on along the minus strand of CM077516.1, from coordinate 38,192,364 downwards.
TATAAAAGCTGATTCTTTGAGTAAAAAATTGGGAAAAATGACATATGGTAGCGCTATCTTTTGAAATTGGTGCCAGGCAGATTCCTATTAAATTGTAACTTTAACAACACCGCCGATTGACGCTATCACTCACTAGATGGCAGGACCATGCATCTGCTCACAGCGAATAGTATCTATAATGTATATATAACATGATAGTGTACATAGTTGTGCATATTACAGATCTGTATATTTGAACGTGAGGTGCACTTTATGTTTCGCTTTGCTTTTGAATGAAGAACATGTCTCGGAGGATGTTATGAAGAAACGTATCCTGCCCGAATCCTCCTCATCGCCAATCTCTCAAAGCTATCATGTTTCAATACACGAGGGGCTTTGCGTACCCTTTCATGGAATCGTTTCACGTGAACTGCATTTATATTGACACAACACAGGGTTGACCAACAACTCAACTGTGCCCTACTTTAAGAGAGTGGCTCGTCAGTTAAATGCAATCAGCAAATCCAGCTGACACAAAACGTGTTCGACTAATATATGCGCATCCTGCAAATGGAGGACGGATCGTGACGGTTTTTTTAGGAATAGACCCCACTTTGCATCGAGGACGCGTTCTAGAAAAATGTGACGCAAATCAAAAAGTAACAATTTCTATAAGAAACTATTGAAATATGGAAGTCAGGTTATTGGCACTGCTTTTAACAACTACAGCTCTAAATAGTAGTTTATACAACTAATACAATTAGGTATAAGACGCGAGGGGTGAAGTTGGTATGCGTACACATTATTATTAATTATTATTATTATTATTTAGATATTAATTATTATAGGTAGGTATTGATGTTTTATGTGGAAATCGAAGCCTCATTTTTAAGTTTTAGACTCTGGTAATTTACAAAAAAAGGTTTGAAAATTATTGATCCACATTTAAAAAAACTTTTAAAAAAATCTCCTTCAAAAAAGCCACTAAAAAAGAGGAAAATAATAGAATTTTGAGGTCGGCGCCAATTTAACTGCAAACACTTTTTATATATCTTATTTTATATTTTATTAAAATGGCACCGACCTCAGATTTTTTTATTTTCCTCTTTTTTAGTAGATTTTTTGAAGGTTTTCTTTTTAAGTTTTTTATTTTTTACTTTTTAGTGACTTTACAATACGTACTTCGCTCGTTATTAACCGACTTTTATCTTGATATTTGATTACTAAACTAAAAAAAGAAAACCACTGAACAGATTTTAGTAAAATTTATGTAGAATCACCCTGAAGGTATGCCCTATTAAATAAAATAAGAATCATTAAAATTGGTTCTCTAATGCAGGAGATATGAGATGACATACATACATAACATACATAAAAAATACACAATAAAAAAAAAATCAGTCGAACTAATGAACCGATTTGTGTAAAATTTATATGGGACCAATCTGAAGGTACAATAATCATCAAAATTGGTTCACAAATGTAGGAGAAATCGATTTACATACATAAAAATAAAAAAAAATAAAAACACGCGCCGAATTGAGAATCTCCTCCTTTTTTGAAGTCGGTTAAAATATACAAAATTAAACTCACACTGAATGTGCAAGCATGCTGTCCTATAAGCTATTTCGATTTTTGTCAAGCACACTTCAATGTATATGGGTCGCTTTACTAATAACTTTCACAATATCTGGTGTACGCATTATTGTGAAAACAAAATATTAATAACATGAACTTCATCGAAATATTATTATTAAACTATGAGTAGTTCGAGCCCTTAAATACTATCACCAACTATTGGTATTATATACGAAGAACTTTTTGTCGTCAACCGAAGTGATTGACAAAAAGTTCTCCTTCAGTGCTGCCAACCCTAAATCTAATGCCCTATATACTGTGTCTTATTTTCAATGGGATTATAGGACAACTCTATTACTATGATATATAAAATGTTTCATAGGCTAACTTTTCAGTAATACAAATTTAACTGTATAATCAGAAATTTGGTGTCTGTTGTCGTTATACACCGTGTCCTAGATTCATGTATACATAGGGAAAATAACTTTGAGAACATTGACAATTTTGTGTGTGTTTTAAAGACCACCAACAGCTAAGGTTATTTGGGTACAATTTTGTAGTAAGCTATGGGCCATCAAACCTAATGCAACTATGTGCTATGGAAAATTGTTTAAAAAATCCACTGTACTATTTTTTCTATGTAATCCACTACATATTTTTACATTCTCAATGTTACTCTCCCTATGTATACACTAGCCGTTACCCGTGGCTTCGCCCACGTATATTTCGATTGATGATTTATTATCCCCCCCCGCGAGAAATTCTCTTCCTGCGAAGCGAAGCCGGGCTGGTGGTGTTTATTCGCTCGAATTTTATAAGACATAACTCACTCGCTTCGCTCGTTCGCTCGGATTTTATTAATACACTACTCACTCGCTTCGCTCGTTCGCTCGAATTTTATTAATACATTACACACTCGCTTCGCTCGTTCGTTTGAATATTAATAATACAATACTCACTCGCTTCGCTCGTTCACTCGAATTTTATTAATACATTACTCACTCGTTTCGCTCGTTCACTCGAATATTAATAATACATTACACACTCGCTTTGCTCGTCGGATCGAATTTTATTAATACATATTGCTCACCTACGTTATATAAGGAACTCCTGTGCAAAATTTCATGCTTCTAACTTCAAAAATGATGAACTTCCATACAAACTTTCATCCCCTATTTAACCCCTTTAAGGGATGAATTTTCAAAAAAAATTTCTTAGTGCTCACCTACGTTATATAAGAAACTCCTGTGCAAAATGTCATGTTTCTAACTTTAAAAATGACGAACTTCCATACAAACTTTCATCCCCTTTTTAGCCCCTTTAGGGGATGGATTTTCAAAAAAAATTTCTTAGTGCTCACCTACGTTATATAAGAAACTCCTGTGCAAAATGTCATGCTTCTAACTTCAAAAACGACGAATTTCCATACAAACTTTCATCCCCTATTTAACACCCTTAGGGGCTGAGTTTCAAAAAATCCTTTCTTAGTGGATGCCTACGTCACATAAGGAACCTACTGTCCAAATTTCAAGTTTATATCTTCAGCGGCTTGACCTGGGCGTTGTCTGTCAGTCAGTCAGTAATGGAACTGTTTTATATAATATATATAGATGAATCTGGGACACGGTGTATAACCATAATTCTCTTTGAAATTGTAAACACATATTTTATGCACGAAATAAGTTTTTGGTTAATTTTTATGGTTCCGTACCTCCGTATGGACCCCCATTACTCTGCCTACGATATCTGTATGTCCGTTCGTCAATCTGTATGTAACAGGGCTCCATCTTACAAACGATAAGAGGTAGCTAGTGCGGTAACGGGTAAATAAACGGTTACCATAGCAACTTCTGTTTATTCGCTCTATCCGCCTGCGTGCGCCTGCCATTACTTACTCACGACTTTCACCGCATACTGTAAAAGTAAAGATGGCGACGCAAATGAACTGTCAAAATTTTTTGAAAATAAAGTGAAAAGTAGGTATTTTGTAGTAGGTATGGCAAAAAATACCACATATATCTCGTGCGTGTGACTGTAAAAACTTGCTATCGCTCGTTTTTTCATACTGCCATCACTCGTCGTAATATAGTCCATTACACATCTAGATATATACAATCTACTATAAATAAATTAATGTTTTTTATACTGACATGTGGAAGTGGCTTCATCGTACACGATGATTATAAACTATATTATTATTATATTAATTATGTTTAATTATGCCACTCGTTTAAATATAGATATTTACACATTGCAGATTAATGAATTCAAAAATAAAATTATTGAATATATTGAGGATTTATCATTGTTTTTTATGCGTAATTTGTATTTACATTTTTTTTTGTATTTGTTTCCTATTTATAAAGCAGATATTTGGTATGTCAGTACTTATTACTATTTACCAGTAATAGGTTTTTTTGTAACTGTTGGTATTAAGTAAATAAATAAATAAATATTATTATTATAAACTACATTATTATTTATATTCGAATTAAACCATATAACTAGTGGTGTCATTGTATGCAATGATTATAAACTATATTACTCTCAACTGTTAACCGTTAGGTTCGAGCTTACACTGCAGTGCTTTTAACATAGACACAGCTTACACTAATTAAATTGTTGTAACTGTGCGGAACCCTCGTGGCGAGAGCTTTACTCACACTTGATCGGTTTTTTTAGAACAACCTTTTTTCGGATACAAAAATATAATATATAATATAATAAATATGATATAATGTACCTACTAGGTATATCGTACGTAAATAAACATTGTATGGCGGGAGCAACGGGACATTTATGGTGGAAGTTACGGGATACAAGAATTGAGTTACTGTGGACGGCTCTAAATAAATGATTAAAATCAATCGATTTTTTTATGCTTTATGTCCACACCATATTCACGTAACAATTAAGTAGTGTATAATATATCGGACAGCAAAGCTGCGGTTGCCCTGATTGGTTAGCTATATGTAAGAAAAAATCAAATGCCACTGTCGGGGTTCAGGAACTCGAAACTACCGACAGGTACAAACGTCAAACCCAGGTTCGCATCCCGAAGGTTTTTAATATTTATTTATTTTTTAATACCGAAAATATATAGGTAGTAGTTAACAATTTAAAATATAAAAAATAAAATAATATTACAATTATTTTATTTATTATATTTTACGAGCATTTGGTTTTGTAAGATAAATAAAAGAGGATATTATATTTCTTTCTATGACAACAAACACAATTATTTGTGTTAAACTGTACGATACAGACATACCAATTTTTTTGATCCGAGGATAGATTTTTTTTGTGTCAAATTAAAGCTAATATTTGGGGCGCTACAAGGTTAATAAAAAAAAATTTGGAGCATAAAAGTAATTCAAGAATTACAAGGCGCGACATTCATGTAGGTACTGTGTGTAAACGGTTTTACCGAACATACGAAAAATAACACTAAGAAGATTTACAATTTTGTAGTAGGTTATGAGCCATAAGACTTAATGTAAATATGTATTGGATTTCATAGAAAAAATAGTATAATGAATTTGTTAAACATTTTTCCATAGCAACAGTTGACCATTAAGAGTAACTCGGAACCTGCTAAATAAAAAAGTCAAGAGGTGTCGTGAGACACCCGACAGAAGCTATGCTTCTTATGCATTGTATACGAAACCGAATTTATCAAAGCTATAAACATTACAATTGAAAACTCATTATTTGACCGCTATTTTAAAATCTGACGCCAATTCATTTTTTTGTGCCCTATAAAACTCTCAAATATCAATTTTCAAAGGGATTATATAATTTTTTACAAAAAAGTAGGTACATATTTCCGCCATTTTGAAATATGACGTTTTTTTATTTTTTGTGTCCTATGAAACTGTCAACTATCAATTTTCAAAAAAATCGGATAATTTTTACAAAAAGTACATATATGGCCGCCATTTTGAAATCTGACGTTATTTTATTTTTTTGTGTCCTATGAAACTCTCAAATACCAATTTTCAAAAGGATAAATCATAAATTTTTAGCATCCGGGCGAAGATGGACGGAAACTGCTAGTGCAATATACTTATTGAATTTTCTTTTTTTGCGTATACCATATACACTGGTATAATATAAATATTTATCTTGAGTTGTCTGTAATACCGTTTTATTCGTTTATTTCTTTCAGTTATCGATTCCTTGTATTGTAAGGTAGGTACTTTAGTAGGTGTGAAGCAAAAGTTCTAGCACCATAAAATATTGCATTAGTTCGTAACTTTTAATCAGTTCTTTTATACAAGTTCACTTTTACTCTCAGTTGAATCACTTTCCCTACGGTCTATGCCTTTTATACTATTCCTCGTTGTCACAATATCTCGTTACGCGAGTTGCAAGAAACTATACGACTTTTCTTCCAATGAACAGCTAGTAATTATGCATAGATATTTAAGAAGGTGATACTTTGTTAGTGTATTTGCCATATGGCACATACACTATTGGCGTCGGCTGGACAGAAGGACCTAGGAGTCGGACCAAAATTTCTCGACGTTTCACATCATCCTAAAAAATTTGGCACCATTTTTGAAAATGTTTATATATATAGTGTGTAAACGGTAGACGCTAACATAAGGAAAATAACATTTACAGTTTTGTAGTAGGCTATGGGTCATAAGATCTAATGTAAATATGTAGTTGCCCAGTAATTTTAGATTTCCACTGCGAAATAATTCCCAGTTAGCTCAATTTTTGTATACACCCTGGTTATGGTGTTTTAAAAACCGTGTAAAAAGTCCCCATCGATATCGTGCCGGAGTTGATAGATATTCAAGATTCAAATTCACGAAAAACGGTTCGTTGCGAATTTATCGGTTTCGTTCCATTTTTAGTAAAACATTGTTATTATCAATCTTGTAGAGAACAAAATTCTTTACAACTTTTGTCTAACATTTTTGTCTACGATTCATAGTTTTACTTATTTAAGTACCCGCGGCTTCCTCCTCCTCGATTTTACATAATGGGATTATGCTGCTTCATGACGGCCTAACATAATAATTTGTACCTTTATTTTAAATTCAACTTTTAGCTAACGATTAATTATAAATTAACCGAAATTAATGCAGTAGTTCTCTAGTTATAAGCAACCAAACATACAAACCGACAGCAGTCAAACAGACAGACAGACAGACAATTTTTTTTCGAAAATACGATATTTATACTTGACATCAATTATAAAGACTATTCGTAAAGTAAGTTTGTAAAAAAAATGTACAGGGATTGAGAGAGTGCGGATTAAGTATGACTATGCATTCGCATACCGTATAACGCACTCTACTAATATTTTAATTTTTTCTTACAGCGGCTACGATAGGTAGCTCAGAGGTGTAGCGTTTGCACTATACTCAGAAGGTCGCTGATTCGAGTCCCGTCGGCGCCATAATAATTTTTTTTACAAAATTCCTTTACGAATAGTCTTTATAATTTATTATAATAACTATTCGTAAAGGAATTTTGTAAAAAAATTATTATGGCGCCGATGGGACTCGAACCAGCGATCTTCTGCGTACAATGCAATCGCTACACCTCTGAGCTATCGAACCGATTGCTGCAGACCTGTTTTCATGGTACACCGCAGCTTTAATTATTGAAAGATGGGGTCTGCACCTGCAGGGCACCTAGATACTTATCTTATATGCAGTCGTATAATAGAGCTATAAAACATATAGCGTTCGTGCTTTTCGATAAGTACTGGTTTGATCGATCGCTTCGATTGGACGTGACGTGATCTCGACATGCGTAACTGAACGAAAAAAAACGAGGCTAGTAAAGTTTCACCAGTGGCAGACCAAGCCCGTCGGAGGCCCGGAGCGGCAGAACTAAATGAGGCTCCCGTTCTGCTTAGAAATTGATGTATTTGTAGTGTACATTTCGTAAAAAATGAATAATATAAATGTTATGGCTGACAAAAAAAATCAAATATTTATAATAAACGACCTACCTACGTTTATATTTTGTATACGCAAGGGCCTCGAACTCCAAACTGCCTCTTACTTACTAAACATATGTTGGCCTTGTTTGGGATTTAATTAAGAAGGATTTCTCGAGATTTGGAGGCCCCCAGGATCAGAGATCCGCCCCCCCCCTTAGTCCGCTACTGAGTTTCATTTTAATATGTTCCCATAATAATACGTTTAAATACCACAAGACATGTTAGCAAATACACATCTTTTGTGAGCAGAGTTTTGCACTGCGACCAGTATTTTATTATTCTACTGTGCTGAAATGTTTGAGAACCGTGACAAAAATGGCAGTTAGTCTGCTTTGTCTGGAACAGTTAAAATATCCGTAAGCTATAACAAATACAAACAATGGAATTGGAGAGCGGGCCGCTAAGTGCTAGCTAAAAACAAGGGGAAATAAGACTTGTGTCACTTTATACAATTCTCAACATTTGTAAAGAAGTTTGGAAGAACGTGGCCTTCTTTCCATTGCACCACTTTCTGCAAACAAACGTCGACTGTATTTTAAACTTTTAGGATTAAATTAACTTTATTTTCATAACAAGTACATAGAAAATTAACGGAAGTCTTTCACAATAATACAATACATCATCAAAGAAAACAACATTTGCATACTTATATACACTGACTTGAAAATTATTATTTAGTTTTATTGTCACCGAGAAACGTGTAAACCAAAACGCAATACAATTTATTCGAATTCAATTACTTAAATCGTCAGGCGTTTTGTATTTGTAAATTTAGACATTTATTTCATGACTGATCGATATTATGATTTATGATAAAAGAAAAAACTTTTTATAAAAAAAAACCTCCTTTAAAAAATGAATATGTCGGTATCGCGGGTACAAATAGATGTCTTGAATACCGTTTAACACAAATAATTGCGATAAGTATTGGAAATCATATAATATTACATTATAATATAGAAATATGTACTTAATCAACCAAATTGTCACAGTCGGGACTCCCCGAATTTTCCACTATCGCGGCGGATGAACTTGCAGTTGTTAATGAAATCTTACAAATAATTGTATTCGTTGTCATGGAAAGAAATACATTCACATGTATTTATTTTATAAAATCAAATGTTCGTAAAATGAAATAAATAAAATAATTGTAATTTTATTTTTTTATATTTTAAATTGTTATCCAATACCTATATCCTACCTATATATTTTCGTTATTAAAAGAAAAAAAAAGTATAAAACCCCTTCGGAATTCGATCCTGGACTTGGCGTAAGAGTAGATACTCTAGTCTACTATACAGGGTGTCCCAAAAAGAATGGGACATAAAGTAACAACTGATTCCTTACAAAAAAATATTGCGATAGACCCCAAGTTGTCTATTCCGAAAGTTGATATTAAAAGAGATACAGGGTGTCAAAGTTTAATTTTTATTTTTGATTTTCTTAAATAACTTTTAAAATAATTTAGGCATTTTAATGAAATTTGGTATATGGGAATTTTTTGACATGAGAAATTCAAATCTGACCTTGGCTCTTACTTGTAGGGAGCGCCACTTACACACCTTTTCACTCATTCAAATAGTCATAACTTTTTTGTACGCACTCGTACTATTTTTTTAATTAAAAAATTGATTTTTCCGTCCTTTTTACGTAAAAAAGGTATACTTTGTAAAAGTGGCTAGGAGTAACCTTTTTCAAGATATTTGCACTTAAAGTAATCGATGCAATGTGGTTTTAAATGGCAAATTTTGAAAATGAATATAGGTGGCTTTGAAACCCGGCGCGGCGTTATCATGGTAATTTTGACAGTTTTATTTGAAAAAAATAAAAATTAAACTTTGACACCCTGTATCTCTTTTAATATCAACTTTCGGAATAGACATGTTGGAGTCTATCGCAATAATTTTTTGTAAGGAATCAGCTGTTACTTTATGTCCCATTCTTTTTGGGACACCCTGTATATCTCTCTTTATCTATAAGTTTACTCTTTGCTAGAACCAAGCAAGCAATTCATTTCTTTCCTGTATGTCACAAACCGACTTCGTATAACTGACGAGATATTCGCGTCTTCAACGTAATTTACTAAATTTAGTTTGGGAATATGGTTTGGGTAACAATTGAACAGTTGATTTGTTTTTATGAATATTCGATTTTTATTTTAGATAGATATAGCAGATTATAGACGATCGACAACTAATGGGTTTGAGAACATTCGAACGTGTAGCAATGCTACGTTTATATAACTTTTTCATGGCTCCTCTATTACAAGTCCACAGTTCCCAAGTTCTAATTCGAGAACTAGTAAAAGTATGTTTTGGATTTTTAATTTATTGTTATTTTTGAATACCTAATTGCAATTTATAATTAAAAAAATATATACATAAATTGAAAATATGAATTTTTTATTTTTCAGAATGACGTCACATAGCTTATCGTATTTTACTCGTCAAACCCTTTCAAACCTTTGATACTCATTTCAAGGGGGTTGTAAACAAAATGGTAATCCGCCATCTTGGGTTAAGAATGACGTCATCGTAGGTATTCTACTCGTAAAGCCCTTTCATTTGATACCCATATCCTGCCCATATCAAGGGAGTTGTGAGGAAAAAGGTTTTCCACCATCTTGGAGGCGTTCGCCTTTTTGGATTTAGAACGATATTAGATATACTATAGGTATACTGCATTGTCACGGGACTTAATACACGTGTGCAATATTTCAAAGCTCTAGCTCAATTAGAACTAGTCGAAATTTTGATTGCAAGATTTATAGTAGACAGACAGACAACAAGTAAAGTTAAATAAAAGCTTTCAAAAAAGAGTGGGCTGCCATTCCCGGACAACTTCGCGTAAAAAGGACTAGTCTATATAATATTATATAAAAATGAATGTTTGTTTGTCCCGTATGCGTTCCCCTACAACGCATCCGATTGCAATGAAACTTTGGTTAGTTGTTGGCGCACGCTCGCGAAGGTTTCTGTAAATTCATAAATTCTTAACACCGGGCGAAGCCAGGCGAGATCGCCAGATTACCGTGAATGGTGGAAGTACGTGTATATATGGCGGAGAGGCGGGTGTTTAACCTTTATTATATATATTTATTATATATAAATGTTTAGCACCCGGGCGAAGCCGGGCGGGACCGCTAGATTACCGTGCATGGTGGAAGTACATATTATATATATGGCGGAGGGGCGGGTGTTTAGTCATTATTATAATAGGTATATTATTTTTTATATATAAATTCTTAGCACCCGGGCGAAGCCGGACGGGACCGCTAGTAATTTATAAACTTGAAAGCGACCGTGTATTATGTTATGTAAACAAAGGTAAGAATTTCAGTAATTGTATTTAAGCACGTAGCCCGCCAGTCGCCTCGCTTTGTATAGTACACACATTTATATGGCTTTTCTTTTTTCCAGAGTCACCCACTTTATTATCACAATAATGTGTTGACAGCATAATGAGATTTTTACGCGTAATATAAGAAACAGGGGTAATTGATGGCCTGCCACTTAAGGGGTCGGTAAATGCAAATTTAAATGAATACAAATTCCAGTAGCTGATCTTTTTAAATTCTTTTCATATCACATTCTCCTTTGCCATCGATTTATTTACTTGACAATATGATAAACAGGTCTAGCCAGTGTTGGATCGTCACATCGGGTTCTCAAACAAAGAATATTACATTTTTTAATTTTAATATTTTGTAATGTACTTTATATAACACATGCACGCTTTTAGTGTTTTTTCGTATCTGTTTAGCGAACCTTAAATAGCCGTTTATTGACTAGTGACCATTATGTAACGCTTTTCAGTGCTATAATGGTTCATTATATAACTAGTTACATAATGATCCATTATGCAACGCTTTTCAGTGCTATAATGAAAAAACAGTTGCATAATGAACCATTATGTAACTGTTTGTTTAATTCAATTAAATTCTAAAACCATGCATGTGTTATATAAAGTATAGTGTGCAACGCGTGTGCAAAATCTTTATGCGTCAGGTGCGATGTTTTCAGCAGTCGTATGCGGCTCGCGATGCACACTCGACAAGGTTCGTGTGCGCTCGCCTACTACTCGTGCTGAAAATATCGCGCCTGACGTATAAAGATGTATTTAGCACACTAGTTACACAATATACTATAATCGAATAATCTCCTCGCATTAAAAACATTTTTTCGTGCAAAAACCTATTTTAATATACAGGGTGGTACATCTTAAACAATGCAGTGAAATATCTCGTAAACGGTACAAAACATAAAAAAATGTTTTATACAAAAGTTGTAGAGTGTCAAGAAGACTGTGATATCAGATTTAACATCGGTGGTGCTGTGAAGGTCAGGCGAAGGTCAGCTTCGATTTTTTAATTACAGTGCATTTTTATTCCAGAATACGATACAGTATTTAATAGTGAACAGTAAATTATTAAGGTACATATGAGCTAAAGTTAATAAATATTGAGATATTTACAAATTAAATAGCCAATTTAATTTGTCAATTCGGTTCTTTTATGAACTGAATTCAAGCTAAGAAGACTGATGCATAATATCATGGCTATCTGCTATGCCATAATTTATCTAATTGTCGTTCATTTTGGCTGTTATTTAATTTCTAAATATCTCAATATTTTTTAATAAAAACCTGATATGTACCTTAATAATTTACTGTTCACTATTAAAATTACTGTATCGTATTCTGGAATAAAAATGCACTGTTACAGTTAAAAAATCGAAGCTGACCTTCGCCTGACCTTCACAGCACCACCTATCTTAAATCTGATATCACAGTCTTCTGTCCCCCTTGACACTCTATAACTTTTGTATAAAACATTTTTTTATGGTTTGTACCGTTTACTAGATATTTCACTGCATTGTTTAAGATGTGCCACCCTGTATAAAAGGGATCGACTTTAGTTTAAAAATTAGAAAAAAAAACATTTTTTTGGTTGGCAACGGTAATATTACATTTTTTATCTATTTTTGTTAACTACAAAACCTGGTCACGGCGCTTAAAAAATTAAGTCTGTCATATTAAAAAACATTTTTTCGCTGACACACATTTTTATGCATATGTAAGTGTACAAGAGATCTCAAACTGCATTTAAAAAAAAACATAACTTCTAAACCAAGAGAGATACAGAATACAGGTGTTTGCTTCTGATCATTGAATTCAGCGTACTTTTTTTTATAATCACTCTCACTTTGAGAAATATATGATAATTGATAGGTTTGAATTTTTATTATTTTTTAAGGCATGATGTTCTATTTTACAATCCATAACTTTCGTGTACATTTGAATACTAAAGCTTTATAAATAGCGTATTTCAATTTTTATTCGCGCAACTGTTTAGTTGTTTATCAAAAGGCAATGGGATCGACATTATAGTTGTACGACAAAAGACCGAATCGATCGTCTTTTGACTTTTCTGTTGAACAACTATCGTCGGCAGCTTATGTCCACAGCTGCAGTATATGGACGCTATACGCACGACTAAATTGTTGTTCGGCAATCCATTAGTTTAATAGTGAAATTATGGCACAACTGATTGATTGTATGCGCACCTCTAACAACTAAATAGTTTAGTCGAGTTGAAATCGCGACACGTACACAACTCGACTAAACTGTTTAGTCGTGGAAACAATTGTGTGTATGCGACTGGCCTTAGCTTTATAAAAAACGTATTTCAATTTCGATAACATCAGCAATTTTTTTTGATAGACAGAATAATGTTTCTCTGCGACGATTGCGGCGCGCTGTAGATTGGAAAAATATAATAAAGGACAATAAACGAAACTTCTTTGTTTAAACATATCCGCTCGGATGATATCATGATAATAATCGTTCGAGCATATTCGCATGTTTTATAAACGTTATTCGCATCTTTTCAGAGAGTAGTTGTGCGGCACAAATCAGCGCCATTTCAATACACATAAATAATATCGTAACTTTGTAATTGTTATTAGTGTATTTGCCATAATATGGCACATACACTATTGGCGTCGGTCGGATGGCGGGACCTAGGGGTCGGATCAAAATTTCTCGACGTTTCATACCCTCCTGAACAGTTTGCCACCATTTTTAAAAATGTTTATGTATACAGTGTGTTCCACCGTAGCTGAGACATAGCATTTTAACATGGTGTTACGATAATTTGTTAATATTTGCTCCCCGTTAACTGTTTTTGTTATTTTTATTTTACGATCTGGTTCTAAATGTCCCCAGTAATGATGTTGTAGACTTATTTTTATTTAAATGTCTTTAAAAATTAATAAAATCACATTTTTAAAAAATAAATCACAATCTTTGCTTTGTATTTATATTAGAAATTGTGTCCATCGTGATTATAATAAAATTAAGAAAAATCGCAGGATAGTGGACAAATATTTGATTTATTAAATTAAATGTACGACGTTTCGTTTATATATTTAAACTTTTTCAAGTACACAAAAATAACAATATTTATGAAAATTAATATTAATTACTAACCATAGCAATTAACATAAGATAGGGTACATAAGACAAAAACATGGTAACATGGTAACAAATTATGTTAATTAAAACTTTTTAACAATCAATAATAATAATAATACAAATTTTAGTATAATTTCATAACATAATTGTACTGACTACTTAAATTTTGAGTGTCTGTTCTATAATTGATTGAATTGTTTTTTCTAATAAAACACATTTCACTGATATTGCGTTTCTTCCAATTTGACTCTTTATCTAATATTTTAACTTCAATGAAAAGAAATTTATGCCCAGTGTCGAAATGATGAGATGACAACGCCGTCTTATTATCACTTAATAAGTTTATGTTTCTACAGTTCATTTTGTGCTGATAAATTCTATTTTTTAATAACTGTTTGGTTTGTCCCACATAACACTTATTACATTCACAAGGTATTTTATAAATAATATTAGATTGATGTGAGTTAGGCGTCTTATCTTTAAGTCTTGTGAATAACTTATTCAATTTATTTAAGTTATAAAACACCAACTTAATATTTGTGTTAGAAAATAATCTGTTGATCTTATAGGACAAGTTCTTCACAAATGGAAATCTAACGTAAAACTTGGTAGACTTAGTTCTTTCATCCACAGTATCCAACGTGTTATTTAGGTTATTTTGGTCCTCTATAAACTTATCAACGCATTGATGTATAAAGTTGACAGGGTAATTATTAGCTTTTAAGATATTTTCAACTTTCTTAAAATTGTCCTTATGGTAGTCTTGGTGACTTAATTTTGTTACCCTGTGTAACAAGCTTTTTATAACACTAATTTTCTGCTGTACTGGATGGTTTGATCGAAAATTCAGAAGCCTGCCTGAATGGGAAGGTTTCACATACCAATTCGTTTTTAATTCTCCCGAAGCTGAGCGTGTTACTAAGGTGTCCAAAAATGGAATTGATTTATCAACTTCTTTCTCCATAGTGAATTGAATCTTTTCATTAAACTGATTGAACCTTTGTAATAAATCATCAATTTTATTTTCGGGAACTGCAATGAAAATTCCGATACTAAAAGTTTACGTGGATGATACTTTCATTGCAGTTCCCGAAAATAAAATTGATGATTTATTACAAAGGTTCAATCAGTTTAATGAAAAGATTCAATTCACTATGGAGAAAGAAGTTGATAAATCAATTCCATTTTTGGACACCTTAGTAACACGCTCAGCTTCGGGAGAATTAAAAACGAATTGGTATGTGAAACCTTCCCATTCAGGCAGGCTTCTGAATTTTCGATCAAACCATCCAGTGCAGCAGAAAATTAGTGTTATAAAAAGCTTGTTACACAGGGTAACAAAATTAAGTCACCAAGACTACCATAAGGACAATTTTAAGAAAGTTGAAAATATCTTAAAAGCTAATAATTACCCTGTCAACTTTATACATCAATGCGTTGATAAGTTTATAGAGGACCAAAATCACCTAAATAACACGTTGGACACTGTGGATGAAAGAACTAAGTCTACCAAGTTTTACGTTAGATTTCCATTTGTGAAGAACTTGTCCTATAAGATCAACAGATTATTTTCTAACACAAATATTAAGTTGGTGTTTTATAACTTAAATAAATTGAATAAGTTATTCACAAGACTTAAAGATAAGACGCCTAACTCACATCAATCTAATATTATTTATAAAATACCTTGTGAATGTAATAAGTGTTATGTGGGACAAACCAAACAGTTATTAAAAAATAGAATTTATCAGCACAAAATGGACTGTAGAAACATAAACTTATTAAGTGATAATAAGACGGCGTTGTCATCTCATCATTTCGACACTGGGCATAAATTTCTTTTCAATGAAGTTAAAATATTAGATAAAGAGTCAAATTGGAAGAAACGCAATATCAGTGAAATGTGTTTTATTAGAAAAAACAATTCAATCAATTATAGAACAGACACTCAAAATTTAAGTAGTCAGTACAATTATGTTATGAAATTATACTAAAATTTGTCTTATTATTATTATTGATTGTTAAAAAGTTTTAGTCAACATAATTTGTTACCATGTTACCATGTTTTTGTCTTATGTACCCTATCTTATGTTAATTGCTATGGTTAGTAATTAATATTAATTTTCATAAATATTGTTATTTTTGTGTACTTGAAAAAGTTTAAATATATAAACGAAACGTCGTACATTTAATTTAATAAATCAAATATTTGTCCACTATCCTGCGATTTTTCTTAATTTTTTTTTTTTTTTTTTTTGCTTTGTATACCAGTTCAATGCCGCTGATAGCTTAGTTGGCTAGTGCGTTGACTAATATCAGTAACCTTCACGCCAAGCCCGGGTTCGAATCCCGACGAGAGTTCATAATTAATTTTTTTTTTTTTTTTTAATAATGAAAATACATTGGAGAACAATTAATAATGCTTATTATTTACAAATAAAAGTTTAGCGATTTTATTAATTATTTCCATTAAACAGAGTTGTACGTGTTAGTTTTAATGAAAATAATTAATAAAATCGCTAAACTTTTATTTGTAAATAATAAGCATTATTAATTGTTATCCAATGTATTTTCATTATTAAAAAAAAAAAAAATTAATTATGAGCTCTCGTCAGGATTCGAACCCGGGCTTGGCGTGAAGGTTACTGATATAAGTCAACGCACTAGCCAACTAAGCTATCAGCGGCATTGAGCAGCTGTTCATTAAACTGGTATACAAAGCAAAGATTGTGATTTATTTTTTAAAAATTTGATTTTATTAATTTTTAAAGACATTTAAATAAAAATAAGTCTACAACATCATTACTGGGGACATTTAGAACCAGATCGTAAAATAAAAATAACAAAAACAGTTAACGTGGAGCAAATATTAACAAATTATCGTAACACCATGTTAAAATGCTATGTCTCAGTTACGGTGGGACACACTGTATATGTATATATATATATATTTATATATATATATATGTGTGTACACGATAACTCTCGACAGACTTAATCGATTTAAACGAAATTTGGTACACACATTGGAACCCATTACCGCACGAAGCCTATTTAAAATGGGCCCATCGGACCATTTTAAGGGTAGTTTTTAGGGGTTGAAAAAAGTTTTTGGACCCAAAAATACCGAAAAAATTCTCAGAATCGTTTCAAAATTGAAATTTAACCCTTTAGTGAAGGTTAAAATGTGCTGCTAAAATTTTAATAAAATCGGCCCGACAGGACCGGACTTACAAATTTTATGAAAACACTGGTTTGCGGATAGTGATGTACTTACTGAAGGGTGTATTTAATTTGGTACAGAGGTTGCATTAATAATATTATTGAAATTAAGAAAAAAAATATTATTTTAAGGGATGTATTAAGGGGTTAAATTTTTTATTTTGTCCAAAAACAGACTTAAGTTTATATAATAAAGCCACAAGGCCTGCATTAGCAAATACACTATATTGTCAGCAGGGTTTGGCACTGCGACCCGAGTTTTTTTTTATTACCAACAACTAGGGTTATTTGAACCTAGCACCAATTCATATATATTAAATTTATTATTTTTAGGGTTCCGTACCTCAGAATGAAAAACAGGGGTCGGCAAGTAATTATAGGTGGAGTCCGGATACTGTTGAAAATTTTTATCGAGGTCCAAAAAAAAAAAAAAAACTCATATTCTTTACTAATTTTTTATTTTAATTTTCGCTCACAAAATAATATGAAATACAATAGAGAGGCATAATTGTATTCAAAAATCAATGGGAGAAATTACATTTGCGGTCTTGGGTCAGTTTTTTAAAGTTAGGTTCACGCGGGGAGCAGCTTATGCGAAGAGTGTTTCAAGGTGGGCGGTCGTTAATCTTGAGTGATATTGGTTCTTCAAAATGTGCCTCTTTGTTACCGCCGATCCCTGCTTTATAGGATCACTTTGTTGTTCCTGTCCGTCAAGATTTTTTTTCTCAGATATTAAATATACTGAAGTCTATAAGTCCACAGTCTTGTAAAAAATTCAAGCTTCTAGCTTAAAAACCTATGTTACTTTCCGTTGACCTAGAATCTTGAAATTTGGCACGGAGGAAGAATACATCACAAGTAAAGGAAAAAATCCGAAAATCATTAATTTCTATTTCTATGTGAAATTATTGCGTGACAAACTTAATTTTTAGGGTTCCGTCAGGACACTTTCTCTTAGGAACAACTAGAGGTATCAAGTTGAAATTCTTATCAAATCGATCTACAACCTCATATTCTTGTAAAAAATTCAAGCTTCACTACGAGTAAATGAAATAAAAAGATACGGTCTTTAAAAAAATCACGTATTTCGATACTGACTAACTCACAAGTATGTAGAAACTAGAAACCATCTAGACTCTAGAGGACAAGTTATAAAAACATATAGCATGGACGCAAACCAATCTCGCGGGCGACGAAGCGCTAGTAATTATTCGCTACCCGTAAGCGAAAGTGGCGCCATCCTACGCGATGGTTGTAAACTATATCTGGGAATTATTAATTTAATACCTACGTGACAAAATTATTTTTTATTAAATTGTTGTAACAATACGGAACCTTAATGGCGCGAGTTCTACTCGTACTTGACCGGTTTATTTTTACAATTTTACACAGTATCTACAGACTGTTCCAGGTTATATTTACCAAGTTTCTAAATTTTAACATCTAAAAACACATTTTCAGATCATTCAGATTTATATTTACAAATACAATATTTTTATTCATGCAAACTCTAAATAACTTCTGATTTGTATCAAAATGTTAAGGATAACTTCGCATTTTTTTACTTATCAAAATGTTAAACATCACTACACTTAATTGAGACTATTAAAAAAAACTGGATGCTTGTAAATCTCACGCGTATGAAATATGAAATGAAACTTCATGGGTAAACATTTGGGATCATGAAAACATGGGACGTGTCGATTGAGTTTCCACTTTCCCCCTAAACGCATAACTTATCTGCACTACCCGCTAGCAACTCCCTGCTATAGCAGCTCGTTTCCGTTACTCCTAACGGCGTCGTTTTTCGTTTTCGTTACACTTTTGTACAAAATTACTCTCATCGCGGCAAAAGTAGTTTCACTTCAAAAAGCTGGCGTAAATATTTAGTTCAAATAAAATTAGAAGTACCTGTTGTAATAAGCAATAAAAATCAATGACGTTATCATATAATATTCTGAACACGAATGTATGATTTAAATACACCCCTGTGTACAATCAAACGACAAATCGTCTAGAAACGTGCTAGTTGAACAGACATTTCAGTTCAGTGTTGCCAATATTAACTAACCTCAACTCTCTGGAGCAATATCGTCACAATTCACTGTCTTAACAAACAATGCCCCGAAGGCAAACATATTCGGAACATTTACTTATCATACGTATCTTACTATAGAGGAAATGTTACTGTTATGTCTCCACTTAATGCCGTACGCTATGTATTTCATTTTGACAACTTGAGGTTTTCGGAAATGATAAGTGTCTTATTTTAATCATGTGCATAATAATAACTGTACCAAGCTTTGTCTATTTGCTCAATGTGCGCGGTGAGCGAAGCCAACAAAGAGTGCAAAAAATATTTCTGCGTCTCTTTTTTCGAAGTAATGCCCTGGTTATTCCGACAACATGTATGCCAGCAGTACACTCTCACCGAGGGATACCGAGACTACCCGAACGCGTAAAGTAAGATTTATGATTATTTCTGTAATTGACGTGTCAACCCTGTTAATGTACATTTTACTAATAAATCTATCTATCTATCTATCTATCTATACTGGCAACGTTTGGCCGGCGTCGTAGCGCCCTGTCTCGCCTCGGGAGCGCTCCGGATAAAGTCGATTTTTTAACCGCGAGTCTTAAGGAACCGAGCGGCGAGTGCGAGCGCAGTCAGTACACTCTCGTATTTAACTGCGTAGTTTATATGGAATTGAGTAGTTTAAATGATAACTGAAGCCGAGCAACGCCGAATGAGTACACACACTCATTCGTAAACGCTCGCTTTGCCTAATCTCTCGGCGAGATCTACTTATACCTCACTTTATCAAAAGTTCTATGTCTTTTATCTATGACAGTAGTCAATCAGAATCAACGATCTGTTACCGCAAAAAAATATATGTTTGCACCCTAATGGCTTCGCGATTTTCGATCTATCATCTGTACTGTAAATTAATATGTATATGTTGCAGTCAAAACTCTTAACCAGTCAAAAGTACTATTGGCTAGCAAAATCAGTCAAAAGTACTTTTGACCGTATGCTTTAGTCAATAATACTTTTGACTAAAATAACAGTTAAAAGTACTTTTGCCCAATGGAGCTGGTTAAAACTACTTTTGACTAAGTGATTCCGTCAAAAGTGGTTTTGACTGGTTGTATCAGTCAAAACTCTTAAAAAGTTAAGGTGGTTGATAAAAATAACGACAAACGCACATATAAACTTTTATATTACTCATTATTAGTGGAGAACGTGCTGATATTAGAACAAAAATGAGTGACTACGAAAAGAAAGAACGCTTTTTGCAAAGAATTTTAGCGATAGAAGATATGAAAGATAGTCATTTCAATGTGATGACAAAAGAAAAATTTGAAAAGTTTGCGATGGATGTGAAAGACGCGAAATTTGATGAAAAGAAAACACCATTACAGTACAGTAGACTAAAACGCTTTAACATCATTGAAGTTTGTGGTATAAAAAATTAGTTACAAACACAGAACCTGTCAAATATTTTTTGCCGGCTGAGGAAATCTACGACATTATTGAAATTGTACTGCAGGTACGTACCTACTAATTCAAATTTAATGTGCGCCTACTTAGTGAATTTGTAAATATAAATGAATTTGTGTGTGTGCGCGCGTGTGTGCGTGTGCGTGTGTGTATTTGTCTGTAGGTTTTAACCTGTTTTTAACATTTTATTTTCCAGATCCGAATTTGATGGCTGCAAAGAAAAATTTATCCGGCAGGATGAGGTGCCCAACGTAACAATTACATTACGAACAGCTGCAAAGAACGCTGCTATCGGAACAGGACAAGGTTATGCACGATGTGTATGTTCTACGGGCTGTAAAAATAATAAATGTTTATGCAAGAAAAAAGGATTGCTGTGTAATTCAAAGTGCCATAATAGTTTGAGTTGCATGAATAAATAATTCGTCATTGTAGACTGATCAATTAAAGTTAAAAATTATTTAAGAAAAGCGATTAACGTAATATAGGTACTGTGTTTTTATAACCTGTGAATTTTCTGATTACCTATTTTAATGACAATTTTTAAGTGTATGTTTTCTTTGTATTGATTGTAATGCCAAATTTTTCATAATAAACGATTTCACATTTAATAAATATCTTTTTTATTCACATCTAACGAGTTAATAGTGCTTTTGACTGATGCTTTATTGCAGTTAAAACTACTTTTGAGTTTTGGTGGGCTTAAAACCACGATTTTTTTGCACTATTTTCGGTTTCTTGCTTATAACATGGAAACGGCTGGTCCTATCGAAAAAATTAAAGGGCATAAAATTTACTTCAAAATGCACTAGTCAAATATGTTTATGCTCCCATTTTTACCGGCTCTACAGAGCTTAGGAAATCGCTAAAATTTATCAAAATAAGCAAAGAAAAACTCGAATAGCCTATAACCTGCCTTAATAAACGGGCTATCTAACAAAAAAATTTTTTTTAATCGGACTTGTAGTTCTTGAGATTAGCGCGTTCAAACAAAAAAAATAAACTCTTTTTTTGATTGAACGCGCTAATCTCAGGAACTACAAGTCCGACTTAAAAAATTTTTTTTTGTTAGATAGCCCGTTTATTAAGGAAGGTTGTAGGCCATTCGAGTTTTTTTTAAATTCAATATCAAAGAGGGTAAAACGGGGGTCTAAAATTTTTTGTTATTACAAAAAATCTTACACCCACGTTTTACCCCCTTTGGGGTTAAATTTAAAAAAAAGTCGTATATCCTATAACCTTCCTCAATAAACGGGCTATCTAACAAAAAAAATTTTTTTAAATCGGACTTGTAGTTCCTGAGACTAGCGAGTTCAAACAAAAAAAGAGTTTATTTTTTTTGTTTGAACGCGCTAATCTAAGGAACTACCAGTCCGATTTGAAAAAAATTTTCTTTGTTAGATAGGCCGTTTATTTTTTTTAATTCAATCCCAAAGGGGGTAAAACGTGGGTGTAGGATTTTTTGTTATTACAATAAATCCTACACTCCCGTTTTCACCCTTTGGGGTTGAATTTTTTAAAAAACTCGTATAGGGTCTCATTGATTACTACTGTGCTTCTTTTACAGACTGCTAGTTCCTGAGATTAGCGCCTTCAAACAAAAACATACTTGACTAGTGCATTTTGAAGTAAATTTTGTGCCCTTTAATTTTGAAAAGAATCATTTTTTCGATAGGATCGGTCGTTTTTATGTTATAAGCAAAAAACCGAAAAAAGTGCAAAAAAATCGTGGTTTTTAGCCCACCAAAACTCCCCCGCCCTGCTTTAGAGGTCGCAAACTTGGATTTGTCATCTCCTAAACATGCTTGAGGACACAAAAAAATAAAATCATTTGCTGCACAAAACGCAAGGTGGACCTACCTTTTTGAGCTCTCGTGACTGGACTAGTTACATAATGAACCATTGTGTACTTCTTTTCGATACTATAATGAAATATGGTTACTATGGCAACGAAGTAAATAAATATTGTATCAAGGCTAATGTTTTTATTATGAGATGTACTGCTGTCAATTAATTAAAGTGTAAAACCATCATAGATATAGAAATCTGGGGATGTAGTATATAAAGTGCCACTTTAGACGAGGGAGGAAGCCATTCAGGGGAGGGTGCATGCCTGTCTTATGGACATGTCCATGCTATGTATGTGCCCACGTTCTACTGGCCGCGTATTTGCGCATGCTCAATTGCTCGCGCAGCGCTTGCGCAATTGAAGCGACCAAAAGAATGTGGGCACACTTGCTTCCCCACCGCCCTCCTTAACAGTAACCACCCCACTCGCTTGTACTACGTCTCTAGATTTCTGTGTCTATGAAAACCATGCATGTGTTGAATAAATTGTAGTATACGGCTCGCGATGCACACTCGCCAAGTTTCGTGCGCGCTCGCCTACTAGTCAAGCTGAAAACATCGCGCCTGACGCATAAAGATGTATTTAGCACACTAGTTACACAATACATTATTACATACGTCCGCGAAAAAACTTTGAGCCCCGCTTCTACATCCAAGAAATCCCGGAAAATCATTTTTTACGGTCATGTGAGTGAATCTGCAGACAAAAATGACGTCCACGGGAGCGAAGCCGTAGGAAAAAGCTATAATACATATTAAGCAAGTTTTAGTTTTATAAAAGATCATTTATTTTGCGTGTCCAGAAAACAATTAAATGTTTGTAAAAGTAAATTGCTAACATTATTTTTTTAATAAGATTATTTCTGTCGATTACGACTTATTAAATATGAACATGCTTTAATTTGCATATAATTTATACAACACCGATTTATAATAATTACAAGCGGTAAGCGGTTTCATATTTGCATAATTCATGTCCATAGGAATTGACTAGTTCAAAAAAAGCTTTTTATTTTCATATAAGTATATATTCTGGGATCCTAAGGGAGAACGGGTTATGTTCATTTTTGGGTATTTTTTATATCATCAAATATAACTTTTTCGTGTAAATTCATTAAATTTTTAAAAGGATTTTATTCATATGAAAAAATGATATATTTTAGTCCAGGCATTTTAGACTTTTTAGGAAAAATAATTCAAGTAGTACTTTGGATTTTTTTTGAAAATGAATTCTTAAAAGGGTTATAAACAAGGTAGGTACTAAAAAGTTCCCAACTATATCGCGAAAAACTACCCCTGGAGCGGACCCGTTTTGAGTTTTCCTCATTTAGCTTCTAAACCGTTACTTGGATGAAAAAAGAATTAATTTTCACAAAAATTCATAGTGTACTTTAATTATTTCTTCTATTTGGCTATTTTTCATCTAATTTCTCTGAACTAATATGCCAATACCGGGATTTGATTCCGAATCCTGTACTTTATTTTTATTTTATTGTAAATTATAGACGCGTCGACAACTTAGGTCATTAGCGTCTTGATTACATTAAATAACAACTCACTTAAAACTAAATTACATCACAAAACATCCATGAGCAGAGGCGGGAATCAAACCCACGACAGTCTGATCAAGAAGTCGCGACGCTAACCACTGGACCACACTGTCCTCTAAATCCTGTACTGTATGCGGTATAGGTGCATTAACCAATTATGCTATAGAAAGATAGATAGATAATTTTATTGTCAATAGGAGATACATAGATCTTTATGACAGCAGCGACTTGTATTAATTGAACCTGGTGTCCTGTATTCCGATCGCGTCATGTATTTTCATGAAATGTTAAATGTTTATACAATTCACGAAACTTGGTACATTTGCTAAGAAGCTCCACGTATTAATAGTAGATTGTATGTCTAGTTGCGTAATGAGGCATATTACTGAATACTGACGAGTAGTGACAGTGTGTGAAAACGAGTTTTAACAGTTACACGAGTCATAATATCATTAAGCACTAGATATACATATATTATGGCACCTATTTTTTGCCATACCCACTATAAAATAGCTGCTTTTCAATTCATCTTCAGTATTTTCAATATTTTTACTTCCCACCTCTACTATGGTAGGGAAGTAATGGATTTAGTCCGAAAAAAATATTTCGAGATTTTAACAGATCTTCACGTTTTGAGACCCTAGCAATCGTTTAAGATCATTTTCTGACTGATGTCTGTATGTGTGTGTATGTGGTGTGGTGTGTGTGTGTATGTGTGTGTGTGTGTATGTGGTCAATTTTTCGCCTTCGATGCCGATTGTTCTATTGTGTTTATCAGCCTTTAACTTAGATCTGATTAGATTTTGAGTCAAATCGGTTCAGTGGATCCTGAGATATTAAAAAAAACGTTCTCAATGTCACGTATTAACATAGGTAAAAAAAATCGACTGATGACCAGTCCTATACTTCCCACCTAGTAAATATTTGCAAAAAATAAACACTTTTTAACTTCCCATTGGAAGTTATTGTAATGGGTCCGAAAATCGAAATCAAAAAGGAAAAAAAATTTTTATATTTCAAGGTCACTACACTATTTTTACACTACTTTTAGAAAGATGTCTGTGTGTGTGTATTTAACTTCCCATTGGAAGTTATTGTAATGGGTCCGAAAATCGAATTCAAAAAGGAAAAAAAATTTTTATATTTCAAGGTCACTACACTATTTTTACACTACTTTTAGAAAGATGCCTGTGTGTGTGTATGTGTGTGTGTGTGTGTACGTATGTACGTACGTACGTACGTACGTATGTATGTGTCCATTTCTTTCTAAGACGAAATCTCGAGAATGAAAAATGATATCGACTATGTTGGGGTGCCAATCGACGCGTATTAACGTAAATATGATCTGAAAGAAATTTTTTCAAAATCGGTTCAGCCGTTCTTTTTTCTTAACCAAATAACCTCCAAAAAAGTAGATTTTATACAATATCTCGCGAATAAAAAATTATATCGACTTCGTAATAAGGGTGTCAATCGAGGCGTGTTAACGTCATTTCAATCCGACATAAATTTTATAAAAATCGGTTCAGCCGTTTTTTTTTTTTTTTTTAATTATTGTTAAAAATAAATAATAATTATGTTTTAATGATTAAAATGATTACTTTTCTATGTAATATCTAATTTAATTATTATTATTAAATATTTACCAAACTGGGAAGTTCGTCGTGTGGACCTCAAGGGTCGCATTTTAGTCCTAATAAACGACCCACCTCACGGCTTGTTTTTTATTCTTTGACTAGGCCCAAATAACCTTAGCTGTTGGTGGTCTTTAAAACACAATTTAATTTTTATTCTTTGAAAAAAGCATGGCCCTCTTTTTTGTTTGGTGATCTACTGATGGCTAACTTAATATAGCAAAAATCATGGTTAGCTTGATTTACGTACAATTTTTATTTTTTTTAGTAAAATATTTTTTTTCTCGAAAACTATACATTTTAGAGAAAAAAAATATTTACATTTTTTTCATACTATAACATCTAGAATTCATTTATATTTTTTTTTTACCTATGTTAATACGTGACATTGAGGACGTTTTTTTGAATATCTCAGGATCCACTGAACCGATTTGACTCAAAATCTAATCAGATCTAAGTTAAAGGCTGATAAACACAATAGAATAATCGGCATGCCCGTATGTTGTTCCGTTATTAAGATATCGAAGGCGAAAAATTGACCACACACATACACACACACATACACACACACACACATACACACACATACACACACACACACATACAGACATCAGTCAGAAAATGATCTTAAACGATTGCTAGGGTCTCAAAACGATGAAATCTGTTAAAATCTCGAAATATTTTTTTCGGACTAAATCCATTACTTCCCTACCATAGTAGAGGTGGGAAGTAAAAAATATAAATGAATTCTAGATGTTATAGTATGAAAAAAATGTAGATATTTTTTTTCTCTAAAATGTAGTTTTCGAGAAAAAAAATATTTAACTAAAAAAAATAAAAATTGTACGTAAATCAAGGTAACCATGATTTTTGCTATATTAAGCTAGCCATCACTAGATAACCAAACAAAAAAGAGGGCCATGCTTTTTTTTCAAAGAATAAAAAAAGAGTGTTTATTTTTTGCAAATATTTACTAGGTGGGAAGTATTAGGACTGGTCATCAGTCGAATTTTTTTATAGTTGATTTGTGTCGCCAACTTCACTCCTATAGTAGGCCGAGGCACGCACAGATGTATGTAATAGCTGGCGAATCAGGCGAATATAACCATAAATCACTATTGAAATGGTTTGCTTTTCCCCACCAGTATGGAAAAGATACGTTTCCGTACACCGGCCTGTCAAAATTCACTTTACATGCGAACATACATGACACATGTATATAAAGCAGCTATTACATATATATTACATTACATTACATTACATTACATTACATTACATTACATTACATTACATTACATTACATACATACGTGTTGAAGTGAGAACCTCCTATAAAAAAAAACTTTTTAACAAAAAAAAACCTCCTTCAAAAAACCACTAAAAAGAGGAAAATAATGAAATGTTGAGGTCTGTGTCAATTTAATAAAATATGAAGTCGGTTAAAAAATATATTATAGTGATTAATATCTTCTTTTTAACCAACCTCATATTTTATTAAATTGGCACAGACCTCAAAATTTCATTATTTTCCTCTTTTTAGTGGCTTTTTGAAGGAGGTTTTTTTTTGTTAAAAAGTTTTTTATTTTTTACTTTTTAGTGTCAAAAAGTGACATTTACCTTAAAATAATCACACGCTGTTACTCACTTTTATTAAACCGACTTTCTTAGGCTGTCTGATATGTCAAAAAGTGACATTTACCTTAAAGAATCACAGGCCGTTACTGACTTTTATTAAAATCAGCCGAACTACTGAACCGATTTTGATAACATTTCTATGGAACCAATCTGAAAGTATAACCTTTCAATAAAAAAAAATTCAAAATCGGTTTATAAATGACTGAGTTATGAGGTAACAAATATAAAAAAAAAAATACAACCGAATACAGAACCACCTCCTTTTTTTGAAGTTGGTTAAAAAGCCAAATTCTCGACTACCAATTTGTTCGAACATCAAAAGATTTTAAATCTAAAATGGCGCCAAATTACATACCCATGCCAAACTCGAAAAATGAACAGTTAGTTCGTCTAAAAAAACCTAGGTGAGTAACAAATAGAACTTTACCGATTATTATATTCATTTTACATTTGTGTTTAAACTCTTGCGCATGCTTCGAATTAAAAAAGAATGCACGAATTCTTTTGAATAATGTTAAATTGTTTGAAACGAAGCGTCAAGTATTATAAGTTACTGGTTAAAGTTTCTAGCTTTTAGTTATTCAAAAGCTGATTTAGTCTGTTAACCGAGTATGACGCTTTATAACTCGACATGGGATTTCTTTAACTGCACTATTGCGGACATGACGGGTATAGTTACTAGCTAGAGAAGAGGTGTCCAACTCATTTGAATCGCGGGTCATTTTCAGAAGAGTCTAGCCGTCAGACCACGAGGAACAAGATGCATAACCAGTATATATAACCTGCAGGTTAATAATACTACTTGGTATACCATAAAAACAGCTGTAAATCAACAGCTTAAAAACGTACATGGGGAGATTTTGTTGCAATATGGCGTTTTTTTTGCGACGTGGATGGGGATGTCGGGGGGAGTTTCCCAAAAAACTTACGCGGGGGGTGTTTGTGCGATGACGTTTTTTGTGGGGTGAAGATTCAATGAATTGTTCCAAGACAGTTCACGTGCTCCTCATGATCCGCGCCTATAGACTCTTGTGTCATTTTCCGTATTAGTGTAACTTATGCTGGGTTGCAGAACGCGCTGTCAGAAACTTTGATTTGACAATGAGCTTAGATTGTAATCATAAAATCACATTTTATATTAATTATAATAATAATAATAATACGTTTAACGTCCGTTTCTCGACATTATGTCATAACAGACGCCATTAACGCACCATTACATTTTTCCATTTTTACCACTTCCCGTTTTATACATTTTTATTATACTTCAACTTATTTAATAGCAATGTGCGAATGGAGGAATTATAGGACATTAGGATACGGTAGGCAACTTTGGGAGCATAGGAGTTTGACAGGTAATCGGCCATGGCCTTGAATAAGGTACCATCTCGATATTCATCTGGAATTATTGAGGGAAACCATGGAAAAACCTCAAACAAGATGGCCGGTACAGGAATTACCGTTTCTCGGCGTGAGGTAGTAGGAAAAAGTCCTAGCCACTAGGGGTCGCCAAATTCTTGAAAATTTCAAGATCTTGTCTTGATCTTGTCTTGATTTCAAGACAAGATCAAGACAAGAAGTAATTTTAGATTTCAAGACAAGACAAGAAATGTTATGTCAAAACCAAGATTTCTTGTCAAGAAAACAAGAAATCTTGAAATATCTTGACTAACAATGAAAACGCTAAAACGTATATTTATTTGAGAAAAAGATAACATATTTTAACATAACATAACGTATTATTTTAATTTATTGAACACATTTTTTGCTAGACCGATTCATAAAATTGTAAATTGAAAACAATAAATGAAAAAACTCGGGTCGCAGTGTCAAACCCTGCCGACAATAATATAGTGTATTTGCTAATAAGGTCTTGTGGCTTTATTATGTGAACTTAAGTTTGTTTTTGGACAAAATCAAAAAATTTAACCCCTTAATACATCCCTTAAAATAATATTATTTTTCTTAATTTCAATATTATTATCAATGCAACCTCTGTACCAAATTAAATACACCCGTCAGCAAATAAATCACTATCCGCGAACTAGGGTTTTCATAAAATTTGTAAGTCCGGTCCTGTTGTGCCGATTTTGTTAAAATTTTAGCAACACATTTTAATCTCTACCAAAGGGTTAAATTCCAATTTTGAAACAATTCTGAAATTTTTTTCGGTATTTTTGGGCCCAAAAACTTTTTTCAACTCCTAAAAACTACCCTTAAAATGGCCCGATTGGGCCCATTTTAAATAGGCCTCGTGCGGTGATGGGTTCCAATGTGTGTACCAAATTTCGTTTAAATCAATTAAGTCTGTCGAGAGTTATCGTGTACACACACACACACACACACACACACACACACACACACACACACACACACACACACACACATATATATATATATATATATATATATATATATATATATATATATATATATATATATATATATATATATATATATAAGCTATGAATTAAGGCACATAAGACTTCTTATATGGAGCCGATTTCTTGGCTTTGTTATTGTTAAAGCTGGTCTTGAAAATAGCTTTTCCGCAGGTACCTACAGATGTAAGATGTTGCTGGCGTTCCGAGAAAATCCTTGGCCATTTTCGATAACGACGGGTAGACATTTTCGTGTCTTCTCCACCAATCAAGTATATTCTCAGAATTTTCTGTCCTAGGCTCATTTAAGTATTTTTCAATTTCATACTTCCAAGATTCTGAGTTATTTGCGTTCGTCAGAAAACAAATAAAGATCGGGGAACCACCAGATTGCCGTGTTAGCACGCAACGCAATAAAAAGTTCGCCGGCGAGGAATCACCATGTACGGTGTCACCGGTTAATCAAGAAATTTCAAGATCTTGAAATTTCTTGAGTCAAGACAAGACATAAGATGTCAAGAAAACGTCAAGACAAGATTTTTTAAGATTTCTTGATTTTTTTTCAAGACAAGACAAGAAGTTATTGTCAAGACAAGAATTCTTGTCTTGTCGACCCCTACTAGCCACATCTGCCCCCGCCCGGATTCGAACCCAGTACCTTCCCAATGCGAGTCTAGTGCTGTACCACTAAGCTACATCGCTGGGTATTTATTAATAGATTTATGTTATTAGTATTAGTATTACCTAATATTAGTATTAGTATGTAAATTTAATTTTATATTAATTATGCAGGGACAGTCCAAATAGACCGAGAGCTAGTGACAATTTTTTGGTGTTATTTATTCAAGATCTTATTTTTGTGAAGATGTTGAGGGAGGCATATTAAAGTGCCCTGAGTAAGGGATTTTGCTAGTTAGCGGTATGGGAGGCACGCAGACCGCCCCCAACATGTAATAAAAAAAATGGTCACAATAATTATTGCTTCAAGGCTGAAATTGTTTGTATAGCTTATCGGTGACCTAATAATGCCATTATAATATTTGCAGATCGATTGGTCAATATTAAAGGGGTGCCAGATCACCCTAAACGTGTCATGTACCCGACGAAATTTATATTATTAGTCCAAGGTTCAAATTTTATATATGTTGTTACGGCGACTGTTTGAAGCATATATTTCAATTTGCAGTACAAAATGTCGGTATTAACCCCCTTGCAGAACAAGATAAACACCTAGGCGAGCAAGTTTCCCTCTAAGAGAGGGGGTTAATAGCGACATTTTGTTCTGCAAATTGAAATATATGCTCAAAACAGTCGCAGTAACAACATATTAAAATTTATACCTTGAACTAATAATATAAATTTCGTCAGGTACATGCCACGTTTAGGGTGATCTACCACCCCTTTAATACTGACCAATCGATCTGCAAAATTATAATGGCATTATTGGGTCACCGATAAGCTATACAAACAATTTCAGCCGTGAAGCAATAATTATTGTGACCATTTTTTTTGTTACATGTTGGTGGCGGTCTGCATCCCTCCCATACCGCTATCTAGCAAAATCCTTTACTCAGCTAGGGCACTTTAATATGCCTCCCTCAACATCTTCACAAAAATAAGGCCTTGAATAAATAACGCCAAAAAATTGTCACTAGCTCTCAGCTAAATGTCGTGAAATTCTCTGTTATGTAGAAGATTAGGTTGTCACCACAAAAAAACAAATGCTTGATCTACAAACAAAAAGATCGATTTTTAAGCTAAATTTTGATCAAAACGCGTAAAAATATATTGTTTCGAAGTGGAAAATGTACAAAAAACAGTATGTTAAATACCTGTAGATATACTTACACAGTTTAAAAATAATATCGTTTCAATCGATCAATTAGGCATTTTTCGAGCAAGATCAGTTTAAAATTCTCCAATGCTTTTCTTATGGAATCACAATCTAAGGTCAGTGTCAAACTAGATTTTCTGACAATGCTTTCTGCAAACCAGCATAGTTATATCCGAACCTTTACCAAATTTATAACTAAAAATCAAAAAAGGCTAAGTGCCTCAACCACATAACATTTGTACATAAGTATCCAAAGCCTACTTACAATACTACACTATTTTGAAACGTCAACAAATTGATTTTTAAAATTATAAAATCTACAAGAAAACGAATGTTTTCTGGGATAAGACCTAGCTAGATCGATTTTTTGCCCCCCTCAAAACTCCTTTTCAGTAAATTTCATCCAAATCGTTAGAGCCGTTTTATCCCAATCAGCGTTTACATCCTTTCATTAATTTTTGAGTAGAGGCCATTCACTTAAATTATTACCCTCGCTAAAGAAGTCGGTATAACTTCAAAAAATAATGACTATAGATAATAAAAAAAGGAAACAAATAATTATTTAAAAATAAATAAATGTCTATAAACTAGAAGTTTATACATCTCTTGAGACTACCGGGTACTCATTGTTTTTCTGAGTAATGCCCGAATAAATCGAGATAAACATTTATTTTCATTCTAAAAATGTTTTTATCATTTTTGTTGGGAATATTCTCACCAACGTATTCCCAAAGTATTTCCACTTATATTCATTTTACCTCACATACTTACTATGTTTACACAATGTGATATGGGAAAATAATATTGACGTTGATCACAGAATGGGATCTACGAATGTGAACAAAAAAATGAATATGAATTACCTCATTTCTAAGTTCAGCTGTGGAACGTCCCAAACAAAAACTTCCCCGATTATCTGCAAACAAGATTCTATTATCTAATTAAATATGAACATACTTTATTTCGATTTTTGAGGTTATACTACTTTAGCGAGGGTAGTGAATTGAAAAGACCTCGTGTCAAAAATTACCGACTCAAAAATTAATGAAACGTTGTATCGTAACGTTGACATGGATAAAACGGCTCTAACGATTTTGATGAAATTTACTGAAAAGTGGTGGGGGTGGCAGGGGGCAAAAAATCGATCTAGCTAGATCACATCCCAGGGAAAATTCGTTCTTTATAGATATTATAATTTTAAAAATCAATTTTTTGACGTTTCAAAATAGTGTAATATTGTAAGCAGGCTTTTGGATACGTATGTATAGATGTTATTATATATCCACGGACTTTAAATAAGTAATTATTTATTAATTTTAAAAATACTGAGAGGGGAAAAGCAAAAATGTAAATTTATGAAGTATAACTTCGACCGTACGCTTATGTGGTTGCGGTAGTACATACCGTTTTTTTTTTTTACAATAACCTGCCTGAACAAATCCAAAAGTCCACGCAAACGAAGTCGCGGGCACAGCTAGTTTTTTATATAAAAATAACGATTAATCACTATACTAGTTCCAATCTTCAATCAGTTGTAATTGAATTATTTTCAAGATCCGTCTTCCGCTCGTTTAGTTGTCACTTTGATTCATTGTCTCCTTACAGTCAACTGAACTGGACATTATCTAACACAGTGTCCATCTATTTGTCTCTTTACTTCTTTTATGCGTTTAACTTTCATCAACTGGCCGACGCGACGGCGACAATGTGAAACAGTCTAACAGACATCTTTTAGATGTGTTAAACATCACTCAAATCAATTTAATTAGTACAATTGAGTGCAGACGTACAGTTTTTCGTGTTCAATTTAGTTCTCAAAATGACGTCTACACTACTGACCCAAAAAGGCACGGTCGTGGTTTATCAATACATAATAATATAAAACAAAGTCCCCCGCCGCGTCTGTCTGTATGTCTGTGACTGATTTTGTCTGTAACTCCATAACTAGGTAGGTATACTGAATGGCTTTTGTTCCGGTTTTCACGATTAGATAGATTGATTCACGAGGAAGAATTAGAGGTTTAATTGAATCGATTTCAATTTTTTTTCACTGTTCGATAGGTGATACTAATTGCTTTAGGTCGTTAGGCTAAACTGGAGCGAGCGAGCGAAGCGAGTGAGTAATATAGTATCCGGGAGCGAACGAGCGAAGCGAGTAATCAGTGAGTAATGTATTAATAAATCAGACATTTATTATAGCACTCGGGAGTGAACGAGCGAAGCGACTGAGTAATTTATTAATTAATCATAAATTCATAGTACCTGGGCGAAGTCGAACCGGCCCGACCGGGCCGCTAGACTAGTATGTTTTAAAAAAGCGAGATTAATGTTGGATCGCAGAAGTAGAACACCTTGTCAGAAAATCTGGTTGTTATACCTTTAAATATTGTGACCACACATATTTTTTTATAAGAAATGCATTTTAGAATGTAATAAAATATTAGTAAAAAAAAAAACTTTTTAGAGACAAGCTTTTATTGAAATGTACTAAAAAGGAAAAAATAATATTTAATAATTTTGGTTCATAATTATTATAAAAGCGGAGGTTGTAATCTCTATGATAGTTTATTAATCGCAACCCCCGCTTTTATAATAATTAAATATTATTAAATATTATTTTTTTCTTTCTAGTACATTTCAATAAAAGCTTGTCTCTAAAAAGTTTTTTTTACTAATATTTTATTTTGTTCATTTTAGTCTTTCAAAATTTTACCCCCCTTTGACACCCGTAGGGGTTGAATTTCGAGAAATCCTTTCTTAGTGGATGCTTACGTCAGAAAAGGAATCAAACTGTTCAAATTTCAAGTTTCTAGCTTCAGCGATTTGACTTGGACGTTGATTAGTCAAAAAAACCCTACATCCCCGTTTGAAGCCCTTAGGGGTTGAATTTATTTCTAAAAATGATTTAATCACACATTGCCATCGGGAATACATATGTGTACAAAATTTCAAATCGATCGGATACGTGGAAGTCGTTCAAAATTGACTTGCAAGTTTTGACCTAAACAAACAAACACACAAACTAACATGCATTGCAAATTAAATAAAAGCTTGTAAAAAGAGATCTTGCACCAAAAAAAAAACTACTCGCGGGTCGCAGTTCCAAACCCTGTCGACAGAATAGTGTAGTATTTGCTAAACCTCTTATAAAGTGACCTCTATAGTTTTTTATTACTCTTGATAACTAGATTAACTTTGAAAAGTAAAAAATAAAATTCAACATTTTCGAAAACCTACGACTGAAAATAAAATTAAATATTCCCAAAACCTGCGACAGAAAATAAAATTAAAATTAACTTTTTTTTAACCCCGGACATATTAATAACCCTTTCAAAAGAAATTTGTGAGATTTTTTAAAGAACTATTACCTATGTCGGGGTTAAAAAAATAATTTTAATTTCATGTCCGAAAACAAATTTAAATGAGCCTGTAAACGACTTTTTTAAAGAGCCCCGTCTAACTTAAATAATGCCGTTGGATTTTTTTGTCCAGCACGTACAAAGACTTCACAATACATTTTTCAAGTTGGTTAAATAGATCACTCGATCCACACTTTTATTTTTCCTTTAGAGCAGCTGACGTTACATGCCCTGAATATACATGTCACATTTTGATAGTCGATTGATAGCAGCGGTGCAATCGGTCTTAGGCGGTCTGATTGTAAAGATTATAAAGCCCGCCTGGCGGGTGTTGTGACCTAAGCAGCTATTAAAGTTTAAAAATTTGTATCTCCGTAAATACAACGTGTATTGAAATCAAATAAACGCTATTGTGTTTCTGGTAATGATTTCTAATAGGAAACAAATCATATTATATATATTTTTTTTTATTTTTTACAGACTCTGTCGCAAAATGCTATAAAGCATGTTTTAGATTTTAGAAAATACGGCAGGAAACTGTACTGCGAGCCGAGACTTTTACGTTGATCTGTAAAAAATGATAATGTTGAAAATAATATTGAAACCTTAGCTAAGATCGGACATAAAAGTTTAATTGCTCGTCATTTTTGTACCTTAAAACTTCTTACAATAAGCTTTAAAAACTTTCGACAATAAAATGTTGTTTGAAGGAAAAGAAACTTGGCAAACGCGAGAAAAACTTTGTGTATATTTTTCATTGTATCGTAAACGAACAAGTGAAATTAAAAAAGTTTTTCATACTTACCGATGTTTTTTGTATTGTAATGTAAAATATTACATTTAAGAAACTGTAACTATACTAACTTTTTTAAGTGCATAGCAAGAAGCCAAAGACATATATCTCTTCAACGTGCATAGAACAGTGTTATGACAAATCCGGAACTATCAATAATTTATCATGTTTGTTATTAAGCTTTTAATTAATTTTTTTGAAAATCGAGGTGTTGTTCCATTTGTCTTAATTACGTGAGTGTTAATAGGCTATAACATTTTTTGAGAATTGAAAACGGCGGCCGTAAGGTAGAAAAAAATCTTGGTCAATTTTTTTTTCACGGCCAAATCGATCGCGAGGGGTATCAAATGAAAGAAAATTTTGTGGTGATTCCAAAAATATATTTTTTTTATGATTTATAAAAAAAATAAAAAAGACTGAAATAAAATTAAAAGTAAAAAAACTAAACCCGACTACGTAAATGAAGAAAACAAGCAAATCAAAACGTGAGAGTATTTTTTTGTTATCAATATAGTCGGGAAGAAGAAAAAATTTCGGTATTGGTCCCCGACTACTGATAACAAAAAAAAACTGTTCGTTTTGATTTGCTTGTTTTCCTCTTTTACTTAGTCGAGTTTTAAATCAATCTGTTGAATGGGCATATGACATCTGGTGGTAGAAAATTTTACACGGATAAGGGAACAATTTGCATGCTAACAGTGTAAATATATCGTGAAATTGTTTATTACAAAAATAAAACACGTAAAATAAACAAAAAGTTTATAGAAACTGGAATCAGCAAATTTTTAAAACTTGCATTACAGCAAATTATTTTCGAATGAAATGTGAAGAAACTGTATTTATGAATTAAAAAAATATTTTATATTAATAATAAGATGTACTCATTATCATACTGTACTACTACAATAGTTAAATCACTGATGACTGAGAAATTTAGCACTAACAATAATCATACAAATATTTTGAGGTTAGTAACTTACTTATTACAATACTTATACCTATAACATATTATGTTGCAGTGATATAATTCATCTAACACAGCCTTAAAGGAGCATTGGACGGATAATTAATTTGGTGGAGATTTTCTTTTAATTTTGATGTTTTTAAGCAATATGCCGTAAAGATCACTACTTTTAACAGCTTAGTTTTCTCGTTATTTTCACACATTTGATAACGATCCGGCTTTGAGAATCCGTTCTCCTTCAACGAAATTCCTTTGTTTAGGATTCGTACCAGCCCAATCACAAATTGCACTTATAAGTGCAATTTGAAAATAACAAGATTACACGCAAAAGTATACCCCATATTTAAAATTTGCTACTAACGTCGCCATGTTTTTAAAGCTCCGCCCATCTGACAGATCCCAATAGGTACTATCGATATGTAGTGATTATAAATATGAATAAATTTGTTTCTTCTGTCAATCACTCTACATATTGTGCCAATTCATTTTTCAATAAAATCCGAACTCCCTTTGTGGGACACATGTTACTTTCAGCTCTATTCCATATATCACATATACCAGTTGAAATCACCTCAGGTTTTGTTACATACATAATTTATCAGGCCGTATAATAAATGCTATGTTATCTGAGCTGCTGAACAGCGATCAAAAGGTTCTAACCGCAACAATTGTGTACTTATAAATTTCGCCCCCGTCCTATCCTTCGAAGGAGAGAAAAGGGAACAAAATAAATACAGGACGCCGTTCGCGATAACCTTCATTAATACATATATACGTAACCACTACAGCCACCTATAGCGTGGATATAAATATACTGGGTGTCTGTATTTAAATTCATTATGTTCACTCACTGAGTTCAAAAAGTAATAGAGGCGCTATACCGTATACAACTGCTTAAATACAAAGTTGAAGCCAGGTCTGACGTCACAAGTCACAACAAACATGGCGGGCAAACACGGGGTGGATTGGGAATGTTCTTCTTCTTACATATAAAATGAAGTCTCAATAAATATGTCGACTGGCTTCACTTTAAAATTCTTGTAGCGCCTCTACTACCTGTTTAACTCAGTGTGTTCACTCTATAAAAGTTTTATGGACCATTGCTCGGTTGCAGAAAGAATTGTCAGAAGTTTTGATTTGACAATGACCTTAGTTTGTGACCACACATATTGCTCCATAAGAAAAGCATTTTAGAATTTTAAATCGATCCTCTTGAAAAATAATTGATCAACGATATTTTTGAAGTGAAAACTTCTTTAGGCGCACTTTGCGTTCTTTCTGAATAGTGAACGAAAGTGAACCGTCACGCTCGGGTCGGTGACGCTGAATCGGGTTTACTCGGCTCCACTCGACATCAAGCGGGCTTGGGTCGGTGACCACGTTTACTGTCTAACAAGGAGTGCATCGTTTCAAGAATTACCTACGTATTATAATAATAAAATAATATTATGTATGTTTTGCATATAATCAAGTTTTCACTTCTGTCGTGTAGTCATAAGCACACACCCACTTTTTAGTGTATTTGCCATAATATGGCACATACACTATTGGCGTCGGTCGGATGGCGGGACCTAGGGGTCGGACCAAAATTTCTCGACGTTTCATAGCCTCCTGAACAATTTGGCACCATTTTTGGAAATGTTTATATATATATGTATGTATATATTTATATATATATATATATATATATATATATATATATATATATATTTTATATATATATTTATATATATATGTGTGTACACGATAACTCTCGACAGACTTAATCGATTGAAACGAAATTTGGTACACACATTGGAACCCATCACCGCAAGAAGCCTATTTAAAATGGGCCCGATCGGACCATTTTCAGGGTTGTATTTAGGGGTTCCAAAAAGTTTTTGGGCCCAAAAATACCGAAAAATTTGTCAGAATCGTTTCAAAATTGAAATTTAACTCTTTAGTAAATCTCAAAATGTGCTGCTAAAATTTTAATAAAATCGGCCCGGCAGGACCGGACTTACAAATTTTATTTTTACATTAGTAGCGGATACGGATTTACTTACTGAAGGGTGTATTTAATTTGGTACAAATGTTAGGAATGATAATAATATTGAAATTAAGAAAAAAAAATATTATTTTAAGGGATGTATTAAGGGGTTAAATTTTTTATTTTGTCCAAAAACAAACTTAAGTTCACGTATTAAAGCCACAAGGCCTGTATTTGCAAATACACTATATTGTCGGCAGGGTTTGGCACTGCGACCCGAGTTTTTTATTTTAAACTGTGTATTGTAATTGTGCAAAAAACTATGCTAAATACATGTATTTAGCATAATTTTTTGCACAATTTCCACTTCGAGACAACATTTTTCTACACATATTAATCAAAACTTAGCTTGAAAAGCGATTTTTCTATGTAGATTTTAGATCAATCATTTGTTTTTGTGTCAATACAATCTAATGTTTCACAACGACATTAGACTGCTTCTGCAGTGTATATAATCACAATCTAAGGTTATTGTCAAATCAAATTTTTTAACAATGCTTTCTGCAACCCAGCACTAGTGAAGTCACAACAACACCAACGTCCTTTTTCTTGCTTTATAGCCATTTTCAAACTTAAATTATAATAAACCAAACCTTCCTTCAATTCTTATAAATAACAATAGTTCTAAACAGAGTCGTAGCTATGGCCTGGCAACCGGGGCCCGTGCCAGGGCACTAACCCCAGAGAGGTCGCAATCAGCAAAAAATCAGCGATGCGAATATGATTATTTTCAAACAAAGAGCGCGAAATCAGAATCTTGCCCCGGGTGCCGATGATCCTAACTACGACGCTGGTTCTAAACTTCTAAATCATTATTAGAATCAGTAACTCTTCACGAGATTTCGAGTATAGGTGGCCATTTTTATAATGTTCAGTAGCTAGGCATGAGAGTCTGGTTAATGTCTGGGACCCGATTCTTGAAATAATGAGAATTTGTTTCCTACCGAAAATTCGTTTTGTAGGGATTATACGAGTCCAGTAAGATGCCAGTACAGCAACCTAGTCCAGCGCTGATTTGCTACTAATTCCAGTCCAGCGCCGACTTCTCGTTCGCAAGTCAGTCTAGCGGACTAGCCTGACTATGTATTGTTCGGACCCAGTGCCTTCCCCCACCACGCTGCCCAAGTCAGTACAATGCAACTGGCATTGTTTAAAAGCTTTGGGCAGTTCTTCGACCGTATCCAGGAGTTCTCCAAACATCAACTTAAAAGCTTTCTTTAGTAATTTCTTTCTACGTACTGTTACTAAACTCATTGTTACCACAGCTTCAACACTGTCTCAGCAAACGATCCGCAACTGACTGGCGAGGTTCTGACTTCCTCGCGTTTACACGAACCGAGTGACTGGGTCTAGTCACTGGGCTCGTGTAATCCCTGCATTTTCTCTTTGAAAGCCGGTTCCTATTCATTGCGGAAATGATTCCCCTCCTATTTTCGTTAGGAATTTTTTTTTTTTTTTTATTTTAGAGAAAAAAAAAATAACATAAGCGAATCAGCATCTAAGGCCATTATCGCAATTACATATATAATATGGTAAGTACTAAGTATAAATAAGTAAGTAAGTATAAATAAGTAAGTATAGTGTGGGTATAGATTATATTACATTTAATAATTTAGTTAGGTAAGTATTTTTAAATTATATTTCTTTATATTTATTTGTTAGTTTTAAAAATTTGATTAATGATGTTATATTCTCTTCTTCATTTTTTAGAATGGTTTTCAGGTCGTTGGGTAGGTCAGCAACGTTAGGAATTTGTTAACATGTATTATAATTGTGTACACTATGTATTATCGGCTACGTAGGTTTACCTATGAAAATACGTAAATAAATAAAAAGAATTTAATTACATAGTATACATATTTTATTGAAAGATTTCTATCACAAAAAACGAAATAAAAGAAAAAATAAATTATTAATACAGAATACAAATTATTACTTGTATTATAATATTATCATCACAAAAAAGAAACGAACTTTTTAATAAATTATGAAACTCAAAAATTCTACATTATCTTCAGAAGTTTTAAAACTACAAATTACGTAATTCACACACGTTCTATTGTCAAAGAAATATCTATCACGTTTACGATTGGTCAAAACATTAAATTTGTATGTATATAAGGACACGCCAAGGTACTCAAACGAAGTAAAATTCGGGCAACGTCAAAGAAGAATATAATTATCACAGCTGGGCAGTGCTTGCAATAATGCTTGAAGCATGATGCATAAATCACTTTGCTTAATTAAAGCACTTTGTAAAACAGATGCTTGATGCTTGACCCTTTTAAGAGAACTTGCATAAGCACGTAAGCATTATAAATTGCTTAGTAAGCATTCAAAAATCATATTAAGCATTAGGAATGCTTAACGAGCGTTCTAAATGCTTAATAAGCATTTTTAATAAAACATTTAATGGAACATATTCCGTTTATCCTCAACTTATCTTGATAAACAAAATGTATATTTTGAACTTTGGAAACTTTTGTACTGTAATGTAGGACGTTCAGAAATTACTTTAAAATGCTTAATTTTTTCAAGCACTTCAGTGAGTGCTCGATGCTTTAAAGCATTTTCGAAAACGAAAGTATGCTTGTCGCTTGAATAAATCGAGCATTTATGCTCGGTGCTTCAAGCACTTAGGATCGGTACTTTGCCCAGCTCTGATATTTATCATGTTTTCAAGAGTCGGATCCTTGTTCGGGTCGGATCGGATCGGTGTAGGTGTAGCTTAATGCGCATAATCTGTTTACATACTGGTAACATGCACTCAGAAACTGGCCATCAAACACCGAATACATTATATAAAAGGAACATGCGCTACGTACACAAACACACACACACACCTTTAAAATGACACGTACGTTTTCACCTGTACGTTATATTAAAGTATACATAGGTACGTGTTTACATATTATATAAAATACACGAACGAATTATACTGTGGAGTGACCAGCCTTTACCGAAACCGAGGTACTCTCTGATTGGCCGGAAATTATTTTGTATTGAATATGTATTATCGATCACAAAATTACAGGGTTTTGTTTGCAGAATCATTTATAGTTGTAACCAGTGGCGGATCATCGTACACACGCAATAAGCACGCGCCTGAGCCAGGTACGGATCTAGGGGCCTAATAGGCTATGACAATAATTCTATTTTTGTGGGCT
This sequence comes from Mongoloraphidia duomilia, assembly GCA_039654895.1. Taxonomy (NCBI): domain Eukaryota; kingdom Metazoa; phylum Arthropoda; class Insecta; order Raphidioptera; family Raphidiidae; genus Mongoloraphidia; species Mongoloraphidia duomilia. Next base: position 38,150,451 of record CM077516.1, on the reverse strand, counting down.
CTTTTGGGGGTCCAGGGCTTAAGCCCTATTGTTAATGAGTCTATCAATGGAATGAGTTGCGTGTAATTTAAATAATGTCGTTGGACTTTTTTGTCTAGCAAGACCACACAATATATTTTTACTATGGTAGGGAGGTATTAGCTTCAATGAAGTTAAAATTTAACTTTCGAGCGGCTGATGTCACTAACGCCTATGCGCTTATAATAACACGGCGGCGCTACAGCCAACGCAATGGGCGTTAGAGACGTAAGCAGGTATAAAAATAAAAAAATTATATCTCCGTAAATACTTAACGTATTTAAATAACATAAACGACATTGTGCTTGCGCCAATGATTTCTAATATAGAAAAAACAGATTTTAATTATTTTTTATAAAAATAAAAACATTGCAATGATAATAAGGATAGCAAAAATATCCCCATTAAAACATGTTATAGTGTTATAGTTTAAGTTACAAGTGCCTATAAAATCATATTGTGCTTAGGGCACTCCAATTGATTTTTTTTAAAAATTTTTAGACAGTAGCCTCAATATATTGCGCTTAAAGTTAACATTATTCAAAATTTTTAGAAAAGGGTCTAAAATCATTTTACAATTAAGGCCCTTAAGTGAAAACCATATAATATATAGCGGTTATAGAGGCATCTAAGTAAGCATTTTTTAAAGTTTTTAGAGAGGAACATTAAATTATAATCCGGTTAGGACTCTCCAAATTAAGTTTTTTTAAATTTGTAGAAACGCACTTTAAACATAACGTTTACGGGCATTATTTAATTTTTTTTAGAGAAAGGCTTAAAAATCATATCGCGCTTAAGGCCCTCCAAATCCGCCTCTGGTTGAGAGTGCTAGTACCTGTATATTAATTACATAGTATAGTCTGATAAAAACATCCTGGGCAAAAGCTGTGAGCAATTTCATACATAGATTTACCGGAAATTATTTTATATAAGCCGCATTACTATATTTAATTAATTTTGTTGGCATATATATTTTCCGAAACTAATTTTACGTCAGCTGCGTGGCACAATTATAATTAGAGTCCCAACTTTTTTTGGACTTAACAGACCCGTAACGCTATTTTTTTAAGTGGATACATCTTCAAAAACCAAGGGGGGGGGGGGCATGCACGAAAAGTCGAGCGTTACGAAAGATAATGTTTCGTCTGATATGAAAACAATAGTTTGCGGATACGGATTTACTTACTGAAGGGTGAATTTAGTTTCAAGCAAATGTTGAATTGATAAAATATTATTTTAAGGGATGCATTAAGGGTCATTGTAATATTGTGTACGTATAGTAAAGAAATTTGGAAATTAAGATGTGAGCGAATAATTCACACTATATAGAGATGCCACGAAAAGTGATTTGGCCGAATACCGAATAACGAATATTCGGCCACGGTCTTGACCGATTATTCGGCGAAAAATGTGTGAATTTCGCGCGTAACAGGTTATACGACCTGTCTCATTGCGGTGCGTGCGGGGACGACGGGGCGGGAGCATTTGGTTCATTTGCGAGTAGATCGTGTCACGACACGCATTATTTATTACATTCTTCTTATTTATTTATTGTAGATTATAGACGCGTCGACATCTCAGGTCATTAGCGTCTTTCAACTACACTAAATAACAATTATCTTAAAACTAAATAACATCACAAAACATCCATGAGCGCAGGTGGGATTCGAACCCACGGCAGTCCAGTCCAGAGGTTGCGGCACTAAGCACGCTAACCACTAGGTGTATATTCTTCCTGATCGCACGTTGTGTTATTATAAAATATAAATAAATTATAATTATTAATGTTTATTACTAAAAATATCTCTGTTTAGTGTTTAAATAGCCAAAAGCTTTACGAAATGGCACCAGTAATTAATAAAAAATCGCCTATTTGTTAATGAAATAAATACATTTTTGAGTAATATTTGCGTTTTTTTTTCGGTATTCGGCCGAATACTACGTACTATTCGGCTGAATACCGAATATAAAAAAAGTGGCCGAATAGGTCGAATACCGAATAGTAGCCGAATATTCGTGGCATCTCTAATTCATACACGATATTATGACGATTAAAAATTTGTAAACACCGATCTGAAGTTGACCTTAAGTTGAAAGCGCTCTCATTAATTTTTAATAAAATTTAATAACTTTGGAAGTGTTTTTCTTATTTACATTTGACAGTGAATATATTAAGGGGGTACATTTTTTATTTTGTCCAAAAACAAACTTAAATTCACATAATAAAGCCACAATGCCTGTATTAACAAATACACTATATCTGTACCCCAGAAGCAAACTATGTTAAGCCCAAAATGTTAAATTTTCAGGAGAGCATTATAAAGTTTTTTTACAACAGTTTTAGTTACAGCTCCATGACAAAACATGATAGAACATTGATTCTTGAGCATTTTACAAATTTTAGTAATCAATTTGTATTAAGATAAACTATTCTGTGAAATTATTTTAATTTTTGGAAAAAAACTGGACCATTTTCGGAAAAACTGGACCTAACATAGTGTACCTCTATGCAAAAAAAAAAATCAACAGAGTCAAGTCGCACGACAAAGTATTTTGACGCAAAAAATGTATGTTAAGTCCTGAATGAAATTACATATATCTCATAGTTTTTTTATTAAAATAACAAGAAATTTGATGTGATTTTTTGGTATTATTCAAAAGCATTCTCTATTGACAAAATACAGAAGATATTATAATTATTATTCTTAAAAATGATAAGGTACTTGACATAGTGCGAAATTTGAAATATTTAGAGGCAGACAATGTTTATTTATTTAATTTATTGTAGATTATAGGCGCGTCGACAGTGTCGCCATGACAGTGTGATCCAAAGGCCGCTGCGCTAACCGTTACACCACACTGTCCACGGCAGACAATGTTAAGTGGATTTAACATTGTTATACGCACTATTCACGTACTTAACATACTTTATAGCAAGCTACTTTAGAAATGCTTATAGATAGAAGGTTTCTGATATAAAAGCAATGAAAAATGTGATTTTCGTTTAGTGACTTAACATAAAAACTCTATACCTATTGCCAATTTTGGACTTAACATAGTTTGCCTCTCGGGTACAGAATTATTGTCGGCAGGTTTGGCACTGTGACCCGAGTTTTTATTAGTTGTCAGATATTGCATTTTCACCGGACTGTACATTTTACTTATTTCGCAAAAATAATAAACAGAATATTGTACCTATAAAAAATTTAAAAGTAGAGTCAAATTAATAATGTATAGTCTGCAGTCTACCTTTAAATTTTTGAAGTGTTTTAAAGTCTTTAAACGTTCGTAGAACTATATAATATCGATATAAAGTTTATAGGTAATAATAAATAATAATAACATTTTATTATGGCGACGTTTATTCGAGATCACCTACTCACCTACTCACCCTACTACCAATACTAATATATTACTTATAAAAATTTAATGGGACGTCTGTCTGTCATTTCGTTTTCATGCTGTTTTTTTTGCTATTTTGTATGACGCCTAGATGGAAAAAACGTGAGTCCAGAATTTTCTTTTGTCTGTCGTTTGTACCAGCATTACTCGACAACTGCCGGTACACCAACTGGTACTCAAACTTAAAGTATAGTGTTACTTTTTAACCGACTGCGACCGAGTTGTAAATTATAGATGCTCGATAGATGTCATTAGCGTATCGAGTGATAAGGTTTCTGTCAAAACCGACGGTATCTATTGCAAGCGAATTCGAAGTTATCCCTGACGGCCTGACAGTCATTGACTGAAATAATAATATAGTATAGGAATTCAGTCAGTGACTTCACGATGCCAGTAATTATTAGAGGGGAATATAATATTAGAGCACTTTAGAAAAATGCTTTTAGCTTTGGACTAACTATATAAAATGACAGATTCGCACATTGATTAAGGTTATACATTTGAACTTTAGGCTTATCCACTATAAAATGGCAGATTTGCACTTTAAATTCGGTACATTAAAACTAGTGATGGGCAAAATCGAATATATCGGATTCTTAGTTTATTTATTTAAACATAAATCATAATATCTAATACATCCTAATATTATATTCGTTGTGTTCCGTTCACGTTCGACACCATTCTTCAAAGTAGAATTTATCGTTTGTTAAGTGCATCCTTTTTTTAAGAGTGTGTTAAAACTAGAGATGCGCCGAATATTCGTTTGGTATTCGGTATTCGGCGTATTCGGCATCTTTTTCACTATTTGTATTCGGCCGAATTATTCGGTTTTGGTGCCAAATATATTCGGTTCGAGTATTTCTATTTTCTTGGCTACACGACACGGTATAAAACTAAAAGACAAAACTTCTTATGTAAGATTTATGTTATATATTATAAGTCAAAGAAATTTTTAACGTAATCGTGCGATGTTTTGAAGCAAAGTGATAGCGCGGTGTGCGCGGGTGGCGGGCGGTGAGGTACGGCTTGCTTGTCAACTAGCCAGCAGCGACACTAGCGTAAATGTTAGAATCTGTTTACGCGGCAAAACAATGAAATGGTAAACCGAATAATTCGGCCGAATATCCGGTTAGGTAAAGGTTAAACCGAATAGTATTCGGTTATTTGGTGAAGCCACTATTCGGCGCATCTCTAGTTATATATTTTCCATAAAAGTGATATAACCTACATATATATTATAGATATTATTTGTCGTGCACAACTTTTCTAAAAAGTTTCAAATATTTTTTTAATGTGTATTCATTTCTTTTCAAAGCTATTTTGGTCTATTGTAAAGTGTTTAATTGTAATCCATAATTTAACGCTATGTAGGTATTGTAGCAATTTGCTATTGCGAGCCCCTAAAAATAAAACTATTTCGAGCCTATGGAGTATAAATTCATTTAGACGATTTTAACATGTAGGCATTTGCGATGATATGATGACGTCAGGGCTGATTGGCGACCGTCTAAAAACGAACCAAGCAAACTACAACAGAAATTAACAAGACTGGCTTGATATGATGTCTATGAGTGCAAGACGATACATACTATTTTTATTGTGTGTGTAAGGGAGAACGCAAATCGTTCTGTGAAGAAAGAGACTGTATAATTGTGTAGACTTTGGTACGTCGACAGACTAGGTACGGCCACTGGGTCATACACATCGTGTCTGTTAAACAATCAAAATGAATGATTGAATATTCTGGCAAATAAAATACTTTTTATTTTGGGATTTTGGATTTTGATTTGTACTTTTCGTTTTGGAGCTGTATTGATTTAGTCTTGGATTTTGGATTCGGCGTTGTTTTCTGCTTCGATTCCTGTATTGGTCGACCTTCCTAGTTTTCCTACTTCCCGAAAATTGATTTATTTTCCGTATTTCCATTGTTGGATTATTGATTCGATTTAGTTAGCTTACCGTGCAAACAATAAACCATAAAGAAACCAATCGGTTTCTCCTTTGTTTAGGGATTATAAGTTGCTGCTGTTGGATTTCCGTGTGGTTGTGTCGATTCTGGAATACGGGAATAATTTAATTTATTCCAGAAATTTTGAAGATTTTGCAATTATCCCGAAATTTTTAATATTCGCTATCATAAGTGACGACGCATAACATATCCCAGAATATTATCAAGTGTCTATCACAGTGGGATAGATATGGACTACAACATATCCCGAAAATATTAAGGGATAAAATCTAATATTTTATGAACATTTTACATTTCTGAATGTCGACCACTTTGCGTGGTACTGGGTCAATTTAGATATTTACGTGAGAATTAACATGAATAATAGTGCGTCGATTGTATTCCTGTAGGATTTCTTGCACTACCTGGGGAATCTTCCAGAATATTTTGGAATCTTATTATGAATTAAGTTTAGATTCCACGTCGCCAGTTTCGCCGATTTTAAAATGTTTATGTCCCGAATCTTATGCAATGTATTTTTTTAGGCACAGGAATTTCCGTACAGGCACGGATTAAGTGTGAAATGGATGTGTTGAGAGTTGTGAGGATGTGTTGAGAGTTGTGAAGATTTTGTGTTGAGGGTTATGAAGATTTTGAGGTGAGAATTATGAAGATTTTGCGTTGAGAATTCCGCTTAGCGTTTTGCGATGGAATGAGTAGGTTGTTGTGAGGCTTCGAGGCCTGTTGAATCGGGATTTTTGTCTCGATTGTTGGAAGTTTCGTGGGGCCTGTGATGGCAGTGCCGCTTTTATTTTTTGTATCTCGAATGCTGAGTGTCCCGATTTTGTGTTCGTAATCTGATGTTTTTGGCTTTTTGGGTTGAGTTGTCGTGTGGTATTGGCCTTTGAAATCGCCTAGGATTTTATTCTGTTTGTCTTGCTAGAGAGGTAACAGCTTTGGGCCTGGGATTAATATAACTGTGAATATTTTTCGGACTTCTATCGGCCAACGTGGTTATCTTCTACGAATTATCCCTAACTGTGGCCACTCTCTCTGTCTGATCTGAGACTTACATAGTGTGGCCCTATAAGTTCTGGCGCCCTTCGATCTCTCGGTCGGTATCTGGCCCACTAATTAATTATCAGTCGAGTGTTCGGCTATAGTTAGGTGATCCTGAGTGTAGAGGTGACTTCAAATTTAAAATGAATTATTTTGACGCACGATTTATTGTGTGCGTTCACATTTTGTGTTGTCCTAAGTGTCGAGTGGTAGGTGGTGGGTTTTATTGCCCTTAGGGCTTTTCCTGTATTTGAATTTAGAGGCTGCTTCCAAAAACAAGTGCGATTATATAACAAGATAGTAATTTTTGTTCTCAGACCCATGACCCCACGCCTGCTGTAGCTAGCCGCGCAGCCGATTAAATTCGGGTCAGATGAGGAATAGCACAGGCTACAGTATATACTATATACTATTTTAAAATTCGACTGCTAGATATCGCTACGATCAGGTAAGAGAAATTTCGGTCAAAATCGACAGTAACGCAATCGAATTAAAGAGAAGTTATCTCTAACATTTAGCAGCCATTGACTGAAAAGTCAGTGACTGTAAAATGTCAAAGATAATTTAACACTTATATTTATATATACTATCTAATTTAAAAGATTGTCTGCTATATGTTACCGCTACGATCAGGTAAGAGAGGCAAAATCGACAATTATCGCGAAGAACCCGCGGGAAAATTATCTCTGACATCCAGCAGCCATTGATTGAAAAATAATATAGGTATAGTAACTTTAGTTAGTGACTGGACGATGTCAAGGATAATTTAACTGATCGTTTCATGAAATGTTTAACCATTTTGTGAAACGGATGAACGATTATTTGTTGGAACAAACGCAATATCAAAGAGAATAATTTAACTTTGTACATAATATTATACAGACCAATGAATGGAAGGGTTTCCTATTTAAAATACAATCTCATGGAGGAGATAACATAACTGTGTTTCAGAATTCTCTTCGTTCGTTCGCAGTGTACGTTTAAATTATGGAAATCGCTATATAGCATATACTTACTTATTTACATTATAAGTTCTTCGTAGTACAAGGCTAACTGTCAGGGTTATATAGACCAGTAGTTCTCAACATATGAGTCATATATCCAAAGGGCCATGACGTGGCCCTATAAGGGATGCACGATATACATGGCCACCTAGATCTCCAGATTTGACCCCACTAGATTTTTTCGCTGGAGGCATTTAAAAACTCTGGTTTGTGCAATGAACGGTAGACATGTAGAACATTTACTTTAATGCCAGTTATGTATTACAAAACTATTTACCTATTTCGTAATAAAAAACCTTCGTTACAAATCTGATATTTCAATTTATCGTCATTAAAATAGAAAATGGGCCATATCTCTGAAACAGTTAAGTTGCGAACCGATGTTGATTAAGACTTTTTTGTTTGCTTTACTTAGTACTGTAAGAGGGTAAAATACTCGACAACTTTTTTTTAACACCCCGTATATCCGGGCGAATCGGGGCCAGACAGGCAATTTTTTAATAAAAACAATTTTCTCATTATCATTATACCATTTCAAAAGTTTATTTTGCAGTTGTTGATGTATCAACAACATTTTATTTTGTAAAAATATTGCTCTTTTGACATAGACCCTTTTGTAAATTCCCTTGTTTTCAGTACCTATAATCATAAACTGATTGCATTGTTGAAATAAATCATTCCATGAAATTTATGAACAATTTACTACCAAATTAGAAACCTAATTAGTTTGGGGGTTACCGATAGTTTACTGATTTGCATATTGCCAATTGTAAATGTACACAGCGTTGAGGCAGGAGGCTATTATACACGTTTGTCAGTTTAATAAACAAATGAACAAATAATTAACAAATCAACCAAAAATAGATGGGTACATGAGAGAGCGCCTGGGTCTATTACAGTTAATTTATTTTTTGTAAAAATGTATCTACCAGTCATGCAAAATTAATTAAATCTAATATAAGTCAAATTAATATTATAGGCTGTGTGCAAGAGGGCGGAGTTATAATAATATCGACGCGAGCGCTCGTTGTGGGCTTCATTGTAAACTCGGAACTCTAATTGTCCGTAATTGTCAGTGAGCATTGTTGTTTAAAAAGTCAAGTAAGTAAAACCATGATTTTTCTTCTAACTTATTTGGAAATTATTAATATAAATCTGATAAATTTGACACTCTTAAACCCGGTCCGCAAAATTATCGGCGCCATGGTTTGAGGTTATGCTGTCGCCTGTCAATATAGCCCATAGACACAGATGCAGGTACACCTCCATGTCTGATATAAATTAATCAGTTAGGTATTTTTTATTATACGTCAAAATTGAAGAAGAAAAAACCTTAAAATAAATAATTTTCATGTACCTTTCATGCTATGCTATTATTATACTATATGCACGCAGCTAAATGGTATTCGTTTATTAAAAAACGTCGCGGTCTAAAACAACAATAAAAATGAGTTCAATCGTGCACTATTGCCCGCGAGCGGCGCTAGTAGGCTTCGTGCACACAACCTATATAATAAATGATAATTATTTTACGGCTAAATGACAGTAGATTGCAATTGTTTTACGGCAGCCCTACTGAATAATTATAATTGTTCTGTAATGCGCTCCACATAAAAATCGCTGTAGCTCAGTAACCACTGAGAATGGGCCACATAATATGTTTTATATGAACTTTGTTGCTCAAAATGAACCGCGATACTTTAACATACTAAAATATGTACCGTTCCTCCTGAAACACCCTGTAGGTTTAAAAAGCCGTAAAAAAAATTGGTGTTAAAGTAAAATATACGGGACAGAACTATGCTTAAGTGATAAATGAAGGTTTGTTTTATTTGTTTTGTCCAACGGTGCTTAACAGAACATTTATCTCACTTAGCTTACCTCTCTCTTCTGCAAAGGACGTAACGGCCGTGAGGTGCAGCAAAAGTACGATGATTCCCAAGACAGAAAGTGTTCTCGTGCCCACCATCCAACAACAAGGCGAACGGTTCTCCATGCCGTAACGCCAACGACCTTCAAACCAACCCGGCACAAATCACAGGATACACAATTTGCATCTTTTTTAATATATTATACATCGTCCAGATGATTTTACTGTATTGTTAGTAGTTATATCTATCTACTTATTTGTAAACATTTTGTCACATCACATGTAGATTATAGACGCTCAACAATTGAGGTCATCACATCACTGACACTTCAGTATTAAGTCAAGAACCATCCTACTGGACATAATATTTAAAAATCGGATTCACTACATTTTTAATTTCAAAAACAAACTTTTTTATACATCTTCTATTTTCATAATTGTATAGTTTTCGTTTGTGGAAGCCATCAATTGGTACTATTAAAAACTTAATTTATTAAACTGATGTTATTAGATTCAGACATTTTTATTATCAAATATATTGTAATTTTTTATGATTAATTATTATTTTATATCCGAACATTTTCACCGTTTTTATTGCTACTGAACACTTTTCACCGGCTTCTTTAATCTTCTGTTTCGAACGCACGCGTAGGTTTCATCTGAAAATAAATAAAAAAAACAAAATTAGATAACTTTATATTTAAATTAGGTACCTAATAACAAGTTATAACAATTTATGAGTATTCGATACCGGAATTTACCCCCCGCACTATTCATCTTAAATCCTTTCCCCTCGCCTACAAACGGTTATGGCTCTCCCGACGCTATTTTTAAAGCTAAATAATAAACGCCAAATGAAGGACCAAGAATTACACTACAGATCCGTCAGGCGAATTTTATTTTTAGAAAAGAGTTTTCGCTACGTGCGTGAAATATAAGATACCTACATAATTTTTTTTACAAAATTTTTAATTTCCCGCTAAGAAAATTGAAAATTTTCAAAAATAGGGAAGTTATTGATTTCACTCCGATTTTCGAAAATCCAGTTTTCATCAGATCTCGATGTTTTGTGATACTAGGAAGCTTTTCTGACTATTTTTACGATGATGTCAGTACGTCTGTACGTATGTGTGTGTGAGTGTGTGGGTGTGTGTGTATGTAAACCTCTCATAACTTTTGAACGGCTTGATCGATCGAATCGCGATTTGCGGCATTCGAAAGGGTTCCACTGAACTTAGATTTCCTGAAAATTTGAACCGATTTGGCTCAATAGATTTTGAGAAATTCCAAAAAAACCGAAAAAAAAGTTGTTAAAACGATGTTTTTTCAAAATAACTTCTAGAATATTGCACCGATTGATTTCATAACCTAATTAGCTCTTTTCCTCAGAAAACTGCATCGAATGCTGCTAAGATGATCAAAATCGATTAATCCGTTCGAGAGATTACGTCGTCAATAGATTTTGAAAAAAATTGTTTTTTCAAAATAACTTCGAGATTTCTCAACCAATCGATGTTGTACCTCCTACAATATTTTTAGAGCTTAAAAAACTGCGTCGAATGCCGTTTTAAAGATCAAAGTCGAACAACGCGTTCAAAAGTTATAACTTTTCAAAAATTAAAATAATGTTGTTATCAACAGTTTTTAAGATTTTTGAGCTCGAAGAGCTCAAAAATCTACTTTTGGGTATTTTATCAAGTGCTTCGAACTCAAGGCGCTTGAAAATAGCAGGAAGTTCCAGGGATGGCCTGCAGGGTCAACCGATTTACAGATTTTTTTTCAATTTTTGCCTGAAGGACCTGCAGTGTAATTCTTGGTCTTTTATTTGGCGTTTACCGCAACCTTTTAGTTTTATTTCTTAAATATAGCGTCAGGAGAGCCAGAACCGTTTTTAGGCGGGAAAGGATTTGTCACGTTGAGGGCAGGAGGTAACTTTCGGTATCAAATAGGTACTCTTAATTGTACTTCCTAAACCTAACTAAAGTCTATATTGCAAAAGCTCCGAATAGCTTTAAAATATTCCAACAGTCTTCCTGCAGAGCTGAAAACACTTTCTTTTTCTAAATTTAAAAGAGAACTAAAGTCTTTTATTTGATTAATTAAATCAGCGGTTCCCAACCCATGGGCCGCGGCCCACTTGTAGGCCGCGGGCAGCGTGGTACTGGGTCGTGGACGCTGGTCTAAGCCAAGATAAATATTATCAGTTCTTCAGGGGTCGAGATGGGAACAATCGAGTATATAAGTGTCTATTTGTGTTTGTGTGTTTATAGTTTTTATAGTTAGTGGGCCTCAATTTTTTTTTACAGAATTAATTAATAATTGTAATACTTTTATAATGACGAATGATGATATTTTTTAGAAGGCTATAATATAGCAGAAAAAATGTAAATGTATTAGTATAATAGCATAGTGTGCAACACGTGTGCTAATTCTTTATGCGTCAGGCGCGGTGTTTTCAGCACGAATAGTAGGTGAGCGTACACGAGCCGCATATACGAGTGCTTAAAACATCGCGCCTGAAACATAAAGAATTAGCACAAGCGTTGCACACTATACTTTATTCAATACATGCATGGTTTTAGACTTTAATTGAATTAATGTCAAACACCATATTTCACTATAGCATCCAAAAGTGGTACTTGATAGTTCATTATGTAACGGGGTTTTCAAATGTTTTCATTATAGCATCGAAAAGCGTTTCATAATGGATCATGACGTCCATCAGTCGATAAACGGCCATTTGAGATTCGCCTTACAGACACGAAAAAACATTTAAAGCGTGCATGTGTTGAATAAACATTTTTATATAACACATGCACGCTTTTAGTGTTTTTTCGTATCAGTTTTGCGAACTTTAAATGGCCGTTTATTGACAAGTGACGTCATGATCCATTATGAAACGCTTTTCGATGAATAATGGAAAAACATTTGAAAAACCCGTTATCTAATGAACATTTTGTACCTCTTTTCGGTTTTATAAATGAAATATGGTTACTATGGTAACGAAGTGATTAAATATTGTTTCGAGCCCAATGTTTTTATTATGAGATGTACTTCTGTCAGTGGCATAAAATTATTCAATTAAAGTCTAAAACCATGCATGTGTTATATAAAGTATAGTGTGCAACACGTGTGCTAAATATTTATGCGTCAGGCGCCATGTTTTCAGCACTCGTATTCGGTTCGCGATGCTCACTCGCCAAGGCTCGTGAGCGCTCTCCTACTACTCATGCTGAAAACATCGCGCCTGACGCATAAAGATGTATTTAGCACACTAGTCACACAATATACTATTATTAAAATAATGTACCTTTTTCAGTGCAGTGTTAAATATTTTTAAATATTTAAAAGAATAAAACAAATTATTATTACAGCAAAATTTAAATTAAAATAAATACTTCGAAATACATTTCTATGTCCAGTGTCACGATGCTATAACGAGACTGAGTATAAATTATTTTAATAGTATCCACTTTCTAACAGATTATGTAAAAGTACTAAATTGTGAAATTATACTAGTTCACAATTTTGTATTTTAAATACATATGCACTAGGGGTGTGCAAGTAGTGAATTTTCCTTTTCGAGTCGAGTGTTTAAGAATTAATACTCGATTATCTAGTTGTGTCGAGTAGTATGAGACAATTTTACATACCTACTGAAAAAGTTTTTTAACATTTTTCAGTATCTACAGTTTTCTTTTCTGCACTACTCGACATGAAAGGACAAATCGAGGTTAATTTAATAAATAGGTATTTTATTTTTAAACTTATTTGTTATTTTTTAACCGACTTCAAAAAAAGGAGGAGGTTCTCACTTCTCAGTTCGACTGTATTTTTTTTTTGTATGTATGTTACGCGATTTATCCTGCATTTGTGAAGCGATTTTTATGATTATTATTTTATTTAATAGGGCATACCTCCGGGGTGGTCCTATATAAATTTTACTTAAATCGGTTCAGTAGTTTGACGGATTTTAATAAAAAGCGAGTTTTTAACCGACGTCATATTTTATTAAATTGGCGCCGACGTCAAAATTTTATTATTTTCCTCTTTTTAGTGGCTTTTTTGAAGGAGTTTTTTTTGTTAAAAAGTTTATTTGACGTACCAAAAAACATAAAGCTGTTCATTTTCAAGTCGATGACATAAGAATTTTCTTAATAATGAAAAAAAAGGAAATAAAATTTTAACTTTCAACACCCTGTATTTCCTGAACTATCAACATTCGGATAAGACATGTTCGGGTCAGTGGTCGTTATTTGACCCGTAGTAGCTCCAGGTAACGGATTTCCCATATTTAATGAAACACCCTGTATAAGAGATTTTTGTTCATCGAAATTTTTCGGTTTTGAAATATTATTTCAATCAATCTTAATTAATTCCTAGATCTAATAAAATATTAATAAACCTATAATTTTAAATTAGAATACATTTTACAAACCTATAATTTTAAATTAGAATACATTTTATACCTAAATAATTATTTTTTAGCTGATTTATACTAATATTACAAAAAGGTAAAATTTGTTTGTTTGTATGTACTGGAGCGATTCTAAACATTCGTTCACTAATGAAAACTACACTCACCCTGAGGCCTGAGCTTGTCGAGCGTCTATAATTCACAATTCAATTCAATTCTGAGGCCTGAGTGATATGGACTATATTTTATTTTCTCGCGGGGGATAGTAACAAAACGTAACTCTGCAATTATCTTGCATTTTAGCGTATTGACGAAATCCTACTAAAATTGTAAACATTACCAGCCCGGCTTTGCTTCGCAAGGGAGACAATTTCTCGCGGGGGGATAATTCCTGTGGGACAGTAACAAAATGTAACTCTGCAAATCTTTTGCATTTCAGCGTATTGGCGGAATCCTATACTAATATTACCTATAAACACCACCAGCTTCGCTTCGCAGGGGAAGAATTTCTCGCAGGGTGGGGGGATAATAAATCAAAAATTCTTAGCACCCGGGCAAAGCCGGATGGGACCGCTAGTATTATAATATAATTATTGAAATTGAAATTAATAATAATTAAATTCAAATAAATAATTCTTATAAATAAATTCGAATTGTAATATAGGTACTTTATTAATAAATAAAATATTATTTTAATTTTTTTCAACAATTAATTGCGATCTAATTTTAAATTAAACTTAAAATTGATGAAAATATAAAAAGTATTCGAGGCTAATATAAATATAATTATATAAAAGGTGTCTACGGTACAAAACAGTTCTCCTATGCTTCACAGAGGGCTCAAAAAACATTATTTTTGCCATACCCACTACAAAACAGCTACATTCGATATATGTAATTGTATAGCGGCCTTAAATGAGTCATTTAACAGGCAGGTGTGCGAAAAGTGTTTTACTTACCGCACTAGGGAGATAATTAAACGGTTGTCATAGCAACATCTGTTTATTCGCTCTATACGCCTGCGTTTACTTATTCACGAACTTCACGGCATAGTGTACAAGTAAAGATGGCGACGTAAATGTACTGTCAAATTTTTTTTGAAAATGAAGTGAAAAGTAGGTATTTTGTAGTGGGTGTGCAAAATATACCATATATATCTCGTGCGTATTTAGATTACGACCCGTGTGACTGTCATAACTCGTCGTAATATAGTCCATTACACATCTAGATATATACAATCTACTATTACAGAATTTATTATTGTGCTAGAAAAAAGCACGGTAAGTTAGTTAACTTGCCGCTGGTTACCTAGAGCCCAGGCTGAAATTGGGTCCCAATCCACCCCTGATTCTAAATTACGCATTGATTATTTATGAGTCATTGCTATTAATTCTCGTTTTTGTTCTCGTTTCTTTTTTAATTTCATTATTTTTTATTCTCTTTGCTAGTCGATTTCCACGACTTATAGAAACGTATATTGTTCGCTTTAATTTGCCTTCCCTCTCTGAAGATTTCATCAGTTTCATACGCAATTCATTTTAAATATTACAAATACATTAATTATATACATAAAGGGCATTTGCTTTCAACCGTCATATTGACTTTACATCTGAGTATCTCCATTTGATTAACAGTGGATTCAAGTTATATCAAATAGAGGGTTCAGTCCAAAAAAATCGTGGCAAAAAAGTACAGTCAATATGTCCGTTGAAATCAAACGCACTGTATTTGAATTGTAGATTGTATTTCTAGATGCGTATTTTTTTTTTATTTTAGAAATAAAAATATAGGTAATTGTGCTTCAATCTTAAGATTATTAGCACTTACAAAATATATACAGGGTGGCACATCTTAAACAATGAAGTGAAATATCTCGTAAACGGTACAAACCATAAAAAATGTTTTATACAAAAGTTATAGTGTGTCAAGGGGGCAGAAGACTGTGATATCAAATTTAACATAGGTGGTGCTGTGACGGTCAGGCGAAGGTCAACTTCGATTTTTAAATTGCAACAGTGCATTTTTATTGCAGAATACGATACAGTATTTAATAGTGGTAAATTATTAAGGTACATATGAGCTAAAGTTAATAAATATTGAGATATTTATAAATAAAATAGCAAATTTAATTTGTCAATTCGGTTCTTTTATGAATTGAATTCAAGCCAAGAAGGCCGGTGCGTAATATCATGGCTATTAGTGGGGCCGCCAAGCGACGAATCCAACTTCAACCTTGCACTTTGTGATAGAGAGATGCCACTCGGTACGAATGTTGGTCGGACCCATATCTTCACTTTAAGACGTGAAGGCATTTTGGGCCCCGCGACAGGGCCCCTAGACAGGATGGTTGCGTAACTTTCAGGGGCAAAACGCCTGTAACTTAGCAACCGTTCCTCGCACTGCCCTGGGGGTAGTCTCACTGGATTCAGCGCATTCAATTTCATACGAGACGGCCCTCAGACTAACTCCGAAACCTCCACCAGCCCGCGTATAGGGATGAAATACAAGTAGTCCATTGAAATGTTAAATTTTTTTAGGCTACGTTTGCATTTTGGGTAGGACAAGGTTTTTTATTTCGTTGCGTGGGAGGGGGCGGTATAAGTTTAAAAAAGTCTGAGGGCTGTCTCGTATGAAATTGAGTTCGCTGAATCCAATGAGACTACCCCCAGGGCTGTGCGAGGAACGGTTGCTAAGTTACAGGCGTTTTTCCCCTGAAATTTACGCAACCACCCTGTCTAGGAGCCCTGTCGAGGGGCCCAAAATGCCTTCACGTCTTAAAGTGAAGATATGGGTCCGACCAACATTCGTACCGAGTGGCATCTCTCTATCACAAAGTGCAAGGTTGAAACGCTTAACGGCCCCACTATATCTGCTATGCCATAATTTATCTAATTGTCGTTTATTTTGGCCGTTATTTAATTTCTAAATATCTCAATATTTATTAACTTTAGCTGATATGTACCTTCACTATTAAATACTGCATCGTATTCTGGAATAAAAATGCACTGTTGCAATTAAAAAATTGAAGCTGACCTTCGCCTGACCTTCACAGCACCACCTATGTTAAATCTGATATCACAGCCTTCTGTCCCCCTTGACACTCTATAACTTTTGTATAAAACATTTTTTATGGTTTGTACCGTTTACGAGATATTTCACTGCATTGTTTAAGATGTGCCACCCTGTATAATATTATAATATGAAGATTGCCAAATCGTTAGTTAGGACATAAAGTAAGTATATAGGTACGCCGTACGTACAATGATGCATAATGAGGTATATTACTGACGAGTAGTGACAGTCACATGAGTCATATTGTCACTACGCCACGAGATATACATATATGGTATTTTTTGGCATAACCACTATAAAATAGCTATAATTTTCACCTCATTTTCAGTATTTTCAAAAATTTTTTACAGTTCATTTGCGTCGCTAACTTCACATTTATAGCAAGTCATGAGTAGGTAATAGCGGCGGATCAGAGCGAATAAGCATAAACCACTATGGAAACTGTTTACTTACCACACTAGTGTGTTTTGAAAACACTTTCAACACATCTGCCTGTTAACTGACCAATTCCATGCATCCACGTATATAAAGTAGCTATTTTATAGAAGGTATGGCAAAAAAATTACGACTAATTACGTCCTCCCAAACTCCAAAGACCCATACACAAGTACGCCTACTATACTTACAATAATTATTAGAGTGCGACTGAAGATTTGGCTTTGCTCACATTCGGCCAAAAGTTGAATGCTCGGAAAAACTTCGTAAAATCAAGAATTGCCTGCACTGTAATAAAGTAAATATCCAGTTTAATAATTGGATCATTTGTTTTATTTTCAGATCAACTAATAATTTAAAATTAGTGATTGGTTAGTTTTCGATTAACGGAACAATATGAAACCCGCAGCACAAACATCAGCCTGTTATCAACTAAACACAGCTGGAAATATTCACATAATTAAAAAGTGAGAAACAGGCATAAATTATTAAAGGTAAAAATACAAAACTACACCGGTATCTTTAAGCGATAGAAACAACGCATATTCTGACCACCTTCTCTCGTTGACATACATTAAAAACAAACTGTGCTATCTGAGACAATTTATTAGAACAGATGAAACGCTATTTTTACTGCCATTTGTTAGCGAGTTCACTAATTCCTCTATACTAGTACCGCGATTGTATTTCTTTCTCCTTACCCCTACCGCTACTATCGTCGAGCTTTTCCATATCCGATCGGAATCACTCTTGTCTAAAGAAGTTTCACTTCAAAAACAATATTACAGACCGAGGTCCCGTTAGCATTCATTTTTTACTTTTTCAAGTTTATAAAGTTAGTGATTTTTTTTAACAAACCCTGCTGTTCATGGAACCGTTTTGTAACAATGAAAAATAAGCGATTTTCAACAATTGATCGTAAAACAGTAGTTTTGTCTTCTTCACTTATTCGCGTTGACTTAGTAAACGGCTTTTTAAATGATCCATAGTTTATTAAATTTACTCGTAAGTTTCTGTAAATAGACGAATGAGGTTGTCTTCGTTCTGGATACTGATCGAAGTACATTTCTGCAGCTCTGGTCGAATTTTTGTGACATAGAATGTAACAAGATAACATATCAAATTTTTCATTGTTAAAAATGGTTCCATGATAACAAAAGTAAATTTAATAAATCACTTAAACTGACAAATTAGCAACAAACTACACTTTGACAGCTAAAACAAAACAGCCGTTTACTAAGCCTACGCGAATTTCAACTGTTTGTTAAGCCTTCTGTTGTTTTATCAATTAATTTAGCATAGCCTACTATTAAAAATCAGTGTTTTACGTATAACTCTGTTATTTTTGAAAATAAATCCATCAACCCTCATATCAAATTAAAGAGAAAAAAAATCTCTTTCGAATGGTGCCATGGCCATCTTTGACGTGTATTTAAAAAAAGCAAAGTTAATACACGTATCTCTTTAGGCTGAGGCTACACTGGCGCCGTTTCCGACCAGATTAGATCAGACCAGATCAGATCCGTAATGTCGGATGTGAACAAACACCAGTAATCTTATTAAGTGGCTAAAGTTTACACTTCAGACCGCGCCAGAAGATGTCAGATTGCAACAGACACGTTCCGACCGTCGGACGATATCAAACATGTTTGATATTTTCGTCAGACTACGGCCGTACATTTGACAGTTTTCAACAAACAGTGTTGTGTGTCCTAAATTTATGCTAGCTATTATTACCATTCTATTTAAAGAAGTGTTTGAATATCAATTGTGAGTATGGACAAATCACTTTTAATTGATCTAATACGTGAAAATCCTCCTATTTGGGACTAAAGGGATAAAAGATACCACAAAACGGACGTAAAAGGTCTTTTGTGGAGAGATATTGGCGAAAAAATGAATCTTTCAGGTATGATTTAAAAGTATAATAATTTGTTTAATCTATGATCAGTAGTCCATAAATTCAAAGTAAATTAGCTCTGATCGATTTCAACGCATTGTTGAAGTTTGTTTTGTTTGTTGTTTATAATAGGGCTCGGAATTTTTCAAATTAAAGTATTCGAATATTCATTTAAACTTCTATTCGAGTAGTTAAAATTAATAAAAACTCAAAAAGGTCCAAAATTTTGCTGTTTTTTGGATTTTTACAAAGATCCGGCAGTCTGCCGAGATCGAAATAGTCACGGCCCTCACTGGTTTCCCAACAATTTTTAAATCAAACAATGCTGGGCAGTCATAACAAATAGCATAACTATTGTTATTTGTTAAATGATTGAAAAAAAATACATTATATTTCTGGAAAAATTGTTATCTCTATCGCTAATCTAAAATCATAAATCGCATATTGAAATCAAAACATAAACAGAGCAATGAGCAATAATTGGTTACAAACGATACTCAGGACTCAGGGACGCCAAAAACAAAGAACAGCTGTTATATAAATGTATAATAAATGTTATTGTTGAACAACGATAAAAAATAATAAAAGCAGTGCATTTTGATTTTCATTTGAATCCGGAAAGAAGCTAACTACAGTCTATGACAAATATTTAAATATCCAAATATTCAAAATTTGCACATCAAAAATTATTATTGTTCAACAAAGAAAAACTGTTTCGGTTATTTAAAGCTTATATAAAAACGAGTATTCAAATATGTATTTGAATATTTGAAATTCGAATATTCTAATATTGAATAAATCTGTTTTGAAAGTATTCGACCACTCGAATATTCATTTATTCGAATAAATTCGGAGCCCTGGTTTATAATATGTACAATACATCTGCACATTTTTCATTTTTATTAATAGTTTTATAAAGGTGATAAACAGTTTGTTTGAAACGGAACCGATCCGATAGGCCCGTCAAAATAAACGTTCAGGTCTTCTCTAATTTGTTTCGCATCATTTTACTTTTAAACCCGTCGGATATTATCCACTCCCTATGTAGCCACTTCGTCTGAAGTGTCTGATTTGGTCTGGTCTGGTCTGGTCTGATCGGATCTGGTCTGACACGGATCTAGTGTAGCCTCAGACTAAAACTATAAAAGTAAATAAAAATGTGAAAAGAGATTTGAAATCTTCATAAAAAAGGGCCTTAAGAAAGTGAAAATATTTTTTTTTCTAACTTACTTAATAAGCGAGTTATAAACAAAAAACGAAAATGGGTAAATCTCGTTTTTCAACTGTCGGTCGCGAACCAAGCAAAATATGGAAAGTTTGACTACGCAGGGTAGTAGTACTGGAGATTCTGCACATTTTGTCTCATTTAACCAAACCTCTATCTCCCATAACAACGGAGATCCCCATGTTGAGGATGAGTCTGTGGACACACTGTATATTGACTTGATTTGTGTCGATGTCATAATATATAACTTGAATGATAGTCAATTTTTTCGACAGCATCTAATATATTTATAATTATTTCGATTGCGTATCCCAATCATGAATCAATGGTGTGCCGACTAGGGAATGCAATCTCGAGCCGAGATTGGCAATTCGAGATCTCGCGAGATCAGATTGCGTTCGAGATTGATTGGCAATTCGAAATCTCGCGAGATTGACTCGCGAGATCTCGAGAAATCTCGACAATTTCGAGATTTCGCCTACTTTTAAAAAGAACGTGTTATTTTGTATCTAAAACTTAATCAAAACTACTTACTTGGGACAGTGTGACGTGTGTGATTTATTCCGTAGTGCACTGTGCAGATGATTACTATTCATTACTTTCCTTAAATAAACGTTGATTTTTTTGTTCCAAGATTCAATTAATGTTTTGTTTTGTTTTCAAAATATAACAGCAATACCCCAACTCACACAGCACACTATATGTCAATTAATTATTTTGGAAATAACTTCTTATAATGGTTACTAATAGTAACGTTTACGAACATTTGGTTTGAATTGTTCTTAGACATATTCAATATTCACTTAACTTTGTAATTTGTTAGGCATCTAATGCTTGTTATAAGTTAAATAACTGTCCATTTTAAGCAAGAAAACAATAATTAAAACAATATATGCAAAGAAACAAACAGAATCAATTAGCGCGACTGTCAAAAACTATTACGTATAAGTTATAAGTTTTTTTTTCAAGCGCGTTCGTTCTTAAAATCTCGCTCGAGATCTCGACCATATCGGGTCGAGATCTCGAACGAGATTTCAAAAACGAGATTGCCTGCCCACGAGATTAAATCTCGAAAAATGGTTCGAGATCTCGCGAGACGAGATTGCATTCCCTAGTGCCGACAATATTCTGTTGCGTGCTACCTATGACAGGCGTGCCACAGGTTCGCCATCCCTAATCTAGAAGTAAACTTTCTTACTTCACCCAACCCTCAAAGTAGAATATTTATTATAGTAGAATTTCTGTTGATCGTCTAACTCTAGTAGTAGTATAGTCGACCGTCTAGAAGTAAACTTTCGACTGAGTTAGCAACACTGTAGTTTGTGCTGTGTGCAGTTACACTGAGGTTTGCATTACAACTTAGCATCTGCTGTTAGCTGTTACTTGTACTGCAGTATTGCCAAAAATATATAGCTGATATGTTAAGGCAAATGTATACGACGACACATGCGACGCCATATAAGTCGGTTCCAGACGCTATGGCAATGTCGACCAATGTTGACATTCGGGCAAATGCCATGCCGTGTGGATGGGCAATATTTAACAGTCACCAACGTTGGCATTGGAAGGCATTCCCATTGAGGCCGATTTTTTGAACGCACATCAAAGGGATTAGCCAACGCTGGTCTCGACTTGCAATTAATATGACTTTGTTTTCATTCAAACGACTGGACAGTTTTCACTCGGCAGTGTTTGTCATTGTGTGTATATTATTGTGATTTATGAGTTGCATGAAACATGTGTTCAGAACTGGGCACAAGAAATTATTACCTCTCTAGTATTTGCGATAGTTGCGTTGTCTTTTCTATCCATTTTGTTTAATGTTGGTATATATTCGCTAAACATTGGGTGTACTAAGCTTGACAACGCTGGTCAAACAGTCGTGTAGATACTGGACATATTCAAATGATCACACATGCCTAACCATTGTGAAATTGTGTTTTAAAGACTACCAACAGCTAAGGTTATTTGCACCTAGCACCAATTCATATTTTCTATTCATTATTTTTTTTTAATATGTCTAACCATATATTGGTCGTCAATAGACATTTTCATTATCAATTTTTTTTTCTGCCCCTGTGCCCAATTCTGCCATGTTTTTCAGAGACTCAAGTCATATTGACAGATGGCAAGTGATTGATTTTGAAAAAAGTAAATAGTAATTAAATAAGAAACATTATTTAAAGATGTGGTACAACACCCTATAGAAAAATATTTGAGTACTTTTGAAGATAAACTTTTTACGATAAACAATTTATGACAGGTAGGATTCTAACCTTTCAACCAATTTTTCTTTACTTCCACCAGTTTTCCGGCCATGGCACTTCAACCACCGTCCCAATTTAGCACAAGCATGTTCTTCCACTGTTTTGTGCACTAATTTAACACCGTCAGTAACATTTTTATCTAAATTAAAATTAACATTGAAAAACGTTTCTGGCCTTGTCATAGCGTTAAAGAATGTACGAAAAGTGTACAAAACTTCTGAAAGCTGCGATCATGACCACGGCGACGGCGCTTGCGCGTAACTAGTCGTGAAAATGTCTATACATTGGCCACGTCGTCTAGAGCCTGCTTTAAAACGCCACTAGAATTTGTGTTCTGTGCATATGGAATTTCACGACTGGTGTACGTGACAAATGCACAAATAAGCATTGTACAAGGACACAAGCAGTTATCACTTTTCATAGTTTGTCCAACGAAAGAACGTCGGTCAAGAGAGAGATTGTAGATTGAGCGTCTATAATCTACAATCTTTCTCTTTCTGGACCGACATTGGTCCAACAATGAACTGTTCCCACGACTGGTGTATTTGCAAATATTCGTTCTTGGAAATACTTGTCAAATGTTTGTTTTAATAGTTCGGCTTAGGCTAAAAAACTGGCCTTCGGTCGGACTCTGCCCACTGTTGCCACGTGCAAAACTTTAATTTCCTTAGTAAAGTCTTGAAAAACTCTCTAGATTTTCCTTAGATTGATTCAAAATTTCCTTAAAAATAAGAATTCTCTAGAATTTCCCAAAAAATATTTCATTTCAGATTTGAGATTATGTTTTAGTTCTACTCATTTGCCATGGCTGTATACACGCGCGTATCACGTACATTGTTCTGAACGCTATATAAGCTGTATGGTTCACGTGTAGATCGATTCACGTGGACGCCGGTCGGACGTGTCTCGGCCGGTCCGCCGGCCATACACGTCGCTGCAAAACGGGTCGCATGAAATCATTAGAAATACGCCGGTCGCGTGCGTGTGAAATGACTCTAAATGGAGTCACTCAGTGTCGTTGTGTGTAACTGACTTTTGCGTCACAGAAACGTGTACAATATGGCGCGTCGACTGTTCAGCTGCCAGGCCAGTACGACTACACAGTACAGAGAATACTATACGGTGCAGACACGAGAACAATTTTCTTCGTTATCACTTTCCATGTGTACATCTAATGCCCAACAAACCTACTAACTTTGTAGTGTGAATGGAAATTCTTGCTGTTATTAACATTTCACAAAACTACACTCTGCATTTCTAATGAGGCCAATATACAGGACGAGCGACAACTCTATTAGTGGAATAGTACATTGTGCCCGCCAAAATGCAGCGAGGTCGGCAATCACACGAGTCGCAATCGCCAATTCAGCCCGACTTACACAATACGGTATTTGCCAGTGATCAAAATAAAATATAAAACTTTGTTATAATGAAAGTTTATGCTCTAAAATAGTTATTAGAATTTTTATTTTTATTAATTACGTTTCGTAAACATATTTAAATAAATAAATAAAATCATGATTTTTAATTTATGTGTCACGTGACTTCAAACACCGTGTGAGAACGTGTGACGTCAATTTTAAGTAAATAATGAATGTATCCATAGCAACGGAGCTTAGATTGTTCACATCATGTTCACATAGGTATAATAAAACGGTATTTTTCAACACTCTGTTTCTGATATAATTAGCATCGAGTTAGTAGATATAAACGTACATTCATAAAAATATGACGTCATAGGTTCGTAGAGCAAAAACGGTTATTAGCAGGCGGGGCTAACATAAATATTTCAAAAATTATTTTTGAACTAAAATCGGAATGAAGTGATTTAGGTATCATTTTGTTCAGAATTTACTGCTCTATTAATTTAACACAAAAAAAAATTTAGTCAAATACCCTATTAGCCCGGTTAATAAAGGTTTTATGTCGCAACTAATTTTCACAGATGGTAGAACACCTTTAGACATGTATTTTTACAAAAGTCCCCGGTTATCCCCCTTGTGCTTCCCCCGGCACCCCCTATTGAATATTTGCATGTCACTTTTTGCTGAGCCTGTTTCGAAATATCTCAGAAACGGATGACTTAAGCGATTATTTCATTATGTAATGTTTTAAATGGGATTACATTTTCTACAATTTTCATTCCTACAAATTTTCTGTGGTACGAATAGTAAGCGCGCTACAACGTCTTGAAAAGCACGCGCTTTTTGTAGCCTTGGAAAGCGTATGTCCTTTTCAATAGCTTTATAATTTATTGTGTTCTTCATCAATTTTAAATTGAAAATACACATGTTCATAAAGCAAAGAACGTCCTAAAGCGCGATTTTGTCCCTTATCGATGTCTTTAAAAATTGAGAAGTTATCTGCAGTCAATGTTAAAATCATCATAGAGTTTTACGTGTTTTTTAACACGAGTTGCTACGAGTACCTTCCATACCGAATAAAAAAAAAATCCGTCTAGAAACCTACAGGAAATTTAATGCACTAAATGATGTTTTTTGTCCTATCCCGATAATTTCAGACATTTTTAAATTATAAGCATTTAAGTCCAAGCGAATTGAATGAAAAATTGCCAAATAGAAGAAAAAAACTAATTTTTAAATGAACTTAAATGCTTATAACTTGAACATTTGTTAAGTTATCGAGATAAGGAAAAAAGCATCGTTTATAGATCATTAAATTTCTTATGGGTACCTAGACGGATTTTTTTTCGGTGTGGAAGGTACTCGTAACTCGTGATAAAAAAACACGTAAAACTCTGTGATAATTTCAATTTTGACTGCATATAACTTCTCAATTTTTAAAGATATCGATATGAGACAAAAAGCACGACTTAGGGCATTCCTTGCTTTATGACCATATGTATTTTCAATTTAAAATTCGAAGAAGAACACAATAAATAAAGCTATTGAAAAGGTCATTACGTTTTAACCAATTGTTACCAAGGTTATAAAAAGCGCGTGATTTTCAAGAAGCTGTCGCGCGCTTTCCATTAGTATCACAGAAAATTTTTGTGGGGACAAAAATTGTAGAAAATGTAATCCTCTTCAAAACATTACATAATGGAAGAATCGCTTATGTTTCTGAGATATTTCAAAACAGGCTCAGCAAAAAGTGATATGCAAATATTCAAGAGGGGGTGGCGGGGGAAGTACAGGAGGGATAACCGGGGACTTTTGTAAAAATACATGTCTAAAGGTGTTCTATCATCTGTGAAAAATCCAGCTCTATAGGAATTAGTTGCGACATTGGGTTATTTTTTCCTTTTATTTACTGGGCTTAATGAACTTTTTGTAGTAAGTGCATTGAAATAACATTAAAAAATTTAAAAAAATTGTAAGAAAAGCTTTTGATTAAAAATGTAGATATCTACTAAAAAGTAAAAAATAATTTTTATACATCTGGAAACTAAAAGTTTTGGCATTGATTAACATATTATATGGGAAGATAGAGATCCATGTTCTGAAAAATATACTATAGCTACCCGCTTACGTTTCATTCCCCTGGCCCACAAACTCAATATTGACTTGTGCTTCCACCTATATTATTGTTGAACTAACAGCTCAGATATTGTCAATGCTACCTCTATACTGATCCTAAATAATGATATAAGATATTTACTTCACTGCCAGCTAACATTTTTTTAATGTGTTGAAATTTGTTGAGACTGTATAAAACTTATATAAAGTGAACTTAGTTTAGTTACATAATTTATCTGTAAACGCTATCTGATTTTATATTTCTTTGTCTCTGAATAAAAATTGTTCAAACACTCGTAAAATATATTTTGATGTATTCATAGACTAAGAGCTGATAACACTTTTTTCATGTGTTTTTATAAAACTTGGAACTTTTTTAAAAGATGAATTTTATATATCTCTACAAGGGGTATATAGTCTGTCATTCCAAACGCGGGGCAAAACCACCCCATATTTTTTTTGTTCACTCTTGCGAAAAAAATAGACTTATGTGTGTTTATCATTAGTAAAGTCTGGAAAAGTTTTGCCCCGCGTTTGGAATGACAGACTATTTAGTATTTACCCCTTGTAGAGATATTTAAAAGTCATCTTTTAAAATAAGTTCCAAGTCTTCTAAAAACACATAAAAAAGTGTTATCAGCTCTTAGTCTATCATTGCAACTTATACTAATTATGTTAACAAAAGCAAGCAGTTTAAGAGAATTAGATAATCAAATTCATTAAGATTGTAAAATTTGTTGTTAAATAAAAGAATTGATTAAAAATCATTCACAATTTTTACAATCGTTAGGGGCCTACACACGATCAGTTTAACTTCGCAGTTTATCTGTCCAGTCAAACTGCACAGTTGTGTGAACTGTACGGTGTGTGGGCTATTTCAGTTTTCTCCTCAGTTCTGTTCTCAGTTCTCTCTGTTTGAAGAGCTGACGTGCGTGGCTAGACACGACTAGAAAGGGTAAGTTCGGTTTTGCGCTCAGATCGATCTGAGCGCAAAACCGAATTTACCCAAAGACTACACAAGACTGTGCCAACTGTTCAATTAACTGAGCTGACTGCGCAATTTATCGGTGCAAAGTAATCAAATGCGCAGGCCAAAAGCCTGGGTTAAAATTTGCTGGAACTGTGCGGTTATCTCAGTTTATCGCTCAAACATGACGTCACAAGGGTTAAACTGCGCAGTTAAACTGATTTGTGTAGGCCACTTTAATGAATTTGATTATCTAATTTTCTTATGTATGAATATTTTTAGTTTGACATAATAATGATTAACATTATTAAGTTTAGAATTAAATAAAATATCAGAATGGTCCAAAAGTCATGCCCTAATGTTAAATCCAATTAAATTCAATATAATGTCTATAGGAAGCCGGAATCAGTTGGCTAAAGTGGCTTCTCTAACTGTAACGCTGTCTGGTCATCAAATTGATTCTGTAGACTATTGCAAAAATTTAGGATTATACATAGACAACTACTTAGTGGAATCGCTCATTTTATCATCTTTTAATTATTGTGATATTGTGTACGGACCATGTATAAACCAGTCAACATCGCAGCTTATCCAAAAATTTTAAAATACATGCCTCAGATATATTGTATACAACATAAATTTACATATCGCATACTTCGTAGACAACTAGATCACAACCAGCCAGCCAGATTATCTAAATTACAATTTAAAATATTTATCAGATTATCATAATAAAAATACGAGGTCACAAGATACAACATTGTCAATAAACTTCCATGAAACAAATTTTTATAAAAAATCTTTGACTTATGGTTCTGCCTCTATATACTTATAATAATATTCCTCGTGAATATAAACATCTCAAAAAAGAGGCGTTTCGAAAGAACGTTAGGGGTTGTCTATTAATATAACCGCGAAATATTATGCAATATGAACCAATGACGCAAGATTGTCTTAAATAAAATTACGATGCTAGTCACAAGATGGCCGATTGTCAACACAACTCACTTCTTAAAACTGGCCTCATTTACCCTGATAAGGTTCAAAATCTTCTAGTAATATGTTAACCAATGGTTTTTGGGCGGTAGTGCACAGTTACTTTGCTCAATTGACCGCCCCAAAACTTTTTGCTTCCAGATGTTTGAAAATTATTTTTTACTTTTAGGTTCTACATTTAAAAAAAAAGCTTTCTTATAAATTTTTTTTAATTTAATTTTTTACTTTTTAGTCTGTAGAATGACGTTACATAGCTTTCGTTTTTTACTCTTAAGCTCTTTCATTTGATACCCATATCAAGGGGGTTGTGAAGAAAAAGGTAATCCGCCATCTTAGAGCGTCCGTCATATTGGGTTAAGAAGGACTTCACATAGCTAATCATATTTTATTCATAAAGCCCTTTCAGTTGATATCCATATCAAGGAGGTTGTGAAAAAAATGGTAATCAGCCATCTTGGGAGTGTCCGCCATATTGGATTTAGAACGATATTAGATACCTACACTATATTCCATTATCAGCGAACTTATACACGTGTAAACTTTCAAAGCTCTAGCTCAATTAGAACTACTCGAAATTTTGATTGCAAGGTTTGTAGCAGACATACAACTAGTAAAGTTAAATAAAAGCTTTAAATAAAACACCGTAAATGGCAATTGTAGGTTAGGTGCACAGGAACTGTCAGATATAGTTTACAATTATCGCGTAGGATGGCGCCATTTTCGGCCCCAAAAGAATTTTCCCAGGGACAAAAACATTTTAATTTTGATTTGCGCAGCCTTTCTTCTCCGATATCACTTATACATCATCAAGAACACATGTAAAGAAATTCAGCTCGATTGAAATTTCTCCAAAATAAAATCGTGAGGTATGGTTGTGTTGGGCCGAGTCGGATCGATTTAGTGTGAATTCTGCATCATTAGAATGAATGAATGAATTGTGGATTATAGACGCTCGACAACAGAGGTCATTAGCGTCTGATGCATCATTCAAGATTATATATAACATCTATACATATAATAAAATCGTAGACGTTTTTTTTTGGATGTTTGTCTGTGTGACCACGCTAATCTCCGCAATGGCTGAACCAATTTGGATGTGATTTTCAGTGATGATTGAGATAAGCTTGGGCTAACATGTTTGTTTCGTTCAAATCGGTTGACAAATAAAAAATATATGTCAATTTTAAAGTATATTTGTGACACCGTTAATGCAAACGTCAAAACGTATAAGGGTTAAACATATAAATAGGTTGGGTTGACTGTTTATTTTTGTGACACAATTAATGCAAACTATTTCCAAGTGATTTTTAGCCCGATTTCGCTTTGCAGGGGGAGAGATTCTCGCGGGTCTGATAATAATTCAAACTTCGCTTCGCAGGGGGAGAATTTCTCGCGAGGGTTAATAAATTAACAATAAACTAATATAAGTGAGCGCAGCCACGGGTAGCCGCTAGTTATATGCAATATAATAAAATATCATTAAATATATTATTCATAAACAATGATGCAGACGGCTGCAGACGTTTAACATAAAATATATTTAAACATGTGATATAACATGTGATAAATCAAAACACGTTAAAAGTTGCGCATAATATAGAGGTGCACGCAATCCAATGATCCGTATTATAGTAAGTACAATAAGAATACCAGAACAAACAACAGTATTATAAATCTATCATATTCTATTGGGACCCGTCAAATGAGCATAAGACATCTGGTGGCAGAAAATTGTATCAAAACGGGGGAAAATTTTACATGCTAACAGTGCAAATTTATCGTGAAATTGGTTATTACAAGAATAAAACAAGTAAAATAAACAAAAAGTTTATCGAAAATGGAATTTGCGAAGTTTTCTAATATCATGGCATTAAACACTATCAGTTATTGCCTTGTAAAACTTACTTTACAACGAATTATTTTCTAATGAAATGTGAAAAAACTGTATTAATGAATTAAAAAAATATTTTATATTAATAATAAGATGTACTCATTATCATACTGTACTACAATAGTTAAATCTCTGAATATTGACAAAATTAGGACTAATTATGTGTATACAAATATTTTGAGGCTAGTAACTTACCTACTTATTACAATTAATATACCATATTATGTTGCAGTTATGTGTTTACATTATTCACCTAACACAGCCTTAAAGGAGCATTGAACGGATAATTAATTTCGTGGAGATTTTCTTTTAATTTTGATGTTTTTAAGCAATATTCCGTAAAGATTACTACTTTTGACAGTTCATTTTATCATGTATTTTTCTCGTTATATTTCCGACTTTTGATAATATGTTCGGCTTTGAGAATCTGAGAATTTATTAAAGGAAAAATCTTACTTCGATGATAAAAAATAAATAAAATATGACTATAACATAATACCTGAAAATGTATTTTTTTGGACATAACGGCAAATATCTGAAAAACTGTTAGGTTTAGGTGTAGAACTTATCAATACATCCTGTATACATATTAAAAAAAAATATGATAAAAATATTTCACAGCACACTGCGACATTTTCTGTGAAAGGTGAAAATATGTGAAAATTACATTCAAATTGTAATAAATACGAAAATATTAGGTTTAGGTATAAAGAACCCTTAATAAAAGTGTTAGTAAATATCCTAAAGAATACAATTCCAGCAAAAAAATAACCTTGTTGTATTTAACAATCAAAAGTTACACGTGATTGAACTTAGGTAAAAGAAGTACATTATTTTGAACACCCTGTATAATAAATTATTTTTTTTAGGACAGACATTGATTTGGTCGTCTATTATCTAGTGATCCTCAAAATTTCAGTTTGATAAAGGTTTCTGTTTTGGCTATGTCAAAAGGTAAAGGTCTGCATGTGTCAAAAATTTCTAAAAAACTTGAGTAACTCAAAAATTACTGAATTTTCGAGCATGGCTTCCCTTACAATTTCTATTCACATTTAGGCGCAGAATCGAAAAAATAAATAAAAACAGGGTGCTAGGTTAAAAAAACATAACTTGGGTCTGCCACGCTTAAATGGGACAGGTTGTATAATTGAAAATATTTTTAGGTTATAGACCATTAAAATTTACACAACTTTGGTATTAAAACTTTTTTTCTATCTTCACCCAAAATCAATATATCGGCCGACAACGCAAGTCTTGGACACCCTGTATAATAAAATGATGACTGGTGTAGGTATACCTAAGTTGTTAGCGCATCACGCAAAAACCACTGGACAGATTTTAATGAAACTTTGCAAATCTATATCTAATAGGCTGGACCTTCAATTTAGAATTGTCACGATATTCGTCGATTAGCAGTGAGCGAAAACAGTGAATTGAGCAGTATTAGCGACATCAGACGGGATTTGATATTACAATAAAGTATCATTTTTTGCTTCTTTTCGACTTTTAAAAGGGATATATTTTTAACCGACTTCAAAAAGGAGGAGGTTATCTATTCAGTCAGTATGTTTTTTTTTAATGTACGTCTACTCAGGAATGGCTGCACCTATTCGCAAAATTTTTATAACAAAAGACAGCTGTTTAATAACAACTTTATTTAAAACAGGTTCTTTTTAAAGAACAGGAACAACCTGTTATTTGAAATTTTCATCACTACTGTAATTTTAACTTTTTGTAACTTGGAATTTGTATCACTGAAAATTTTTATGTGAAATTCTTAGCAACCTCATTTCAGAAAATATGTGTATGGCTTATTTGACCCCTCCAGTGTTTTTAGTGTCTGAACTGTCAAGTACACCGCCAGTAAATTTTGATTCAACATTCCCTCTTTCATCAAAGTCCTTTACTCACCTTGTACTCGTTTTTCTTGTCGGAATTCTCTTGTGCCTTCCAATGTTAAATTCACGACTAAAATGTCTCTACACAACACTGACATCTGTGAAAATATCACTATGCAATATCGACACTTACATAAAACTATCTTTACCCAGTTTTATGCAACGCATTTAGTACTAATATACAGGGTGTCTCAAATCGATCGCCTACGAACAGTATAGTGAAAAAAAAATCTGAGCAGAAAAGTCCTTAGACATTTTTTGATCCCATATCAAGAGGCTTGTGAAGAAAAAGACAATCCACCATCTTGGGGCGTTCTCCATATTGGGTTTAGATGACGTCACATATATAGCTTATCGTATTATATTCGTCAAATCCTTTCATTTGATACCCATATCAAAAGGGGTTGTGAAGAAAAAGGCAATCCGCCATCTTGGGGCGTCTGTCATATTGGGGCCCGAAGGTTGAAATTATCATAATGTTGTATTGTCATGGAGTCTGAATACGTGAAAATCGGTTAAGTAGAAGTATCTAGTTGAAAAATCGGTCCTATAAGGTAAATAACTAAATAAAAGCGTTTAAAAATTTAGGGTTAATGACATATGACCGTGTTTTGTTTTTTAAGTTCTATCGTTTCTATTGGAAAATCTTGAACATTTTTGACGGTTTTTCAGAAAATCGAGGAGGGGTGGATTCTTTGAGATAATGTGTGATAAGAGTGCGACCCAAAAATGAAAAATGTGATTTCCAATCGCTAAATAATAATGCAACTGAACATCACCCGTGAATAAACTAGGGAAGAATGTGTTAGATGTTTAATTCACAGATGACAAATATACGAAAGTATAATGTGAAATATAATAGCAGAAACTGCACTTGCCCCAACTTACCTTACTATCATATTGCTTAGAATGGCCTTTGGATCACACTGTCGTGGGTTCGAATCCCGCCTCCGCTCATGGATGTTTTGTGATGTCATTTAGTTTTAAGTGAGTTGTTATTTGATGTAAACAAGACGCTAATGACCTAAGTTGTCGACGCGTCTATAATTTACAATAAAATAAATAAATTGCTTAGAATGAACGAAAGGCTGCAGGCATTCTAAATCGCACCCAGGCAAAGCCGGGTAGAACAGCTAGATGAGCTATTTTCCTGAGAGTAGTAGTAGTATTATCCACAAGAGGCAGCACTTATGGTGTGTACAAAGATTATTTATTCCCCGCATTAGTGTCGTGTCATTTTAGTGGTATAACTTAATTATTTAATTAGTTTAATAATTATAATTTAATAATTAAGTTATACCACTAAAATGACACGACACTAATGGGGAAAAAATAATGTTTGTACCTACCACAAGTGCTGCCTTTCGTGGATAATTGAAAGAACTACTACTCTCAGGAAAATGACTCATTAATAAACAATGAGTTACAATAATTAGAATTTATAACCACACATTTAGCTATCAGTGACACTTCGTAAATAAATAATGAATAATGGTAGAGTTGTATTAATGCTGAAGCTCTCTATAGGAAAATACTTTAAAGCAGGGCTGGGTAAAATTGAATTTAAATTCTGTTTACGGTTTACATATTATTATTACTAATATTAAATATGAGTTTTACGACTGCAATAATTATAGGGATTTTTTATTGGAAAAAGGTTGATAAAATAGCCATAAAATAGCTACTTTACATGCGTGTGTGTAATATGTATGCATGGAATGGGTTATAGTTAACAGGCTATAAATGTGAAGTTGGCGACGCAAATGAACTGTCAAATTTTTTTGAAAATAATGAAAATGAAGTGAAAAGTAGATTTTTTATAGTGGGTATGGCAAAAAATACCATATAGATAATATATCTCGTGCGTAATGATATTATGACTTGGGTGACTTAAAACTCGCTAGCGCTCGTTTTAACATATTATCACTACTCGTCACTCGTCGACAATTTAAGTCATTAGCGTCTTGATTACTTACATTAAATAACAACACACACTTAAAACTAAATGACATCACAAAACTTCCATGAGCGGAGGCGAGATTCAAACTCACGACAGATTGATCCAGAAGTCGCGACGCTAACTACTGGACCACACTGTCCTCCTCTTACGTATGAATAATATAAAAATCAATTAGGGCTAGGAGCATTTGTACAATGTGTCAGAAGTCGAATGACTTGCCACTGGCTGTTTCAAGGTTTATATATATATATTCGAACGGCTGTTGTGGTCGGTCCGACCACAACAGCCGTTCGAATATATCTACACAATAATTATAACACATAAAACAGTCGCGAGAGAAGAGGGGGTACATTCCAAACATTCTTTACCGTTACACATTTTCGTTTCATCGAGCTAGAGTTTCATCCTTCAAATTGTCGAGGCAGTGGCGTCGCATACCAAGTTTCACTTCAAAAATTCTTGCAAGTATTTTCGATATATGAATGAAAATAATTATTATTTGCCAGGATTCATGCCACAAAAACATACAATCTGGGAAAAATTTCAACTATAGCTATGTACCTCTTACCGTTTGTGAGATAGAGCCCTGTGACAAACGGACGGACGGACGACAACGTAGGCAGGGTAATAGAGTTCCATACGGAGGTACGGAACCCTAAAAGTGAAACAATATTTATTCGATATTCGAACCCCTAGTCTAAAATATAGTGATACTATATAGGGGCGCCGGTAATGTAGTATGTATGTCTTATCGACCTTACATCCAATTTATTGTCAATTTGTTTCTTATTGTTCTCCTATGAGACACACAGGAATTCACATAATATGGATACAACATAAAATACACGAATACAAATATAACTTTACTAGCTTTTACCCGCGGATCCACCCGCGTGGATTACACAATTTGCATCTATACAGGATACAAGTAGCCGCGACATCACACAAAAATATAGATTATAGATGCTAGCAGGTATATAGCCACCTAAGTTATGATTGGTTTTCATTTGCGAAATGGAAAAGTACGAATCCAGTTTTTTCCCTTCTGATAGCATGCAACCACTTCTTTTTCAGTTCCGAATCCTTTGGAAATACAAAACCTCTATGATTTGAACATTGGTAAACACAGCACATTGGTTGTGTCAATGATTTATTATTTTAAATAAACTTTCTCTGTACCTACACAATACCACAGACCGTGGTGGTTATATAGCTGGCGTTCCTAGCGGTCAAATTTGGCAGTAGCCATCCTCATTTTGTAGGTAAGTAGGTATTCCTACGCCTATTGCGTATCGTCGGTGGCGCCGCTCTGTCGGAAAAAGAGTGCGATACTGAGTCATATGTTTTTACTTCTTTTACGTAGTCGGGTTTTAAGTCTTTTTTAACTTTTTTTTATAATGTAAAAATTTTGGAATTTTTCATTTTATTTTTTATTTATCAATTAATATTCTGTTATATTTTTTTACTTTAAAAATATACTTTAATTAAATTTGATACGAAAAAAAAGATCAAAATAAAATATAACTAAAAAAACTTTTTAAAAACAAATCTGTTAATTTTTTTTTTCCATATCCATTTCCATGATAAAAGCTGTCTTCGTGTTCTAAAAATTTAACACTTATGTATATACCTACAGTTTTGTAATATGTATACATCTTCGTCCTGCTGATACAGGGCGATGGCACGGCGCAGTGTCGTCGTATAGAAGCGATGTAACAGGCTCTATGTCTCCCAAGTGAGTGCTACGGCACTACAGCATTGCCATCTCACCTCAGGCTCAAGTCAGTTCACTGACGACTGGCGTCAATAAGCTTCACTTACTACACTGAATGTAGGTACCTTGTTTGTATCCTGACAAACTTCAAGTCTCTTTATGTTTATACTAATACTATTGTGTATATATTACGACATATGCGGTGAACGAGTCCCCAAAGTGATTGGAAAATGCGAGCAGTGGTATAATAATTATTGACAGATCCACGTATATAGACGTGAATAACGTCTAATGTTCATACTGGGGTGACAATTTAGAAGTATTAGATGAAACGGAAATAGTCGGAAGTGGTTGATATGTGAAACAAAACACAGCACGTATATTTATGTTAAGTTATCAAACACAGTACTGTACGCCAGGTGCTTTAGTGGTAAAGTACGAGTCTACCGACAGGTACAAACACCAATCCCGAAGGCTTTTAAAATATATATTAATAATGAAAAGGTGTATTGGATAACATTTCAAAACATAAAAAAATAAAATTACAATTAATTTAATTTGATTATAAGATTAATAGGATTATTAGATAAATAAAAGTTGTATTTCCACATAATACATTTTATGAAAATTAGGATGAAATTTTAAGTCATTTTTCACATTACATTTTTATTATATTTGTTTGTTTTTTCAGTGCCTATTTGTCGTCCTTTCCTGTTGGCGCCCGTGTGCTCCGCCCCCCCATCTATATTTTGAATTAGCTATATGTTCCCATTTTCAGCAAAAACTAAAGCCAAGTTTAGTTTTGCTGAAAATGGGCGCACAGTTCTTGAAATGTACATCCAAAAATAAAATTGGTGTGGCCAAAAAGTGACTAAAATTATTGTTTTTATATATTATTTATAATTATTTGTGACTGCTATTACTTGTTATAAATATTCTTCCCATCTCTCATCCATTTTTGGATATCTTCTAATGATTTTCCTTTAGTTTCAGGTACAAAATAGAACGCAAAAAATAATGCTATTAAACTACAACCAGAGTACACATAAAACGGTAAAAACATTCCGAACTCAAAAACCATCGTTTGAAACAATCTTGCTAGAAAACTCGAAGAAATTGCATAAAATATGGTATTGACGCATATAGCTTTCGGTTTTATATTAGCCGAAAATAGTTCTCCTAACATTAATGTTGGAATTAATCCAAATCCAAAACAATACATGATTACATATCCAATCATACCAACTCCAGGCATCCACTGAAGATTAACAGCACCACAAACCTCGTTTTCTTTCAAATAAAAATATGTACCCGTTAGAGTTAGAAAAATACTCGTTCCAATGGCAGAAATAATAAAAAGTGGTTTTCTACCAAATTTATCTAGCAACGGAGTAAAAAACAGAAACATTGTACTTTGAAGAGCCGTATATATTATAGCAGAAAGTTTAGGAGGTATTTGAATACCTGTTTGTTGAAAAATAATTACTGTATAGAAAGTAAACACCGCGGGTCCACTTGCTTGCTGAAACAATCTCAGACCAATCATAATCATCATTGCTTTTCGATTACTTTTAACCGTTATTAATTGCAGAAACGAACCTGGATTTAAATTTTGTTTGGTGACAGCTATTGTAATTGATTCAAATTCTTTATCGACATTTTTAACGCCTCTCAATCTCTGTAAAGATTGATAAGCGGCGTCCCGTTTATTTTTGGCTAAAAGATGGTACGGCGAATCGGGCATCCAAATGAATATTGACACAAGTAATATTGGTAAAGAACATGCTACAAATGCTACCCATCTTAGTGGATAATAAGCTCCAAATATATTTATGATTAGGATACCAATAACACCAAAAGTAATAGGTAAACCACCCAAAATACCACGCACTTTTGGCTCAACTGATTCACCAACGTACATGCCTACGCTAATATACAAGAAAGATTCACCGAATCCTGCTAAAATTCGAGCTATAATTATCATATTTGCTTGATTTGCAAATCCTATCATAAGCCATGCTATCAATTGAGGAATAGCTGTTGACATCAACAACCATTTAGGTCCGATGTAATCAACAATCAGTGCTCCACCTGGACAACCAATCAAATGTCCCAATGGTTGAACGACGTAAATAGTCGAAGCTTCAGTCGATGTTATCCGGATTTCGGAACTGTTCGATAATAGTTTCGGTACAGTCGGTGACGTCCAACCATAATGTATACCGTTCGACATCATTGTTAAGCAAACTAAAAACGAAAACGTATAAAAAAAATTTCAATCGACAGTCCGCCAGCGGGCCCCTATTCAACAGCTTAACATAACTGTATTGTTTTTAAATTGATACTTTTTGTCCATATTATTTTTCTTTTTATTGTTTGGATTATTATAAAAAACAATTCTGAACGCTCTTTTTTAACATGCTTGTGTATGAATTTCGCTTCATCGGAACTGCTCGGAGAATCCCAAAATGAGCAACTGAACCTTCATGTATGATTCGGGTTTCATCTAAGCATGTTAACCAAGCATGTTAAAAAGGAGCGTTCAAAATATTGTTTTTATAATAACAATAAAAAATTACAATATTTCAAAGATATTTTTCTAAATATCCTTACTCCGTCGAATTTTGGCGGGGTCAGTTTTAAAAAAATATATTTTTTTGAGATTATTTTTTTATTGATCAAATTATTAACTTACTTCCAAATATTACTAAACACTGTGGCCATTTTTTGCTGCCAACGGTGGCCTGGTAGTCTGATTTCATCTTCAGAATAATTTATAAAAATATATATATTTCTAAAAAATAAATGACATCTTTTTATATAAAACATTATAATTAGGTATAGTTTTTCAAATACAGTGCAGTTGCCGTCAAGACAAGAAATGATTAAACGTTTACCAAAGCCCTTATGACGTCAGCGCAACTAAGTGACGTCACATGTTGTTTAAACAACACATAAACTTTAAAAAATTGCTGAACGTTTCCCAGATTTTAAAGTTTTATTCCAATTGACGTTTATTTCCGTGTAGTTTATTAAAACCCGATGAAAAGTTCTACGACCAACAAGATTTTCAAGAATTCTTGCAACTTGCTGCCAACGGTGGCCTGGTAGTCTGATTTCATCTTCACAATAATTTATTAAAATATATATATTTCTAAAAAATAAATGACATCTTTTTATATAAAATATAATAATTAGATATAGTTTTTCAAATACAGTGCAGTTGCCGCCAAGACAAGAAATGATTAAACGTTTACCAAAGCCCTTATGACGTCAGCGCAACTAAGTGACGTCACATGTTGTTTAAACAACACATAAACTTTAAAAAATTACTGAACGTTTCCCAGATTTTAAAGTTTTATTCCAATTGACGTATATTTCCGTGTAGCTTATTAAAACCCGATGAAAAGTTCTATGATCAACAGGATTTTCAAGAATTCTGGCAACTGGGACGAGAAAAGCGCCCCCGATAAAGTAACGTGACAAAAGTTTCAAAATTTCTCGTCTTAAAATATGAAACATGAACGTAGGGGCAAATTTAAAGTTTTGCTTTCCCTAGGCTCTAAAGCTAATTCCGCTCTTTTTGTGGGTTATGTTTGCCAACTAGATCCAATTTTGTTATTTTTCAACAAATATTATGAAAAACGTAATATACAATAGTTTCAAGAATTTTATATAATAGATAAGTCAAATTTGCACCCAAGTCTTTATAGCTTTCATTTAAAATTTTCAGCCCCCTCGAAACGTGCCGTGCTAGGCTCTAGCCTACGTCTATCGGTAAAAAGGAGTCATCTCTCGTCAAGACGGCAGAAACGACGAACAAAAGCTTATTTTAATAAAAATGTTGATTAATGTAACTTACGGTTAAAAAATTTGGTTTAAAAGCACATATTTTTACGGAGTAATTAATCGAACATTACAGGTTCTTTTCAACACGTCACGTTCTTTAAATAATTATATGATGTTCCAGTTGCGATAAAAACATCAAAATGAGTGACTTAGACAGAATTTCTTCATTGTGAAGTTTTCAACGCAATCTACGCAATCAGCTGTCTTTTTGAATTATTATTATTGACCTTTAATAAAATATCTGGCCATGAAAAGAAGTCAATTATTGACCCAAGCTAAATTACTAGTGTCTCGTAATTTACTTTTTCTTTATTTGTTTGCCGATACTCAATTCAATTCAATCATTTCAATCAGAGCTGTAGCTATGTAATTCAGATTAGAGTATACCACGAATATTATAGTGGAGTCAATGAGTCGGACAAGTACCTATGCAAATAATTCGGGCAGCTGCAAGACCACTCCCCGTTTGCGAGGTCGCTGAACCCGAAAATCATATTAAAAAAGTTTTTATCTTTTTTAAAATATGTAATCTTTCACACGCAGTCAAAACTTTTTCATTCAAAAAATTCGTCTGAGGGATCTGTAGTGTGATTCCGTGTGATTCTTGGACCTTTATTTGGCGTTTATTATTTAGCTTTAAAAATAGCGTCGGGAGAGCGGTAACCGTTTTTAGGCGAGGGGAAAAGATTTGAGATAAAGAGTGTAAGGGGTAACTCCCATTCGAAAATACTCCTGATATGAAGTAAGCTTCATGAATTTTCACACTTTATTCAATTATTTCAGATTCCAGAGGCAGGTAGCAGTTCTCCCTTGTGTACGCCCGTGTATTCAGTCGAATATAGCGAATATTTGTATTTTTAAATAGAATAATTAATATTACTTAAAACATATATTTATTATTCAATATAAACACAACGTTTTAAATTATTTACACTTAAGAATTCGTATTTTACAATATTATTGATTCATCTGCAGACAAAGATCTTAAACTCGTTTAAGATCGAGTAGCTAAATTTGACTAAATCTGACTCTGTCTTTTCTTATAAACATTTTTTGATGTCACGGTT
The DNA here is from genome assembly GCA_039654895.1 of Mongoloraphidia duomilia. NCBI lineage: Eukaryota > Metazoa > Arthropoda > Insecta > Raphidioptera > Raphidiidae > Mongoloraphidia > Mongoloraphidia duomilia. Next base: position 38,110,013 of record CM077516.1, on the reverse strand, counting down.
ATCTATTAAGGAAGTAACCAGTACCAATATAAATGTCTTCAATTATTCTTTTCTGATATGACTGGACACCATGTTTCATTTTTGTTTTATTTGTAAGGTACCTCAGTATACCTACTCTTTTAAATTGTTTTGTAGAAACAAATTTTAAATCAAATTTATAACGCAAATTGAACCGTGCCTTTTGTACGATTATTATATGTACAATAAAAATCGATTATTATTGTTAAATTCATGGATGAAATAAGATTTTGGGGATCTGTTTCGTTTATGAGTTACAGCCAAAAACTCAAACATATCTGTCGCCGGCTTAACTGTATAGCTTCCCTCACTTACAAACTTGCGTTCCAGATCGCTGACTATTGTGCAGAATTGCACTGTTGCCGGACGGTAGGTACAGTTTGGCCATCTACGGCCGGACTGTATAGTGTATATAGCTTTGCTCACTTACAAACTTGAGCTTCCAGATCGCTGACTTGAACCACTGTTTGCTAAATTGTTGATTTTGCGGCAGTAAGTTTCACTTCTGTAGTGTGTAGTCTAAACACGGTCCATTCTTTTTTCAATTGATCCCAGAGATGAGTCCGCAGACCCCCTAGGGATCCGCGGACATCTGCAGTTTAGGAAACGGTGCTCCAAAATATAAATCAAGCAAGCCAATATTGTTTATATATTTAGAATTGCAAATTCCATGTTTATAATACCAAAGCATAATCCATTAAAAGTTATTTATTTCTTAAAACAAATGGGACCAATTTTGACCCCACTTCCCACTTGGTCATCCATGTACCAAATAAAGGTCGGTAATCGGAAGGTTAAGTAGTATATAACTATACGGTTTGAAAAAAGTCCAAAAATAATAATATCTATCTAATAAGTAATAATATTTATTGTGTTATGACTGTTCACTGGACAGTGCACAGTCGCGAACTTAATAAAGTTTACACCTGAGTTTTTCAGTGTAAGTTCACAAAAAGTCAGTAACTAAGCAATAAATTTAGTTTCAGTTTGATATGAAAATGTCAAATTACCTCAAAAACAAATAGCGATAGCCATGGAACTTGAACAAAATGATGACGTTTTAGCTGTCAGAATAATTTCTAATCATTTTGTTCAAGTTCCATGGCTATCGCTATCTGTTTTTGAGGTAATTTGACATTTTCATATCAAATTTCTGCCGTTACAAAGCATGCAAAATTAATTTTGTTTAATGACTTAGATGCAGAATTTTACGTTCTAAAACTATTATTTGAAAATATTTTTTCTAATATAATTAGGGAAGCAGGAAATCGCGAAAATTTGATTTTACGGGTTAAATCCCTATGTGCAGCAGTCACGGTCACCACCCTGTATACATCAGATCATATTATACATTCATTAGAAATCGCTATCGTTAGAAGTGTTGCTTAAATATTCATTATCTAATACTGTAAAACAGTTGCTTATTAAATACTGTTTTATCTTTTTCTTATAAATGATGTAAGCTGTAATCAAACAGCCTGCCAAAAAGTCACCCATCAAATATCAATATATGGCGTCGCCCATTTTGGTTTCATTCGCTATCCATTAATTAGAGATCGGTGGTTTGTATAGAATTAAAACCTGCGACAGAACGATGTAGACACCGCCTCCTTATAGCTTTTACACGATGGTCGATGAGAGACAATTTACTCGCATTTCGTTTCGCTGCTAGATTGTGCTTTGCTTCACGTCTACCCATGTCGCTGCAGTCAGAATAATGAAGATTACATTATCTCGGTGTTTCTCATCGCATCGCGTCTTGTTCAGGAAACTGAATGCTATTTTTATTCATTCAGGATATTTTCACACTTAACAAATTATCATTAGGTATAACAATAATTATTATTATCATCGTCGTTGTTGTTATACAAAGGCATCCAAAAAATGCGATTTAAGGTTGCCCCGTCTAGACGAGAAATTTTGAAATGAGATTGAGATTAAACTGTCGAGATCTTGTCGAGACGAGAAACGATTGTCGAGAGGCATGACAAAATTTTGGAATATAGGTAATGAAAATTGAAAAAATGTATAGAATCAGTTAAAAGTGGTTGTTATTTTTTTATCAATACTAGAAGTAGGTATAGTATAGACTTTTAATTATTAAACAGTGAAAGAATTTTTTAAAACGGCTCAGCAGATTCTGAGAGAATCCGCTCCAAACAAATAAGCATAAAACCTTTTTCTTTTTATACAATGAAAAGAAAAAGTTTCGAAATTTTGGTTGTTTGTGGTAGAAACTGTTTTGTTTTTACGCTTGAGCAAAATAAAACTCGATTTTCGTTAGAAAAAGAAAAGATGAATATTTTTATTATCAATTAATTTTTTGCAGTTGATAGCACAAAGTAAATGTTATGAATGAATTTTCAAAAGTATGCGTTTTACTGTCCATTCCAAGATTGAGATAAAGTTTGCAATGCCCTCTGATTATTTACATAAGTAGAGAACATTGCATAAGATTTTACAAAACTAAAAATACACTGTTAAATAAAAAGAAATTAAATCATTTAAAAAAAACTACAAAACATCTCCCTTGTTTTGGAATAGACAGAAAACAAATAATTTTTTTTTTACAAATTAAAAAAATAAAAGAAAGAAATATTAATTTTTTACAAATCCACTTCGCAGTTTCATCCCTTCTACTTGGCCGTCATTTTGGTTCTGTTTGGCTGCTGAAGTTGGTATAAGCGAATTTCTGTTTCTTCGAACTTGCCCTTGATCGGTTGTCAACCAGTAGGAACGGGGTTGAGCTGCAGGACGTGTGACAATTCCGTATCGGTTGAGGTCGGTAATCCAGACGCGACCACCGTTTGGAATGGATGGCAAACTTCGCGTACGGTGTTGTTTATTACAATATCTGCATTGTTTTTCCTTGATGTCTAGCTGCTTTTGTTTCATTAGGTTGAAGTTGTCCCACGTCGGTCCCAGCATTAAATCCGATGTGGGAATATTTTGTAACGTTGAGGCCAGTAGAGGTTCAGTAAACGGGTGGAAAATAAACTTAAGAGTTGCTGGGCCCGTAAAATACTACGTTTACTCAACCAAGAAAATTAGCTATTATTATTCCAGGAAGAAAAAACAACAAATAAACAATTTAACCCCAAAAGGGTAAGTATATTTAAATAAACTATAACAAATAAAACAAAATAATGCGTAATTGAAATTAAGAAATGAAAACTAAAAACTAACGAAATTTTGGTTCAAAATAAAGTAAATTAATAAGATAAGAATATTCGTAACAAGAATCTATTAAATGATAATGAATATTTTAATTTGTTTAGGATTGACAGGAGAAACGCGACTGGTTAGCTGAAACTACACAGCCATCAAGAAGCGAATAGTTATAAGCATTATATCATTCACTATACAAAATTATGTAAGGCTGTCACTTATCAGAGAACTGTGAATAAGTTGCAGTCTTACAGGGGATTAAAACAGAAACGAAATATTGCACTGTTAATTCTTTAAAATACAAAAAAAATATAATTTAATATTGTTGCAGTATCCCCCGGTGAGATGAAGCGCGACAGCGGCTTCTTCTCTTCTAATAAAGGGCTTCAATTGGCTAACGTGAGTCCTGTATTGCGTGGTTGGATCGTCGTCGCTGGCAACAATACAGGATGAAGGAGTGGTGAACCGAACGATCCGCCTAGGCGTGCTCCAAGCCGGGACGAATTTCTGCGCCTCCTGTCCACCTTGTGGAACGATTCTGTGAAGACGCTGCACCACGAGCTGACCAACGTGGAGGCGATGTCCAGCTGGTTGTTTGAGGTCGAAGAGAGCCTTCACCTTACGATGCGCTCGTTCCAGCTTTGACTGAACTTCCTCCGGCGTAGTGACTGGAACAGGATCGATAAATTTCTCCAGATTCCATTGTCGATCGAGGGGTCGAGGTAATTCGCGACCCAAAAAGACGCTGGCTGGCGATTGATCCGTCACCTCCGAAACGTTGGCGTTGTGTGAATACGTGAACAGCTTGAGGTATTTGTCCCAGTCTTTGTGGTTATTCTTAGCGCATGATTGAACTAGAACCGTTAAAGACTTCTTCAAATCGCGCATAGAGCGCTCAACCATGTTGCTTGAAGGTTGGTAAGGGGCGGTAAACACATGTTTTATACCCCAAGCTAGCGTCATTCGCTTGAACAGGCCGCTGCGGAAAACAGTCGCATTATCGGAGACGACAACTTCTGGAGACCCGTACGTACTCCAGGTGTCCACCAACTTCTTTACGGTGACGGCAGCTGTAGCCCGTCGACAAGGAATTGCGTCAATCCATTTGGAGAACCCGTCTAGGACGACTAGGACATAGCGATTACCTGAAGATGACGGAATCAACGGACCGCAGAAGTCTATGTAGACTCTAGAGTATACCGCTGTCGGTACCGACGACGTCATGGGCGCTCCAAGTCGACGATTGGCCGGGTTAACTCTTTGACAGATTTCGCACGATCTAACGTATTGACGAACGTCTTTAAACATTTCAGGCCACCAAAAACGCCGAGCGACAGCACGGTAGGTTTTCGTTATGCCAGGATGAGAAGCGTCCAGGTCATGAAAATAATATAATATCATGTTCCGCACCGGAGATGGGACGACCACTCTTTTTAAGCGATTTTTTCCAACTAGTCGCATCAGAAGACCTTCGCGCTCGACGTACCCTGTCACATCTTGACCGCTTCTTAGGCGCTCCAAAATGAGGCGAGTCTCGGCGTCGGACTCCTGGTGGTTCTTGAGGGAAAGAAAGCTTTGCGGAACTTCCTGTAGGACGTTAATATTTTCTTCTTGTACCTCAGATGCTCCGTACAGACGACTCAGTGCGTCGGCGACGGAGTTTAAGGGACCCCGTAAGTGTTGGACCTGGAAACGGTACTTCGACAGTTTTAGGACCCATCTTCCAATCTTGCCGAGTTGTTTGGGGTGCCGGATCATCCAGGTAAGGGCTTCGTTATCCACCTGTAGAAGGAACTCTTGACCTTGTAGGTAGTCACTGAACTTGTCCAAGGCGAAAATTATTCCAAGTGCCTCTCTCTCCATAATTGCGTAGCGTTTCTCGGGGTTTGACAGCTTACGGGAGGCATAAGCTATAGGATGGGTACCATCCGAAAACTCTTGGAGGAGAACGGCGCCCAGTGCGAGGTCAGACGAATCACTTCGTACAATAAATGTTCGATGAAAGTCAGGAAATTTAAGAACAGGCGCAGTAGACAGAGCTCCTTTCAACGTCTCTACAGCGTCTAGTTGAAGTTGCTCCATACTAAATTTGACGTTTTTCCTTTTCAGATGGTTCAAGGGAGCCGCTAACTCGCTAAAATTCTCTATAAATCTAGCAAAGTATGCGGTCATGCCCAGAAATGTTTTTAGTTCTTTCAGGTTACTAGGCACTGGAAGCTCTTGGATTGCCTTAACTTTGCCAGGATCTATGTGGCATCCTTCCGCTGAAATGACGTATCCGAGGCATTTGAGTCTTGACTTGCATAAATGGGCTTTATCGGGATTGACCGTGAAACCCGCCTTGTGTAGACGCTCGAGAACTTCGTGGATATGCCGTATATGATCGTCGACGTTGGCTGAATAAATTAAAAGATCGTCGAAATAATTCACGACGAATTTGTAATGTAAGTCGGCGAACATAGTATTCATGATTCTGTTCAAGGCGGCTGCCGAGACGGATAGCCCAAAAGGTAAGTAGTTGTATTGGTAAGAACCAAATGTCGTCGAAAAAGCCGTAATCGGTTTAGAACCTTCCGTTAAAGGCAGCTGGTGATAAGCCATGTTTAAGTCCAGTTTAGAAAATATGACGGCCCCACTAAGGCATTGAAATATTGACTCGGGCTTCGGAACTGGATAGGCGTCGTAATAAATGCGTTGATTCACCCTCCTATAATCGACGACGAGTCTCTGACTTCCATCCTTCTTCGGTATCAAGAAGCAGGGACTGGAATACGGCGACTGACTAGGCTCGATAACATGAAGATCCAGAAGCTTATTGATGTGAAGTTTCATCGCTGCTGCTTTAGGCGGGGTCAAGGAATAGGGAGCTTGATGAACTGGAGTTGGATCCTTGAGACGAATTTGATAGTGGAAATCTTTGACTCGACCAAGAGTATTAGTGAGCGTGCTTTGAAACTGTTGCGTTAATTGTTGTAACTGTAAGCTTTGATCTTCAGATAGCTTGTACGAAGATTCGACGATGGTGAATAACTTAATGTTGGAATTATTCGGTAAATGGATAAAGGGAATGACAACGTCCGGATGAAAATTGAAGGAAAGGTAAGATTTAGAAAAATTCAGGACAGCTTTCATTTTACGCAGAGACTTGATTCCGATTATGAAAGGGAATGATAGGTTCTGGATTACAATGAAATTTAGCTTCCAGGTGAAATTGGAAATCTTCACGATGACCGATAATTCTTTTTCAGCAGAGACAAGGCTATTGTTAGCGAGACGTATTCTAGAGTTAGACGTCGAAGAGAATGCCGAACCGAACTGAAGAAGCATGTTGCAGACGCGTTCATCGCAGAAATTCGCCGAAGCACCAGAATCAAGGAGTGCATGGAAAGGTGAGTTATTAATGTTGATTTGGATAACTGGTAGGGTACAATTGTCATGATTGGGTGTGTGACTTGATTTTAAACCAAGCCGTAGGTTTAGCAGTTTTTTGTCTGGCTTGTAGAGTTGGACTCGTTGACCCTTTGACGACGGCGACATTGGGTAATATGATGTCCCGGTAGCTTACAGTACGCGCATTGACTGTTTTCTACGTTAGAACGAGCTTCTGACGACGACTGTTCACGCTGACGGGCTAGTTGGATTAGTTGATCAGACTGATTCATTCGACGCGCTAATTCCTCCAACTCGATGAACGTAGCCGGCATAGGTATATGCTTCAGCTCGACCAACGTGTTAGTGTTGGTGTGAGCCCAAATTTGGCAAATTAATTCAAATTCGGAAATTTCCGCATTTAATGCTTGGGCTTTTCTGGAAACATCACGAATGAATTCGCTGAACGATTCGGACGGCCGTTGAAATCTTCTTATTTGAGCGTTGATCAATTGCAATTTAATTGTAGCCGGCACAAACCGAATCAGTAAGTCTCTTTTTAGGTCAGACCATGTTTGACACTTTAAGGTCGCATCGGGCCACCAGGTTAGAAGCTCCCCTTGGACACGGCTGAGTAGAGCAGAAGGCACCGTTGTCTCAGGTTGCAACTTCAAATTGATTAGATCCTGTACTTCTTCGATGAACAGAATTACTTTGGTAGGTTCGCTACCGCTGCATGTGGAGACTTTAGACAAAAAATTCGACAAGTCGTGTTTGAATTCCGTGTCTTTCTTTATTACATGCTTTGTCAAATCCTCAGACCACTGTGATAGTCGCTGAACAACGTCGTGTATACCCGCTGTCAGTTGCATATGAACCGCCATGGCTTGAACTAGCGCGGACGGCTGATCTATAGATGTTGACGGCGGAGGATTAGCGGCTGAACGCTGACCGCTTGCTGAAGTAGCAGCATCTTCATCCGTGGCAGGATTGTTTTGTGATCTTGTAGATGTCGGCATTGTAAAAACTTTTACTGAACCACTTCACAATAAAACCCTGTACGCTAGGATAGTGAAAGCGAAGGAATTTGGGAAAGAATCTTGTTTTGTTTTGTTTTTTTATATGTATAAGAATGTAGACTAATAATTTTTTCAAAAATATAATATTTTAAACTTCACAAAGCAATGCGATACGCGATATGAATATAATAAAAGGGGTTGCGTAAGAGGATACAAAAATTATTTTATATAACGCTATCGAATGCACAATAAGTAATCGTTATTAAAATTAAAGTTTTTTGAATTTTAGGAAAAATAATAACAACGATCTGCTACCATTCTGTAACGTTGAGGCCAGTAGAGGTTCAGTAAACGGGTGGAAAATAAACTTAAGAGTTGCTGGGCCCGTAAAATACTACGTTTACTCAACCAAGAAAATTAGCTATTATTATTCCAGGAAGAAAAAACAACAAATAAACAATTTAACCCCAAAAGGGTAAGTATATTTAAATAAACTATAACAAATAAAACAAAATAATGCGTAATTGAAATTAAGAAATGAAAACTAAAAACTAACGAAATTTTGGTTCAAAATAAAGTAAATTAATAAGATAAGAATATTCGTAACAAGAATCTATTAAATGATAATGAATATTTTAATTTGTTTAGGATTGACAGGAGAAACGCGACTGGTTAGCTGAAACTACACAGCCATCAAGAAGCGAATAGTTATAAGCATTATATCATTCACTATACAAAATTATGTAAGGCTGTCACTTATCAGAGAACTGTGAATAAGTTGCAGTCTTACAGGGGATTAAAACAGAAACGAAATATTGCACTGTTAATTCTTTAAAATACAAAAAAATTATAATTTAATATTGTTGCAATTTGTTCGTAAACTTCGTCCAATGGACATCTCGGCTGGACTAAAACCATATTCAAGTTTGGTAGTTCTGTAGTGTAAAAGACCTAGGGATGGATCTTTTGACTTCTTTAAAATTGATTTTGCAATTTTAACGGCCGATTCTGCTTGTCCATTACTTTTTGGGTATCTAGGACTACTTGTGATATGGGAAAATCCGTATTTTTTTGCAAATTCAGCAAATTCATTATTTGCGAATTGCGGCCCGTTGTCACTTATTACGATCTCCGGTATTCCGTGACGAGCGAAGATAGGTTTTATTTTTCGTATTACGTATGACGCGTTGGTTTTTTCTAAATGGAGTACCTCAATATATTTGGAGAAGTAATCCTCTATTACAATAAAATCTTTGTTATCTAGGTGGAATAGATCCTTTCCAACCTTTTGCCATGGGCCTTTTAAGTCTTTGGTAGCTATAATTGGTTCCACATGATTAATTCTATGTTCAATGCATGTGGTACATTTATTTACTAAGTTTTGAATGTCTAAATTAATATTCGGCCACCAAACCGCAGACTTCGGTAATCGTTGACATTTTATTATACCCATGTGACTTTCATGTATTCGCTCCAATATATCCGCGCGTAAAATTTTGGATATGACTATTTGGTTGCGTTTCATTAAAATTCCATGACACATGAGAAAATCATTTCTAAACATGCGACATTCTTCAATTTTATTATCCTTTTTTGGCCAACCCTCTCTTAGATAAGTAACGATGCGCACGCAGTCCTCATCATTTCGCTATTTTTCGCGAATCTCGTTTAAACGACCATCGGTGCAGTTGAAATTTGCGATAATAAAGTTGACGTTCATCTCAGCTTCTTCTTGTAACAGTATATCGTCTGCTGAAGACTCGCTATTTGTAGTCGAGCGTGAGAGTATATCTGCCGTGTAGAAAAATTTTCCAGGTGTGTACTGAATTCTATAGTCGTATTTCAACATGCGCATTCGAAATCTTTGTAATCTGGCCGACAACATGTCCAGTGGTTTTGAAGAAAGTATAGCTGTCAATGGTTTATGGTCGGTGAGCAATGTGAATTGTTTTCCGATGATATATACTCTGAGAATCTTTCACAAGCCCATGTAAGAGCCAAGGCTTCCTTTTCGATTTGTGGATACCGTATTTCTGGTTTACTCAACAATCTCGAGGTATACGCAACGTTTTTCCAGTGACCGTCGTCTTGTAGCTGTTGAATTACTGCACCGAGACCAAACGAAGAAGAATCTGCACCAATCCTTGTCTCTCTGTTTGCATCAAATAAAATTAATATCGGTGATTGAGAAAATAATTCTTTAATTTTAATAAATGCATTTTCTTGCTCTGTACTCCAAGTCCATGTTTTGTCTTTTTCAAGAAGTTCTCTGATTGGTTTGGATACGGTCGCAAGATGTGGTAAAAATTTCAAATTGTAATTTACCATTCCAAGAAAACTTCTCACTTCGTTAATGTTGCGCGGTGGATTTAATTTAACAATAGCTTCAATTTTGTCAGGATCTGGCCGTAGTCCATTTTCGCTTATTATATAGCTAAGAAATTTAACTATTTTCTGCTTAAACTGACATTTTTGAAAATTTCAGGTAAGTCCTAAGTTCTGTATTCTCTGTAGAACCTGATGTAAATGTCGATCGTGTTGTTCTTCATTTTCTCCGAAGATAAGTATGTCATCCATATGGCAAACCATACCTGGTACGCCTTCTAATAACTCTATCATAATTTTTTGGAATTTTTCTGGAGCTGAGGTGATTCCGAATGGAAGGCGGTTGAAAACAAATCTCCCGATAGGAGTTATAAACGTAGTTAGTTTTTCTGAGTCTTCAGATAAAGGCACTTGCCAAAACCCAGAAGAAGCGTCAATTTTTGAAAATAATTTAGCTCCTCCCAATTGTGCTATTGTTTCATCCACTGAAGGAAGTAGAAATTTTTCTCGGCGAATCGCTGTATTAAGATGCGTATAATCAACACAAATTCGAATATTCTTGGTATCTTTCTTTGGTACGACCACCATTCCAGAACACCAATCTGTAGGTTCATTTATGGGACTAATAACCCCTTCTTTAACCATTCGTTTCAATTCCTGGCTAACTTTGTTTCGCAATGGAATAGGAATACGTCTCGGAACGGCTACTGCATATGGCTGTGCATCAGTTTTGATAGAAATAGTATAATTTTTGTTCAATTTCCCAAGACCTTGGAATAATTTAGAATAGTGCCGTTTAATTTCGTCGCTAAAATCAGTATTTACATTGTTAATCCAGCTTATCAGTTTTAGCGCAGCGATAGCTGGACGACCCAATAAAGCGGCATTAATTTGGTCAGATACACAAATTTCTTGAGACGAAGAATTATCATGCCACTTTATTGTAGCCTTAAATTTCCCCAAAATGTTGATTAGGTTGTTTGTAGGGCCATGAAATTTTGTCTTGTTTGTCAACAGTGCGGAACAATTAGAGATTTTCTTGTATATTGACACCGGAATTATGGTAGCATCGGCACCGCTATCAATTTTAAAATCAATCTTGACACCGTTCACTTCTATTGCAGCTTTCCAAACATCTTCTTTACTGGAAATATTTCCAATAAACATGTCTTCTGACGTGGCATCATCTTCGTCTTCTTGGACAGTGTGCACGGAGCTCCGTTGCTTACATACAGAAGAGAAATGACCTTTTTTCTTGCAATTGTTGCATGTCAGATTGCGAGCTGGACATTTAGATTTTCCGTGTATTTCGTCTTTTCCACACCAATAACATGTTCTGGTTTTCTCAGTAGAATTCTTGTTTTTCCATCTAGAAACTTGGTCAACATTGCCATCAACAAGAGTTTGAGAATTTTGTCGTAAGTCGGCTTGCTGTTTTCTTACATCTTCATGTTGTCTGCAAATAGATACTGCCTTTTCCAACGTAAGTTCGCTGTTGAGTTGAAGAGTTTCTGATAAGCTGGCATCTAAAATGCCAACGACAATTTTGTCGCGCATAAGTTCATTTTGCAATGTTTTAAAGTCACACGATTTGGCTAATTTATGCAAATCTGTGATGAAGTCCGAGATAGTTTCGCCCTGTTTCTGCACTCGTCTATTGAACATAGCTCGTTCGTATATAAGGTTAACTTTATTGATAAAATGGGCTTCAAACTTTTTCAGAACAACGTCGATTTTCTTTTGATCAGTAGATGACAAGTTGAAACTGTCGAAAATGTCTTCGGAGCGAGGATCCATGTAAAGTAGTAAGTTATTTACTTGTATTTTTTCTGGTTGGTTTAATAGACCTGATGCCAGTGAATAGCGTTTATACCGACGAATCCATTTGGACCATTCTTCATTTATAAACGAAAATTCCGATGGCGGTGGAGCCGAAAATAAGTTTCTCTCTGCATGTTCTTCAGCTGGCATTTTGAATGATGTTAATTGTAATTATTACTAGACGTAGAATTAGCGTTAAACACCTGACACCATGTTTTGTTTTTACGCTTGAGTAAAATAAAACTCGATTTTCGTTAGAAGAAGAAAAGATGAATATTTTTATTATCAATTAATTTTTTGCAGTTGATAGCACAAAGTAAATTTTATGAATGAATTTTCAAAAGTATGCGTTTTACTGTCAATTCCAAGATTGAGATAAAGTTTGCAATGCCCTCTGATTATTTACATAAGTAGAGAACATTGCATAAGATTTTACAAAACTAAAAATACACTGTTAAATAAAAAGAAATTAAATCATTTAAAAAAAACTACAAAACAGAAACTACCGAACCAATTTAAAAATTATTTCACTGTTTAAAATCCCATTTCTTCCTAAGTGTCATACGCTATAATATTACTACGCTAATACAAAAGGAGGTTGAGCAGTGAGCGAAAATGTAAAAAAAGTCGGAGATTCCACACGAGATTTCTGAGCTAAATTATTGGTGAACCTACGCTGCTAAACTATAAGAAGTACAGTGCAGTCAAATGAAAGATTTGTTGCTCCGGGCGAAGTCAGGGCGGAAAGGTAGTTAAACGAGAACCGGTGACTCAATAATAATAAATTAAATAAATAAATAATAAAATAAATTAAAAAAAAAAATTGGTACCAAGACCCGATAACACTAGCAATTGGTGGAACGTATGTATGAGATCGGATACTCGTTTATCAAAACGAGGTTTTTCGAGAAATCTCGCACCCGGAGAAAATATAGAGATGAGATTTCTAAAATGTCTCGTCTAGAGAAATATTATTATATTTTAATAATATCAGTGCCATCTGTTTGTCAGTAACTTTACTACATAATCAGACTGATAATAGAATGTCATTTCTGTAACATGTTTGAACCCAGAATCATTATTATATGCGATATGTCATTGTAATATCCATACTAATTTTAATGATCTTACAACCGATGACTATTAATGACGATAAGGATTGTGAAACCCGTAATACTGTAACGAATATACCGGGTGTTCCTGAACAATGAACCAGTTTATAGAACAGAAAACTATCATTAATATTGAATTGCAGAAATTGCAGAAAATCTGATTTGGTAATGATTAATGACCTTAAAGTCACGCGCATACACACAATTAATGTTTCCACGACTAAACAGTTGAGATGAATTGTGTACGTGTCGCGATTTCAATTCGACTAAACTGTTTAGTTGTTACAGGTGCACATACAATCAATCAGTTGTGCCATAATTTCACTATTAAACCAATGGTTCGCGAACAACTATTTAGTCGAGCGTATGCTAGCGTCAATACACAGCTGTGGACATAAGCTGCCGACGATAGTTGTTCAACAGTAAAGTTATTCGGTCTTTCGATTTTTTTGTCGTACAACTATAACAGTGTCGATAGTATGCGCAGTCCCTCTGATCCCATATAGCCTTTTGACAAACAACTAAACAGTTGAGCGATTAAAAATTTATTGTATGCGCCAGGCCTAAACGTTGCCATTCGTTTCGCGTTGTCACAGATTTATTTATATGCGTTCATGAAGTGTAGACGATCGTTTTCAACAAATTAAGTGTGGTTCGAAACTTCGAACGAACGTTTCCCATCGGCTATCGGTAAAAACAGAATTATAAGATCAAAAGAAAATGTGAGCCACGAATGTCTGGAAAGGTTGCTATAATATGTAGACGTGTTGACAATAATTTGCACTAGTTCGCCACCACTTGTCGAGACAGGTTATTTTACTGGTTTAGATGTGTGTTGCTACCCAGAAACGTTTCAGAGAATGTCTGCGTACGAGCAGCAATGGTTGCAACGCAAACGAATGTGAAAAAATGGTAACGTTTGTCAGATGTATTCCCGGATTTGGGTGTTACTTATATGTAATTCCACTTTTTATATAGGTAATATGGAGAAACAGTCTAATGTCATAGAAAAAGATCGCTATTCAAGCTAAATTTTGATCAAAATGCGTATGTTGTTTCGAAGTAGATATTGTACAAAAAACTATGTTAAATACGTTGTAGGTACACACAGTTTAAAAAAATATCAATCTATTCGATCGATGAATTATTTTTCGAGCAGGATCGATTTAAAATTCCGCATTTCTTTTCCTATGGAGAAACATGTGTTGCCACAACCTAAGGTCATTGTTAAACTAGATTTTATGACAATCCGGCATGATTCTAATACAAAACCGTATTGTTCGAAATTTTGACGTGAATAATGTCTAATGTCTACCTGGGATGGCATTTTAGAAATATTGGATGTACCGGAAACAGGGGAAGTGAGTGACATGTGAAACAAAACATAGGGTGTATAACTATGTAAGGTATCAATAGTAAGGGCTTGAGAATAGCCGAGCGTGTAGCAGTGCTGTTGTTCATATGGCGTTGCTATGGTTCCTCTATTACAAGTCCCCAGTTCCCGGGTTCTAGCCCGAGAGCTGGTAAAAGTGTCAATTGGATTTTCAATTTATTATTAAAAAAAATAATAATGAATTGAAAATATGAATTGGTGCTAGGCCCAAATAACCTTAGCTGTTGGTGGTCTTTAAAACACAATTTATAATTTTACAATTTATCAATAGTAAGCCAGTGTGGCTGTTTGCAGGTAAAGTACGAGTTTGCCGACAGGTACAAACGCCAAGCCCAGGTTCGAATCCTGAAGGCTTTTAATATTTTTTTTAATAATGAAAATATATTATGGGTATTGGATACCAATTTAAAACACAAAAGAATAAAATTACAATTATCTAATTTATTTACGAACATTTGATTTTATAGGATGAATAAAAGTGGATGTATTTCTCTCCATGACAAGGAATACAATTATTTGTGTTTAACGGTATAACGTCATCTGTCTGTACCCGCGATATAGACAATAGACATACCCATTTTTTCGACACCTTGTATGGAAGTAGTATAGTGTTATGAATGGGTGAAAGATTGATATTTAAACAAACGGTCGTCTGGAGAGGCATTAAGGATCTATTTACACATTAACGGCGGAAAAGGGACATATTAACGCAAACATATCTCTCAAAACCTTACTTAATACAGACCTGATAATGAGTATCTTACGATTAGCAAGTCTAAATGAAATAATACTCTATTATATAATACATTAGCCTTTGTCCGCGGCTTTGCTCGCGTAAAAGCTGGTTTTATATGAAACCTTATTGTAATTCGATGGGGGCTTGATAATAGCCGTACGTGTAGTGATTTATGTGGCGTTTTCATTGCTCTTATATTACAAGCCCCCAGTTTCCAGGTTCTAATCCAAGAGCTGGTAAAAATATCAATTGAATTTTCAATCTATTATTAAAAAATTATATAAATTGAAAATATGAATTGCTGCTAAGCCCAAATTGGGTCTCGCAAATATAAAATATTAGAAATGAAAATGGAAAATATTTGTAAAAAAACACTTAATAGAGACAAGATTTTATTGAAATGTACTAAAAAGGAAAAATAATATTTAATAATAAATTTATAGGTTCATAATTAATATAAAACCGTGGGTTGCAAACTCTATGACAGTTTATTTGTCGCAACCCCTGCTTTTATAATAATTACGAAACTGAATTATGAAATATTAGTTTTTCCTTTTTAGTACATTTTAATAAAAGCGCATCTTTAAAAAGTTTTTTTTTTACTAATACTTTATTTTGTTCATTTTAGTCTTTCAAAATTGTATCTCCTTTTGACGCCCGCAGGGGTTTAAATTCGAAAAATCCCTACTTGGTGGATGCTTACGTCAGAAAAGAAACCTATATTGTCCAAATTTCAGTGATTTGGGCTGGGCGTTGATTAATCAAATAAACCCTACACCCTCGTTTAAATCTCTTAGGGGTTGAATTTAATTCTAAAAACGATTTATCCATGTATTGTTATCGGGAATACATATGTTTACAAAATTTCAAATCGATCGGATACTAAGTTGTTGTATGAACGAACGCATCAAAATCGATCCACATATGGATGATTTATGAACAAATAGCCGAATCCCTCTTTTTGTGGGTCGGAGGTAAAAAAAATATTACGCATGTTTATTACATGATTAAATTATTTTTAAGTAAAAAACAATAAAATCTGATAGTCATTATGCCCAATAAAAATTATTTCATCATTTTTCTATGATTTTTTCTAAATATTTATAATTTATTATTTTCAGTCGACAAAAAATATGCGATAAGGTTATAAATAATTACAACTTCAGATTACAAACAAAACACTCGAGTATTTATCATCTTGTAAAATTATATAGAACTTGATAAAATACTTATGCTGAAAAAAAATCCAACACTGATATCTGGTTACAAAAATGAATTAATTTATTTCTTCTAGATCTGTTCAAATATTATAAATTTGAGATAAATAATAGTTTTATACGGCTGAAATGCAATTGAAAATTTTTTTTTCGTTGGAGAGCAGCCAATTATATAATTGTTTCGAAACATATTGGAAAAAATCATTGACACTCGCATGTAGTGAAAATCTATTGATTCTGAAGCATATAAGGAGAATATTAATTTAGCAATCACGTCACGGTTGTGTACAGTAAGCTCATTCCGACGCGAAATTGGAAAGGTTCAGGTTAGAATCCTGACTGTGACCACTGGTTGGTAAAATGATTTTTTCCAATATGTTTCGAAACAATTATATAATTGGCTGCTCTCCAACGAAAAAAAATGTTCATTATAAATTTGAGTGGATAACAATTAATTAATGTTATAATAATCAACTAGATTTGACCCCGTAGGTGAATTAGTATACTAGGTCCAATTAACCGTGGCTTTTAGTGATCTTAAAAAAAAATAAGTAAATTAAAGATCGCAGCTAGCATATAATTTTCAATGATTCTTTGAGTACTTTTCTGTCAATAACCTTTACTCGTATCATGTTGTGATATTATATGTTTTGTCCGTACAAAATGAATTGGTACTAGGTCCGATTAACCGTGGCTGTTAGTGATCTTAAAAAAATAATTAAATTGAAGATTGCAGCTATAGTATAAAGATTATTTTCTTTGATTCTTTGAGTGTACTTTTCTATTAATACAGAATCTTTTCTCGTATCATGTTGTGATATTATATTTCATTCACGACAAACTATTTGTCCGTATACACTTCGTACTGAAAAAGGGTATATTATGGTCTATTTGTGTTAGATCCTCGGTCATATGGGAATAAGGAAATGAGAAAACACCGACAGCGTACAAGACAGCTGATCTTCTTAGTAGGTTGAGCGCAGGGCCGTAACCAGGGAGCAACCGGGGCAATGCTCCGGAGCCCCAGAAGTAAGGGGTCCCCAAAATAAGGAGTAAAAATTGAAGTCGTAATATTTCATTCGGATTCGTAATCGTGATGTTTCGCTCTTTTGTTTTCGTACTGTATTTTCAGACGCATTCCACAAGGTTTGGTTATAACTTATAGTATATTAGTTTACCATCCGATGCCAGCATGTCATTTTAATCAATCTAACAACAACTAGAGGAGTTATATATAAAATAACTATTAGATTTCTGATTCTTTCATTATCCTTATAATTTCCATGACCTTATTAGGTATAAGATTGTGCTATAACGATTTGATGGTTCAGAATCAGTGTATTAAAAATAGTAAAATAAAACGCAGGTTGCAGTAAGATAAAATGAGTTTAATATAAGTAGTTGCACTAATATACATTAATAATTTCTACGCGAATGTCGCTTGTGTTATTTCCTTCACTTCTACAGGAATTACTCGACTTCGGTCAGACAATATTTTGATAATTTATTTTATTAATGTTGCTGATAAATTTGGATATGATGTGGAATATCGGTGAAGAAAAACAGTAATAAATTTATACAATTGCTTTGATTCGTTTATTGAAAAAACAGGTGAAATTTTATCTTTATTTTAACAGTTGCCTTTTGAAATATCCACGAAGTAATGATTCCACAAAAATGCATTTTTAATATTGAGATTTTGACAAATTTTTAATTATGCAAGATGACAAGGTTAGCAGTTATGTGATTATTAAGATTTTTAACTATTGTGTTACAGTTGGATTAATTTTACTTTGATAGTTTTATTATTTTTTTTTTTATAAATTGTAATAACGTTACAGTGCTTCTGATATTTTCGATTTCAAATGCTTATTTCAATTTAATATTGTAACTATATTAATAGTTATATCGACTGTATAGTCAAAAATGTAAAAAATCTTCTTTGGGTCAATGGTAATTTTAGTTTACAGTGAATATAATGCATAAATCGAATATCTTACTGTTCTATTGGGAACAAATTTATGAAGTGTGGAAGGGGAGGCTCCAGAAAATATGTTTCATTATTTACCCAGGGGGCCCAATTTGCGTTCTTCACCCGGGGCCCCTAAATGTCTAGTTACGCCCCTGTTTGAGCGTAATATGTACTTGAAACCGACCTTGTCTTCTGTTCATGTTTTTAACTACAGCTGGTCACGGATTGACGTTTAATCTTTTGTAGGTACCTATATACATATGTTTTTTATCTCATTTTTATTTTTTGCATATTTACTTTTAATTATCTATCTTTACAATGTGTTAATTCATTATTTTCTATTAATTTTTAGGTACATCAACGCTCAGCCTAAACAGCTGAACTAGAAATTTTAGGGATGTTCGTATAACGTAGACGCAAAAATAAGAATGTGTTTTTGAAAATTTAATTCCTATAATGCGATAAAAAAGGGATCGTGACTACTCTGTCTATAATAAGTTTTCATTGTGTAAAAAAATAACTTAAAAAAATAATTTTTAAAAAACAATGGTTTTATTTTGAAACAAAAATGCACTAAAAAGTAGAAATTATTTTTTTTCAGTGATTATACGTTGATCAGAATAGTTTTCAAGATTTGTTAAAAGAAAACCATTGGGCGCTCATAAAATATTAGCTACTGATGCTGTTATGATGTTATCACGCCCAATGGTTTTCTTTTAACAAATGTTGAAAACTATTCTGATCAACTTTATAATCACTAAAAAAAATTATTTTCTACTTTTTAGTGCATTTTTGTTTCAAAATAAAACCATTGTTTTTTAAAAAGTTTTTTTTAAGTTATTTATTTGTTACTTTTTAGTCTTTATTAATTATTTTAATTCTATACAATAGAAAAATATATAAATTCTTCACTTTACAAAAATATAAAATCTAAGTCCTAAATTTTCAATTTTATATTAATCAGCTAATCCAGTTATCTATTTTATTAAAATTTAAATTAAAATGGGGCCTCCATCTTGGGGCGTTCGCCATTTTGAATTTAGAATGACGTCATGTAGCTTATCTTATTCTACTCATCAAACCCTTTCATTTGATACGTCGGGGGTTGCAAAGAAAAAGGTGAGCCGCCATTTTGGGCGTCCGCCATTTTGAATTTAGAATGGCGTCACGTAGCTTATCGTATTCTGCTCATGAAACCCTTTCATTTGATATCCATGTCAAGGGGGTTGCAAAGAAAAAGGTGAGCCGCCATCTTGGGGCGTCCGCCATTTTGAATTTAGAATGGCGTCACGTAGCTTATCGTATTTTGCTCATGAAACCCTTTCATTTGATACCCATGTCAAGGGGGTTGTAAAGAAAAAGGTGAGCCGCCATCTTGGGGCGTCCGCCATTTTGAATTTAGAATGACGTTACGTAGCTTATCGTATTCTACTCATGAAACCCTTTCATTTAATACCCATGTCAAGGGGGTTGCAAAAAAAATGTGAGCCGCCATCTTGGGACGTCCGCCATTTTGGATTTAGAACGATATTAGATATACTATATTGCATTGTCACCGGACTTATACACGTATGCAAAATTTCAACTCAATTGGATAACGGGTAGTGGGTTAAATTTCAATAATTAAATTTGACCTATACGTCATGTCGAACTTAATAAAATTAGTTAGAAAACTTGTGCAGTAGTATCCCGAAGAGGACCTAATTAAGGTCGAAAGCTAGATTTTGTAGTATAATTGTAGTTTTAAGTTAGTTGTTAGTTTATTTTGTGTAGTTTATAAGTTAGTGTAAGTAAATTTATGGTTTATAATTAGTGAATATTAAATAAATATTAACTCCGACTGAGCACTGTACTTTCATTTAATAAAATTAATTCATTATATTTTGTTCTGAACGAATTTTTTCCACTACTGTACAAGCCCCCAGTTCTTGGTAAAAAGAATCAAATTGCATTTTC
Organism: Mongoloraphidia duomilia; assembly: GCA_039654895.1. Lineage (NCBI taxonomy): Eukaryota > Metazoa > Arthropoda > Insecta > Raphidioptera > Raphidiidae > Mongoloraphidia > Mongoloraphidia duomilia. The sequence goes on along the minus strand of CM077516.1, from coordinate 38,089,907 downwards.
AGAATTACCTATATTAAAAAAATAATAAATTAGAAATTTGAATTGGTACTAAGTCTAAATAACCGGTGGTCTTGAAAATATATCTACCTAACATTCTCAAGCCCTCGCCTCTTATAGAACATGCCTACTCTTTGATAAAAAAAATCGGCAGTGATTTACTTTTTTCACGTGAAGCGTGTTGTGGTGGAGGAAAATTGTAGTATTTACAATCAGACAAACGAAATAGTGATTGTATGGCAATGGATGCACAATGACCGCAAAAAGCATTCTTTGGAAGACCAGTTGGATAATAATATTGTTTGCAATAACGATCTATTATAAATATTACATTCAATTCATTCATACATATGTAAATTATATCTGCATGTCTAAATTTTGATATATTCAATAGGTACTCACTGGCTCATTTATTACAATAAACGTGTTGATCACATTTGCATACGTCACAATTATGACATTTTATGTCAAATTGATGTAAATAAATGAAACTATTGACGTTAGCTGCCACATAATTATGCAAACATGTTTTTTGGGGCACAAATTTTAAATATTTTTATATTTATACTATAGCTGCCCAGTGTGGTTTCCCCTGGGTGAAAATCGCTATATAGGTATAGTTTCGCTCACTGCTCATCCCGATTTTGTAGTAGCATATAGCAGTGGCGGCGCGTGAACATTTTAAATGGGTGTTCTGCAGAGTCAACCTGGAGATTGGAGTAACCACCCCCTAATGAGGGAACCTCGAAAAAAAAATTCAAAAATACATTTGATGCAATTTTTAAGTGTATTTTTTGATCTGAATAATTTGTCTATACATTATACAATGATTTCACTAGCACTAAAATCGTAAATAAAGTGATTTTTATAGCAATATTTATTATTGTATTAAAAAAAAGAATGTGTGTGTACTATGTACGCACGTCAGAAGCTATACTTCTTTTACGTAACAAAACAAAAATAACTCCAAAAATTTTATCCCGCGTGCTAGTACTAAACGTTTGTAAAAGACGATAAAATAATAAAATAAAGATATTAAATAAATTAATTTAATTTAATAAATTATTAATTTATTAAATATATTTATTTATGATATTTATATCTAATTATTTATTAAAAAAAAAGTATGTTTGTCTTGAGATTTGAACCCGAGACCTAATGGTTGTAAAGCCACTACGTTACCCGTTACACTACGGAGACATCCAATTCCATTGCTATATAATACGGTTACCGTGTGTGCGTATGCCAACAGACTAGACATATTAAATAAGAGTTCGTACTGTACGTTCTGCGAACCTAAATTGCTTCGTTACGCGTACAGATCTGTCTCATTATTTACTCTCTTTAACACATTGATTTTGGTACAAAATATAATGCAGAACGTGTCACGTGCGTAGTGAATTTAGTACGGCTGCATTTAGTACAGATAACATTTTGCAATATCGAGAGCTTATAGAATGTCTAATGTACATAATGTTGGGTTCAAGACCAGATTTGAGCTATTGCAATACGTACTTTAGTCAATTTCAAAATAATTATTGTTATGAACATTGGAATCATTTAAAGAGTGTGTTAAAATATTTAAAAAATACAAAAACTTTTGGTTTAAAATATGTAAAAAATGTTAAATCAAATATTGGTATAACTTCTTTTGTTGATTCAGATTTTGCAAATTGTATAAATGACAGAAAGAGCATTACAGGTTTTATTATAAAATTAAATAAAAATGTTATTAATTGGAAAACTAAAAAGCAAAGACAGTTTCTCTCTCAAGTGCTGAAGCAGAATATGTAGCTCTTGCCTCTTGCGTTTCAGAAAGTCTTTTTGTTAATCAGACACTTTCGGAAATTTTAAATAAAAATATATCACCTGTTGATATTTTTGAAGATAATATGTCATGTATTAAAATGGCCTCGACCCTTGAATCAAAGCGAACTAAACATATAGATGTAAAACATCACTTCATTCGAGATTGTATTTTAGAAAATAAAATTAATTTAATGTATGTATTTTCAGATAAGCAAGAAGCTGATATGCTCACCAAAGCACTTGCAAGTAATAAATTTCAATTTTTCAGAAACCAATTAAATGTTGTCTCTTTAGATAAAACTTATTTTTTTTATTAATATAAAATTTGTATTTGCTATTTTTGTAAAACTTAATATTTTTTTATTGTTAGGAATTTATGTTTAACTGTTTAATTGATATTTTTTTTGTATTCACTTGTAATAATTAATTATTATGCGAGTTTAAAATATTAAGGGCGGATGTTGTAAAATAAGAGCTGTTGCTATAGTTGTAGAAAATAACTGAGTAGTTGTTATTATAATATTTTTTCTGTAAAAGCTAATCTTTGTGTGTTTAATAAATTGATTAATAACAAAACTCCCATAGATCTAGGGTATTGGACGAATCAGAATGGACACTGACTGCAGGGCCTAGTCGTTTGTTCTTTGTTGTACAGTATATTAAGACTGTAGTCAGTAGTGGAACAAGGACAGGTGGCCCTTTTAACTATGTCTGTTTTTACTCGCTTTCTACACACAGAGTGGTATAGGCAGGGCACATTGCGGCATTAAGGTGCATTTTCATGTGACGCCATCTTGAAAAACTGTGGCGTCAAGTTCCAGTGTCAAATTTTAGCGTCAGCACTCAGCAGACAGCAAGGTTAAGTTGACAGTTGTAAACTTGTAAAGAGAGCGTCAAAATAAAGACATCCATATCAAAGCCGTAGTGAATTTGTTATAATAATTAATAAATAAGCTCTTTGTAAATTTATTAACAGAAAAGACAATGTCTTAATACGATTATCAAAAATGGATACCTATATGAGTGTAAAAAAATGATTTGGCAAGCGCAAATTAAAAGACAGACGAAATAGGGTTATAACTACTCTTGTGCTTAATGAAATTGCTATGTACAGAATAAAAAAAAAATATCAGAAAAAACGTTTTTGGGTTCATCCATTATTTAAACTGCGACGAGAGCATGGATTTTTCGAGGCAGTATTTCCAACACTTTCTTCGTATTCAGACAAATTCGAAAATTACATTCGAATGTCTGCAATTCAATTCGAAGAAATACTGTGTTATTCGCCCTAAGGAAATAAATTTGAATTCATTAAATTGCCTATAAACTTTTCATTTTAATTTTTTGTATAGCACAGACACGTCTTCTTATACCAGAGCTTTGAAACGTGAAATTCCCATGTTTTTGACTTAAATAATCGGCGAAAGTACACGAATTATAAGGAATAAAAATATAAATATGCATACTTCTTTATAGATAATTATATGCACTACAAGAATATGAGAAAAAAATAAATTGTGTCTTGAGAAATTTTAATGTTTTTAATATTCAATTACAAAAAAAAATTGTTTTGTTTTAAGTGAGAAGGGAATTTCAATTAACCATCGAAACACCATCGGGTGATAGTATTTTCCTTAATAAATAGGTACTTTCGAAGTAATAAAATCAGTGGGTTAAATTCGTAGAATCAACCCCCTAGTAGCAACATTAAGCAATTCTTTAGCAAGCCTGTGTGTTGAAACTTGATGCACTACTGAGTACCTAGCTGTAGAAAACTCGTATCACTAATGGCAAGAGACAACTAATGACGTCAGCGTAAAAGCTAAACAATGTTTAGCTTTTTTCAAGATGGCGTTCATGTCACGTGACCACATTTGACGCTAGAAGCCAGCGTCAAGCGTCACATGAAAATGCACCTTTACTGTATTTCAGTGAGTATATCACACAAGGTACAAATTCCATTTATATTTTTTTAATAACCCAATTTGTTATCAACATTCTCTTACTCCAATATGAGCTTAAAACGGGTTAATTGAAGTTTAAAACCATTTTAATCCCACTTTCCTCGAGTAAAGGCTCCTCTCAGAGATAAATTTATTTCATAGGCATGGCAATAACTGTAGCTAATTAATTTATATGACATTTATTGACAAGACATATTATAGGTGTTCACTGTTCGGAAACTCCTGCTTTCTAAATATATTGTAGGTACATTTAAAAACAAAACGAAAACGTGTTTAATACGTTTCCAATTCTTCTTTGAAGAGTTAGGTCACTCTTCCCACTAGTAATAGGTGCTAGGCCTTAATAACCCTGACTGTTGGTGGCCTTCAAAAAATGTTTAAAAAAAATTAATACTCATTTCAACATTTTGTTTTATTACACGATAAACAAGTTGGTTATTAAATCTCGTTGTGATAAGACGTTTTATCATTTATATAGGTACTAGATACTGTTTAATTAAAACAGTTTGTTCTATTTTGACAGTATTTTTTAGCATGGTATATAATTTATATTATATAATACAAAATGCGTATGTTACTACGGGCTCGAAAATATTTGTCTTTTATGAAAACATCCAAAAAGATACCTAAAAGGCACTTATAACTTATTTTTCAAGATTTGATAATTTCATTTTTTTAGCAATCGACAGCTAGGGTTATTTGGGCCTGGAACTAATTCATATTTTTAATTGATTATTTTTTTAATAATAAATTGAAAATTCAATTGATACCTTAATTATAGAAGCCATGGCAAGGTCATATAATTGCTACACGCTCAGCTATTCTCAAGCTTCTACGTCATCGAGTACAAGAAACTGTCGTGTTTATCGTCAAAGTGTAACAATCATAGAGATACCATAAATAGAGTAGGGGAGCCATAGGCACAACCATAATAGAGAATTCTATATCTCTATGGGCACAACGATAAGTGACAGTGTTATCTTGGAAAAGAGAAGTAGAAAACGAGATGTTGTCCTTTCCTTGTTGCTATAGGTATCACTAAAGCGTGATAGAAAAAGATAGAACAACACCTATATATTCTCTCTATCTCTATCTTTTGCATCCACACTTTTTTGGGTGACTTCCCTACTCTATTTATGGTATCTCAATGGTAACAATAGACATACATAAAAAAACGGCTTGCCTAAATTTCACATGTCGAATTTTAAATAAATAGGTCACTTCCATTACGATTTTCGTGATACATATTTGCAATTAAAAAAATTATTGGAAAATATCTGAAATCTCTAAATTGGTGGAAATGTTGTATGTAGTGTGTCTAACTACATTATATAGGTACAAAAAAACCGAGAAACACCTATTTATAATTACTTGCTAAATGCAAGCTGATATAAAATTAAAATGTTTACGATGATTAGCAAATCAATCGTAAGTTAAATAATAAACTATGTAATTATCTATGTATATGTATACACAAAAGCTTACATAAAACATATTTAGATTGATAATATACATGTCACGTGTGTTAAAAGTATAGTACAGTCCCGATTATCTGACATACACGGGACCGAAACGTGGTCAAATAATATGGAAACGGTGAATGCGAGATTCAAAGAAACTCAAATTGAGTAAATTTGAAATTTATTATACTGTCAAGTAATCATTATTTTACCTGCAGCTTCGCTTGCGTTAATGTTGGTTTTTTACGTACTGCTCAACCTTTTTTAGTAGATGCGCGATGATACTTAATACTAACCTCTCCTATTCTCTAATTTTACAATAGATGCCATAGTGAAAGTTCAATCCAAAGTCGGTTTTGTTACAGTTTTGACGTGATTAACGTCTAATGTTTTATACTCATGGGGTGGTATTTTAGAAATATTAGATGAAACGGTATAATAATACCGTTTCATCTAATAATAGTCCGAAGTGGTTGACATCTGAAACAAAACACAGCATGTGTACAATACGCCAGGTGGCCGTGTGGAAAAGTACAAGTCTACCCACAGGTACAACGCCAAGTCCAGGCTCGAATCCCGAAGGTTTTTAATATTATTCCGTAAGCGACTTGATCAGTCTCGTGAATATTTCAGATAAACCAGAATGTCGGATAATCGAGACGCTACTGTACTGTGCATATTTAATATTATTATCTTTAATTCTGACTATATAGGTATGTGTATGTGGCGACAAGGCCATCTGGTGTATGTAAAATTGTTTGTGATTTACTGTTTTGGGTAGGTATAGTATTTTTTTAGCAGGTGGCGCCAAAACTAATAATTACTTCTTATTTAGCTCATAAAAAAACGTAAGTGCACCGATTTTCATCCCTGTATGAAAATTGTTTTGAAAATATGGCTTATTTAAAAGAAAATTTCATTTTCATTTTTTCATGGATTTTTAAAGCCCACTAAAAAATTAAAAATAAAAATATGTAAAAAAACTTTTAAGTTAAACGGTTTTATAAAATATGTACAAAAAAACAAAAAAATAATATTTGATTTAGATTCATAAGTATAAAAGCGTGGGTCGTGAATGTAATAAATTATCATAGAGTTTACGACCCACGCTTTTATACTTATAAACCTAAATCAAATATTATTTTTTTTGTTTTTAGTACATTTAAAAAACTCGTTTAACTTAAAAGTTTTTTTACCTATTTTTATTACTTTCAATTTGGCGCTAAATTTACATTTCTTGACTGATTTTTGAAAAATGGCATTATTTGTCAAAATATAGAAAACAGTTATTAAGAAAAATTAAGAACATCTATGAGTGAGGTTTTTGAATCCACGACAGCTTAATCCAAAGGCCAGCACGCTGACCATAACACCAAGCTGCCTTCTCTATTTCAACTGCCGTTCGCCATTTCATCTTGTAGCCACTGATATTATGTATAGTTGGACCGTCATTGTACATGTTTGGCTAACTGGTTGTGTTAGTTGTTTACCGGACGTCGCAACAATCAAAATATATCATACACTCCGACTCGTATCAGTCATCATTCAATCATCGCAACACATTAAACTATCCGCGGTCGATTGACGATTAATGAGCTCAGCTCAAAATTTAAATTAATCAGGTGTCATCACTTTATTTACAATGTAAGTACACATTAATTATAATATTAGGTACTAGCTTTCCGGCCCGGTTCGTCCGTGTAGATTCAATTTAGTTATCTCAAAACATATTTTAAATAAATTCTTACTGCGGGATTTCGTTCTATCGAGTCAATGCGTTCCTCACTCGCTTCGCTCGTTCGCTCAAATGTATGATATTTTATTAATACTCACTCGCTTCTCTCGCTCGCTCCAGTCATTATAACCGTGTCCTAAAGCAAAGTATCACCTTTCGAACAGTGAAAAAATTTGAAATCGACACTCAGTTGAATTCAGATGCCTATTTTGACAGTTAAAAATGCTATAGTCTGTTTTCCAAAATATACAAATACATGATGCATAACTATGGAAATGTAGAACGTCTGTCTCCAAAACCACAGGTAATTGTACAGTTATAGTGTGGATCGTGTGAAAGTGTGGGTGCATGGCTCTGAATGTTTTCCGTCGGGAACAGTTTTCCGGGATAAAAAGTACCCTATGTCCTTTGTTGTCCTTTGTCGGGCTTCAAGGAATCTCTTTGCCAATTGCTTTTGGATTGACAGTTGAACCTTTAAATAATTGTGAAGAACTGTTTAATTAAAAACAGAAAAGTGGTGATCCTGATGATAATGAAAGAAGACAGCTTAAATTGCTCAATGAAATAAAAATTGTCCAAACTTGAATAAACATACTACATTTTTGCAATAACAACTTAAAAATCAAAAATTATTTCACTTAGTTTCTAGCTTATAGCACGTAAATATAAAACAGTTAATCTGGCAAATAAAAAAAAAATTAAAAAAATTTTCTACAATAAAAAATAAAATCAATTTCTATAAAACATAAAGTTTTGAGTATTTCTGTGTACAAAATCAAATCAATAAAACAAATTTTTTTACACTTCAATAAAAACCAAATAAAATGTTAGTATGTTTTTTTAAAAAGTTTTTTGGACAATTTTACTGTCATGTTTGACGGCATTTGGTAAGTTAATTAATATTTGTTATATATTATTTTTTAAATTTTTTCCTAACACAATTTTATAATTTTTTAACAGAGCTCTGAGGATGAGAATATAATTCTCGAAACGTCAGCTTAATAAATGCAATATTAACAGTATTTGCTTATTATTTTTGGATCCTTAAGCCATCTCAAAGCTGTCTTCTTTAAATAATTAACTCTCTCTCTCTCTGGTCTTAGGTTCGCCTTATACCTATATGAAATGCAGTACTCATAATTCAAAAGAATCGTTTGATATAATTCGAATGAAACATCGAATTATTAGAATCATTCATAACCTAAGAATCCGATTATTGAAATTATGCAATTTTGCCCATCACTACAGAATACTGGCTAGTGAATGAGTCTTAGGTCCGCCTATTATCTATATGAAATGCAGTACCTACTCATAATTCAAAAGAATCGTTTGATATAATTCGAATGAAATATCGGATTCTTAGAATCAAGCATAACCTAAGAATCCGATTATTGAAATAATGCGATTTTGCCCATTACTAATGTAAACGCTATATTAAACGGTATCCCTGTGATTTTGGCTAGTCTAAAGCCCCCTATTAATTTTGATAATCTCGTATTCTGACGGATATTGAATTGTTGTCGAAACCTTTTATATATCCCATTTATAATAATATGAAATCTTTTAATTTGTATATAAGGTGAATAAACATTTTATTAATTAAAATTAATCAGTATAGATTTTGAGAGGTTCACCGACATGTTTTAGGAATATTTATTGTTAATTTAATAACATAAATAATTTGGAGTCCTACCTAAAGAATTCAGTAATCATATGAGCATACACTGCTAGGGTGGGCTTTAAAAAAACCGGCCAAGAGCGAGTCAGACTCACGCACCGAGTTCCGTACAATAATAAAAATATGGAGTTAGGTATAGGGGTAAAAAATTAACAGATTTATTTATTTAAGTTTGTTTTTAAAAAGTTTTTTTTACTTATATTTTATTTTGTTCTTTTTAATGTTTCAAAATTTTTCCGTATTATTATTAAAATAATTTTTAAAATAAAAAAAATATATTAACAGAATGTTTGATGAATAAAAAAAAAACAAAACCGAGTTACTAAGGATATATACGCTAATCCGGACAAAATCGGACCGGGAAACTAGTATTACTATAAAGAAACAATTTTGGACGCTCCTTTTCTACATGCTTCTGCATGAATTGTATTCTATCATAACAGCTCGGACAAGCCCAAAGCGGGCAACCAACGACATACATGTATTAATTGGGTTTTATTTAACCGCTCGGAGAATCCGAAACCAGCAACCAGGCATGTTAAAAAGAAGCGTCATAATTGTTTCTTTATTATAAAATAAACAATTATAATTATTTCTTTCAATTATTATAAGATACTTTTCCAAAAGCTCCCCACTCCGACGAAGTTAGACGGGGTTAGTTTAGTTATTACTAGATGACCCCTCCGGCTTCACCCGGTTAGCAATTCGTAATTAATTAATACATTCCCCACTCGCAACGCTCGTTTTCTCGAATTTATAATTAACTGGCCGCGACTTACTATTATTAAAGGGTATAATATTATATTTCACACCGCTTTTGACATAAACTTGATCTCAATCCAGTTTGGAATCAATCGGCGAAGCCAGGTACCTAGGACAACTAGTGTACACCTAAATGTTCCACAAGAAATAAGTTCTCGAATGGTAATAAAACCGCATTAAAATCTGTTCAGTATTTAGGTATAACGGATTCAGTAAGATTTTCAGCCGGGTGAACAGTTATTATAGACCTAAACCTTCCCCAAGAAATAAGTTATCGAATGGCAAAAGCCGCATTTAAATGCGTTCAGTAGTTCTCGTGATTAGCCAGTACAGACAGACCTCTACCGAGACTTTCATTTGTACTACGTATAGATTATGATTTTTTGTGATTTACAGAATGGTCTGGACACGTCCAGAATCAGCCAAATTTCCATCTGTGTACACTCATTTCGAAAAGACGGCAAAAGATGGTACAATTCATAAATTCATTGTACAGGATACGCCAGAAGAACTTTTTGAATTTCTAGTTGAACATATGAAAGAAACTTTTGCCAGAGATGAGCCATTGTGCAGAGCTACAGGTACAAATTAATTATCGCCCGGGCACTGCTCCTGATCGTATTTTCGATCCTAGGATTAAAGCTAATTGTCCTCTTTTTAGGCGTACAACCATAAATTTAAAAAAATGGAGTTTCGGCCACATAGAGTCTTTCTGAATATTAGATGATTTTACGTCAGTTCGACGCAAAATCATCTAATATTCAGAAAGAGTCTTCTGTATGGCCGGAACTTATTTTTTTTTTTTTGGAAAAGCTTTTTAATAATTTAAAGTTGAGGTTTTTAAGGGGTTCCTCAGGACGTGTTTTTTCCTTTTCTAACTACTCCCCAAAATAAGGGTAATTTACTGATGATCAAAATTCTGATGGACGCAGTTGAGCCAGAAAGTCAGTGCGGAGAAGTTGTCTATTTATTTTTGTATACATTTATTTTTCCAGGGTTGATAAAAGACGAACAATCAGTGCTAGGATGTCAACGTTTTTGGAGACAAGTTTTACAACAAAAAGCTACACTAATTTGTTTTGAAATATTACCTTCGGGTGAGAAGAAGTTTGCAGGTTGTAATATGACAGCAGTATCATGTAAGGATGATGTAGAAGATTGGACTAATGTAAGAAATACATTCCTTCTGTATTTAGATTTTTGAAGTGTTAACTTCTTATGTGACTTTGGAACGTTTGATGCGTTAAACGTTAAATATTTATTGTGACATCACTGACTGAGCAAGATCCGTTTAAACTAAAGTTCAGCTGTCATCACAGGGCACAAACTTCAAATAGGCACCGGTTGCTCCGTTCGTACAAAGCCCAACAAACATTTTTTTCCGGCCGCCTTCAAGCCAACAGACAACGAGCCGGCACCCGAGTGCCGGGCTAGTACTTGTTGGCTGTACAGTGTACAGGCCCTCTGTAAATATGTTACTCCGGCCGGCAGCAGTGTCCAGTCAATGTGCCGCAATGGCCCACCCGAAGAAATTTTTAAGTGAGCCCTATTGGGTCCCAACTGGGATGTAACGCAAATCATAATTGGGTCCCAACTGGGCAATCCCAGTCAGGACCCAATTGGGAAATCCCAATTAGATTCCACCAATGGAAATCCCAATCTGGTTTCTCCTGCATTTGTACACCAATTTTGATGATTATTGTTTTATTCAATAGGGCATACCTTCGGATTAGTCCCATATACATTTTACTTAAATCGGTTTAGTAGTTCGACTGATTTTTTTTAATTATTATATATTTTTTATGTATGTTATATTTATGTATGTCTCCTCATATTTCTTGCATTTGTGAACTGATTTAGATGATTCTTGTTTTATTTAATAGGACATACCTTCAGGGAGTTTCCACATAAATTTTACTAAAATCGGTTCAGTGGTTTTATTTTTTATTTAGTTTAGTAATCAAATATCAAAAGAATAGTCGGTTAATAACGTGCAAACTACGTATTGGCAAACTACTAAAAGGTAAAAAATAAAAAACTTTTTTACAAAAAAAAAACCTTCAAAAAAGTCACTAAAAAGAGGAAAATAATAAAATCTTGAGGTCGGCATCAATTTAATAAAATATGAAGTCGGTTAAAAAGTGTAGTAGAAATTAATATCTACTTTTTAACAGAATTCATATCTTAACAAATTGGCGCTGACCTCAAAATTTTATTATTTTTGTCTTTTTAGTGGCCTCTTTGAAGGAGGTTTTTTTTGGTTAAAAAGTTTTTTTGGGTCTAAAAATGCATTACGAGCCAATTTTTTACCGACTTCAAAAAAAGGAGGAGGTTATCAGTTCGTCTGTATTTTATTTTGTGATTGTTACGCGATTTTTCCTGCATTTGTACACCAATTTTGATTATTATTATTTTATTCAATAGGGCATACCTTCGGATTAGTCCCATATAAATTTTACTTAAATCGGAAACGAGGAAAATATTACTTTTATTTTATTGTTTTTAGGTAATAGGTGAACCTTGGAAGAAAGTTTTCGGATGTGTAATTTACGTGAGTCATTTAGTCGATCCGTTTGAGAAGTTTAAAACCGATAAATATTTAACGGCATTGGGTCTGTCGGTTTTGCCGGAATATCGTGGAATGAATTTAGGAAAAGAAATATTGAATGCCAGGTAATGAAATGTACTACATTTCAATTCAAACCACATCTTATACATTCATATTTTCAAATCACGTTTTCGTAGTCCATAATATAATCAAGTTCGTTTTATACGGAAACAATTTTGGAATCTTTTTGTTGTTAAAATTGTTAATAAAAATTATTTTTTGACGTGTAAACATCTATGCTCGTGTTCCCCAAACAAATTTTAAACGATAGTGATAGAAAATTGATGTGACGAAAATCGAACGGATATGTCATGATCTATGCCATTTTAAGGACATAAACTCACGAACTGTCCGCCTTGCGTGCAGAGAGATCGGGGTTCGAGCCCGAGTGTAGATAATTCATTTTTTTTTCGACACGAGACAACGAAAATGTAAGATTCTGCGTTTTAAGTCGGGCGCATACACTCAATAATGTCTCCACGATTTAATCGAGTTGTGTACGTCTCGCGATTTCAACTCGATTAAACTGTTGTGCCATATTCTCACTATTTAAGACGCTAATGACCTGCGAGTTGTCGACGCGTCTATAATCTACAATAAAAAAAATTCACTATTAAACTAATGGGTCGTTGAACAACTATTTAGTCGAGTGTATACTAGTGTCAATACACAGCTGTGGACATAAGCTGCCGACGATAGTTGTTCAATAGAAAATTCAAAAGACGATCGATGCGGTTTTAAGATTTTTTTGTCGTACAACTATTGTGTCGATATTATGCGCAGCCCCTTCTGATCCCATAGTCTTTTGACAAACAACTAAACAGTCGTGCGATTAAAATTGATTGTATGCGCCGGCCCTCCTGTAAAACGTATTTCGTGCATAATAATAATAATAATAAAGTAATCTTTATTGTAGACAGTATAATGGCGTCAATTACATTTAAAAATATATAATTATTAGCGATCGCCAGTTCTAAGTTAAACTATCGTGTTAGTCGTGTAGACGAGGTTAGCGCGATTATTAAAGTAGTTGTGTTCAAGATCTTAGAAATTCGCTGACAAAGATCAAAGTTCTGACAGAATGACCCTATTAATATCGAAAATTAGACATCCATGTATTTATAAAAATACCTGTTTTTTATTTCAGGACTGAATTATGTCAAGCGATAGGTTTGACATTAACGGTGACAATATTTACGAATATAGCATCGCAAATTGTTGCTGAACGCGCCGGATTTCAGGATCTTCTGGCGATCGATTACGATGAAGTTCAAAAGAGAAAACCGGAGTTTACGTTTCCTGGAGTAACAAAAACTACAAAACAAATAAGACTCATGTATAAAGAAATTAAATAAACAGTTAAAATATTTTGATTGTTGCGATATTATATGACATGTTGCATTATAAAAATGCGTTGTGAAATAGTAGATTGTATGTCTAGATACGTAATGGGGCAAATTGCGGCGAGTGATGACAGTATGCTAAAACGAGCGATAGCGAGTTTTTACAGTAACACGAGCCGTAATACCATTACGTACGAGACTGATATGGTATTTTTTGCCATACCCACTACAAAATACCTACTTTTCACGTCATTTTCAAAAAATTCTGACAGTTCATTTGCGTCGCCATCTTTCCTTACTACAGTGCACCGCGAAGTTCGTGCGAGTAAGTAATGACAGGCGCACGTAAACGTGCGCAGGCGTATAGAGCGAATAAACATAAGTTGCTATGGCAACCGTTATTTTCTGCGCTAGTGCGGAAAATAAAACATTTTTCGCACACCTGCCTGTTTAAATGACTCATTATACGGTATGCAAATGCATACTCGTACTTAATCCGCACTCTCTCAACCCTTGTAAATTTTTTTTACAAAATTACTTTACGAATGGTCTTTATAATTGATGCCAAGTATAAATATGGTATTTTCGAAAAAAAATTGTCTGTCTGTCTGAGTGCTGTCGATTTGTATGTTTGGTTGCTTATAACTAGAGAACTACTGAATTAATTTCGATAAAAATTATAGTTAGCTTAAAGTTCAACTTAAAATAAAATTACAAATCATTTTATTAGGCCCTCGGGAAGCAATATAATCCCGTTATGTAAAATCGAGGGGGAGGAATCCGCGGGTACTTAAATAAGAAAAACGCTAAATCGTAGACACAAAATTTTTATACAAAAGTTGTAGATAATTTTGTCCTCTACAAGATTGATAATAACCATTTTTTACAAAAAATGGAACGGAACCGAGAAATTTGCAAAAAACCGTCTATCGTGAACTTGAACCTCGAATATCTGACAACGCCGGCACGATATCATGGGGATATCGATGGGGACTTTTTACACGTTTTTTAAAACACCATAACGAAGGTATATAAAAAAATTCGACTGATGACCAGTCCTATACTTCCCACCTAGTAAATATTTGCAAAAAATAAACACTCTTTTTTTTAACTTCCCACCTCTACTATGGTAGGGAAAATGGATTTAGTCCGAAAAAAATATTTCGAGATTTTAACAGATTTTCACGTTTTGAGACCCTTGCAATCGTTTAAGATCATTTTCTGACTGATGTCTGTATGTGTGTGTGTGTGTGTGTGTGTGTATGTGTGTATGTGGTCAATTTTTCGCCTTCGATATCTTAATAACGGAACAACATATGCCCGTATGTTGTTCCGTTCTTAAGATATCGAAGGCGAAAAATTGACCACATATACACACACATACAGACATCAGTCAGAAAATGATCTTAAACGATTGCTAGGGTCTCAAAACGTGAAGATCTGTTAAAATCTCGAAATATTTTTTTTGGACTAAATCCATTACTTCCCTACCATAGTAGAGGTGGGAAGTAAAAAAATCAGCTAACTGGGAATTATTCTGCAGATGGGTCGTTCTAATGTCTAAAATTACTGGAGTAAAATATTGATAGTTATGTATGATTTTGTTCAGTGGATGTTGCATTTTAAGTGAAACGATTTCCTCTAGTAGTCTTTTCCATAACTATCAGGTAAACAAAACTCGCCTATGTTGGGTCTTTAAGTGAAATTCACATGTATAGTGTTTTCAATAAGAATGAAATTTCCTGCCAAATTAAAACAAAATACAAAAACATAGTAATTGGTAAGAATAGTCCATATCAGTCACAGTAACGCAATTTATTGTACTTTTTGACAGTGCATAAACTTATAACCTTGTATTCGTGGCACTCTTAGTATACACGTGGTTATATTATGATAGATCGGTTGAAATTTAAATTGGGAAAAATGGAGTGAATAAAAAATGAAACTCTGGAAAAACTTTTCACGAACTTTTTAGACATGATGCAACCTTATAACATTGAAAATACCTATGTGACTGTCGTCGTGACAGCATTTTATGCAAAAGTACTATGTATATGTAGTACTTAGTGCTGATTGATGAAGTTATTTTTAATTCATGCAGTTTCCTTCTTCTTTCTGTCGCCCGGAGTCTTTCCTGCTAAAATAATGCGAAAATGAGATATCCAATGAGGAATGATGGATGTGCCGGAAACTTACAAGTTTACTCTTTTTACAATAGCTGCCTAAGGGCGGGTGTAAAACTTTATAATCTTTTCATCGTTTTCACGCGCAAGCGCCGTCACCATGGTTATGATCGCGGTATTCAGAAGTTTCGGACACTTTTTTACGCAATGACTGGGCCAGCATCGTTTTTCAATGTTAATTTAGATGAAAATGTTACTGACGGTGCTAAATTAGTGCACAAAACAGTGGAAGAACACACTTGTGCTAAATTGAGACGATGGTTGAAGTGCCACGGCCGAAAAAAGCTGGTGGAAGTAAACGAAAATTGGTTGAAAGGTTAGAATCCTACCTGTCATATTAATTGTTTATCTTCAAAAGTCAAAACTACTCAAATACCACTAGTGCGGTAAGTAAATGGTTGCCATAGCAACTTCGATTTGTTGCTCTATCCGCCTGCGTGCGCCTGCCATTACTTACTCACGACCTTCATGGCATACTGTAAAAGTAAAGATGGCGACGCAAATGAACTGTTTTGAAAATTAAGTTAAAAGTAGGTACTTTGTAGTGGGTATGGCAAAAAATACCATATATATGTCGTGCGTAATGGTATTATGACTCATGTGACTGTAACATCACTTGTCTAAATATAGTCCATTACGCATCTAGATGTACAATCTACTATTACGTTGACTACTGTCAAAGACGAATAAGAATGAGACGACAAAAAAAACCTATTTTGGATTCATTCCATAAATATTAGAAGAAAATTGTTTTCGGGTCATTTATAGCCACATTTCTTGATTTAATAGACGATCTGGATCTTTATAATAAATTATAATTTAAAAAAACTAAAAGCCACGTTTTAATGGGAAACTGAACTAAAAAGTAAAAAATAATTTTTATTGTAAAAAAGCGTGGGGTGCTCGATATTAGTTGTTATAAAAGTATGAAAATATGATACAAAGCACCCCACGTTTTTTTACAATAACAATTTTTTTTTACTTTTTAGTTCAGTTTACCATTAAAGCGTGTTTTCTTAGTTTTTTTAAATTATAATTTATATTTGCTTTTTAGTCCTAGAGATCCTGGTCAGGATAATGGGACAAACTTATTGAATTATTGTATTGTCATCGGTCCTTGATAAGTGTGCAAAGTTTCAGTTCAATCTGAAGTTTTTTGCTTTTTTTTTAGTCCTGGAGATCCAGGGTCTCCAGGACTAAAAAACTTATTGAATTATTGTATTGCCATCGGTCCTTGATAAGTGTGCAAAGTTTCAGTTCAATCTGAAGTTTTAAAGTGGGTGAAAATTGCGTTCAAAGAATCCGTTACTTAATTACATACATACATACAGGTGGAACTAATATAAGCGTGTTAAAAATGAATCCCTATTTCCCTATGTCACGCCATAATTTGAGAACGACTTTACAGATTTCATCGAAATTTTTTTTAAATGTTTTCTAATACTTTGTAGAAGGTTCTTATGAAAAAAAAAATTAAGAAAGTTGCGCAGAAAATAATAAAATTTAAGAAAACTTAACGAAAAAATTACCACAAAAACAGATAGCGATAGCCATGGAACTTTAACAAAATGATGACGTTTTAGCTGTCAGAATAATTTCTAATCATTTTGTTACATGGCTATCGCTATCTGTTTTTGAGGTAATTTTGACATTTTCATAGCTGCAAATATCGTTTAACAGCTGCATCGGTCGGAATCTATAGATATTTCCCTTATAGTCCAGTCACGAGAGCTTAAAAAGGTAGGTCCACCTTGCGTTTTGTGCAGCAAATGATTTTATATTTTTGTGTCCTCAAGCATGTTTAGGAGATGTCAAATCCAAGTTTGCAACCTCTAAAACAGGGCGGAGGAGTTTTGGTGGGCTAAAAACCACGATTTTTTTGCACTTTTTTCGGTTTTTTGCTTATAACATAAAATCAGCTTCTACTATCGAAAAAATGGTCCTATTCAAAGTTAAAGGGCACAAAATTTACTTCAAAATACACTAGTCAAATATGTTTTTGTTCCGATTTTTACCGACTCTACAGAACTTAGAAAAACAAAAGAAAAAATAAACTCTTTTTTGTTTGAAGGCGCTAATCTCAGGAACTACCAGTCTGTAAAAGAAGCAAAGTAGTAATCAATGAGAACCCTATACGAGTTTTTTAAAAATTCATTCCAATGAGTGAAAACGGGAGGGTAAGATTTATTGTAATAACAAAAAATCCTACACCCACGTTTTACCCCCTTTGGGATTGAATTGAAAAAAAAAATCGAATAGTCTATAACCTTCCTTAATAAACGGGCTATCTAACAAAAAAATTTTTTTTCAAATCGGACTGGTAGTTCCTGAGATTAGCGCGTTCAAACAAAAAAAATAAACTCTTTTTTTGTTTGAACGCGCTAATCTCAGGAACTACAAGTCCGATTTAAAAAAAAAATGTTTTTGTTAGATAGCCCGTTTATTGAGAAAAGTTATAGGATACACGAGTTTATTTTAAATTTATCCCCAAAGGGGGTAAAACGTGGGTGTAAAAATCTTACACCTCCGTTTTACCCCCTTTGGGATTAAATTTAAAAAAACTCGAATAGCCTAAAACCTTCCTTAATAAACGGTCTATCTAACAAAAAAAAAATTTTTTTAATCGGACTTGTAGTTCTTGAGATTAGCGCGTTCAAACAAAAAAAAATAAACTCTTTTTTTGTTTGAACGCGCTAATCTCAAGAACTACAAGTCCGATTAAAAAAATTTTTTTTTTGTTAGATAGCCCGTTTATTAAGAAAGGTTATAGACTATTCGAGTTTTTCAATAGTTAAAAGCTTGAAAAAATGCTTTTTTTTCATTTTGGTAAATTTTGGCGATTTTCTAAGTTCTGTAGAGCCGGTAAAAATGGGAACATAAACATATTTGACTAGTGCGTTTTGAAGTAAATTTTGTTCCCTTTAATTTTGAATAAGACCACTTTTATAGGATCAGCCGTTTCCATGTTATAAGCAAGAAACCGAAAAAAGTGCAAAAAAATTGTCGTTTTTAGCCCACCAAAACTCCCCCGCCCTGTTTTAGAGGTTGCAAACTTGGATTTGACATCTCCTAAACATGCTTGAGGACACAAAAAAATAAAATCATTTGCTGCACAAAACGTAAGGTGGACTTCCTCTCGTGACTGAACTATTAGTCACGCCATAACTTGAGAACGACTTTACCGATTTCGATGCGGTTTTCACCATCAGTTAGATAATTTTTCACGGAAGGTTTATACAGGGTGTCCTCAAAGACACTTAACACACGCATACCACATGTTCCTGAGACCAAAGTAAGCCGATTTAAGCAAACTTACCTTCTTACAAAATTGCTTAGTTTGGGCGCTATACGGCCCTGAAGTTACAATTTTGAAATCATTTTTTTATTATAAATTTAAAACGGCTTGTGCAATTTTGCTAAACTTTGGCACGTTCACATAGTTTTATGGAACAAATAAACCCATATGAAAATTATGATTAATATTAAACCATAGGCGTAGAACTCGGGTTTTTTAATATTTGAACGTTTCAAATTTCTACGCCAATGGAAGAAAAAGGGTTTAAGTATAAAATTTAGATTCAGTAATTTATTTGCTACAGAAAAGCTACTCTTAATAAGACTCGATTACTCTCATGGTTTTTGAGAAATTTGTATTTTAATAATTCGCAGTAATTTTTACAAAATGAAGTAAAGTTACTAAAACATGAATAGAAATAAATAAATTTGTCATAAAAAGTGGTTCAAGTGTCCACCATTTACACGCATACAAAGATTTATACGACGAAGAAAATTAATTTACTCTTTGCATAACTTCTTCATTATCTCCAGTTGTATTCTTAAAAAAAAGCACGGCCATCTTTTTTGTTTATTGATCAACTTATTATTATCAACGTATTATTATTGATCAACTTATTATTAAAATACGAATTTCTCAAAAACCATGAGAGTAATCGAGTCTTATGAAGAGTAGCTTTTTTGTAGCAAATAAGTTACTGAATCTAGATTTTATACTTAAACCACTTTTCTTCCATTGGCGTAGAAATTTGAAACGTTCAAATATTAAAAAACCCGAGTTCTATGCCTATGGATTAATATTAATCATAATTTTAATATGAGTTTTTTTGTTTCATAAAACTGTGTGAACGTGCCAAATTTTAGCAAAATTGCACAAGCCGTTTTAAATTTACAATAAAAAAATGATTTCAAAATTGTAACTTCAGGGCCGTATAGCGCCCAAACTAAGCAATTTTGTAAGAAGGTAAGTTTGCTTAAATCGGCTTACTTTGGTCTCAGGAACATGTGGTAAACGTGTGTTAAGTGTCTTTGAGGACACCTGTCTATATAGCGAACGAGCGTAGCGAGTGAGTAGTGTATTTATAATATTCAAGCGAACGAGCGAGGCGAGTGAGTAGTGTATTTTTAATATTCAAGCGAACGAGCGAAACGAGTGAGTAGTGAATTGCACCCGGCTTTCTTAGCACCTGAGCGAAGTCGGACGGAGCCGATAGTTAATAATAAATCTCGTCTTTATCCCGTACTAATGCTATCAAATTTTCCACATCCATTAAAACAAACATTTTATTGACAGCCTGACCCTCAGCATATCAATCCAGAAGAAAATCTATTTTACCAACACACGTCCCCCTTGATACGACACAGTTTTTTTTCAAAACTTTTTTTGCTAAAACCAATACTTTCTGAGATATTAGCTTGTAACAATTTATGTGCTTCAGCCTGTATAACATCCCGATTTTTTACCTTTTTTCTTAAAAAATAAGAGATACGTTTTTATAAATCTGATGGGAAAATATTTCGTATGTCTCTTTGACAAATCTGTGGTGAATGTAAATGAGAATTTCATATTTATTTGATGACAAACCTTTGGGAGTTGTTGACAGGTTCAATATTATGTACCACCTACCTACTTAAAGTTTACATTTCCCGTGGGAAGTTGTAAGACTTCAGAAATAATGACAAATTGATCTAAATTGTTTCATGAATTTTGTAGTGTGTGCAGTTTTTGTTATCTCGAGTAATGATTTTTTATAGATTTTGTTGAACAAACATAATAATAAAAAGCCGACTAGGGAGTCAATCCTATACTCTTCACCTAGTAACCAATCACATGTAACTGTCACAAAATTGAACATTTTCTCAACAAAATAAACCTCTTTTCTTGTTACAAAAAACGTGTCCATCTTATTTGTAGTGATTTCCACGCAATTTTTTTAGAAAACATTTTTCTCTTAAAATCAGTACATTTTAGAGAAAAACAACATTAAGATTTTATTCATATTTTATTATATCAAATTGATTTATATTTTTTACTTAGGTATCTACGTATGTTAATGCGTGACCTTGATAACGTTTCTTTAAATATTTCAGCATCCTCAGGACCAATTTTGTGCAAAATCTGATCAGACAGTAGTTAAATACTGACAAATACAACAAACAAATTTGTTAATCATTTATGTTATTTCGTTTTTACGAGAGGGCTTGTAATGGCCGAGCGTTTAGCAATGCTGTTGTTTACATGGCGTTGCTATGGTTCCTCTATTACAAGTCCTCAGTTCCCGGGTTCTAGCCCGAGAGCTGGTAAAAGTGTCAATTGGATTTTCAATTTATTATTAAAAAAAAAAATAATGAATTGGTGTTAGGCCCAAATAACCTTAGCTGTTGGTGGTCTTTAAAACACAATTCAATTTTTTCGTTTTTACGACATCGAAATATTTTACCACAAAAGTGCACACAGATCAGAAAATGGGTTTGAACGATTTCTACTGTTAAAAATTGAAAATAATTAAGTTTTTAATGTAAATTAGGTGAATGGGATGCTTGATACTGTGACGTAATATTAGGGAGTGGGGTTCACAATAGGAGGGGGAAAAGGTCGAAAATAACAAAAAAAATAGCGCGATGCTGACGTAGTTTATGAACAGTCCCTTTAGATACGACGAACGCACATAGATCATAATTTAAGGTATATGTCACGATCTCAGAATATAAGTGCAAAATGAAATCTAAAATAATGTACAATGTAGTTTAGATATCATGTGTGTAGAATTTGTCTTGTTCACAACACAGCTGATTGCTATCACTGCGTACGTGCTTACATTCAGAGAAGGATACATCATGCTCAAAAAAGCGAATTTGTATTCAGACCTGTCTATTCTACCTGTGAAGGGGTGGGTAGACGAGCTGTCAATGTATTGTCAATCAGTAGAATGCTTACATTCAGAGGACACATCATGCGCACAGACGAATTTGTGTTCAGACCTGTCTATTCTACCTGTGAAGGGGTGGGTAGACGAGCTGTCAATGTATTGTCAATCAGTAGAATGCTTACATTCAGAGGACACATCATGCGCACAGACGAATTTGTGTTCAGACCTGTCTATTCTACCTGTGAAGAGATGGGTGGACGAGCTGTCATTGTAACGTCAATCAGTAGAGTGCTTACATTCAGAGGACACATCATGCGCACAGACGAATTTGTGTTCAGACCTGTCTATTCTACCTGTAAAGGGGTGGGTAGACGAGCTGTCAATGTATTGTCAATCAGTAGAGTGCTTACATTCAGAGTACACATGATGCACACAGACGAATTTGTATTCAAACCTGTCTATTCTACCTGTGAAGGGATGGGTGGACGAGTTGCCATTGTATCGTCAATCCGTAGAATGTTTACATTCAGAGGACACAGTATGCGCACAGACAAATTTGTATTCAGACCCGTCTATTCTGCCTGTGAAGGGGTGGATAGACGAGCTGATTTTATCGTCAATTAGAGTGCTAACATTCATAGAAGGGCACATCATGCGCACAGACGAATTTGTGTTCAGACCCGTCTATTCTACATGTGAAGGGGTGGATAGACGAGCTGCCATTGTATCGTCAACCAACTAGAGTGCTAATATTCAGAGAACACTGACGTCATCTTGTGCACAGACACATTTGTGTTCAGACCCGTCTATTCTTCCAGTGAAGGGGTGGGTAGACGAGCTATCATTGTAACGTCAATCAGTAGAGTGCTTACATTCAGAGGACACATCATGCGCACAGACGAATTTGTGTTCAGACCTGTCTATTCTACCTGTAAAGGGGTGGGTAGACGAGCTGTCAATGTATTGTCAATCAGTAGAATGCTTACATTCAGAGGACACATCATGCGCACAGACGAATTTGTGTTCAGACCTGTCTATTCTACCTGTGAAGGGGTGGGTAGACAAGCTGTCATTGTAACGTCAATCAGTAGAGTGCTTACATTCAGAGTACACATGATGCACACAGACGAATTTGTATTCAAACCTGTCTATTCTACCTGTGAAGGGATGGGTGGACGAGTTGCCATTGTATCGTCAATCCGTAGAATGTTTACATTCAGAGGACACAGTATGCGCACAGACAAATTTGTATTCAGACCCGTCTATTCTGCCTGTGAAGGGGTGGATAGACGAGCTGATTTTATCGTCAATTAGAGTGCTAACATTCATAGAAGGGCACATCATGCGCACAGACGAATTTGTGTTCAGACCCGTCTATTCTACATGTGAAGGGGTGGATAGACGAGCTGCCATTGTATCGTCAACCAACTAGAGTGCTAATATTCAAAGAACACTGACGTCATCTTGTGCACAGACACATTTGTGTTCAGACCCGTCTATTCTTCCAGTGAAGGGGTGGGTAGACGAGCTATCATTGTTTACTTGTGTCACTGTTAGTTTTCAGCCTACGCCTATGTGTCAGAATCTGTTTTGCGTACACCACTGACGGCTTCTTTCACAATTTTTTGTGTGCAGGTTTACGTTACGAGTTGGTTTTCTCTAATAATTGTATGCACTCTACGTGCTTATGCAATACTCTGTTCAGGGACCCGACACTTTTATATCATGAGAATTATTTTCCCCGACGAAAATTACGTCATTTCTCACGGGAAACCTGTTGTGGCACTCTAGAAAATTCCCATGAGGATTTTTTTCACCAATTCACTGTGGAAATAATTCCCTTCCTATTTTTGTTCGGATTTGAGAATTGAGATTTATGTATATCTACACTGTCATGGAGGATAGAGAGAAAAAAGACTGATCTCGGCAGGCCGTACAATACGAAGCGGATGTCCCGAATATCGATGATGAGAAGAGTTCGTAAATGCTTCACACGCGGCGCTGTAGCTATAAAGCCCCGCGAGCCTCGTGCATTGTTGCACCTTTGTGCTTGGAGCCCAGCCTCTATGACTCTATTAACGAATCCACGACAACGTGGTATTATTTACTGTCAGTTAATTAACTGATGGTATCGATTATTTTTTAATTCAGTTTTATTTTTATTTTGAAAAAATAGCAAAATTCAAATCGCCCGGTTACCCATACTACTTGAGATCTTATAGCTTCAGCGTCTCTACCGACGGAATAGGAACTGGAACACTCATTTTCCTCACTATTTGAACAACGGTGATTGTACGGAGATTAAGTCTCCTTTCTCTATATCATCGTTGGAGTGTTTTTTGCGGCGGCATTTTATAATTAAAATAACTATATGATTGATATCTGGTACGACTTTGAAAGTAGATTTAAAATAAACTAGCGGCCCAGTTTGGCTTCGCCCGGGTGCTATGAATTTTTTGAATAGGTACAATTCTCACTCGCTCCAGTTATTATAACCTATGTTCTAAAGCGAAGTAGGTATCACCTATAGAACAGTGAAAAAAAGAATTGAAATTGGTTCAGTCATTTCTGAGATTACCCCTGATTTTCATCCGGACAAATCCGAGCCGGCCAGTTATTACAGCCTATATGTCCTAAAGCAAAGTATCATCTTAATTCTAAACCTCCCTCGTAAATCAATCTATCTAATCGTGAAAACCGAAACAAAATCCGTTCAGTAGTTACGGAGAAAATTTGGTACAGACAGACAGACAGACGTGGCGGGAGAATTTGTTTTGAAGTATTTGAATTTTTTATGTATTGAAGTGCTTTTAGCATACTAAATTTTAGTTTTTACCATAGTTTTCATAGTCATTCAGTGCTAAAAGTACTTAAAAGTCGAACCAGAAATCGAAGACGTCTTCGATTGTGCTATGAAATCTTACTATGTATAATAAAAATAGCGTTAGGTGGCTCTGGGCGTAGTGACTAGTAGGTACGGTACATGTGAAGCACGCTTGAGACTGGAAGCTTTGACTGGAACACCTACCAAGTACCGACACCGTTGAACAACCAGCTTGCATGGCCTTGACCTCGTAGTAGCTGATTTCATCATAGAGTGGAGAATTTATATGTGTGTAAAAGGGACGAGCTGGTGCGCTGCTATAGAGCACTTGCTAGCAGCGTAGGCGTTTCACTTCAACACATGCTTGTTTTGCGAAATGTCAGATTTATGTCTAAGAAAGAACGAGCAATCTGATTAGATGCTGAAACGCATTAGTCCGTGTCTAATGTCTAATATCTACGCGGAAAAACAGTTTTATACACAAGCATCCTGTACGGAAAGCATGTTTTTATTCCGTCATTTATCTCAACACCATAGTCGAAATGCGGAGTTCTGATTGGTTATCATGCCTGTTTATTTATTGTAGATTATAGACACGTCGACATTACAGGTCATTAGCGTCTTTCAACTACATCAAATAACAATTTTCTTAAAACTAAATGACATCACTAAATATCCATGAGCGCAGGTGGGATTCGAACCCACAACCGTCCGATCTAGAGGCCGACACGCTAACCACTAGATCACACGGTCCCCCTATCATGCCTGTTAACTGACTCATTAAAGGCCGCTATACATACATCGAAAGTAGCTATTTTATAGTGGATATGGCAAAAACTATTTTTTATCTGCTAGTTGTATCCCTATATTATTAAACGAGTAAATCTTGTATATATGTTTCTATGTATCTATATAAATATTTTCTCGAAAACGGCTCTAACGATTTTGATCAAATTTACCGAAAAGGGGTTTCGGGGGGCAAAAAATCGATTTAGCTAGGTCTCATCCCTGGAAAAATTCGTTTTCTTATCGATTTTATCATTTTAAAAAACAGTTTTTTTAACGTCATAAAACAGTGTCGTATTGTGAGTAGGCTTTGGAAAAAACAAACTATTTTCATTATTTATGTCAAAATTACTCTGACAGTCAATCTTTAACTTATTAAAATAATCAGTAATTATTTGAAAAGTAAAAAAATAGCAACAATAAAATCTAAACATAATTATGTAAGTAGTTTTAGATAAAATTTAAATAAATAGGTATGTTATTTTTATATTACCTATATAAAATATGTATAGGTAAGTAGGTTAATGTAGTATGACGTATAATCTTACCTGGACCTTTTTTTCTCAAAAACGACTAACGATTCTGATGAAATTTACAGAATGGGGATTTTTCGGGGCGAGAAATCGATCTAGGTATGAATTTTGGTTCCAGAGGGGAGCAATTAAAAAAAAGGTGTTTTTTATTTAATATAACTCGCTCAATTAAAGTCAGATTGATTCGAAGTCTATTTCTACATAGATTTGATATAATATATCACAAGTGTTAAAATTGTAATTGAACACTAATATAAGAAGTGTCTTGCACAATATGTAAATAATAACAAAACGGCGGCCCGAAGGGCCGCACTTCTGGCGCCGCGGGTCTGTGTAAAAACACATCGATTTTTAAAAACTATGGTGAAGATACATGCAAAAAAAGTTTTGCGCAGGTTATAGTCTGACGTTTGTTATTGAAAGAATCGATTTTTGTGAGTTTTTCAGTAGGTATCTATGCAAAAAAAATATTTGAAATTTACTGGAAGTTGTTAAGCTGACATCACAGAGAAAAAGTACTTCGATAAAGTTGATATTTGGTATCAATGCTTAAAATTGGATTGTTAAAATGGCAACGGGCGAGCAAAATTTCATCTGATTCGAACATTTTTACAAGATATTCAATCTATGAAAATCGGTTTTTGCGTGTTCTTCAGTCAACAAAACAATAACGGCGGTAGATTTGAAAATGGCGACCTAAATAATATTTACAGGAAAAAATGCTTGATTCAAGTTGATACTTAGTTTTTACGCTTAAAAATACACATAGGTAGTTAATATTTAACAGAAACAATTATTTTAAATTATGTTTCAGAAATAAATTCGTTTCGGAATAATATTCTGAGAAAATAATATCTCACAGCATACAAGTACTATTTTTATTGAACTCATCCGAGCAAAGCTCGGCACCCAGATATCCCCCTATATTATTAAACGAGTAAATCTTGTATATATGTTTCTATGTATCTATATAAATATTTTCTCGAAAACGGCTCTAACGATTTTGATCAAATTTACCGAAAAGGGGTTTCGGGGGGCAAAAAATCGATTTAGCTAGGTCTCATCCCTGGAAAAATTCGTTTTCTTATCGATTTTATCATTTTAAAAAACAGTTTTTTAACGTCAAAAAACAGTGTCGTATTGTGAGTAGGCTTTGGAAAAAACAAACTATTTTCATTATTTATGTCAAAATTACTCTGACAGTCAATCTTTAACTTATTAAAATAATCAGGAATTATTTGAAAAGTAAAAAAATAACAACAATAAAATCTAAACATAAATATGTAAGTAGTTTTAGCTAATATTTAAATAAATAGGTATGTTATTTTTATATTACTTATATAAAATATGTAGTATAGGTAAGTAGGTACGTTAAATGTAGTATGACGTATAATCTTACCTAGACCTTTTTTTTCTCAAAAACGACTAACGATTTGATGAAATTTACAGAATGAGGATTTTTCGGGGCGAGAAATTGATCCAGGTAGGAATTTTGGTTCCAGAGGGGAGCAATTAAAAAAAAGGTGTTTTTTTATTTATTATAACTCGCTCAATTAAAGTTAAATTGATTCTAAGTCTATTTCTACATAGATTTTATATAATATATCACAAGTGTAAAATTGTTAATGAACACTAATATAAGAAGTGTCTTGCACAATATGTAAATAATGACAAAACGGCGGCCCGAAGGGCCGCACTTCTGGCGCCGCGGGTCTGTGTAAAAACACATCGATTTTTAAAAACTATTGTTAAGATACGTACAAAAAAGTTTTGCGTATCTAAAAATTAGCACGGCGGCCCAAAGAGCCGCACTTCTAGCACCGCAGGCATGTGTATCAAAACATATCGATTTTTAAAAACTATGGTGAAGATACATGCAAAAAAAGTTTTGCGCAGGTTAGTCTGACGTTTGTTATTAAAAGAATCGATTTTTGTGAGTTTTTCAATAGGTAGGTACCTATGCAAAAAAAAGTATTTGAAATTTACTGGAAGTTGTTAAGATGACATCACAGAGAAAAAGTACTTCGATAAAGTTGATATTTGGTATTAATGCTTAAAATTGGATTGTTAAAATGCTAACGGGCGAGCAAAATTTCATCTGATTCGAACATTTTTACAAGATATTCAATCTATGAAAATCGGTTTTTGCGAGTTCTTCAGTCAACAAAACAATAACGGCGGTAGATTTGAAAATGGCGACCTAAATAATATTTACAGGAAAAAATGCTTGATTCAAGTTGATACTTAGTTTTTACGCTTAAAAATACACATAGGTAGTTAAAATATCACAAACAATTATTTTAAATTATGTTACAAAAATAAATTCGTTTCGGAATAATATTCTGAGAAAATAATATCTCACAGCATATTAAGTACTGTTTTTATTGAACTCATCCGAGCAAAGCTCGGCCACCCAGATATTTTTATTTATAACCGTTAAAATTAATTGAAAAATCTCATCTAGTAGGCAATATTATTTATGATAATAGCTAGACATGCATGGTAGATTTGCAACTTGTTGTTTGCATGTGAAAACATATAGTCGGGTGTAGGGGTGGACGATATTTAAAAATTATCAAATTACCGATATTTTAGAAAAATATCGATATATCTATACGTCCGGTAGGTATATCTACATCTACTAATATTATAAAGAGAGAGTGTGAGTTTGTTTGTTTGTAAGAAATAAACTCGAAAACTACTAGACCGATTTAAAATTTTTTTTTTCAGTATTCGATAGGTGATACTTTGCTTTAGTACATAGGCAATAATAACTGGACCAAGTGAACGAGCGAAACGAGTGAGTAATGTATTAACAAATCATAAATTCGAGCGAACGAGCGAAGCGAGTGAGTAATGTATTAGTAATTTATAAATTAGAGCGAAGCGAGTGAGTTATAATGTATAAATAATTTATAAATTTGAGCGAAGCGAGTGAGTAATGTATTAACAAATCATAAATTCGAGCGAACGATTGAAGCGAGTGAGTAATGTATTAATAAATTATAAATTCGAGCAAATATCCCACAGTCCTGTAAAAAATTCAAGCTTCTAACTCAATTAAAACAAAAAGATACGACCTTTCAAAAACACGTATTTTGATAGGTACTAATTTTTCAAAACATATAGTGTCGAACGTAAGCGAAAGTGGCGTCATCCTACACGATGATTATATATTTAAATAATAAGAAGTATTAGAAATACCTTGTGTCCGTTTTGTGACTTCATGTGTTGTTAACACGACGCGTTTCAGCAACAAGTTGCCATCTTCAGGTGTGGTTAATTTTTTATAATATAAAACATACATTAAGTATTCGTAACACGTTATATTATGATGCTAAGCACATGTCTATTATATAGTGGATTGTGTTACGAATACTCAATGTGTGTTTTATAATATAAAAAATTAACCACACCTGAAGATGGCAACTCGTTGCTGAAACGCGTCGTGTTAACAACACAAAGGTACTTCTTATTATTCATATAGTGACTTGGAGACCTAACACTCTAAAAATGTATCATATATTTAAAATTTTATAACGGCACGGAACCCTCAAGGCACGAGTTCTATTTGTACTTGTCCGTTTTTTTTAAGAAATTATAATTTAAAAAAAGAGTGTTAATCACACGATAGAAGTATAACTCTCTCTGGACTTCCGCTTACTTTACTACACTTAAATTAAAAATTGACAGCTCCCGTGTTATCGTTATTTACACCCGTTCCACCTCCATTACTACTTCCGTTACGTTTTATTATACGTTTGAACGCTAATGACCTCAGTTGTCGAGCGTCCATAATTGATAATATTTATATCCGTTTGAAATAATTGCGACTAAAGAAGTTTTACTTCAAAAAACCCCCATCTTTCAGAGTTAGTTCGGCCTAATGTTAATTCATATTTTTAATTTTCTTCCTGTCGTCATATTGATTACGTCACAAATAAACTCCTCCCATTATCGATATTTTTATAGATATATCGGAGAAATCGCTCAGCCCTAGACGGGAGGGTTGATAATAAAATACCACTGCTAAGCATAACAATATCTATGTGTAGGTATCTATACAGTGTGTCCCACTCCCAACGAAACTGCGATTAAAATAGTTTATTAATTTTTGCTCGCCTGTAAATGTTTATGGGCTTTAATAACAAACGCACTGAGGTTTTTTAATGGTTTTATTAAGTTCGACATGACTTATAGGTCAAATTTAATTATTGAAATTTGACCCACTACCCGTTATCCAATTGAGTTGAAATTTTGCACACGTGTATAAGTCCGGTGACAATGCAATATAGTATATCTAATATCGTTCTAAATCCAAAATGGCGGACGTCCCAAGATGGCGGCTCACCTTTTTCTTTGCAACCCCCTTGACATGGGTATCAAATGAAAGGGTTTCATGAGCAGAGTACGATAAGCTACGTGACGTCATTCTTAATTCAAAATGGCGAACGCCCCAAGATGGCGGCCCAATTTTAATTTAAGTTTTAATAAATTAGATAACTGGGTTAGCTGATTAATATAAAATTGAAAATTTAGTAACTAGATTTTATATTTTTGTAAAGTGAAGAATTTATATATTTTTCTATTGTACAGAATTAAAATATTTAATAAAGACTAAAAAGTAACAAATAAATAACTTAAAAAAAACTTTTTAAAAAACAATGGTTTTATTTTGAAACAAAAATGCACTAAAAAGTAGAAAATATTTTTTTTTAGTGATTATAAGTTGATCAGAATAGTTTTCAACATTTGTTAAAAGAAAACCATTGAGCGTTAAAACATCATAACAGCGTCAGTACCTAATATTTTATGAGCGCCCAATGGTTTTCTTTTAATAAATGTTGAAAACTATTCTGATTAACTTATAATCACTAAAAAAAAAACTATTTTCTACTTTTTAGTGCATTTTTGTTTCAAAATAAAACCATTGTTTTTTAAAAAGTATTTTTTTAAGTTATTTATTAAATATATTAATACTATATAAATTTAAAATAGTTTTTGGACAAAATAAAAAATTTAACCCCTTAAAATATTAGTTTTTCCCCAGTTCAGAACATATACAGCGTTCTGAGTGATATAGTTGACACACATTTGTGTTAGGTTTGACGATGAAAGTGTCATAACAGCTTAGTTATAATGTGCAAGCGGGGACGATCATTTTTCGCGTCAATGAGGAATAATGCGCCCTGTTCAAAATTATCAAATTCTGACACTCTCCGCGTCATCATAGCGGTTATAGCAAGGCTGTTTAAAATATACACATTTTTTAATTTAAATTCTTGTTAAAGATAAATGCACAAATTAATTTACAATATTTATTTATGAATGAGGAATAATGTACGGACTGTTCAAAATCATCAAATTCTGCCGCATTCTCCGCGTCATCGCAGCAGTCGAAGCTGTTGCAATTAAGCGAAAGGATAAATAAACAAACTAATTTACAATGTTTGTTTATGAATGAGGAATAATGTGTACTGTTCAAAATTATCAAATTCTCACACATTCTTCGCGTTATCATAGCGGTTTAAGCGAACTGTTTAAATTCTTATTTAGAATTGAGCGAAAGGATTTAAGAATGAACAAATTGGTTTACAATATTTATTTATGAATGAAATGTGCCCTGTTTTAAATTATCAAATTCTGGAACGATCCCATTACTCCATGTCACACTTAACTTGGAACACGCGTTATATAATGTGTATAGTATATGTATGTAATTGTAAGTTGTTCTACGACTACTTACAATAATTTAGTAGCAAGGTCCCGCGACCACGAACATGCGGCACGCACAGGGTACATTATCGCCACTTGACAACCGTACCTACACGAAAACATAATCACGCCCACCCGCTATTCATTATCAACGTTATACTGTCACCAATTATTACTTAAAATCATATTAACGCATATTTGTGCATGTATTTAGGTCTCTAATTAGACACAAATCAATAACCGACAGAAATAACAATGTTGTGCAGGTTGTTTATTGGGTCTAGTGGTTGCCTTGGACGATAGGATGTGGTTTTGGGTGGTAAAATGGGGTCATTCCATATGTCAGAATTTAATAATTTCGAACAGTATACATAACCAAGTTCATTCGTTCATCCTTTCTCTTAATTGCAAACAATAGATAGATAATTTATTCATTGAGGACCTTGTCAGGTACAAAATCGTCAAATACAATTTTAAAAATGCAACATTTTAAACAGCTTCGTTTAAACCGCCTACGATGATGGAGAATGTGCAAGAATTTGATAATTTTGAACACTACACAGTTCCCCGTACGTAAACAAATAATTGTAAACCAACTTATTCATTCTTCCATCCTTTCACTTAATTGCAAACAAGAATTAAAAAAATGTCTAATTTTAAACAGCTTCTCTTAAACCGCCTACGATGATGCGGAAAATGATCGTCCCCGCTTGCGCATTATAACTACTGTTTTGACACTTCCACGTTAAACCTTGCCTGACAAAAAAAATTAAACAATTTTTTGAGAAGACAAAAATATTGTATTTTGCATGGCGGGAGAAACGTAACATTTGTGGTGGGAGTGACGGGATAATTCAAAGGAACTGCTTATGCAAATTAAACCTAATTAAAGAATACTAGTGTACCCGTGCAAAACTTTTTTGCGACGACTTAACACTGTCTTCAAAGAACAATGGTTTAGTAAAGGCTATCGCCAAAAAAAAATGTTTGCCAACACAAACCTTTTTTATATGTAATATGAATCACTTTATTAAGAAAACAATAAGAAATATATATTTCGAAGCTTTCTCAATATCATTGTGTATACGAACATAACTTTAAAGTGTACGTAAAATAGTAGTTTTTTAGAAACTATAGAACGTATCTATCATCCCTATATTATTAAACGAGTAAATCTTGTATATATGTTTCTATGTATAATATATGTTTCTATGTATCTATATAAATATTTTCTCGAAAACGGCTCTAACGATTTTGATCAAATTTACCGAAAAGGGGTTTCGGGGGGCAAAAAATCGATTTAGCTAGGTCTCATCCCTGGAAAAATTCGTTTTCCCATCGATTTTATCATTTTTAAAAACGGTTTTTTGACCTGTCAAAACATTGTAATATCGTGAGTAGGCTTTGGAGAAAACAAACTACTTTAATTATTTATATGTCAAAATACTCTGACAGAATTTTTAACTTATTAAAATAATCCGTGAACTATTTGTATAGTAAAAAATAACAAAAATAAAAACTAAACATAATTATGTAAGTAGTATTAACTAATATTTAAATAAATAGGTACCTAAGTATGTTATTTTTATATTACCTATATAAAATATGTATATTATGTACGTTAAATATAGTATGACGTATAATCTTACCTAGACTTTTTTTTCTCAAAAACGAATAACGATTTTGATGAAGTTTACAGAATGGGGATTTTGTGGGGCGAGAAATCGATCTAGGTAGGAATCTTGGTCCCAGAGGGGAGCAATTAAAAAAAGGGTTTTTTTATTTATAACTCGGTCAATTGTCAGATCGATTCGAAGCCTATTTCTACATAGATTTTGTATAATATATCACAAGGGTTAAAACTGTAAATGAACACTAATATAAGAAGTGTCTTGCACAATATGTAAATAATGACAAACAGGCGGCCCGAAGGGCCGCACTTCTGGCACCGCGAGTCTGTGTAAAACACATCGATTTTTGAAAACTATTGTTAAGATACATACAAAAAAGTTTTGTTTAAAAATTTGCACGGCGGCCCGAAGGGCCGCACTTCTAGCGACGTAGGCATGCAGTATATCAAAACACATCGATTTTTAAAAACTATGGTGAAGATGCATGCAAAAAAGTTTTGCGCTGCAGGTTTATAGTCTGACGTTTGTTATTAAAAGATATAATATGAATTCTAGTTCTTCGAAAATCGATTTTTGTGAGTTTTTCAGTAGGTACCTTCTATGCAAAAAAAATATTTGAAATTTACTGGAAGTTGCTAAGATGACATCACAGAGAAAAAGTACTTCGATAAAGTTGATATTTGGTATCAATGTTTAAAAATGGATTATTGAAACGGCAACGGGCAAGCAGAATTTCATCTGATTCGAACATTTTTACGAGATATTCAATCTATGAAAATCGGTTTTTGCGAGTTCTTCAGTCAACAAAACAATAACGGCGGTAGATTTGAAAATGGCGACCTAAGTAATATTTACAGGAAAAAATGCTTGATTCAAGTTGATACTTAGTTATTACGCTTAAAAATACACATAGGTATTTAAAATATTTAACAGAAACAATTATTTAAATTATGTTTCAGAAATAAATTCGTTTCGGAATAATATTCTGAGAAAATAATATCTCACAGCATACAAGTACTATTGTTTTGAACTCATCCGAGCAAAGCTCGGCACCCAGATATTGTAATACTTACGTACGAATGATCTTCAGAAAAAAATCGATGAGTTTGTCGGTATTTGAGAAACTAAGTACTATATTTAAAAGAGAAAAAAAATTTGCACGTACATATACATCTTTATTGTTTAATTTTAAATACTTTTGGAAATTTTGTCAATATAACCCTATTAAAATCTGGGCTCTAAAAATTAAAATGTACAACTGTCAAGATGTTTCATTGTTTATTGTTTGCATAGCCTATCCACGACATGCGTACATATTTGCATTTCTCTCACACTCATGTATCGTGAACGCCGATGGATTTTCTCTGTTTACGTTTCTCTTCACCCCACTGCCCCCCTCGTCATTTTTACTATTATCGCTTGAAATCACCCCTTTTAAAGAAATTTCACAAAAAAAAAATAGCGATAACATATCTGTGGACTAAAGGCCTCAGTTTAAAAAAAAATTATGTCAATCGGTTGAGCAGGGGTTGCTGGCGGATTGTTAGAGAAATAGGGCTTGTGTTTTAAATATATAGATTGTATTTGTGCAAAGTTTCAAGTCGATCAGATGTTATATAAAAGTGGATCAAAATGTGAATACAAGAAAGAAATTGAAAAACGACGATTTACGAGACTAGACGAGAAGATATATTTTCAGAAATCTAATCTTGTCTCGTATCATACGAAGTTACTGATAAAGCCTCGCCCCGGCATGAATCTTGAAATTTTCTACCGTGATTTTCTTTTATGCGCGCCGGTTATTTAGATATAACACGCAACATACAAGAATATTAATTACTGTTTGTTATAATGAAACGAGTCAAATTTCAGACT
The DNA here is from genome assembly GCA_039654895.1 of Mongoloraphidia duomilia. Classification (NCBI taxonomy): domain Eukaryota; kingdom Metazoa; phylum Arthropoda; class Insecta; order Raphidioptera; family Raphidiidae; genus Mongoloraphidia; species Mongoloraphidia duomilia. The sequence continues at coordinate 38,054,840 of CM077516.1, read as the reverse complement.
ATGTCTCAAATGTATTGCAATAATTTGAGTTTATTTGCCAATTAATTATTATTTTATTCTCTAAACAAGCGCTCCAATTTCAAATATTTTATCAGAATTTACTATACTGTGATAGGTTGACGATGCTTAATTTGATGATGTTTAATTTGTTAACTACTAGCGGCTCGGTCCGGCTTCGCCCGGGTGCTATGAATTTAAATTTTAACAGTTTGAACATTTTTTAAATTATTTTTTTTCAACTACACTAAAGGTACGTTTTGTTGGTATGCACTATTTTCACTTAGGTAAAATTAAAGTAGCGGGGAATAAGGACTGTTTATATATTTTTTTAATTTACTGCCAACGTTTCATTAATTGATTCTTTACTTCTTCAGGTCTCAAATTTGGCTATTCCACAATTGTTAATATTTTTATATTCATTTACGTCAACATTGCAAGCAACATAATAATTTATAGAACATTATGTTTTTACTCATTCAATTCTATGTACAATCTGTCATTATTTATGTTTCAAATTTTGAATTAAGTCACAATGACAGTTAATAACAAAAAAAAACCTCCTTCAAAAAATTATAATTTAAAAAAACTAAAAAACACGCTTTAATGAACTAAAAAGTAAAAAATAATTAATTTTATTGTAAAAAAGCGTGGGGTGCTTTGTATCATATTTTCATACGACCCCACGCTTTTTTACAATAAAATTAATTATTTTTTACTTTTTAGTTCATTAAAGCGTGTTTTTTAGTTTTTTTAAATTATAATTTATTTTTGCTTTTTAGTCCTGGAGATCCTGGTCAGGATAATGGGACAAACTTATGGAATTATTGTATTGTAATCGATCCTTGATAAGTGTGCAAAGTTTCAGTTCAATCTGAAGTTTTTTGCTTTTTTTTTTAGTCCTGGAGATCCTGGTCAGGATAATGGGACAAACTTATTGAATTATTGTATTGTCATCGGTCCTTGATAAGTGTGCAAAGTTTCAGTTCAATCTGAAGTTTTTTGCTTTTTTTTTTTAGTCCTGGAGATCCTGGTCAGGATAATGGGACAAACTTATTGAATTATTGTATTGTCGTCGGTCCTTGATAAGTGTGCAAAGTTTAAACTAAATCTGGCCGTTCAAAGTTGGTCAAAATCAAGTTCAAAGAAGTCGGTTACAAACTGACAAACAAGCAAGCAAGCAAGCACACAAGCAAGCAAGCACGCAAGTCCGCAAACAAGCACGCAAACATACAGGTGAAGCTAATATAAGCGTGTTAAAAACCACTAAAAAGAGGAAAATAATGAAATTTTGAGGTCTGTGCAAATTTAATAAAATATGAAGTCGGTTAAAAAGTATAGTATAGTGATTAATATCTTCTTTTTAACCAACTTCATATTTTATTAAATTGGCACAGACCTCAAAATTTCATTATTTTCCTCTTTTTAGTGGTTTTTTGAAGGAGGTTTTTTTTTTAGTTAAAAAGTTTTTTATTTTTTACTTTTTAGTGTCAAAAAGTGACATTTACCTTAAAATAATCACACGCTGCTACTCACTTTTATTAAACCGACTTTCTAAAGGTGTCTGATATGTCAAAAAGTGACATTTACCTTAAAGAATCACACGCCGTTACTCACTTTTATTAAAATCAGCCGAACTACTGAACCGATTTTGATGAAATTTCTATGGGACCAATCTGAAAGTATGTCCTTTCAAATAAAAAAAAATTTTTCAAAATCGGTTTATAAATGACTGAGTTATGTGGTAACAAACATAAAAAAGTCGGTTAAAAAATGCAAATAAGGAACTGAATGCGCTACTACAACAACTAGTTACATTAAAAAAATCTCATTGCATTTTTTCTATGTTCGGTAAAACCGTTTATACCCTTTATACAGGGTGTTATTTAAGTACGTAGCCAAACTTCAAGGAGTGATTCTTTGAGTGATTCTAAGACGAAAAGTTTATATAAACAGATCTCTTGTTTGATTTTTTTAATTTCCGGTGTTACCCCTGTGTACGCCACTGGCAAATGGCAATTTGTATTAATTAAAAACTATCACCAAATTTCAACGTCATATTAGTTTGCGTCTTCTTGTTATTTAGGATTTTTTTTATATGTATGTACTTTTTAAAAAAAGTTTGACATCCAGTATCTTGAAAGCGAAGCAATACCGGTCCTATGTTTATATAAACTTTTCGTCTTAAAGAATAACTCAAAGAATCACCCCTTGAAGTTTGGTAACGTACTTAAATAACTCCCTTTATAGAGTTCAAACTATGTTCTAAACCTTTTTGACATCAAAACAAAGATATCCTGTAAATTTGAGCTCAATCGGTTCAGTAGTTTCAGAGTCTATAAGCCTCATACAAACGAACATACATTTTTATCGAGAAAAACAGAAAAGTGACACAGAAGTGGTCATACTGACGCGCACACAGGCGCGCCAAATTAGAAAACTTGGATTTTTAATAAGGGCCTAGGTCCAAAATCTAAAACTACATGCCCTTTTGTCAGGTAAAATGTACTTGGCCACTGGGCTAGATGCACTGGAGTCAAATTTTAAAGTATATGGAAAACACCATATTGTATAAAATGGAGAATCTGTGCAAAGAACGTAAAATTTATTATTTTCGGAAATGTTTGTTTTAATGTCCCATTTCGCGTCGACTGTCACTTGTCATAAAAGGCAAGATAATAAAATATATTGTGAAAATTTCCGGGCGTAAATTATTACCTCCTAAGTAGAAACTTTTTGAATTACTACTACCTAAGTGAAGAATGTTCAATTTTGTTGGATGTTTCTTATTATTCATCAAAACAATTTAATATTCATTTAATCTTAATTTTATTAGCAATGAAAAACAAAAATATGAAATATCTTGCCGCTTCACAAGATATATATAAGTTTGCAATATGCTTTACATAATTTTAAAGTTTTCATTGAAATTCTATCTTCTTATCTTTCGTAACTTCTACATAAACTTTTGAACTTACATTCTGTCGATAAATACTATTCATACAGCGTTATATATTTTGCATTGGTTGATCACGATTGCGAGCTGTGATAGGTAACAATTTCCAACAGCCAACCAGAAGACATTTTAGAATTCAGAAGTTATATCATGGACATAGATCTAGGGGACGCAGTAGAAGTGAGTGAGAAGGTTGCTGTGGAGGGGGGTGGGCGTGAGGAAGCAAGTGTGCCCACATCCTATTGGTCGCTGCGCAAGCACTGTACGTGTCAAAGTGTCGTCCAAACAATAACAAACGACTAGTTTGTTTGCGCAATTGAGCATGCGCAAAGACGCGGCCAATTAAATGTAGGCATATGCACCATATAGACATAGCGTGGATATGTCCATGAGACATAAGCATGCACCCTCCCCTGAATGGCTTTCCCCCTCGTCTAAAGTGGTCCTTTATACTTCGACCCTAGATTCCTATGTCCATGAGTTATATACACTATAGATCAGTCGGAAATTGTAGGCAGTGACTCATACTCAGTTACTAACAAGCTTAATGGAGCACAGAGCGGCTATAAAACAAGGTAAAGCATTCCGTTCTTAGATCGATACCATAAAAATCGTAATATCTATAAGATATCGATCTTTCAAAAGATCGATTTTTTTTGTTAAAAATGAATCGATTTTTTTTATATTACTTTACCTGTGCACACATTAAATTATGAAAAAATATTAAATGTGCTGAATGTTCAATTTTTAACCTAATCTTATTGAAAGCATTGCCGAAATATTAAGTACCTAACAGTAAAAAAAATTATTCGGTAAATTTAACCGACTTGCAATTATAAAGTCTTATTTATTATAAAATATATGTTTCGTAATAGGGATGTTCCGATCCACCAAAAAGTATCGATACTAGGTATCGATATAGTATAAAATCGTATTATAAAAGACCCATACTCAATATATCGATACATTATCGATCCAGTATCTCAGAAAATAATAAAATGCATATACGAGCAAAAAAACCTGTAAGAACTAGACTAGACAATGTATCGATACACACCAAAATGTATCGATACTCATTATGTATCGCATTAAAAAAATCGATACAAAATATCGAGTATCGAGAGCTAAAGTATCGATTCGTAACGTACATCCCCAGTTCGTAACTTATTACAAAAAAATTAAAAAAGAAATTGTAAATCAATAACATAAAATGACACAAAAAAGAACATAACGGAGTTATAAAAAGTCTTTTATTTATAAAGATCGGAAAGCCGATCTCCCCCCGGAAAAACCATCTTATAAGAAATTGGAGTCCTACGATTCAAAAGATCGAGAATCGCAAGTAAAAAGATCGATCTAGATCGCACATTCTTATAATATATTACACATTGGATATATTTATGTACTATTATATTAAACAGACAGTATATAGATAATTTAATAGGTATCAGTACAAAAGATGAAATATTAATTTTTAATTCACAATATTGTCGACGTTTCGGCTAATTTATAGACTTATATTGTAAATTAAAGATTAATATCTCATCTTTTGTACTGATACCTAATATATTATTTATTATATTATGGAAAAGAGACTCACTAACCACCGATAAAACAAAAGCGGTGAAAGGTCGAGAAAAAGAAGTTTAATTGTTATTTACCTTTCAGAGTGCTGTGGAGTTGTTTAATTGTTTTGAGATAAAAACTTGACGGAACACTTTCACTAGCTTTTCAAAAAAGTCAGCATTCTTCGTATCTGAAAAAGAAATACATAGTTCTACAAAAATTATTTAATCTCTTTTTTTTATAAAAAATGCACAGAGAATAAACAGCGTTATTGTAAATAGTTAATGCAGAGACGACCTGGAGCTGTTCTAAAAATCCGGTTGTTGTAACAATCTAATTAAATACCAGAGCTGCTGAAAATACTTAAAAAAGTATCTATAGTTCAGTTCGGAAATTTTAGGCAGTGACTTCTACTTCACAATGCAATATAAGCGGCACAGTTTTTATGCATGGAAAAATCTAAAAGCGGGTATGCTTTAGTTTCATTTCTTTTCCGCTCCATTAAGCTTGTTAGTAATTAAGTCTGACTATTATTTGCAAACTAAACTATAGTCCATAGATACAAAATATTAAACAGTCAATTCCTCAAAAGATACTAGATAAAAGACATTTCATAATAGTACGGGAGGCAGCGTTACATTTTAGGTAGTGATTTCATACCGACCAATTCATATTTCTAATAATTGTTTAAGTATCAACAGCAACCAAAGTGAGCGTCAGTCGTCGCACCCGCGGTGGGTGTAGTAGCTAGAGGGTGTCGAAGTCGCTAAAAAAATTAGATTTTAAAATTATTTCATACCGCACCAAATTTGGTATGGTGATTCTTTATATAATAAACAATAAGAAAATAACTGTCAGCTGCGTAGACAGTGGGGGTAAAGACGTCAGTTTCGCCATAGAACATACCGTGTCTAGATAATTTGAACGCCATTGAACAGTAAACGTCACGGTGTGTTCATTTTGAAATATAGATGTCGCTGATAATAAGAATTTGTTCTCCAAAGAAACAAACCCTTTCCAATGACAGATGCACATCTTCTCTTCAATTCTGCCTTCAAATCGCATAATTTCCATGTAGAATGTATGTTTAGAACTAGTTTGTTTGTGTTGTTTTACGCGAAACGACGACAAAAACGAATAACAACAAAAGCAAAAATCGTCCCTATAATAATTTTAAATAAACAACAAACAAATATTTTTTTGAATACAAAAATTGCCCAACGGTCCTAACTATTGAAATAGTTAGACTTTGTATTTAAATTAAACTTTATTTAGAAACGTATTTGTCGCAAATATTATATTTTAAATTATTAAATAAATAATTTTTAACTTCGACAAAACAACTACACGTTTATGATAATATTATCATGATATTGTCCATCGACTGATTTTATCACTCACTGGGTGCAAATCAGGTGCAAATACTCCTTGCACCGTGGATTTTATTCACTATAATATGTTGAGGGGTTTGTTTCTTTGGAGAACAAATTCTTATTAACGACGACATCTATATTTCAAAATGAACACACCGTGACGTGTACTGTTCAATGGCGTTCAAATTATCTAGACACGGTATGTTCTATGGCGAAACTGACGTCTTTACCTCCACTGTCTACGCAGCTGACAGTTATTTTCTTATTGTTTATTATATAAAGAATCACCATGCCATGTTTGGTGCGGTATGAAATAATTTTAAAATCAAATTTTTTTAGCGACTTTGACACCCTCTAACTACCACCCCCACCGCTACTAGCGCAGCTGACGGTTGGATGTCTCATCAGGTGGACGAGAACAAACGTTGGTATAATTATCAGCCGGTATGAAATAATTTATTTATTTACAACGCTGCCTCCCGTACTATAACATTTTGTATGAAGGTGTCTAAAAAAAGATACTTCATGGTTTAAAAGTATTGTAGCAAAACCCCAGATGTTACGCCGCTGGCGACAATAGAAGCGTCGAGAACATGTAACAATAGTGAGGCGTGGCATGATATCGAAGACACGGGTAACCACCAGAATATTCTGGAAAGCGCGCGAGCGTGCGGGGTCAAGCTGCTAGCTCTATATAAGCAGAGGCGGTCACCGTAGTGAGTCAGTCGTGTGACAGTGTCGATTTGAAATAAATACAGCATATAAATTGTTCAGTGTTATTAAAGCGCTTCAGTTCGTTTAAGAATTACTGTTCGTCATTATTATCGTTTGATTGTTAGCATTGACATACAATTATTGTATTTGAATTGTTGTTACATTTTTAATTATTGTAAATAAATAATTTATTCCACCCACGTAAGAAAACAGTTTTGTTACAGTATCTTAATCTCAGATACCTACTTTTAAAAAATATCTTAGATACTTACTTTTAAAAAGCATCCTAGATACAGCTCTTAAAAGTATCTAAGATACTTTCAAGATTATTTAAGATACTTTTTAGAAGTATCTAAGACACATTTTATTTAAGAATATCTAAATTACTTATAACATAGGTATATGCAACCAACCGAAATTTTTAAAAATTAATTTTTAAAAGTATCTAAGATACTTTTTTTAAAACTATATTATACAGGGGGTGAGTCTACGGTTAGTCGGTTACGTAAACGGTTAGTCGTAGAGAGTTGTGTTAAAAATTTGTATTATAAAAGCCCTAATAAAGAATCGAAGGGTAATATTTTTTTCCGGGAAGGTCGGCTTGCTCCAGAATGTCCAGAACTCTGGAATTATAGATAGCACGATAGGTCGAAAGAGGTATTGTTGAAAAGATCTTTAAAAAATAAGCAATTTTTATAGGAAATATTAATTAATTACTGCCAGCCCTGTTAAGTAACATTCGTTTGAAATTATTAAATTAAAATTTCATAATAACGAACGAAGTCGGCATTTAAATCTAGCAACCTTAGACATTGCGCGTCATAAGTGTAACTAGATTTTTTAATGCCGACTTTTAAATTTAAGTTCGTTATTATGACATTTTAATTTAGTAATTTCAAACAAATATTACTTAACAGGGGTGGCAGTAATTAAAAAAAATCCCTACAAAACTTGCTTATTTTTAGGCGCGATCTTAGCGAAGCTAGAAGCGCCTATATACACTCGCTTTGTCTGTGAATCTGTGAATCTGTCAATCTGTGAATCTGTAACGGATTTTTTGTATCAGTCGTACAGCCCAAACGGGTTAACCGATTTTAAAAAACTTTTTGAAAATTAATATTTGCAAGTTTTATAGGACACAAAAAAATAAAGTGATGTCATATTTCAAAATGGCAGTCATAGGTATATATTTCTTTGTAAAAATTATCCGATCTTTTGAAAATTGATATTTGAGAATTTAATAGACCACAAAAAAATAAAATGGCGTCAGATTTCAAAATGGCGATCAAATAATAACTTTTTAATTGTATTATTTATATCTTTGATAAATTCGGTTTTATATACAATGCGTAAAAAGCATAGCTTCTGTCGGGTGTCTTACGACACATCATGACTTTTTTATTTAGCCGGTTCCGAGTAACGCTTAATAGTCAACCGTACTATTTTTTCTATGTAATCCAATACATATTTATATTAGGTCTTATGGCTCATAGCCTACTACAAAATTATAAATCTTCTCAGTGTTATTTTCCCTATGTTCAATAAAACCGTTTACACACAGTACCTACATGAATATCGCGCCTTGTAATTCTTGAATTACTTGTATGCTCCAAAATTTTTTAAAGATCTTTTCAACAATACCACGTTCGACCTATCGTGCTATTTATAATTCCGGAGTTCTGGACATTCTGGAGCAAACTAATAGGGAAGCCGATCTTCCCGGAAAAAAATTATCAGCATTCGATTCTTTATTAGGCCTTTTATAATACAAATTTTTGACACAACTCTCTACGACTAACCGTTTTCGAAAAAAAACGACTGATACGAGTGGTCTGACTCACCTTGTATATACTTTGACATTTTTAAAAGTATCTTTGATACCAGATACTTTTGAGAAGTATCTCCATTTTCGGACAGATACTTCCAATAGAAAGAAACAAAAAGTATCTTGGATACAAGCTACTCCTCAGCTATGTTAAATACTATAACCGTATTTACCCGGCGTTGTCCGAGAATGACCAGGGCCATCTTAGACCATGCAGGGACCCTTGGGCACACATTTTGGGGGCCCTTTCCTTCACATAATAGATTACATACGCTAATGACCTCAGTTGTCGGGCGTCTATAATCTACAATCTTTCTCTCTACAATAGAATAAAATGATGATGCGGATACGATAGATCAGATAACTTTTACCATTAAAAAAAACATGCCTTTGTGTGCATTAATTAAGATTAATAAATATTAGTTTTTTAGTGTGTACAAACTTAAAAAAAACTCTATTAACTGTAAAAAATAAAACACTGGAAGCACGCAATATCGTCATCAAATGTACTATGCCCATATACTGTGCACTCATTTATGTAAGGTCAGCAGTGGCTTATTAAGGCTCCTACATATAAGTTCATTAAAAAATGGGATGCCTGTATTGCGGATACAGACACTAGCCAGATAACGTAAATACCGTTAAACACAAATAATTGTAATAATCAAATCAACTCCTCTTTTGATTTGATTATTATATTGCAATCCACAATTAACTCATTTCTATGTTTATTACAAATAATTGTATTCGTTGTCATGGAAAGGAATACATCCACTTTTATTTATCTTATAAAATCAAATGTTCGTAAAATATAATAAAAAAAACAATTGTGATTTTATTTTTTTATATTTTAAATTGATATCCAATATCTATATATATTTTCATTATTAAAACAATAAAATAAAAATAAAACATTAAATTTATTGCTAAAATCAGTTCCAAGTGTGCGCTCCATGCTGCTCTCAAAACAGTAGGTACCAGAGGACAGTGTGGTCCAATGGTTAGCGTCGCGGCCTCTGGATTAGACTGTCGTGGGTTTGAATCCCGTCCCCGCTCATGGATGTTTTGTGATGTAATTTAGTTTTAAGTGCAGAGTTGTTATTTAATGTAATCAAGACACTAATGACCTAAGTTGTCGACGCGTCTATAATTTACGAGGGGTAAATATCTGAGGATTTATGGTGTACAGCGTGAAGGAATTACGAGGATTTATGAGGATTTATAAGGATTTATGAGGATTTATGAGGATTTATGAGGATTTATGAGGATTTATGGGGATTTATGGGGATTTATGAGGATTTATTGAGGATTTATCGAGGATTTACAGAAGAATTAAATCAGCTGTTTATGTTATGCGCGTGCGCGTAACATTTTTTAATTTGCCCGACCGCATAAACCGGCGGCATTGTGAATAAAATTTGTTTTTGGTGGTGTCATGCAAGTTTGTGTGAGTTCCAAGGTAAGTTTATTATAATATTTATCTCGTGTTGGCATTATTGTACCAAATACAATAGGGTATTTGACTAAAAGTTTTTTTTTGTTATATTAATAGAGCAGTAAATTCTGTACAAAATTACATCTAAATCACTTAATTATGATTTCAAATTAGCTCAAAAATAATTTTTGAAATATTTATGTGAGCCCCGCTCGCTAATAACCGTTTTTGCTCCACGAATCTATGACGCCATATTTTTTATGAAGGTACGTTTCTATCTACTAACTCGATGCTAATTATATCAGAAACTTACATACCTACCTACATTTTATAATATTAGTATAGATAATAAAAAAATCCTACACTCAAGTTTTACCCCCTTTGGGGTTGAATTTTAATAATTTGAACAAGCCTATAACCTTCCTCAATGAACGGGCTATCTAAGAAAAAAAAATTTTTTTTAATTGGACTGGTAGTTCCTGGGATTAGCGCGTTCAAACCAACACACAAACAAACCAACTCTTCAGCTTTATTGTTATAATATACATATATAGTCCAATCAAATGGTCGAAAAAATAGGTCTGAAATTGCGTTAATTAGAAGTTTGATGAAATTTTAATTGTAGATAGGGGGTGCCACTAGAACACTCCAGCCAAGTTTCCCCCCTCTGATTCCGCAAGGGGTGCCCGCCATCTTGAATTTAAGGGATGAAATCATTTATCTTGGTAAATACTGCTTGTACGTGAAAAATTACTATTACCAAAATTATTAAGGAGGATGTATCCAACAACTTCTGTTTGGAAAATTTTTTGAAATTTCTTATTCAAAAGTTATAAATTCTCAAAAATGACACTGTTGGGGGTGGAAACGGTTTTTTCGATTTTATAACAAAACGGTCAATCGGGGCGAAAAATGGTTATGACAAAAGTTGTAGCTTTTGAATGTTTCTATAATATACATGTGTTCAACATTTTTTTTTGCTTGCTTGGTGCGAATATAGAGGGCGCCAAAAGTCGACCGGCGCCAATATTTTTGAAAATTTTTGAATTTTGCTCATAACAAATTAATTCAAGTCACCAAATACTCATTAGGGGGTTTTCGGAGTCGCTGATTAGGAACCCTTTATCAAATTTTCCAAAAACAAAATGGCGAATCCAATATGGCGGACGTCTCCCATTTAAATTCATCGCATTTTCACCAAATTCATCATCCGCCATTTTGTTTTTTGAAAATTTGATAACGGATTCTTAATCAACGACCCCTAAAACCCCCTAATCATGTATTTGGTGAAAATGCGATGACTTGAATTAATTTTTTATGTGCAAAATTCAAAAATTTTCAAAAATATTGGCGCCGGTCGACTTTTGGCGCCCTCTATATTCGCATCAAGCAAGCAAAAAAAATGTTGAACACATGTATATTGTAGAGAAACTCAAAAGCTACAACTTTTGTTATAACCATTTTTCGCCCCGATTGACTGTTTTGTTGTAAAATCGAAAAAACCGTTTCCACCCCCAACAGTGTCATTTTTGAGAATTTATAACTTTTGAATAATAAGAAATTTAAAAAAAAATTTAAACAGAAGTTTATGACGAGGCGAATTATGCGGGGTGAAAAATATTAATAAACAGGAGATTTGCGGATATAGGTGTAAGGTTGAGGAAGCGTTTCACTAAGGATGGGCCCAATATATCCGATGAATTCGCATGAACTGTGAATTGACTCTTTAACGTTTAAAATAATTAATAAAAAAAGTACGAGTTTTAAAAAATTATATTTATAAAATTTAAAGAAGAAAATTATTTAAATATTCGTTTATTTAACAGACGGTTAGATATCAAAAAAAATACACAAATATTAAAAGATCAAATAGCACGAAATAATAAATTGTTTAGATCGACGCAGTTATAGAGTGAATATATCTGTTCGTTCTGCCTGTGCTCGAACCACTAGCTTCAGAACGGCCAAAATAGCATCATTAACTCTGCGACTGCGAGAACTTACATAATATAATTTTAATTAATACATAACAATAAATTTAATGAATTTTATTTGAAATAACATCTACTGAAGGTAGGCCACTAACGCTACATGTAGACAACCGCGGTTATCGCCAATTCCTGGTGATACCACTCCAAAACTTCCTGTCGCAGTAAACGTTACAGTACCCCTCAGTACCGGGGAAGCGCACTAAGCGGCTTCTTGGCGTTCAAAAAACGGCTTCAACTGCGACACATGAACTCGAAATTGCCTAGTGGGTTCCTCGTCGCTGGCGATCACACATGACGTCGGTGAGGTAAAACGAATAATCCGTCGAGGGTCGCTCCAACGTGGGGTAAATTTTTGTCCCTGGTTACCGCCGGCTGTTATGATTGTGTGTAGACGTTGCAGTACCAGCTGCCCGACGCTGAATGAGTGGCGAGTTGGCTGACGCATGTCATAGTAAGTTTTGATGCGGCGATGTACCTGGTGAAGCTTCTGGCGAATTGAGTCTTCTGTAACGTCGGCAGACGGCTCTAGGAAACGATCCAGTTGCCACTGGAGATCGATAGGCTGAGTGAGTTCGCGACCCAAAAAGATCTTAGCCGGAGATTGACCCGTCGACTCGGAAACACTTGCGTTGTGCGAATAGGTGAAGAATGGTAAATATTTATCCCATTCTTTGTGATTGTCGTTGGAACAGGTACGCAAAACAATTGATAGAGTGCTCTTTAAATCCCGCATGGATCGTTCGACCATATTAGATGATGGTTGATAAGGACTGCTGAAGATGTGACGAATGCCCCAGGACAAGGCCATCCGTTGGAAGCAATCAGACTTGAAGACGGAAGCGTTATCTGATACGAGCTCTTTAGGCGGGCCAAAGGAACACCATAGCTTTACAAGATTTTTGACGGTGACGCTTGCAGTAGCACGACGACACGGCATAACCTCGATCCACTTGGAGAATCCATCAAGTAGAACCAATGCGTAGCGATTCCCGGTGGTCGAAGGTATCAGTGGACCACAGAAGTCGATATATACTCTGCCAAAAGTGGACGTCGGCACCGTAGAGGCCATCGGCGCGCCTATTCTCTGGTTATGTGGTTTAGACGTCTGACAGCTTTGGCACGTACGAACGTATTCTCTTACGTCGCGAAACATATCGGACCACCAGAAGCGTCGAGCAATTGAACGGTAAGTCTTGGTGATACCAGGGTGAGCGACGTCTAAATCGTGGAAATAATACAATATCATACGACGGGTACTTTCCGGAACTACGACTCGTTTCAGTCTGTTCTTACCAGCGAGGCGCATCAGAAGACCTTCCTTTTCGATATACCCTGTCACATCTTCGCCAGCGCGTAAGCGACGTAAGATGAGGCCTATCTCGAGATCAGACTCCTGGTGCTGCTTCAAACTTAAAAAACTCTCTGGAACTTGTTGTAGTACGTTCAAGCTAATCCAATTTGCGTCCGATGGCTTCGTTTCAGACGGCTCATATATTCGACTGAGGGCGTCGGCGACAGAATTTAACGGCCCACGAATATGTTCCACGTCGAATTCATAACGACTTAACTTCAAAACCCAGCGGCCTACTTTTCCCAACTGCTTGGGGTGGCGAAGCATCCAGCTGAGGGCCTCGTTGTCGACTTGGAGTAGAAATCTGCAACCTAGCAAGTAATCGTTAAATTTATTTAAAGCAAAAATTATACCTAAGGCTTCTCTTTCCATTATGACATATCTCTTCTCTGTTTCAGAAAGCTTTCTGGAGGCGTACGAAATAGGATGGAGACCATCTTCAAATTCTTGGAGTAAGACAGCACCAAGAGCAACATCTGACGAGTCACACCTGACCACGAAACGGCGATTAAAGTCAGGAAATCTTAAAACTGGAGCGGTAGAGAGAGCGTTCTTCAGTTTTTGAACAGCATCGACCTGATGGGGACCCATGTGAAATTTAACCTTTTTCTTTTTTAGCTGATTCAGCGGAACGGCAAGTTCACTGAAAGATGGAATAAATCTGGCGAAATAGGCCGTCATCCCCATGAAGGCTCTAACTTGACGTAGTGTTCTAGGAATCGGTATCTCTTGAATCGCTCTAACTTTGTCATGATCGATGTGGCATCCGTCAGGTGAGATGATGTATCCCAGACATTTCACTTTAGTCATACAAAATTGTGCTTTATCAGGATTCACCGTGATTCCAGCTCTTTGAAGGCGTCCGATGACTTCGCGAAGATGCATGAAATGCTCTTCTACTGTAGACGAGTAAATTAATAAATCGTCGAAGTAGTTTGTTACATATTGAAAATGTAGATCTCCGAAAATTGTGTTAATTATTCTGTTAAGTGCGGCGGCGGACACTGCCAATCCGAATGGCACGAAGTTGTATTGGTAAGTTCCGAAAGGAGCGGAGAAGGCGGTAATTGGTTTAGAGTCGTCGGTCAATGCCAATTGATGATAAGCTTGGTTCAGGTCCAATTTACTAAAGATTTTCGCACCGCTCAAGCATTGAAAAATGGATTCCGGGCGTGGAACCGGATACGCGTCGTAGCGAATATTTTTATTGACCCGTCGATAGTCGACCACGAGCCTCTGTCCTCCGCCCTTTTTAGGTACAAAAAAACATGGACTCGAATATGGAGATAAACTATGTTCGATAACGCCGCAATCCAGTAATTTTTGGATGTGTTCTTTTAACAAAGTAGCTCTTGGCGGGGTCAGCGGAAATGGCGGTAGGTGAACCGGCGTATCATCGATTAAATGAATTCGGTAAGTATAGCCTCTGACCTTTCCCAATTCTGAAGTTAAAGTATCGTCGAAATCCGAAAGTAATTGTTTCAATTGTTCTTGCTGATGAAGCGTTAAGTCAACTGGACATTCCACGAGAGTATTAATGACTTCTTGCTTAAGGTGAGCGTCTTTAGTAAAAGGAATTTTTTGTTCTGGTGCAAATTGGAAGGATAAAAAATTTTTTGAAAAATGTATGACCGCTTTCATTGTACGAAGAGCGTCTAGGCCTATGATCATTTGGAACGGTAGGGAAGGAATAACAATAAAGTTGAATTTCCAGGTAAAATTATGGATTTTGGTAATAAGAGAAATTTGTTGATTCGATTGGAAAAGCTTTCCATCAGGAAGGCGCACCTTTACTGGCGAAATGAGAGCTTAACCGATCTTGTGTGCCATAATTTCTTCAAAAAGATGATAATCGCAAAAGTTGGTACTAGCCCCTGAGTCGAGTAAAGCGTTGACTGTCAGATGCTTTACTTGTATGGCAATAATAGGCAAGCTTCGCTGATAATAAATGTCGTCAGTCATTGTAGTGGTTTCGCGATCCTCAATGGATCGCGCGCAACTTAGTTTTTTGGCGTAGACTGGGTTGGTACTTGAGAGCTTTGCATTCTCGGACGCCGCCGACAGTACTGAATAGAATGTCCCGACATTTTGCAATAGGAACAATGCGTTGCTCTTGAAGTATTGGAACTTTCTGCTTCCGGTTGGAGAGCTTCGAATTGATTTTCCCGTGATCTAGCCATCTGTAAAAGTAGTTCGGAATCTCTAATGCGCTTTACTAGCTTCTTGAGTTCTACAATTGTCTCTGGAACTTGAATATCTTTAATCTTCAAGAGTGTTTCGTAATTCACATGCGACCATATTTGCAAAATGAGATCTGTCTCTGATATGACTGCTTGTAAGCTTTGAGCCTTATTGACGATATCGTGTATGAAGTCACCAAACGATTCTTGAGGTCATTGGAATCTTCTCACGTAATTATTAATGAGCTGTACTTTGACTAAGGGTGATAAAAATTCTTGCAATAGTTCTGCTTTTGTTCTTTTCCAGGTTTTCCATGTTGCGATTCCCTCAGACCACCATTTTCTAAATTCTCCTTGAAGATGATCGATAATAGCAGACATTATGATGGGTTCAGAAGCGATTTTAAGATCAATTATTTCTTGAATCTCCTCGATAAATGTAATTAGTCGAGTAGGATCTTGACCCTCGAACGGCGTAATTTTTTCCACAAATTTCTTTACATCATGTTTAATTCGATCGTCTTGATTCACTAGATGAGTTGTAAGAGTTTCGGAAAGGCGTCGAAGTTCAGAAACTTGATCAAATATGCCAGTGGATAATCTCATGTGTACTGCTGTAGCTAGAGCCAACGGTGAAGTGCCTTGCTCTGGTGCGTCATTTTGACTTGTATTAAGAGCTGGACGATTATTTTCTAGAGTACTTTGATTATTTTGACGCACATCTTGCGTTTGGATATCGTCCTCTTCGTTTGAGTCGTGTGCGCGTCCTGATCGTGTAATCGGCATGGTTAGAAGTCGAGATTATAATTGATTGAGAGTTGATTAATAAAGAGATTAGTAAATTATTATAGTTGGGATTAATATTATATTATTGTTAAGCAGATTAGAAATTTTATATTATTATTTGATATTTTATTGAAATATAAAACGACATAAAAGTCAGCTAAGTTCATTACATTTTTATTAGTAAAATACGAATTACGTAACGGGTTAAAAGTTACATCAGGCAGTAACGAACGCGTTTTATTAAAAGCTGTTTAATGGTTTAATTTATTTAATTTTAAATTTGTTGAATTATTTATTAGAACGAATTATTTTAATGTTATTTTACAGAGTTTTTAAAGGTTCACAACTACGTTATGCTACCATTTCTATGACGAGGCGAATTATGCGGGGTGAAAAATATTAATAAACAGGAGATTTGCGGATATAGGTGTAAGGTTGAGGAAGCGTTTCACTAAGGATGGGCCCAATATATCCGATGAATTCGCATGAACTGTGAATTGACTCTTTAACGTTTAAAATAATTAATAAAAAAAGTACGAGTTTTAAAAAATTATATTTATAAAATTTAAAGAAGAAAATTATTTAAATATTCGTTTATTTAACAGACGGTTAGATATCAAAAAAAATACACAAATATTAAAAGATCAAATAGCACGAAATAATAAATTGTTTAGATCGACGCAGTTATAGAGTGAATATATCTGTTCGTTCTGCCTGTGCTCGAACCACTAGCTTCAGAACGGCCAAAATAGCATCATTAACTCTGCGACTGCGAGAACTTACATAATATAATTTTAATTAATACATAACAATAAATTTAATGAATTTTATTTGAAATAACATCTACTGAAGGTAGGCCACTAACGCTACATGTAGACAACCGCGGTTATCGCCAATTCCTGGTGATACCACTCCAAAACTTCCTGTCGCAGTAAACGTTACAAGTTGTTGGATAGATCCTCCTTAACAATTTTTGTAATAGTAATTTTTAACGTACAAGCAGTATTTACCAAGATACTTACATGATTTCATCCCTTAAATTCAAGATGGCGGCCACCCCTTGCGGAAAATTTCATCAAACTTCTAATTAACGCAGTTTAAAAGTACCATTTAACTGGATTAATAAGGTAAACACAGTTTTGTTATTGTTTATACATTCGATGACTTATGGGGATTTATGGGGATTTATGAGGATTTATTGAGGATTTATTGAGGATTTATTGAGGATTTATTGAGGATTTATGAGGATTTACGAGGATTTATTTGCCAAAAAGGATTTATGGTGTACACAATTTTGGGCAGATATTTACCCCTCGATAATTTACAACAAATAAATAAACAAAACAGTATACCTATTACCTAGGTACGTTTAAAATTTACTTATTGTAGATTACAGACGCTCGGCAATTTATGTCATAAGCGTCTTAATTACATCAAATAACATCGCCAATTAAAACTAAACGACATCACAGAACATCTATGAGCGAAGTGGGATTCGAACCCACGACAACTTGTTCCAAAGGCCAGCACGCTAACCACACCAAGCTGTCCGCACATTTAAAATATACACATTTACAATTGAAACTATGTAGAAGTTAAAGCATAACCTCTATAAAGTCTGTAAACCGGCAGTACACTCTCGCCGAGGGATACCGAGACTACCCGAACGGGAGAGTGTACTGGCAACGCTCGGCCTGCCAGCGCCCTGTCTCGTCTCGGGAGCGCTACGTATAAAGTCGGTTTTTTGACCGCGAGTCAAAGGAACTGAGCTGCGAGTGCGAGCTCAGTCAGTACACTCTCGTCTTTAACTCCGTAGTTTATATGGAATTGAGTAGTTTAAATGACAATTGACACCGAGCCACGCCAAGTGTACACACACACATTCGTAGACGCTCGCTTTACCTAATCTTTCGGCGAGATCTCCTTCTCCTGCGAGCAAGCTTGGCGAAAGTGTACTGCAGGCAAGAAATAGTTTGATACATTCTTTATACGAGGGTAGGTATAAAAGCCTCTTCTTCAAGAAATATAAAGTATATAAGAAAGTGTCAATGGATTTAGTCACACATTTTTTCAACTACGATGTAAACAAACATCTTTGAAAAGAAACATTATTTCTGCCACTATACGGAGTATAGACAGAATCTCTTTTTTCACATAAACAGAAGATGTATAAACACTTATTGTTAAAGAAAACACAAATAAATTTTCTCTTTCACATTTTATTGTTTTGTTTTTTCTTCGTTTCCCGACGAATAAGCGATCTTATAAGATAAAGTAAAGGTACATACACATAGAAAATACATTCATGCCAAGGAGTATAGAGGTAGAGTTGGAGGTGGTGGATAGCTGTAGGTGTATATACTGTATACGTTTGCAATTGTACAGGCCGTTTGGCGAATTTACAGACAGGCAATAAAATGCGTCATGAGCTATGTTATATAGCCCGGATGTTTGCGTCTTCCTTTTGTAAATAACATTTGTACATTTTGTGACTTACACACAAACACACCTACAGATATACTTATCCATATCTACGTAGATGTGTTGGTAGGACATTCGCGCCACAGAAGAAAATTTACAGACCACAATTTACAAACCATATCTTTATGCGCATGGTCAAATTCACCATGATGACTGTTGATTAAATACAGAGTCTAAACGGTTAACCCGAACGTAGGGAAAATAACATTGAGAACATTTACAATTTTGTAGTAGGCTATGGCAGGGACGTAACTAGGCAATTTAGGGACCCCGGGGAAAGGACGCAAATTGGGCCCTCTCAGGGGGCCCAATTTATGTGTCGTTATTTACCCAGGGACCCCCCTGGGTAAATAATGTAACATATTTTTCTGACTGCCGTTGCTAGACAACTGTCATGTTGTTAGATTGGCTAAAATAACACGCTGGCATCTGATGGCAAACTTTAATGAACTATAACCAAACTTTGCGGAATGCATCTGAAAATACAGTACGGAAACAAAAGAGCGAAACATTACGATTTTTACGAACCCGTATGAAATTATACGAGTTCATTTTTTGCCCTCTGTCTTGGGGGCCCCTTACCTAGGGGGCCCCGGTTGCCCTAGCCTAGTTACGCCTCTGGGCTGTGGACTGTAATATCTAATGGAAATATGTAGTAGATGCTTTGTTTTTTTTTATTTAACTGATTACAAGTAGTGATGAGCAAAATTGGTCTTGGTCTTGTGGTCTTGGGCTTGCAAAAAACCAAGACCAAGACTAAAGGAGCAAGACTACCACGGTCTTGTCTTGGTCTTGCTTTGCTCCTTTTTCGATTAACTTTAAATAGATATTTATTAGAGTTTATTTACTCGTAATTTATAACTTAAAAATACAAAAAACTAACATACAGGCCTATGATGTTTAAAAAAATTATTAAACAGGTAAGTATAAAGTTTTAAATATGCAAGACCAAGACTAAATACGCAAGGCCAAGACTTATTTGAGAGTCGCCTCCGCAATCCATTTCTGTGATCATGTTTGTGTGTTGGTAAAGTCTACAGGCTACTGATATATTTTCACAGGTACACAAAACCTCAGAGTTGAGTGCGGAGATTCAACGTTATATAATACATAATATTATATAAAGGCGCGCGCTTACATAATATATTATGGGTACGCAAATTCTCAACGACATCACATTGTATCCATATAATTTGTAGTTAGTGAATTATTTACGTTAACGACAATCTCACGATAAATCTTAGCAAGTTTCAGATTCACTAAATTAAGAAAACAATACATGTGTAGAAAATTCTTCAGTTAAGTAATGTAGCTCAGATTAAATATTTATCGCCTTATTGACTAGACGTGTATATAATCTGCCTAAATTACTTTAAGCTTTCCACCCCGGTTAAATAGATAAAAAAGTACTCCAAATCTTCATAGTTTCTGGGCTTGTAGGCCGTGGTTCGATCGTATTTCTACCTGACGTTTCGTCTACAACTGCGGTAGACATTTTCAAAGGCGAGGTGGCTGCTGTTGAAGTGTCCTTTTTGGCGGCTAACAAGTCGCAGGTAAGTGTATCAACGACTGATGTCCTCCCTTTTTTTATGCTAAGTGCCAGTGTGTTCTCTGTTTGGTCGTAGTCCGTCCTTCTGTGATTGGTCAATTGTGTTGTGTGTAGTAGTGTGCGTGAGTTCTCTGCTCGGTCGTATTCCGTTCTTTTGCGCTTGGTCATTGGTATATCGTTACTGAGAAAAGACACCTGAGTCTCAGTAAAACCTGGACCCCAGCACTACTGTATTTCAGAAAATTTTTCTATTCCCAGAGAGTTGGGATGCATTTTTACAATAAAAAAATAAATCAAATATGCTATAAATCTACAATCTATCTATCTAAATTATCAGATAAGCTTAATAATGAACAATATTTGGAACATGGACTATTTTACCAAAAATGTTAAATGATTGTTATACATTTGCCAACGTTTCGTAGCTTTATTAGTACTTCATCATGGGCTCTGTAAAGCGTCACTTATAGGTCAAATTTGAATTAAATATTATACCTACTTTCTTGCGTACTTACGATTTTTGGCACTTTGCGGGTTTTTTTCGCAATTTTGTTTTAAAAAATTTGAAACCTGACAAATTTTTTCATTATGGTAGTAGGTATTTGAGAAAAACTTGAGACATTTTTAACGATGTAATATTTGAATTTTCAAAAATTCAGAAAATAAACGTTTTTTGTCTAGCTGTAGTTCCAAAAATTATTTCATTAAAAATCTCAAATACCTACTACCATAAGGAATAGGTGCCTAAAGTCAGGTTTCAGATTTTTACTTCCCACCTCTACTATGGTAGGGAAGTAATGGATTTAGTCCGAAAAAAATATTTCGAGATTTTAACAGATCTTCACGTTTTGAGACCCTAGCAATCGTTTAAGATCATTTTCTGACTGATGTCTGTATGTGTGTGTGGTCAATTTTTCGCCTTCGATATCGTAAAAACGGAACAACATACGGCCATGTCGATTGTTCTATTGTGTTTATCAGCCTTTAACTTAGATCTGATTAGATTTTGAGTCAAATCGGTTTAGGGGATCCTGAGATATTAAACAAAACGTTCTCAATGTCACGTATTAACAATTAACATATTAACAAAAAAATATAAATGAATTCTAGATGTTAAATGTAAATATTTTTTTCTCTAAAATGTACAGTTTTTGAGAAAAAAAATATTTTACTAAAAAAAGAAAATTGTACGTAAATCAAGGTAACCATGATTTTTGATATAATATTATCGTACTAGCCAGTGCAGTAGATCACCAAACAAAAAAGATGGCCATGCTTTTTTTCATAGAATAAAAAAAATTTTGAAGCATACAAGTAATTCAAGAATTACAAGGCGCGATATTCATGTAGGTATTGTGTGTAAACGGTTTTACCAAACATAGGGAAAATAACACTAAGAAGATCAATTTTGTAGTAGGCTATGGCCATAAGACCTAATGTAAATATGTATTGGATTACATAGAAAAAATAGTGCAGTGAATTTTTTAAACAATTTTCCATAGCAACGGTTTACTATTAAGCGAAACTCGGAATCTGCTAAATAAAAAAAGTCATGAGGTGTCGTAAGATACCCGACAGAAGCTATGTTTCTTACGCATTGTATATAAAACCGAATTTATCAAAGATATAAACAATACAATTAAAAAGTTACTATTTGACTGCCATTTTGAAATCTGACGCCATTTTATTTTTTTGTGTCTTATTAAACTCTCAAATATCAATTTTCAAAAGGATCGGATAATTTTTACAAAGAAGTATATACCTATGGCCGCCATTTTAAAATATGACGTCATTTTATTTTTTGGCGTTCTATAAAACTCGTCAATATCTATTTTCAAAAAGGTCGGATAATTTTTACACAAAAAGTCGTATTGCCGCCATTTTGAAATCTGACGTCATTTTATTTTTTTGTGTCCTATGAAACTCTTAAATACCGATTTTCAAAAGAATCGGATAATTTTTACAAAAAAGTACATACGGCCGCCATTTTTAAATCTGATGTCATTTTATTTTTTTGTATCCTATGAAACTCTCAAATACTGATTTTCAAAAGAATCGGATAATTTTTACAAAAAAGTACATTTGACCGCCATTTTTAAATCTGACGTCATTTCATTTTTTTGTGTTCTATGAAACCCTCAAATATTAATTTTCAAAAGGATCGGATAATTTTTACAAAAATGTACATACGGCCGCCATTTTGAAATCTGACGTCATTTTATTTTTTTGTGTCTTATGAAACTCTCAAATATCAATTTTCAAAAGGATCGTATAATTTTTAGAAAGGAGTACTACATATTTCCGCCATTTTGAAATTTGACGTTATTTTATTTTTTTGTGTCCTATAAAACTCGCAAATATCAATTTTCAAAAGGATCGGATAATTTTTACAAAAAAGTATTTATAATGGCCGCCATTTTGAAATCTGACGTCATTTTATTTTTTTGTGTCCTATGAAACTCTCAAATATCAATTTTCAAAAGGATCTGATAATTCTTACAAAAAAGTACATATGGCCGCCATTTTGAAATCTGGCACCATTTAATTTTTCTGTGTCCTATGAAACTCTCAAATATCAATTTTCAAAAGGATCGGATAATTTTTTCAAAAAAGTACATATGGCCGCCATTTTGAAAAATCTGACATCATTTTATTTTTTTGTGTCCTATGAAACTCTCAAATATCAATTTTCAAAAGGATCGGATGATTTTTACAACAGAGTACATGTGGCCGCCATTTTGAAAAATCTGACGTCATTTTATTTTTTGGTGTCCTATGAAACTCTCAAATATCAATTTTCAAAAGGATCGGATAAATTTTACAAAACAGTTCATATGGCCGCCATTTTGAAAAATCTGACATCATTTTATTTTTTTGTGTCCTATAAAACTCTCAAATATTAATTTTCAAAAGGATCGGATAATTTTTACAAAAGTGACGTTACACTACTTCGTGACGTGACGTTTCACTTTTTATTATTTAGGTCCCCATCTGAAACGTGCGTTAAGAAGCATAGCTTCAAATAAAAATAGGTAAAAAAACTTTTAAGTTAAACGGTTTTATATATGTTTTAAAAAGAAAAAAATAATATTTAATTTAGGTTCATAAGTATAAAAGCGTGGGTCGTGACTGTAATAAATTATCATAGAGTTTACGACCCACGCTTTTATACTTATGAACCTAAATTAAATTTTATTTTTTTCTTTTTAGTACATTTATAAAACCGTTTAATTTAAAAGTTTTTTATCTATTTTTATTTTTAATTTTTTAGTGTGCTTTATTTCCTTAGTCTGATTTTATAACATTTATCCGATCCACTGAAACGTTACCGGAGAAAGACCGTTTGCCTGTGAAAATTCAAAAGTACGATTTGCACCCGGACGAAAGCCGGGCCGGTCAGCTAGTTATCATAATATTGTATTGTCACCGGAGCTACACATGTGTGCAAAATTTCAACTCAATCGGATCACCGGAAGTGGGTGAAAATTCAAAAGTATGATATACACCCAGACGAAAGCCGGGCCGGTCAGATAGTTACCATAAATTGTATTGTCACCGGAGCTACACATGTGTGCAAAATTTCAACTCAATCGGATCATAGGAAGTGGGTGAAAAATCAAAAGTACGATTTACGCCCGGACGAACCGGGTCGGTCAGTTAGTTACCTTAATATTGTTTTGTCACCGGAGCTACACATGTGTGCAAAATTTCAACTCAGTCGGTCGCAGAGAACAGTAACGGTCAGCGTACCCCGTACGCATCACTACCTACTTACTTTTGCGTGATGCCAGAACATACGTTTTTATTTGAGAATCAGTTCGGTTGCTTTTGTGTGATGCCAGAATATTTTAAAACTCGCAGTCGCATAAAAAGTTATTTACTTGAAAAAAAATCATGTAAATCGGATCAGTGGTTCTCGAGTTATAAGCGTACAAAGGGACATACAGACAGAGAAAGTCAAATTGTTCGGGAAGATATGAACGTCGAGAAATTTTGGTCCGATCCCTAGGTCTCGCCATCCGATCGACGTCAATAATTAGTTACACGTCATTTTAACTCAGTAGGCCAGGGTTTTTAAACTTAAATTCAAACATCAGCAGTCAAAAAATTGAATAACTATATTGAAATAATGCAATATAAGACAGAGCATACGCTATCTTCCAATATCCATATCACACTGTGCAACAGACAAGGACAACCGAAACAAGTTCGCGATTTATTAGATAAAGTCGCATTTATTTAGCTTAATAATCATATAAATCTGTATAAAAAAACTGTTTTGACACAATATTATACATGAAATCTATCTAAAATTTTCTGTTCTTTCGTTTAAGACAGGTTTCGAATCGATCTGACTTAAATTGAGCAAACTATAAGCAAAAAACACCGTTTTTTCTAATTTGCTCCCCTCTGGGGCCAAAATTCAAAAATCGGGCGACGTTAGGATCAAATAGACCCCGAGAGGAATCGAACAAAAAAAAGTTTTTGAAAATTGGTTCATCCGTTTGGGCTGTACGCGTGACACAAAATAGCGTGACAGATTCACAGATTCACAGATTCACAGACAAAGCGAGTGTATATAGGCGCTTCTAGCTTCGCTAAGATCGCGCCTAAAAAAGGTGTTTATTTTTTGCAAATATTTACTAGGTCGGAAGTATAGGACTGTTCATCAGTCGAATTTTTTAAAACAAAATTGCGGTATAGAAAAAAAATTAACCGCAAAGTGCCAAAAATCGTATAAATTATTTAAATGCAAAAAATTCGATGTCTTTGAGGCACCAGTTAGTATTGAGATAGGGACCTGAAATTTCGGCTACATCTTTTTTATTTATTTAGAAACATTTTAGCCCATGAGAGCATTAATATTCGGAAATTATCATTTTCCCTAGTGAGCACGTAATAGAGTTTTGAATTTTCGTGTAGGTATTTTTTGTATCAAGGTCATTTTGGTTCACT
Organism: Mongoloraphidia duomilia; assembly: GCA_039654895.1. Lineage (NCBI taxonomy): Eukaryota > Metazoa > Arthropoda > Insecta > Raphidioptera > Raphidiidae > Mongoloraphidia > Mongoloraphidia duomilia. Next base: position 38,029,680 of record CM077516.1, on the reverse strand, counting down.
ACATAGTCTCGCTAAAGAAGTTTCACTTCAAAAATATAAAACTGAGATTTCTCCATAGACATTCGCCTTGTAAAACAGGCTTGTAAAAATGTCAAATGAATCATTTTTTATTTGTTAGTTGCATGTAATTAAAGCGCATAAAATGTTTCACAAAAACCGTATCCCGTATAATTTAAAAGGTGTCGCCGATTTAATGGAAATTATAGTTTATCGTCTCCATAACAGTCGAGCGGCAACCACAAGAGTGTCATTGTTAAGACTTACGTTGCGCTCGTACATACATAAAGCCCTCAGGAGCAGAAGGACAACATGGAGAAAAGAGGGAAGGAGGGCGGGTAAGCCAGAGGCAGACTATCAGATAAACCAAGGCGAACAATATACCTATTATCTATCTCTATGCTGTGTACACTCTTTGTATTCTTTTTAATAAATAAACGGAAATAAATTACAAGTTTTGCGAACATTTATTTTAAAATAATATATTAACTAGATGTTCCGTTCGGCTTCGCCCGGGTGCATTCGCTTCTTCGTTCGAATTTATAATCAACAAGCGGTCCGGTTTGGCTTCGCCTGGGTGCTATGAATTTATGATTTATTAATACATTACAAACTCGCTTCGCTCGCTCGCTCCAGTTATTATAACCTATGTTCTAAAGCAAAGTATCAGCTATCGAACGGCGAAAAAAATTGAAATCGGTTCAGTAATTTCTGAGGTTACTCCCGATTTTCACTCGGACGAAACCAGGCCGGCCAGTTATTATAGCCTATGTCCTAAAGCAACGTATCACCTATCGAACAGTGAAAAAAATGAAATCGGTTCAGCAATTTCTGATATTTCACCCGAACGAAACCAGGTCGGCCAGTCATTATAGCCTATGTCCTAAAGCAAGGTATAGCCTATTGAACAGTGAAAATAATTTTGAAATCGGTCTTCTGAGATTACCCTCGATTTTCACCCCGGTGAAGCCGGGCCGGATAGTTATTATAGACCTAAACCTTCTCCAAGAAATAAGTTACATGGAATGGTAAAAACCGCATTCAAGTTCGTTCAGTATAGTTCTCAAGACTATAGTCAGTGCAATTAAACAGGCAGAATTTAGATGAGTTAACCTAAAATATGCAAAAAAAAATAATGAAAACGGCAAATTCGCTCTGTGTATTCTAAAAACTAAGTTACGATTTTAATTATTTTTATTAATTGAATTTTAATTTCACGTTTTTTAGTGTTCTTGTATTTTATTTTATTCAGGTCGTCCGGAGTGTTAATTTCAATAAGATTCAAGTGCGTAAACAAGAAACTCAATAATCAGAATTACGTATTAAAATGAATAAACGGCCGCTATTTTGAAACAAGATCAGGCCTACTTAAGAACACACCTTGGGGATAACTAAACATTTTGGTATCTGCTGTGTTGTTCTACGTAGAACCAGTAGCGTTACTAGGATTTTTTCGCCTGGTCGCAAGATATTGCAAAAGGCCTCTCCCCTCTAGGGTCAATAACGGCGACACAGTATTTTGTGATTGAAAATTTTAACTGCAGTTTTAAGGCACCTAGAAAAAAGATCACTGCTATTATATAACTATTATATAATAGGCTATTATAATTTATTATTATGGAGATTTTTTGCTAAGAAAACGTTTTCATTTTTTACCGTGAGAAGGACCTGGCTGAATAAGCCCCCTGGGCTCCATCGCACAGCGACCATTTGCGCTATGATAGTTACGCCTCTGCGTAGATTGTAGACTGCAGAAGTTATGAAGGCACAAGAAAGAAAGTAAGAAAGATCAAAATGCATGTACGGTTTCATAAATTATTATAAAGATCTTTTTGACTTGATTTAATATTATTGTAGATCTTTATATAAAATTAATAATAAATAAATAAAACACAACCAAATTTGATTTAATCAAGACGAGTCTAAAATACGTCTGATCACAACGAAATTACAATTTTGAATTAACTTGTTTGTTTCAAAAGCGTAGCTAATAGAAACTGCCAAAACAAAACAATGTTGTGTCGACAATGTAGAGTATTAATGTTGACTCAAAAAAGACAAAACATTATAATAAAAAAGAAGCTCGATAATATTGTATAGTAAATATAATATGATTTTATATCTGACGGATATCCGGTGCACTTTTATTACAAGCAGAAGTTCCGGTACTATTTTATATTATAATATTAAGTATTGATTAATTATGCATTAAATAATTCCCTCTGTTCTGGACGGAGTAGGTTTATACATGACGTGTGTAACGGTGTAAGTAAACAAAGTTTAAAATTAGAGCTTTATGAGTTCCCAATGATACTACAGAGTACTGTTGTACCGATGGAAATGTATACTTGCTTTGTTGAATGTTAATAATTTTAATGGAATTTCGTTATTAAACATTTAGGGTTATTTACATTACTACCTAAAGGTTTCCTCAGATGAGAAATGTTCCGTATAATATTATGATTATATCTATAATACACTATACAGGTGGATAAAAAAACTTTTTGCGTAGAACTACGTCTTTCCCGGCGGTATATGGGCTGGTAAATGTCTGACGAAAAAATGTGATGAAAATGCGTGACGGACGGTTTTTGCTCAATTAAAGTCAGATCGGTTCGAAACCTGTCTTAAACGAAGGAGGAGGAATTTTTACATTGATTTCGTATATAAGAATGTGTCAAAACAGTTTTTTCATACATATTTATACACAATAAAAAAATTTTTATACCGATTTATAAATTATTAGCGGCCCGTCCCGGCATCGCTCGGGTGGTATGAAATTATGATTTAATAGTGGTCACCCATTGCTCCGCTCACGTAGATATATTTAGTATATTGTTAAATTGCTATCCCCCCGCGAAAATATCCCCCCTCCCTAATTTGTTATCCCCCCGCGAGAATCTCCCCCCTGCGTAGCTTTCTATTAGTGAAAGAATTTTTAGAATCGGTTTAGTAGTTCCAGAGATAAGAATAAAATAAAATAAAAATAATACTTTTAATAATTTTTTTTTTCAATTTTGCGAACTTTTGACCTGACAGGAGAAAAAATTATTTTTTAATAATTTTAATAATTTTAATAATAAAATAAAATAAAAATAATAATTTTAATATTTTTTTTTTCAATTTTGCGAACTTTCGGTCTGGCAGGAGAAAAAATAGTATGCGCAACACGGGAGGAAATTACTACATCTCTTCGGCTCGGGTGGCAATTTTATACGCGGGAGGAAATGTAGCACTTTCCTCCCTTGTGGCACAATGTACTATTGTGACTTTTGAATTAATGTGGTGAAAGATCGACACTTAGTTTTCCTACGGAAATGTCTATATTTGTTATACTAAAATAAAGACACATCTTTGTTTTTCCTTAAATAGAATAGAATAAACATTTATTAATTATAAAGTCAGCTAGGACACAAAGCGTCAATGAAATACCAAATTATATACATATTTTACTTGATCATACAGACAAGCTTTAATTAAATACTTGTTTCAGTTTCTTTTTGAACAATGTTATGCCGTTTATATTTTTTATTTATGTCAGTGGGTAATTTATTATTATTAAAGTAGTAAATTCGCAGGTATGTGGACAGTAAATATAAAACAGACAGTTTTTTTTAAAGTACGACGTTTCGTTTATCGATTTAAACTTTTTCAAATTATATAAATATGGACACGAAATCTACTAAATTTTATTATTATTAAATACATGGGGGTTCTTTTAATTTCAAACATCGGTTGCTTGCCTCCTATATATTTCACTTTGGAACGGTAGCAGCGATCATATTTGAATCATTTTGTAAGAAATTTTATATTTTACTACACTTGACATAAAATTGGTTTTTTATCTACGTAAAAACGAATAGAAATGATATATGAAAGCAAAATTGTCGATAAAAGCTATATTATCAGTATTTTCTTATAATGAACTACTACCTATATTCGTAAAAGTTCCATACCTTGATTATCTCAAACAAAAATGCTTAAAAAATGTCCGTTCAAAATTCGTCGAATTTTTTTTCTTTTCAAAATCTTTTTTCTCTGTTAATTTTTATGAGTTTTTGAAGCTGAAAGAACTGTAATAATAAGAAGTCCGTATCTAATTTTATACCAGCGATAAAAATGAGCCGAGATGATTTAATAATAATAATATAGGTATAGGTATCTACTCCTTCAGAAAGCGATTATCCCTACATATATACCTACATATTATATATAATATATAGTCCCAGCGCCGGTCTTAGCCTTCTGGGGCGAGATATTATTCTTCAGCGCCCTTTATTTCTTATTATTGATTAGCATTTTCTTTTTCGTAACTGATTGATTCGCGGCTAGCGCGGCCCCCCTTTAACCCTGGCGCCCGAGACGACCGTCCGGATGGCCCCCAGTATCACGTAAAATCGTGAATAGGGTAGTGGCATGATTTTTTTTATCGCATTTTTTTACGTAGCACGAAAATAGACATCAACTTGAACACAACTCTAAAATCTGAGAAACATTGCATGATTCGTTGAAGTGCAGCAATAAAATAAAGTATGAAAAATTTCTTATCATATGTGATCAAAAACAGTGTGTGATGCCAAAATTCATATCGAGTGTCCTTTTCCATTGAAACATAGCTTAAATTGTTTACATCACGTTTACATAGGTAGGTATATAAACAGTATTTTTCAACAGTCTGTTTCTTGGTTTTTAGATAGTATTAGTAGATTTAATATAAACGCAAGTCCATAAAATTATGACGTCATACTTAATGGAGCAAAAACGGTTTTATGGCGGGCGGGGCTTACGTAAATATTCCAAAAATTATTTTTGAGCTTGTAACGATATGAAATCTTATTTGAGTTGAGTACCTATATACTCGTACATTTTTCAAGGAATGAATAATTGGGTACTAACTCTAGTAATTTGTGTAATAGGGTACGACGCGATCTGTTCTGTTATAAGAAGGTACCTACAGAGACTGTGGTTAAGAAATTTTTGCCTAGCAAGGTCAGTTGTGTTTTGAGATTAGAGTGTATGAATATAGAAAATATATGCGATAATGGTGAAGTGATTTTAATTTAGCCATCAGCGGAAGTTTTTGGAGTACTTGGTGTCAAATCGATCCAAATTACTTTTGTCTGTTGTGTTTTTATGAATTCGCATAGCCATCGATTGCTAACAGATAATTCGCATAACACATCTGATTTCCATCAGTGGAACACTATGAATTCCAATCACGAAGATTTTAACAAATATTATGTTTAAACTATCAGTTATAGTGAAAATTTGTTGATAATAAATATACCTATTTAAACTGTTAGCAATTATTTATTTTTTTTGTTTTACGGCCGACGATTCACCGTGAGCTATCCGTAAATCTTCCAGTGCAAATCGTCTCAAGCTTATTTGAAATCAGAATGAGTGATATAGGTGTCATTTTGTTCAGAATTTACTGCTATATTAATGTACTATAAAAAAATCAATGCAAATACCTTATTACAGGAATGACGAATCTATGGCATATTGTCTGCACGGTATTGATTGGTATACAATCTAAATAATTAAAAATATGTTAGATGCTGTCGAAAAAATTTGACTATCATTCAAATAACATAATATATTATGAGACCGACACAAGTCGACAAAAGTTTCATGGCAAACAATGCGTTTTTAAAATAATTCTTTTCATCTACGTTTGAATAATTTTGAAGTTATACTTCTTTTGACGCGTTACGAAAAAATGATGAGAGTGAATTTTTACGATGCGCGCGCATCGCGTCACGAAAATTTAACAGAATGAAGTTGCAGCATTAATGATTTCCATAGTTACCATATAAACAAATATAAATAAATTCACTCAAGTCCTTTTATTATTTTATATTTCAATAAATTATTTGCATACAAATTAAAAATTAGTTCTTAATCACGCCAAAGTAGTATAACTTCTAACGCGCGTACAAAGTACACGCATCCATTTTTTTTTTGTACACTAAACTATTTGAAGTGCTTGTTGGCACGTCATGGTCAGATTAAACACGTAGATGTGAAAAGGTTCGCCATCCCTGGTCTATACGTATGCTTTTAAAAAGTACCTAAACCACGCTATAGTGAAACGGTGAGCTCTAAACGAATCGCGTTAATTATAACAATACAGCTCTAAACAAACTACGCAATTGATTATTTGCAAATGAAATGCTTATTTTGAATAAGTTTTGGCACGTAGACGTTGGAATATATTCAATGACAGTCTAACAGAGAAGTTAATATAACAATTTCTATATCTAAAGCCTTAGCGATGTGCAACAGAAACATCCGATTTATTGCCGTCCATAAATTAATAAGCTATATATAATATTATATAGTATATGAGTAATAGAGTTTGAGGAAATATGTCCTGTGTAAAGCATAAACTGCGATACATAACATTTGTGACCAAAAAGCAAAAGCGCTTATGTCGGATACATTGGCGGCACCGCAACAGTTTAACCGCTACAGCAATTCACAAGGCCACTCGGCAAGGTGCAAACGACAACCACTAGGTATGCATATAACTGAAAATATATGATTCTTTCCACGCGCCTATGTTTAACATTATTCTGATGATACTGTAGATTTGTAATTTTATTATTGCATATTATATTATTATTACTAAATCGATCAATAAAACTCTTTTCATTGTTAATTAATTATTTGACCACACATCTCCATCCATTCACACGCACATTTACCTCCACAATAATAACCATGGAGGATAGGGAGGAAGGAGACTGATTCGGCAGACCGCAATGCGAAACACACACACAGAGAGAGAGAATGAGAGAGAGGGAGAGAGAGAGGAGAGAGAGAAGGAGAGAGAGGGGGAGAGAGAGAGAGAAGGAGAGAGAGGGGGAGAGAGAGGAGAGAGAGAGAAGGACAGAAAGGGGGAGAGAGAGGAAGAGAGAGAGTGGAGAGAAGAGAGAGAGGAGAGAGAAGAGAGAGAGGAGAGAAGAGAGAGGAGAGAAGAGAGAGAGAAGAGAGGAGAGAGAGGGGGGGAGGAGAGAAGAGAGAGAGGAGAGAAGAGAGAGAGAGAAGAGAGAGAGAAGAGAGAGAGAAGAGAGAGAGAGAAGAGAGAGAGAGCGGAGAGAGAGAGAGAGCGGAGAGAGAGAGAGAGAGGAGAGAGCGAGAGAGAAAGAGAGAGACCAGTCGGAAAGTGGTCTCAAATGATTCCTAATGTAATAAACGTGAAGATCTATTAATTAGTAATATTGGGTACTATATGCCTGTATATAGGGTATATTAAAAAGTATAAATATCCCGAAATAAAATTTTCGAGCTGAATTCAATATTACTTCCCTATTATAGTAAAGATGGGAAGGGAAAAAAAAAGAAAAAAAAATATACGCGTCGACTTGAGAACCTCCCTCCTTTTTTTAAAGTCGGTTAAAAATTACTTAAAATTCGATATGAGCCGTTTTGCCTTTAGTCTTGTGGTAGTCAACTCAATGAACCATTTAGAAAACAAACGCAATCGGTCGTCTATAGTCGAAGCTGTCGAAGGAGCTGCAGGAACAACACAGCTCCATAGCCACTGTATGTATTAAACACGCGCCATTTGCCGCTGACACATACAATACATGCATACAAATAAGTATTTATCGTGTTGTTAATGGTTATCGGGATTTACCCCGTGCTTTTAGCTTTTTCTAATCTTTGAAAGTGTCTGTGAAGGGTAAATGTAAACTAAGGCCGTTTTAGCATCTCGGTAGGACAAGAGTCTGGGGATCAAGTAAAGAGAAGCCCCGAACAACCACGAAGTATCTTCCGCATGTCATTTAGATCCAGTTCAGACGAGCGATTGCGTATTGTATACTTACTTATGCTCATATGTTACGATGGTGAATGATTATAAAATCCATTTTGTAATATAAAATATGTAGCTTGATGAATCTAATAATATTACAACAAGATTTTTTTAGTAATATATACAGGCTTGGATGTAACGTTTCTGATATTGTAATTCTTTTTTTACAATATCAGAAAGTCACATCCAAGCCTGTATTACTACAAAAAATCTTCATATATGATCCAAAAAATAAACATTTAACTAAAAATAATTAGAGTCAAACATATAAAAAAATAGAAAAAATATACCTACCTATACATAAAATTATCAGGTGGAAAATTGTAATTTTTTTTGTAATATAAATTGTTATCCAATTAAGTATCTTCATTTTTTAAAAACAAAAGTATATATTGTAAGCCGTCGGGATTCGAACCTGGGTTTGGCGTGTGTAAAGTCTGTTAGTAGACGGCGGCTCTAACCATCCATCTACAGAGAGATTTAGTACCTTGCCATTACACTGCTAACAAAGTATAGTTTGTCTCCACTTCAGAATAAACTGTTTTACGATGTCGTCTACAGGCTAGTTGCAAAAGGTACTTCGTGCTTGTTCGGGGCTCCTCTTTACTTGATCTCTAGACTCTTGTCTCGGTAGGCCTAGGGCCGTCGTAATAATAGGTTTGCGCAAACCAGTTCCAAAGACCGAACATAAAACATTTCCTTTGTTGAGCGGACATGTTTCCGACAAACATATTCAAGGAACGATATCGTTCCACTGATTCACTGGCACCTTTGCGTTGAAGTAAAGAAATGATATTTGTTATAGATTACAGACGTTCGACAACTTAGGTCATTAGCATCTTATAATATACCTATATCAAAATATAACATCATCAATTAAAACTAATTACGACATCACAAAACATCCATGTGCGAGGTGGGATTCGAAACCGCGACAGTTCGATCCAAAGGTCAGCACGCTGACCATTACACTAAGCTGTCCTTGAAATTATATTATCATGAGTTGAGGAGCGATTCTAAAATCTAAACGAACTGCAGGAATATGCTTCGTAGTGTAAAACGCCGAGCCTTCCCGAACATGTCAGACGCCCGATTAGTACATATGCGCTCTCATTCGGGAACGATTGAATACTCATACTGTGGTCGTTGTTGAACTTGACGTATGGCGACAAATCTCGTGATGAAATCGTACTATATGTCGGAGTATGGACATGAAAACGTTACGGGATTTTTTTGCATTACGTCTGAAAACTTGTTTGTCCTTCTTTTTCTCTGCCGTATACACAAAAAAGGGAGATTAATCACAAAAAATAAAGATAACTAAACAAATAGAAAAAAGAACAATGAAGAAGCCTACATGAAGCGGAGATAAAGAAAGTGGAGACCTTTTCATAAACGAATGGTTGTAACTTACAGACGTTCGACAACTTAGGTACTAGTCATGAACAAAATCGGTCTTGGTCTTACAGACAGTGCAAGACCAAACTACCATGGTTTTGAGCTTGATTTTGCATATATCACTATCGACAACTAAGGTTATAAGTAGTGATATGGAATAATTCGAATTAAAAATAGTCGATAATCTGATTTTTTAAATAATCGATAATATCCGATTATGGAAATAATTCGAGTTAGGTATATATAATTTGAATTGACACTATTTGAATTATAATCGGCAATTCAAATGAAATAGAGTGAAATAAATATAAAATAATATAGAGAAAAAGATAATAACAACGCCGCTATTGAAAATTCGATTTTCGGTACCTGTTTAGCGGGTAGAAACTGAGCGTTTTCATCCCTAGGGACGAAAATTTTCAGGTCAGTTCTCTCCGTTTTTAACGTTTTTAAGAGGGAGACAGAGTGATTGGATCCGCATATAATTTTCGAAAACGTCAAATTAAGAAGGAGATAGAGCGATATTGAATCCGCATGTAATATTCATAAAAATCAAAATGACAGACATAAATCCCACATAAATCTGACAGATCTAATATTTTTGCGACTTTTTTTGCGCCCAAATTGTAGGTACCTCAAATCGAATTGCCAATAGAGTTGTTGTGAAAAATAATACGCAATTACTCGGTATGAAACTTGGAGTTTGCAACACGTGTGGTTGCATACCAGGCATGCAACCACACGTGTTGCAAACGCCAAGTTTCATACCGAGTAATTGCGTATTATTTTTCACAACAACTCTATTGGCAATTCGATTTGAGGTACCTACAATTTGGGCGCAAAAAAAGTCGCAAAAATATTAGACCTCGGACAGCAAACTGCACACTGGTTGCAGACGCCAAGTTTCTTACCTTGTAATGCAATATACTAATTCGTCACTGATGCTCGATTCTCCACTCCTGAATAGTGAATAATATAAAGTATTATATTATGAAAATTATAACTTGCGAAAGAAAAAATAGTAATATATATGGCAACACTCTACTTGCCAAACGTGCGTTAAGAAGCGTAGCTTCAAAAAAATTCAATGCAACTACCCTATTGTAACTAATGGACGTAGGTCGTGCCCAATCTCTTATTAAAGGGTCACAAAAAAGAAAGGCGCATGCAGAGCTGTGTTCTATGAGATTAAAAGAGAATTGAATTAATACTGGAATGTTGTACAGCAGTCAGTTGTTTACCCCAATCATCGTGCTCTATTCCCTTGTTAATAATAGCTGGGGCACTGAGTACAGTACAATGTACATTATATCATTAGTGTATTAATTTAAGGCCAAACCGGTCCTCCTAAGTTCAAGAATAAGGTCGAACGAGTGTAGGTAAATAGTAAACGTCTGATTATTTTTTTAATTTTTTTACGTTACAAGCGACGCAAAATATTATTTTATGTCCTTGTCAGTTGAATTTAAACCTCATAAGGTATGTTTTAATCATTGTACCAATCGGTATTTCGTGTGCAGTGTTAATCGAAAGGGTGCATCTGTCATGAGTGAGAGAACCCCCTTAAACAATAAAATACAAGGTCGCTGGAGTAAAAGCTTCATACTCTTGAGTCTTGATCATTTCTTTTTTGAAGTGAAACTTGTTAGTTCGCGGTAATGCAGGATTTTCTGACACCGAAATTGATGACTGAAGTGACGTATTAAGGAACATAAAGTAATACATAAGTTCAAAAAACACTTAAAACAATTTTCAATTGATCAACATTTCTACACAACAGACGATTTTTTTACAAGCTTTTATTTAACTTGCAATGTTTGTATGTTAGTTTGTCTGTTTAGGTCAAATTTGCAAGTCAATTTTGAACGACTTCCAGGTATCCGATCGATTTAAAATTTGATACACATATGCATTTCCGATGACAATACATGGATCAATCGTTTTTAGAATTAAATTCAATCCCTGAGAGGGTCAAACGAAGGAGTAGGGTTTTTTAACTATTCAACGCCTAGGCCAAACCGCTGAAGCTAGAAACTTGAAATTTGGACAGTAGGTTTTTTTTTGTGACGTAAGCACCCACTATATGAAGAGATTTTTCGAAATTCATTTCCTAAGGGAGTCAAAAGGGGATAAACTTTTGAACGACTAAAAGGAACAAAATATAAAATTAGGTAGTAAAAAAAACTTTTTAAAGACACGCTTTCAGTTAAATGTACTAAAAAGGAAAAAAATAAGTCTTAATAATTTAGTTTCATAATTATAAAAGCGTGGGTCGTGACTAAAAAAATATCGTAGAGTTTACAACCCACGCTTTTATAATTATGAATCTAAATTATTAAAACTTTTTTTCCTTTTTAGTACATTTAAATAAAAGCGTGTGTAGAAATTGTCGGAAGTGAGCACTTCCTTGGCACATAGGATCAATAAAAGCAATACTGATTAATTCAAAATTTGCATTTAATAACTAACGTTTCGGTATTCTTCATACCATCTTCAGACTCTACAAGAAAAATTATAATGTTGATACAATGGTTGTATGTAAACGTGTAAACCATTGTATCAACATTATAATTTTTCTTGTAGACTCTAAAGATGGTATGAAGAATACCGAAACGTTAGTTATTAAATGCAAATTTTGAATTAATCAGTATTGCTTTTATTGATCCTATGTGCCAAGGAAGTGCTCACTTCCGACAATTTCTACACTGTTTTCAAGGATCACACTGCTCTATTTAATTATAGCAACTTCAAATAAAAGCGTGTCTTCAAAAAGTTTTTTTTACTAATATTTTTTAAACGTGAGTGTCTGAGTTCTTAATGAACTCATCCAATGACCAAACGATCTGTATCCATCCTATGGCAAAACAAAAAATAGATTGTATGTCTACATACGTAATGGGGAATATTACGGGGAGTGATGACAGTATGTAAAAACGAGCAATAACGAGTTTTTACATTCACACGAGCCGTAATACCATAACGTACGAGACATATATTATGGTATTTTTTGTCATATCCACTACAAAATACCTACTTTTCACGTCATTTTCAAAAAATTCTGACAGTTCATTTGCGTCGCCATATTTCCTTCCAGTGTGCCGCGAAGTTCGTGCAAGTAAGTAATGACAGTCGCACGCAAGCGTACGCAGGCGTATAATAAACAGAAGTTGCTATGGCAACCGTTATTTTCTGCGCTAGTGCAGAAAGTAAATCATTTTCCGCACACCTGCTTGATAAATGGGTCATTAATGACCGCTACACATACATTGAAAGTAGTTATTTTGTAGTGGGTATGGCAAAAAATTATTATTATTATTATGTATAAAGATTTCATCACTCTTCATAGACCTATAATAATAATAATAATGATTTTATTTGTTTTGCCATAGGATGGATACAAAATATTAAAAATAACCACAAAACACCAAACCATTTAAAAATTCTCGACATTGATTGATGATTAAATTTAATTTAAAATTTAATTAACTACTGCAATGATGCCAACTTTGTTGGCGAAACGTACGTCGCGAGAGTTCTTAAATGGTTTTGGTGTTTTGTGGTTATTTTTAACATTTTGCATTATTATAAGTACTCAGAATTTAATAGTGAAACAGCGGTTGAACTAATAAATAAAAAGAAACTAATACTACAATTTTTCATAAAATTCCTAAGAACATCATTTTAGTCAAAAAGTTATTTAAGTTATAAGTGCTTCTATGTATGCATAACGATTTATATATGTGTACATATTATGTAAGTATATATTATCTCTACAAGTACCTCCGTCATATGCATACATCAAAAGTATAATATCCACTAAAAGTTGAAGTTAGTACATAACTTTAGCTGAATGCAGTATGTATACAGGCTGGTGATTTTTTCGATGCACACCATTGGTATCTTGGGAACGGTTAAAGATACAAGGTCGGTTAAATTAGAGAAAAGTTGCGCTTTTTCATGACGATTAAGAATCTGTAAAGAAATTCAGGATATTTTGACTGGTTCCTGATTTATCACGAACAAATTAAAAATTGTGGTTTCAGAAAAAAAATTATTATCCTCTCTATTTCAATGAAACTTGGCAACTTTATGTTTTTGACCACTCCGAGTGAAATTATGTCAACGGGAATTTTCTAGGCATGCCAAACTGCGATAGTCAATTTTTTTATTTCTTATGACCGCCATATTCGATTTTCACACCATTAGCTTAAGCAACGAATAATTTGTGGATGGAAAAGTCGAAAGCAGAACGTTTGACTTAGGAACTTTGTTTGGACTAGTTAGGAGATAAACATACTAAAAGTCCTTACCCCTCCGAGGTACGCCCGAGGGGGGAGGGGCACAAAGAAGGTCCCGTTTTTTGGTTTTTTGCTTTTATCTCGAAAACGGTGCGTCGTACGAAATTTTGTTGTAGTACATAATGAAAGCTGATAAAATTCTCTACAGCTTTAACTTTCACACTTTTTATCTATCTTCATTCTTTGCCTAGCTATCAGCTTCGAAAAAGGGCCGATTTTCAAAAATGTGTTAAATTCTCTGTAGCACATTGTAGTCTAGGAGCCGGTGACACTGAAAGCCCCGTCATCGCGGATTGGAAAAATTTTAATGCTAATTAATAGTTTTGAAGTATACGAACTCCATAAGCTTGGTATGCGTGGTTTTATTAAGCCGAAGGAATGTTTAAAAAAATTTATTATATAATAAATAATAAAATGTTTTTCCATCATCGCGGATTCTAATTATTTTTAATTATATTAATAGTAAATTTCATTATCTTTCGAAATCTATTCACGCAAACCACTTTTTCTAGCCGGAAAGTTGTGGCATACCTCTTCAAAGTTTGTGATGACGGGGAAATTTGCTCCACCATACGTGCAACCTTTTTTTTTTTTATTTTGTTCTTCGCGATCTAAATTTTAATAATATCTTGGTATGCGGGCTCAAAAACCGCCGGAAGTGCCCCGCATACCAGCTTTAATCTATAGAATCGAGTCACATCTACTACTCAATGTATCACGATTAGTTTATTCTTTTTAGAGTAAATGCTTTGATGTGAGAAGATGCTATATTTTTTTATAAATTACAGATTCTACAAGGATAAATATGATGCAAGGAATGATGGGAGGATTTTGGATAGTACAATGATAGTAAAAGTTAAAACAATGAACAAGATTTTATGCTATAAAATAGATTTTTTATTCAAACTCATCAATATCAATTTCATCAATATTACAGCGACTTTCATCTTCCGATTCTTCATGTTCTTCTTGATTTAATTCGTCCCTGAGAATTTCTTCGACTTTTGAAGGTGCTGCTGGACCTTTATACCATAATGGTTCCAATTGATTATTTTCATTTATTTGCCATCCACATTATGTAGCATTTTGCCACATTTTGTTTATAAAAATCGTACGCAAAATTTTTTGCGACAATGTTTTCCAGCACGGAGGAATATATAGGTATACATCTCTTCATTGCCTGAACTGTATATACGTACTATAGCAGATGAGGGATTCCAACCAAGGTCGAAATCTGTTTTTCACTTGTTTAAAAACTATAAAAGCTATTATAATCGATAGAACTTACCGTTAGAACAGCATCCTAAATTGAATGACGTCATTCATTAAAAAAAAAGATACAAAAGTAATTTTAAAAAAAAGAAAATAACTTATTCATAATATAAAAGTATAATTATAAAACACAAAATAATAATACTCTAAAAAGAATAAACTAACCGTAATACATTGAGTAGTAGATGTGACTCGATTGTATAGGTTAAAGCTGGTATGCGGGGCACTTCCGGCGGTTTTTGAGCCCGCATACCAAGATATTATTAAAATTTAGATCGCGAAGAACAAAATAAAAAAAAAAAAGGTTGCACGTATGGTGGAGCAAATTTCCCCGTCATCACAAACTTTGAAGAGGTATGCCACACCTTTCCGGCTAGAAAAAGTGGTTTGCGTGAATAAATTTCGAAAGATAATGAAATTTACTATTAATATAATTAAAAATAATTAGAATCCGCGATGATGGAAAAACATTTTATTATTTATTATATAATAAATTTTTTTAAACATTCCTTCGGCTTAATAAAACCACGCATACCAAGCTTATGGAGTTCGTATACTTCAAAACTATTAATTAGCATTAAAATTTTTCCAATCCGCGATGACGGGGCTTTCAGTGTCACCGGCTCCCCGCCTATTGTAACAATACGAATTTGCCAAAATCATTTCTAATTGCTCTTCCACACTATTAAAAACACCCACACACTATTAAAAAATAACAAGCTGGGAGTACCTCCACGAGGTGAAGGCGGAAACAGTTTACTTTTAAACTGGATAAAACTCCCAATAATATCAATGAATAAAATTCTCGACCAATTTTTCAGACAATGTATTAACAAAAAATTACAACAAATAATTCAAATAATTGACGTTTCCATCCGGATTTGAATTTTCTTCAGAATCGAGCTAAAAAAATAATATAAAAATTAATTATTAATTAGTTTATATCTAAGAAATTAAGCCGTAGATTCGACAGATGAGGAGAAAGAAGAAGAGGCAAACGCTGAGGAACCACAACCAGGCCCGTCACGCCCAAAGAGGCAGCGAATTAAATAATTCATTTTTTAATAAGGTGGATGAGCAATAAGAAATGATTTTGGCAAATTCGTATTGTTACAGTGTGCTACAGAGAATTTAACACATTTTTGAAAATCGGCCGTTTTTCGAAGCTCATAGCTAGGCAAAGAATGGAGATAGATAAAAAGTGTGAAAGTTAAAGCTGTAGAGAATTTTATCAGCTTTCATTATGTATTACAACAAAATTTCGTACGACGCACCGTTTTCGAGATAAAAGCAAAAAACCAAAAAACGGAACCTTCTTTGTCCCCCCCCCCTCGGGCGTACCTCGGAGGGGTAAGGACTTTTAGTATGTTTATCTCCTAACTAGTCCAAACAAAGTTCCTAAGTCAAATTTTCTGCTTTCGACTTTTCCATCCACATTCCCCTTGTGAGCACTCATTGACTGAACTACATTGCATTAGGTAGATAAAAAAATTATCTTTTCAGATTAATAACAGCTAACATAACTATTTTTTTGGAAAACTTGTTGAAATTTTATTTTTTTTGTGAAATAATTCTATCGCAGTTCGAAATCTAGAATGCCTAGAAAATTCCTGTTGACATCATTCAACCCGGAGTGGTCAACAACATAAAGTTACCAAATAGAGTCAATAGTAAGGAAGGTAAATTGTTTTTTGAAACCATAATTTTTGGTTTTTTTGTGATAAATCAGGAACCAATCAAAATATCCTGGATATCTTTTCAGATTCTTAATCGTCATGAAAAAGCGCAGCTTTTCTCTAATTTAATCGATCTTGTATCTTTAACCATTCCCAAGATACCAATGGTAAGCATCGAAAAAATCACCACCCTGTGTATAGCAACTTTAAAAAGCTTTAGCAAAAATAAAAAAAATGAAAAGAACATTTTTAGTATATTAACTTGTTAAAACTACCAACTTATACGCACGTGCACCTTATAATATGAATATTATTATTATTATAACGGGTGTAAAAACATTTCACGCCACATTAAATAAGTTTTATGAACATCATAAAGTAATTAAAAATCGCTTAGATGGAATCTCTGGATATAAGAGAAGGAATTTATATTGAAGTCTCTTTTCATTTCGTTATCAAATATTAGCCAGATGTGCTGTCAATATTAGTATAAGTAAGTATATAATACTGATCTATATTTATTGATATTTTTTAATTAATTTTTTGACAGACTTCAAAAAAGGAGGAGGTTCTATTTTCGGCACCTATGTATTTTTTTATGTATGTATGTTTACCGTTTTCTCCTGTATATTTGTGAACCGATTTTGATGATTATTGTTTTATTTAACAGGGCATACCTCCAGGGTAGCCCCATATAAATTTTACTTAAATCGATTTAGTAGTTCGAATGATTTTAATAAAAAGTGAGTAACGGGATGTAACACCGTTAAGGTAAATGTCAAATATCAAGACAGAAGTCGGTTAATAACGTGCAAACTACGTATTGTAAAGCCACTAAAAAGTAAAAAATATAAAAGTTTTTAACTAACAAAAAAACCTCTTTCAAAAAAGCCACTACAAAGAGGAAAATAATAAAATTTAGTCGCTTGTGTTTCTAGACGGTTCTATGTACAAAGAGGAAAATAATAAAATTTTGAGGTTGGCGCCTAGTCGCTTGTGTTTCTAGACGGTTCTATGAGGAATCCATGTCTAGATATACAGAATAGAGTATAAGCATGACACCAAGAAACAAGGACAAACACGATTTCAATAAAAAGTATCTAATAAAAACAGTGTTTTTATTTTAAATGTAACGACGATACCTCTGTCTCGTTACAGACGCCTATACTGCCCCACTTTTGGTAATAATTTTTGAATATTAATTAACCACGCGTAGTTCCCCTCTTATTGCTGATAATTAATTAATTAATCTCACTTACGGTACATCGCATCAAAAAATGTCTATAAGGACTTTTCTGCAGCTCAGAATAATTATTTAGTGTTTAGTGTCCATGAGCGGTCGATTTAAGACACCCTATAGTACAGGGTGTCCAAGACTTGCGTTGACGGGCGATAAATTGATTTTGGGTGAAGATAGAAAAGAAGTTTAAATACAAAAGTTGTATAAATATTAATAGTGTATAACCTAAAAATATTTTCAATTATACAGCCTGTCCCATTTAAGCGTGGCAGATCAAAGTTATGTTTACCTAAACCAAATATTTTAATACGAAAATATTAGGTTTAGGTATGGACAACCCTTAATAAAAGTGTTAGTAAATATCCTAAAAAATACAACTCCAGCAAAAAAATAACCTCGTTGTATTTAACAATCAAAAGTTACACGTGACTGAAGTTAGGTAAAAGAAGTACATTATTTTGAACACCCTGTATAATACATTCATTTTTTTAGGACTGACATTGATTTGTCCGTCTACTATCTAGTGATCCTCAAAATTTCAGTTTGATAAAGGTTTCTGTTTTAGCTATGTCAAATTTTAGGTAAAGGTCTGCATGTGTCAAAAATTTCTACAAAACTTGAATAACTCAACAATTACTGCATTTTCGAGCATGGTTTTCCTATTCTATTCACATTTAGGTGCAGAATGGAAAAAACAAATAAAAACAGGGTGCTAGGTTAAAAAAAACATAACTTTGATCTGCCACGCTTAAATGGGACAGGCTCTATAATTGAAAATATTTTTAGGTTATACACTATTAGAATTTATACAACTTCTGTATTTAAACTTCTTTTCTATCTTCACCCAAAATCAATATATCGGCCGATAACCCAAGTCTTGGACACCCTGTATAGAGCAGTTTTTAACATAAATTCATAGCTCATAATATTTCATGACACCGGGGCACACCGTTGTTCGTTGGAGAGTTTTTGTGTGACTGACAGCTACCGTATAGATACGATTTTTTCTATTTTATAGTTAAGATTCCCTATATTCTAAATATTAAGCAACACGCCCATTTCTCCTCCTTTTCACCCGTAGACGAAAAACTACCCTTGGAGGATTTGTCTGACAAATATAATCCATAATAATTAAATTGTGGATTACAGACGGTCAATAAATATAATCTATTTATAATTAACTCGTTAAAATGTAAAATAATACATAATAAGTATGTAGTATATGCAGATATTTAATGGGCATTAAACAGAATTTATTCACCTACCATAATTATTAGCGATAGTTATTTTCACCAATGTGTGCTGATCTCGCCGCAACCGACCTGAAACAAAAACAAATTTATTACAGTATTTGCACACTCCCACAATGAAATCTCTTTCAGACATGGTGATGGATCAATATTTTTTTTGTCATAGTGCTTTACATGCATGTATACCTACCTACCAACCTGTAATGGGTCACTTTATACAGACAGTTGTGTGGGAACGTGTTTCTTTCCCACACTGAGGTAGGAAAGTAAAATAGTAATTTAATGTTTCTTAATTTATTATTTTTAAATATTGAAAAAATCAAATATTTCATATTCATCAAGCTAGGCCTCGAACCTCGAATCTTGTAAGTTCATAGCATAACGCCCTAGACCACACGGCCATTGAACTACTCGAAAGACACACCTTAGCACATCTACGCTATACAATGCGTATTATGCAGATTAGCAAGGACTACCATTAACATATACGTGCCTATAACAAGTGAAGTTGTCTACACATTGTGTGATGTGAACTGTCAAAAAATTTGAAAATACTTAAAATGAAGTGAAAAGCAGCTATTTTGTAGCGGGTATGACAAAAAATACCATATATATTTCGTGCGTAATGACTATTAAAACTCGTTATGACTTGTTTTAACAATATAGTGTCACTACTCGTGCGTAAAATACATCATTACGACACAAGAAATACAATCTACTGTTTTATTGTTATTATTTTCTTTTAGAAAATAAGGACTTATTACACTATACGATTTTAAGGATCCCAATAAGGAAGCTTTTGATCACACAATACACTGAATTCAGCATCCTTTCCTATTTAGACTGGTCAGTGAGGTCGGGACCATCCTGACTTTCTAATTAGGAAACTAACCTTCCTGAATAAATTTATACTATCCTGCATAAAGATCCTAAATCACTAAAGGCGAATTTACACAGTGCAAGTTTCTGGGCTGGCCAGTAGACAATAGCTGTACGTGGAAAGTATGGGGAAATAAAATTGTCAGCTTTTCGGCTGTTAACATTTACCACTAGGTCAGTAGCTGTACTCTCATCGACCAGTTTCCCGGCTTACAGGTCTTCAATCTACAATCAATTTTTAATCGCACAACTGTTTAGTTGTTTGTCAAAAGGCTATGGGATCAGAAGGAACTGCGCATACTATCAACACTATAGTTGTACAACAAAAAAATCAAAAAATTGCATCGATAGTCTTTTGACGTTTCTGTTGAACAACTATCGTCGGCAGCTCATGTCCACAGTTGTGTATTGACGCTAACATACACTCGACTAAATAGTTGTTCGGCGACCCATTAGTTTAATAGTGAAATTATGCCACAACTGATTGATTGTTTATCAACTAACAGTTTAGTCGAGTTGAAATCACGACACGTACACAACTCGACTAAATTGTTCAGTCGTGGAAACAATTGTGTGTATCACCCGGCCTATGTCCAGTTGCAGTTACTACTCTGCGTTGAAACTGAACGAGTAGAATGCAAACTACTGGTCTAGTATGCGATGGGGGAAGGCCAGTAAAATAAAAAAAATATTGAAGTAACTCGCATGCAGTAGCTGATCACCTTGCAAAGACAGTAACTCGGAACGATCTGTTTAAACCATGACAGTAACTCGGAACGATCTGTTTAAACCATGACAGTAACTGACCATCTCAACTCGCACGCTAGCTGAAGCTCGCACTGTGTAAACTTGCTTTAAGGATGCCTGAAAAACGTGTAGTGTAATAAATGCTTTACACAAAAAAAGCCCGGACAAGTGTGAATAGATTTGCGTGCCGTTGGTCCTTACTATTTGTTTTAGAATATCGAAAACTATTATAACTGTTGGAATGAATACATTCACCAAGGTTAAATAAAATTAAGATGAAATATGCACAAAAATAATTAAATAATGCTTGGTTGATAAATAAAAATATTAACAAAAAACATACTTTATGAATAATGCTGAAAATGGATGCCATTTTGAATGAATAGTTCACTTTTTACGTTCCAAGTTTTACCAAGTATCATTATTTATAGTGCCTATAATGTACAACGCTAATGAGCTCAACCGTCGAACACACACACAAGTATTAGCAATTTTTAAAAATACAAAATGTACAAAGACAACAACCACGACCGGCAGCACAATTTAAAACAACTGAAACTGATTTTTTTAAATATGTACAAATTATACGAACCAGTTAGTAGTCCAGTCACGAGAGCTTAAAAAGATAGGTCCACCTTGCGTTTTGTGCAGCAAATGATTTTATTTTTTTGTGTCCTTAGGCATGTTTAGGAGATGTCAAATCCAAGTTTGCGACCTCTAAAACATGGCGGGGGAGTTTTGGTGGGCTAAAAACCATGATTTTTTTGCACTTTTTTTGGTTTTTGGCTTATAACATAAAAACGGCTGGTCTTATCGAAAAAATGGTTCTACTCAAAATTAAAGGGCACAAAATTTACTTCAAAATGCACTAGTCAAATATGTTTTTGTTCCGATTTTTACCGACTCTACAGAACTTAAAAAAACAAAAAAAAAATAAACTCTTTTTTTGTTTGAAGGCGCTAATCTCAGGAACTACCAGTCTGTAAAAGAAGTAAAGTAGTAATCATTGAAACCCTAGACGAGTTTTTTAAAAATTCAATCCCAAAGGGTGAAAACGGAAGTGTAGGATTTATTGTAATAACAAAAAATCCTACACCCACGTTTTACCCCCTTTGGGTTTGAATTAAAAAAAAAAAATAGAATAGCCTATAACCTTCCTTAATAAACGGGCTATCTAACAAAAAAATTTTTTTTCAAATCGGACTGGTAGTTCCTGAGATTAGCGCGTTCAAACAAAAAAAGAGTTTATTTTTTTTTGTTTGAACGCGCTAATCTCAGGAACTACAAGTCCGATTAAAAAAATTTTTTTTTGTTAGATAGCCCATTTATTGAGGAAGGTTATAGGACAAACGAGTTTTTTTTTTTTTTTTTAAATTTAACCCCATAGGGGGTAAAACGTAGGTGTAAGATTTTTTGTAATAACAAAAAATGTTACACCTCCATTTTATCCCCTTTGGGATTGAATTTAAAAAAACTCAAATAGCCTATAACCTTCCTTAATAAACGGGTTATCTAACAAAAAAAATTTTTTTTTTTTAATCTGACTTGTTGTTTCTGAGATTAGCGCGTTCAAACAAAAAAATAGTTTATTTTTTTTGTTTGAACGTGCTAATCTCAGGAACTATCAATCCGATTTGAAAAAAATTGTTTTGTTAGATAGCCCGTTTATTAAGGAAGGTTATAGGCTATTTTTCAATAGTCAAAAGCTTGAAAAAATGATGTTTTTTCATTTTGATAAATTTTGGCGATTTTCTAAGTTTTGTAGAGCCGGGAAAAATAAGAATATACACATATTTGACTAGTGCATTTTGAAGTAAATTTTGTGCCCTTTAATTTTGAATAGGACCATTTTTTCGATAAGACCATCCGTTTCCATGTTTTAAGCAATAAATCGAAGAAAGTGCAAAAAAATCGTAGTTTTTAGCCCACCAAAACTCTCCCGCCCTGTTTTAGAGGTCGCAAATTTGGATTTGACATCTTCTAAACATGCTTGAGGACACAAAAAAATAAAATCATTTGCTGCACAAAACGCAAGGTGGACTTCCTCTCGTGACTGGACTATAGGTACGTAACTATCAAAAATTTGTACATCGAAGTTATTTGAAGGACAAATGAAACAGTAAACTATAACACTGTATACCAGTGATTTTTAAACAGTTTTTCATGATATATAGGTACCCGTGATGTTCAAACAGTTTTTTTATGATACTATGCAGGGTGTCTCAGACATGACTCCCCAGGCCTATATTTCGGTTTTTTTAAGATATCACATTACATTACGATTTATAATTTATATTTGAATACTTATTTATTAATAAAATAAAGTATGAAGTCCATAAAAAGTACCTATTGAATTCTATTATGAACTACCGCGAAAATATCTAAAAGAGATTTTCATAAAGCTTTCAAATAAACTACTATACTGGATGTTAATTAAGTATGTGCACAAACTTTGAGGAATAAATCTATATGATTGAATTTAAAACAAAACCTTCATATAGATATGGGTCCGCAAAGGCTCTGTTTTCCAGGTACAGGGTGTTAAAATTTGAATAAAATTTAAGATTTTTTAATTTATTTTTTGAATAGCGCTAGCTACTTAATTGAAACTTTGCACACACTAATAGATAGTCTGAGAGTACATTTTGCAAGTATTAAATTATTTTTTATTCAACCATGGGCGTAGATGTAGGTAGTCTTCTTAGGATTTTCAATAAAAAATGGCACGCCACTGATTTTTCTAAAATTTGAAAGCTTTGTCGGTTGAGGCAGGTAAAAATACACTAAAAGTGTCTGTTGGTAATTTTTGATAGAAAGAACCTTTTTCGAGAAAATTTCTTGTTTTTTAAACTTTTCTGGGAAATTATGCACATTATACAGACTAAAAACTTAAATCTATTGTTAGAGAAGTGTGAAAAAAACTGTACCTACTACGCCCATGGTTGAATTAAAAACAATTTAATACTTGCAAAATGTACTCTCTGACTATTTATTAGTGTGTGCAAAGTTTTAATTAAGTAGCTGGCAATATTAAAAAAACAAGCCGTGAGGTGGGTCGTTTATTAAGACTAAAGTGCGACCCTTGAGGTCCACACGACGAACTTCCCAGTTTGATAAATATTTGATAATAATAATTAAATTAGATAAGTAATCATTGTAATCATTAAAACATAATTATTACTTATTTTTAACAATAATTAAAAAAAAAAAGGCTGAACCGATTTTTATAAAATTTATGTCGGAACAAAATGACGTTAACACGCCTCGATTGACACCCTTACGAAGTCGATATAATTTTTTATTCGCGACATATAGTGTAAAATCTACTTTTTGGAGTCTATTTGGTTAAGAAAAAAGAACGGCTGAACCGATTTTGAAAAAATTTCTTTCAGATCATATTTACGTTAATACGCGTCGATTGGCACCCTAACGTAGTCGATATCATTTTTCATTCTCGAGATTTCGTCTTAGAAAGAAATGGACACACACGTACGTACGTACACGTACACACACACACATACACACAGAGAGACATCTTTCTAAAAATAGTGTAAAAATAGTGTAGTGACCTTGAAACATAAAGATTTGTTATAGATTTTGATTTCGATTTTCGGACCCATTACAATAACTTCCAATGGGAAGTTAATAAATAAAAAAATCTTATAATTTTTTTCAAATTTTAACACCCTGTATCTAGATAACAGAGCCGTTGCGGACCCATACTTATATGATGGTTTTGTCTTAAAATAAATCATAGATTATTTCCTTAAAATTTGTGCACATACTTAATTAATACCCTGTATTATAGACAACATTATAGTACGTAAATTCGAAATATCAGCGTTTAAAAAAAATTGTGATTCAATACTCAATAGAAAAGGCCATCCGAAAACATGAGAAAAATTTAAAAAAAATGTAAAAGTAAGAGTTTTCTTACAGTTTTATTATATATAATCAATTTAAAAAATCTAATTATAAAAAAAATATCTACCAGAAACAAGACCTAAGAATTGTAGTGTAAAAACTTTTGCAATAAAAAGAAAAACCCACGCCACATTTTATAAAAAAGAGATATTGAAAAAAAGAGTTGATATTTATACATTGATTTATACACTACTAACTGGATAGCTTATTTTCGCCAAACGATAGTACACTAGCGCCGCTTAGAGGAACGCCAAGTACTAAAAAAGATGGACAAGTGCGAGTAGAACTCGCGCCCTGTGGGTTCTGTTCCGTTATAACAATTTGACATTACTTTATTGAGGCTGCCAACAATAAAAATTAAGTTTGTTACTTAATAATTCCACATAAAACTAGAAATTTATGATTTTCGGATCTGTTCCTTTACTTGTGCTATGAGACCTTCCTTTGTGCCAAATTTCAAGATTCTAGGTCAACGGGAAGTACCCTTAGGTTTTTATGGCTGAGTCAGTATAAAAAACATACGTGATGTTTTTTATTAACTTTCCATTGGAGGTTGTTGTAATGGGTCTGATTTTGCGAATGAAAAATTTGGACATATCTGTACGTTTTGAGGTCTCTAGAGGGATGTCTGTGTGGGTGTACGTACGTACGTTTGTTCGTTCGTTCGTATGTTGGTGAACTTTTTTTCGGCTCGCATATCATATAATGATATCGACTCCTGACTAATTTCATTCGACACATAATTACATAATAATGAACACCTGATTAGGTTTGCAGGAAATTTCAATTAGTGGTTTTTTGTTTATAACAAAATAAATTATAATTTAAAAAAACTAAAAAACACGCTTTAGTGGTAAACTGAACTAAAAAGTAAAAAATAATTTTTATTGTAAAAAAGCGTGGGGTGCTCGATATCAGTTGTTATAAAGTATAAAAATATGGTACAAAGCACCCCACGTTTTTTACAATAAAAATTATTTTTTTCTTTTTAGTTCAGTTTACCATTAAAGCGTGTTTTTTAGTTTTTTTAAATTATAATTTATTTTTGCTTTTTAGTCCTGGAAATCCTGGTCAGGATAATGGGACAAACTTATTGAATTATTGTATTGTCATCGGTCCTTGATAAGTGTGCAAAGTTTCAGTTCAATCTGAAGTTTTAAAGTGGGTGAAAATTGCGTTCAAAGAATCCGTTACTTACATACATACATACATACAGGTGGAACTAATATAAGCGTGTTAAAAACTACAGTAAAATTGTTGTAAAATGTTTCTCGTCTCGCATCCCCAAACCAATTTCATTCGACGCATAATTGCATAATGAACACCTGATAAGGTTTGCAAAAAATTTGAATCGGCTGTTTTTTTTTATAGCAAAAAAAAAAAACATGTTAACCTGTGTTGCAAATAGTTTCTGTACGATAGACTGGTCTCTATAATCTCTAAGGGCACTCAATGGGAAGTTAGCAGTGTGGTTTTACCCACACAGCAAGCCTTTTTTTAATCTTTTATGGAATTGAGTTAAAAGGTTGCATTTTTACAGGACGTTTAGTATTTAAAATTAACAAAGTGTAAGGGTTCCGTTTTTTTTTTATTTTGAGGTACGGAACCCTAAAAATCATGAATTCAATATATTTGAATAACGCGCGGTCGCGAATCATGCGCGTATAACTCATGCGGCGGCGCTGAGTCGGCAAATTCGGTTGTACAGAAATTAATAGGAATCAGCTATCCAGTCAGTATAAAAAAGATCAGTGGTTACACTAAAAGTGTATTATAATATATCTATATTCTATAGTAAGCGGATCTCATAAAAATTAATGACACTCTCAAACTAAAAACTAATAAATCTTGCAATTTTGTAAAAAACTTCCTGCTGAAAGTAAAATATTATTAAACTATATAAATAGGTATAGTCTAATATTGATAGTCTAAAGCAGGCATGGCTAACCTACGGCACGTCGAGCTTTTTAACCCGATCCTTGATATCTGCAAAAAATGTTTTAAAAACAAAAATGAACGTATTTAATAAATGATTTGTATTTTTTTATATGCTTGACTGAATATTACTGTGCCTATCAAAATTAATCATTTTGCGTTTAAACCGTCATAGCTCCTTAACTAAAAGAGTTACGAATTTGCGCTTGGGCTTAAACGATTCAACGTACATTTTTCTATAAGACACTTTATTTTCAACTACTAATTATACCTGAAATATTTTTATATTTTTTCATATTTTGCAATTCTTCTCATGTTTGCATGCGTTTTGTAAATCTGCGACTTTTTCACACTAAGCGCTTTCCGATATAGTTGATATTAAGTACACTTATACAAAACATCACGCTGAATCGATTCCCACCACCCCTACCGCTGTATCTATGTTAGTTACAGAGATATAGGTGTTTTAATTTATTTTAATTTTTTGTATATATTTTTAATCTAAAAAACAAATGAAAATTTGATTTTCTCTATAATTTAACTGTAATTTTTGTAGCCTTTCATTATGTTTGATTTTTCAACATTTTAGACCTAATACTTTCGAAAATATGAATGGGACACGTACCTTTTTAAATACATTTTTATAAAATAATTTTATATTGTCTGCAAACGCAAATGTTTTTCTTTTTAGTAAAACGACCTCTGGATTATCTTCCAGAACACAGTACTCTATCTGCATGTCACATTTCAACTTCCTACGACCAACCTTTAGAAGTTACAGGTCAGGGCTTCTATACCAGAATTCTAAGATTTCGTACAGACGCTAATGACTTCTGTTGTCGAGCGTCTATAATCCACAATTCATTCATTCCAAGATTTCGTAATTCCGGAATTTTGGACAAAGTTTTTAAGCACATCAATTCCGGAACTTAAGAAATTATTATCGAATTTATAATTATTGATTGATGATCTCTCTAGAGTCTAGAATTATACAATAATTAAGGACTGTTTACTTTTTAAGTCGAATATTCGAAGTGTTCTTCATCTCAAATCCTTTCTCCTCGCCTATAAAATGGTTCTCGCTCTTCTGACGCTATTTTTAAAACTAAAGGGTTCGGATAAACGCCAAATGAAGGACCAAGAATTACACTATAGATCCAACGGGCCAAAAATTGAAAAAAAAATTTCTGAAAAAACTTACAACTTAAAAAAAATTATAAATTACGTAATCTCTCACACGTAGCCCAACCTTTTTTTCAAAAAACTCGTCTCTGTAGTGTGAGTCTTGGTCCTTCTCTTGGCGTTTACTCGAACCCTTTAGCTTTAAAAATAGCATCGGGAGAGCGGGAACCGTTAAAAGGTGAGAGGAAAGGGTTTGAGTTGAAGAGTGTAGGGGGTAACTTCCGCTATCGAATACTCTTAATTATTACTCCTCGATATTGTTGATTTTTTGTTTGCAAATTTTTTACTCGAAGTAGATAGATAGATTGTAGATTATAGATGCTTAACAGTTAAGGTCATCGACGTCTATTTACTCGAAGTTTCATTCAACGTTTTCTATGTCAATAAACATATTTTGAATTTAAAAACATGTTTCTTCTACATGCAGTATTTTTGTAGACTTTTCTCGAAATCGGATCTAGTTTCGGAATGCCGGAACTGAGAACCAAATATCGAAACCAGTTCCGGAATTGAGGATGATCCGATATTGGAGGCCCTATCTGTGACTGATTAGACAGACGGACAATAGATACAAATCTGGTTATAAACTTATACGAGTAACATGAGTAGTAAATATATAATATACTGAAAACATTTTTTTGCCATACACACTATAAAATAGCTACCTACTTAACATGCGTGTATGTATGCATGGTTCAGTTAACAGGCAGGTTTGTTGTAAGTGTATTAAAAACACACTAGTGTGGTAAGTAAACAGTTTCCATAGTGATTTATGTTTGCTCGCTCTGAAACACCCGCTATTACTCACGGCCTGCTATAAAAGTTAAGTTGGCGACTCAAATGAACTGTCAAACATTTTTGAAAATACTGAAAATGAAGTGAAAAGTAGCTATTTTATAGTGGGTATGGCAAAAATACCATAATATATAATAGCTCGTGCGTAATGATATTGTGACTCGTGTGACTGTTAAAACTCGCTAAAAGTCGCTCGTTTTAACATACTGTCACTACTCGTCAGTAATATGCCTCATTACGTATCTAGACATCCACTCTACTATTAACTAGTCGTTTGTAGTAAACAAACCATGAAAACAAAGGGATCTCGACTAACCTCGAGCTTTAGTTAAGTTAATCTCAATCTTATAAGTTATATAACAAGAAAAAACTAATTAAAATAAAAGTGTGGTCAAAGTAGAACTGACTGCAAACGTAAATTATATGAAAAAAGAACTTTTAATTTACATTTTTTACTTTTGACAAAGTTTACTTTCATATTTGAGTTGTGTACTCATTAGATTTTAATTTCATTATCCTGCTTTATTTTTATAAAGTGTAGGTACTTTGTGAAACATTTTAAAAAATCTTAAAAAACGTCAAATACAAAAAAAATTGTAAATAAAGTTGGTATACGCATGATCTAACTTAAAGACTTAACAATATTATATTGATGCTGGGTTACAGAAAGCATTGTCAGAAAATTTGATTCGACAATGACCTTAGATTGTAATCATAATAAATTGTTATTACAGTTTTTATACATGCTTCGTTGTGGAACTCCCTGTCTGAGTGTCATATGTAGGATGGTTACTCACACAAAAACAAATGATTGATCTACATAAAGAAAAGATCGTTTTTAAAGCTAAATTTTGTTCAAAATGCGTAGAAAAACGTTGTTTCTAATTAGAAATTGTGCTAAAAACTAGTTAAATACATGTACACACAGTTTAAAAAAAATATCGTTTCAATCGATCAATTATTTTTTGAATTTGAAATTTTACAATGCTTTTCTTATGGAAAAATATGTGTGGTCGCAATCTAGGGTTATTGTCAAATCAGATTTTCTATGACAATACTTTCTGCAGCCCAGCACTAGTGTTCAAAATCTAAAAGCCGGGTCATACAGCGCGTGGCTTGTGATGGCTGGTGGCTCGTCTTGGCGCGGCTCTTGGTTCTAAATGGCTCGTGGAGACAGGATCGATATTGTGATAATACCTATTTAGAGCCATCATAAAACCCTTTGATTCGTGCAGCAATTCATTTACCGCCTTCGAGATGATCCACCGAGTTACGAGCCACGAGCCACTGGCGAGCGACCCATGTCACACGACGCGTGCTCGTAATGGTTCGACGAGCTATCACGCGCCGTGTAATCACGACCATTGTGAAACCATAATAATGTTCTGACATTAATGCATTCTGCAACCCAACAATAGAGACTGATGGTCCTTGGCATTATGCCAACCCAACCGCTGTCTAGTTACGTCACTATATATCATGAATGTAACTAATTGTAAGTTAAGCAATTAAAAATGTGCGAAAAGTAAAATAATAAACTATTAAGATCACGACCATTGTCAAACCATAATATGTTCTGACAATGCGTTCTGCAACCCAACAATAGAGACTGATGGCCCTTGGCATTATGCCAACCCAACCGCTGTCTAGTTACGCCACTATACCATGAATGTAGTTAATTATAAGATATAAGTAATTAAAAATGTGCGAAAAGTAAAATAATAAATCCGGTCGGTTCTATTATGTTTTTGGGTTTTTATTACAGAAAACGCGAGAACGGTTTTTATTACATAATACAATATATACGCATAATAGGGCGAACAGAGACAGATGTGATTCATTCAGTTCGTTGTTATGTCACTGCCTTAGAACATTTATCTACGGAATGTGAAACACGCTGTTCCTTTGATTTATAGACTGCCAACGCTAACTTCTATCTTGTAATTCAGATCTTTACGACACGAAGTCATAATGAGCCTATAATAGTAAATTGTATATCTAGTGGCGTAATGAGGTATATTACTGACGAGTAGTGACAGTATGTTAAAACGAGCGATTTAGCAAGTTATGTCTCAAGAGTCACTTACGCACGAGATATATATGATATTTTTTATCATATTACCCACTCTAAAATAGCTACTTTTCTCTTCATTTTCAGTATTTTAAAAAAAATTTGACAGTTCATTTGCGTCGCCAACTTCACTCTATAGTAGGTCGTGAGCTGTCGCAGTGCGCACGCAGAGTAGCAATAAACATAAATCGCTATGGAAATGACTTTATTTTCCACACTAGTGTGTTTTGAAAACACTTTCAACATACCTGCCTGTTTGAACCGACCCATTCCAGCATATTACTGTCATAATGTACTTTGTACACCTGACAAATTTTCCTATAACTACCCTTATTCATATTACCTTACATCTATTATTGGTTTATTTATTTGGTTCTCTCAGATATAGTTGGATCTCACTCGCTAATTAACTGTGTTGCCCAGTGATGTTTTATTTATCTATACTAATATTATAAAGAGGAAAGATTTGTATTTTTGTATTTTTGTGTGTGTGTATGTTTGTAATGAATAAACTCAAAAACTACTGTGCCGATTTCAAAAATTCTTTCACCTATAGAAAGCTACATTATCAGCGAGTAACATGGGCTGCATTTTATTTTCAAAAAAATTAGAGATCCCTACGAAAATTACAACAATGTAACTCAAGATATCAAAAATTTGCCTATAAAAGTCATTATTTGGCGTGCAGCGCTGTGAAAACTATTGATTATAACTATAAATTCGAGCGAACGAGCGAAGCGAGTAAGTAATGTATTAATAAATTATAAATTCATAGCACCCGGGCGAATCCGGACCGGGCCGCTAGTAAGTTATAAAGTGAATGTTGTCGCTTGGAAGCAACGGTGTTAAAACACATACACGCATGAAAATTGCTATTTTATAGTGAGTATGGCAAAAATGACTTTTTTTAATCCTTGGAATGAGCTCCATCTAACTTAAATTACGCCGTTGGGTTGAGAGCGTTCGATACCAACAAATACCTCCTGCGCTCTTCTTCTCAAATCCTTTCCTCGCCTAAAAACGGTTATGGCTCTTCCGACGCTATTTTTAAAGCTATGGAGTTCGGATAAATACCAAATGAAAATAAGATCACACTACAGATCCTTCAGGCGAAAAATTGAATACAAGTTTCCTGGAAAAACAAACAAAAAATAAATTACATAGGTAATCTTTCTCACGTAGCCAACATTTTTTTTTTTCAAAAAATTCGCCTTTTTCGAACATTTTTTCGGCTCGCATATCTCGAGAACAAACAATGATATCGACTCCGCACCAATTTCATTCGACACTTATTTACATAATGAACACCTGATTAGGTTTGCGAAAAATTTCAATTAGCGTTTTTTTTCTCTATAAGGGCACCCAATGAAAAGTTAGCAGTGTGGTTTTACCCACACACCAAGCCTCTTTTTTTATTTTTTACAGTTTCATTGCAGCCAAGCAAAAAGTTCAAGCTCGGATCGTACAAAAGTCTACTGGACTACACTACTAACATTTTAGTATTGAATTTAACAGGTAATATGATGAAAAACATCATATCGGTGGCAGGACTTAACCTCGGCCTAGGAATACAGGCACCTCCTGTTCCAAAGATAAATGTTCTAAGGTCAGTACACTCTGTGTGCGTGGGGAGTGTTTTTGTGTGTGTGTCCATCCGGAAATGTTACATAGCTCATTGTGCGAGCTAGACGAGAATTACTAAATAAAATATGTGTTAAAGTGAGATAGATCTTTATCAAAAATTACCTATTGTAGTGCTTCTATTGCAACCGTTCATTTAATCATAACCTACCATCTCTCTTTGACAAATAAGTTATATAATATACTAGCCACTAGGACGTATATTGCTCCAATGGCTAGGGCTGGAATAATTTATTATAATATCTACATAGTATAAACTTGTGAATAAAATCGTAATTTTGTAAGTTTTTAACTCGATTTATATTCAAAATTATAGATTACTTAGACGGAATTAGCCATTTTCATCATTTTTGTATTTTTTACCCGACTGCACGACAGCAAAGGCAGGGTTATGTTTTTCGCGCTATCTATGTATGTAAGTATGTATGTGTGATTCTTTATTTCCTCGTAGCATGCAAACGGCTGAATGGATTTTAATAAATAAGGTATCATTAGAATCTTCTTAATCTCGAGAGTGACATAGGATATATTATAACGTCACAAAAAATTCAATATGGCCGACGCTAGACGCCATTTTGTCAGAATGTAAAAGTAATTTCCCTTCCAAATACATCGATATGGGTACCAAAAGAAACGTCTCGTCGAGACGATTTCAAAAAACTAAAAAGACATAAATAAAAAATTAAATTCAAAAAACCCGACTACGTCAGAATGTACTAAAAAGATGGAAACAAGATCAAATGATAACATGTAGTCGAAGGCATACATGTAACAAGTTGAACAGAAATATCTGATGTTTCGACTGCATGCTATTATTTGATTTTGTTTCCATTTTTTTAGTTCGCTTATGACGCAGTCGGGTTATTTGATTTTTTAATTTAATTTTATTTTGAGCTCAAAAACTACTTAATCGATTTTAATCGGATTTTCACTACAGTCTTTGCAATACATCACGGAATAAGCTACGCAGACATGGAGGGTGGTGGACAGTGCGTTCCCTATCTTACTAATGCTTACTTTTGGCACAAAAATGAAAGAAAGATAGCTATTGCAGACGAATATAACTGTCTCTGTCTAGAATTGTGATTGGTTCTTCGTCTCCATATCTATATTTTATACTTTTTATGTTGTTACTTTATTTGAAAATTAAATATTCGTATTCATTGCAACCATACATGTTAGGGTGAAGAACCTATCACAATTCTAGAAAGAGAGAATGAGCGTCGTCTACAATACCTATCTCTTTCTCTCATTTCTGTGCCAAAATTATAGGGGAACTCTCTGTCCACCCTCCATGTCTATGCTATATACCAAGTGTGTATTTGAAAATTTCCACCAAGAATATCTCGAAAACTGAACGCCAGATGAAAAAATGTTTTAGACAAAAGTTGTATAATCTCGAGGGTGGAAGAATACGGAGTATTTATTTTTTTTATTAGTAGGCGTTTTTAAGGTATTTTAAAGCCAATGTTGTTTTTAGTAGATTCAAATTCTAAATGAAAAAAGTAAAAAACTTTTGTTCATAAAATTTTTTTCTGATCCTGAGTAAAATGAAAACTTTATTTTGCAAACTGTAGCTAGTTAAAGTAACTTTAAATGCTCCTAAAACGATTTTTCATTCAAAAATTGAAAAAATTATTTCACTATAATAATATTATATTATTAAACGTGCAGGTGGGTTGAAGAATCGAACGCTTGAATTGCTCGAAGCGTTCGGCGCGTACATACAAAATGTAATGTTCCAAAGGGTCTCTTGAGTTTGTTCCAACTTGCCTCGAAGCCCTGTTAACTTCGAGAACACTATTTAGTTTAACTTGGCCTACGAAAGTTTAATGTCTAAAGGTGAAGGTGACACGATTCAACCGCACAACTATATTATGTTAGGGTCAGCACACACATGCTACGTTTTGTCGCGTGATTTTGCGATTAAGTCGCAAATTCTTCGCTGAAATACACAACTGATGTATCACGCGAGAAATTTCGAGTAGCTGTGTAATCGTCAAACCGTGATTTAGGGCTAGTTTAGACATGGCGGAATCCGCGCGGATCAACCGCGTGGAGCTTAGTTAAATTGGCGTAAGCATATTCGTTCATACAATATGTTCTCGAGAATTGTCAATCCACGCGCTGCCGCCATTCGACCGCCGGAAAATAGAACCGTGCGGCGTCCGAGCATTTCGTACATAAATAAAAGCACATTACCTTCTTAGACTTCCATTTTTGAAATGAGGTGTATGTAACCTCTCCCCTCTCCTGCGTATCCGCACTCTCACCGCGGGTGTTTGATATTGTTCCGCCGTTCAAAAAGCGCCGTGTCTGAACGAGCTTTTAGTATTACACATCGCGCGTTTTCGATATAAATTGTGTACGCTGGCCCTTAGATAAAACGTTCTGTTTTTTAGGGTTCCGTACCTCAATAAGAAAACGGAATCTTTGTAGGATCACTCGTTTGTCCGGTTGGCTGGGTGTCCGTCAGTCAAGACCCATTTTCTCAGGAACGGATAGAGATATCAAGTTGAAATTTATACGAAATACTAAGATCTACGGTCCCTTAAAGGTGTAAAAAATTTAAGCTTCTAGGTCAACACAATCAAAAGATACGGCCATTTTATCATCTTATCAAAAACCTATAGGGTACTTTCCGTTGACCTAGAATTATGAAATTTGGCAAAAAGTAAGTCTCGCAGCACAAGTAAAGGGAAAAATCACAAAATCACAAAAAGTAAAAAATAAAGAGGGTCTTATACCTATTTTGAAATTCGCAATCTCACTCCATCAAAAACCTACAGGGTACTTCCCGTTAACCTAAAATCATGAAATTTGGCAAAAAGCAAGGTCTCGCAGCACAAGTAAAGGAAAAAATTCAAAAATCACAAAAAATAAAAATTAAAGGGGGTCTTATACTTATTTTGATATTCGCAAAATCACTCATCAAAACCTATTAGACCGGGAGCTAGTGACAATTTTTTGGTGTTATTTATTCAATGCCTTATTTTTGTGAAGATGTTGAGGGAGGCATATTAAAGTGCCCTGAGTAAGAGATTTTGCTAGATAGCGGTATTGGAGGGATTCAGACCGCTCCCAACATGTAACAAAAAAAATGGTCACATTTATTATTACTTCAAGGCTGAAATTGTTTGTATAGCCTGTCGGTGACCCAATAATGACATTATAATATTTGCATATCGATTGGTAAGTATTTCAATTTGCAGAACAAAATGTCGGTATTAACTCCCTCTCTTAGAGGGAAACTTGCTCGCCTAGGTGTTTATATCGTTCTGCAAGGGGGTTAATACCGACATTTTGTTCTGCAAATTGAAATATATGCTTAAAACAGTCGCCGTAACAACATATTAAAATTTGAATCTTGAACTAATAATATACATTTCGTCCGGTACATGACACGTTTAGGGTGATCTGCCACCCCTTTAATACTGACCAATCGATATGCAATTATTATAATGGAATTATTGGGTCATCGACAAGCTATACAAACAATTTAAGCCTTGAAGCAATAATAAATGTGACCATTTTTTTTGTTACATATTGGGGGCGGTCTGCATCCCTCCCATACCGCTATCTAGCAAAATCCCTTGCTCAGGGCACTTTAATATGTCTCCCTCAACATCTTCACAAAAATAAGGCCTTGAATAAATAACACCAAAAAATTGTCACTACTCACTAGCTCTCGGCCTATATAGGATACTTCCCGTTGACCTAGAATCATGAAATTTGGCAAAAAGCAAAGTCTCGTAGCACAAGTAAAGGGAAAAATTCAAAAATCACAAAAAGTAAAAATTAAAGGGGGTCCCCACACATAAAACGGAAAAACCTTTTAAAGGCTGTATCTTTGGAACCGTAATATTTAGCCGGTTGAAATTTTCACAGAATATGTCTACCTAAAATAATTGTTGTAACGGTACGGAACTCTCGTAGCGCGAGTTCCACACGCATTTGACCGCTTTTCTTCTTAATTATTTAACAGATTATGTAACATAAAATGATGGACACCGCGGGTATGTGTGTGCGTGCTGGGCATCCGTCGTCTTCATTTAATAAGGCCAAGCGAAAGAAGAACTAACAACACAGGCAAGAAGTGCTGTCGCGCGGCACGTCGTCGCATAGGAAGTAATACAGAACGTTTATCTACCCCCGGCGCTGTGTAGCCATTTTCGTTCTCAACAATAGTTTTGTACTTCTTTCACTTGACAACATTAATTTAATTTTATTCTCTCTCTTTTCAAAAGCTTCACAATATAATATGCTTGTCATTAAGACTAAGATTTTCTTTTTGTTTTAAATAACAATCATATTAACCGAACAATAACTTGTTAAACATAACAGAAAAGATAACTGATACTTATTAAAATGCTGTAGAAACGTTCGTTGTTTGTTTAGAAGTTATATATGGGATTGTTCCACATGTCAGAATTTGATAATTTTGAACAGTTTTAATTAGAGCCCCAAGACCATCAACAGCCGGGGTTAGGTTACACCTATATATTGGATCTGTGTTTCTCCCGATTCAATGTAGGGCGATTATGAGATCCTATGTCTTCCACGTCCGTCATGAGTGATACTGCCATCAGTTACACTCTATTGCGAAGCACAATTGCAGTTGTGTTGTGGGGGTCCCATTAGTGACTCTGAGGATGATTTTTTGTGTTGGCTTCCGCTAGAGAAGAACATTCTCCTTAATAAGAGACGTAGAAAAAGGTATGGATGCATCAGTTAAATGAAGATAGATCTGCAGGGGTTTTTTAAAACTTGCCAACCTATACGAAATTACCCGGATAAATTCAAGGACTACCACCGTATGACGGTATGACTATACTTATTCTTGAAGGCATAAAAGGCGACGTATAACTGAAATCTAAGTTACCGCAGTATCACTATCGCGTGTAGAGTAGGGACGGTTGAAAACAGTAAGGCTCAGAAGAGGAAAGACTAAAATCGCTGATTTAAAAGAGGTTACTGTATTTAAATAGTAGATTGTATGTCTAGATCCGTAATGGGGCATATTACAGCGAGTTATAGTCATACGAGCCGTAATACCATTACGTATGAGACACATATGGTATTTTTTGCCATACCTACTACAAAACACTTACTTTTCACGTCATTTTTAAAAAATTCTTAGTTTACTTGCTTCGCCATCTTTCCTTCCACAGTGTGCCGCGAAGTTCGTGCAAGTAAGTAATGATAGGTGCACGCAGGCGTATAGAGCGAATAAACTGAAGTTGCTATGGCAACCGTTATTTTCTGCGCTAGTGCGGAAAATAAAATATTTTCCGCACAATTGCCTGTTAAATGACTCATTAAAGGCCGCTATACATACATCGAAAGAAGCTTTTTTGTATAGTGGGTATGACAAAAAAATATATAAATATGCCGTGTCTGAGCGGGCAAAATAGAATTGGTCGAAGTCGCGCATTTTTGAAAACCAAACGAATAACGATATAACAGTCTGAAACTGGTTGCTAATCAATAACTGTACGACCCACTTCACCAGACATTCTTCCTCTGAAGCGCTTTTCCCGACTACGGAGTATATAAACAGTTGTTCATTTCTTGTTGTTATTTCTCTTTAATCATTTCACTGGAATTTTATTTGATTCTTTTAATCCTTTCGGTATAATATTTTATTTCAAGTTTTACAGTCAGTGGCGTCACTAGGGGAATGCAGACCGTACCGGGTTACAACATCAAAATGACTGTCTAAAATTTTTGTGTAGTGTTTCAGCAGAAATTTATTATTTTTTGCCATTCCCCCTATAAAATAGCTGCTTTACATGCATGTATGTGTGCATGTAGAGTGACTTTTGACAGGCCGCTGTGCGGGAACGTAGCTATATCTTTCCCACGGAAAGCAAACCTTTTCCGTAGTCCCTTATGTTTACTCGCCCTGATCCGCCAGCTGTTAGCTACTGACAGCTTCTCTCGGCCTACTATAGAAGTGAAGTTGACGACACAAAATGAACTGTCAACATTTTGAATAATATACTTTTTATAAATGAAATGAAAAGCAGCTATTTTATAGTGGGTATGGTTAAAACATACCATATATATCTCGTGCATATTGTTATGACTCGTGTGACTGTTCAAACTCGCTATCGGTCGTTTTAACATACTGTCACTACTCGTGTTACATACCTCATTACGCCACTAGATATACAATATTGAATATACTATTACATTTATTTTTATTCATTGTAAATTATAGACGCGTCTTGATTACATTAAATAACAATTACCTTAAAACTAAATGACATCACAAAATATCCATGAGCGGAGGCGAGATTCGAATCCACGACAGTCTGCTCCAGAGGTCGCGACGCTAACCACTGGACAACACTATCCTCTCGAGCATAGAAGTACCTATTAGCATTGATTAAGTGGGTTTTATCTCACACTGTACAATGGAAAACCCTGTGAATTTCGTATAATATGTTAACTTCGCAACGGCTTTATTCTATTTCTAGTTTGCAGAAGCATGCATTGTTGCGTCATTTGCGGCTGACATTAGAACTAAATTAATAAGTCCGGTACGGCCCACAACACGACGACTCGACGTGACGGTTCCTTTGCCATATGCAGCAGTCTTCACTTCTACAGCCGTATTACGAACTAGGTCCTAATCATTGACTCAGAGAATGGACGGCGGAACGGGCCAGGAAAAGTGTCTCTCAAAAAAAAAAAAACGATAGGAATACAAAACTCTAATATTATGTTGGGTCTTAAATGAAACTACCCAACAAATATTTTCTTTCCGGCCGCCTTCAAGCCAACAGACAACGAGCCGGCACCCGAGTTCCGTGGTCTTCTTTTTTATTTAGTTTAGTAATCACAAATCAAGAGAATAGTTGGTTAGTAACGTGCAAACTACGTATTGTAGCTAAAGCTGCTAAAAAATAAAAAAAATTTTAACAAAAAAAAACCTTAAAAAAAGTCACTAAAAAGAGAAAAATAATAAAATTTTGAGTTCGGCACCAATTCAATAAAATATGAAGCTGGTTAAAAAGTACAGTAGAAATTAATATCTACTTTTTAACACAATTCATATCTTACTAAATTGGCGCCGACCTCAAAATTTTATTATTTTCCTGTTTTTAGTGGCTTTTTTGAAGGAGGTTTTTTTTGTAAAAGTTTTTTTAGGGTCTAAAAATGGCATTACGAGCCAACGTTTTGGATTTTAAAATGCATAACGAGCCAATTTTTAGGGTCTAAAAATGCATTACGAGCCAATTTTTATAGTCTTAGCAAATTTTTCGAATAATTTGGAGGTAATCTTTGAATAATTTGGGGGTAATTTTCGATTTATTTGGAGGTAATTTTCGAATAGTTTGGGGGTAATTTTAGAATAATTTGGAGGTACCTAATTTTGCAATGCAATGAAGAAATCCGATAAAACGACACCCTCTACATATTGATCCCAAGTAGCACAGAAAGTTGTAAATTGGTTTTCACAAGCTTGTGACAACTCATTTTCTACAACCATTTGGTTCTGCGAACCGCTCAAAAAATTTATCACAACCACTCTCACAAGCTTGTCTCAACTAAAGTGGCGTAATTTTTCGGTTGCGACAAGCTTGTGGCAAGCTTGTGAGAAGGTTGTGGTTGTGGCCACAACCAGAGAAATATTTGTTTGCGAATGACGATTACAACCGAATTGCAAATTCTTATTTGTAAAAGAATTTATACATATTCTATAATTATTACGTAGATACTTTACATTATTTGCACTTTATAAATCGTTTTTTTTCATCTGGATATTGTAAAAAGTTAAGAGAAATACAAATTTTCTGTGAAAATGGATGAGATAGGTCGAAAAATAGCGATTCGCCTCACAAAAATCGAGTTATTTAAAAAAAATTATTTAAACGCCAAAATTTTGGAAATTTAATTTCACAACAAAACAGTGAAATTGCTTGGATTGTCTAGAAAATATTTAAAAATGTGGTAATAACTATTTTACAAACAAAAAAATCACTTCTTTTGGCGAAAATGAATTTTTAAATATTACTGATTTTTTGACGAACACATTTTTCAATATGGCGATTGTTTTTTCCTCAATAAATATAGCGTTTAAAAAGTATACAAGCTTTTATTTGTGATGCGAAACATTCTATGACCGTTTGGTTACAGATTGGTTCTGTGAACAACCCATCAAGAACCACAATTAAATAGTTCGCAAACGGAGTTGTGAGAGAACCTTGTTACAACTAAGACGAAAACCAACCAAGAACCACAACCAAATAGTTCGATAGGTCAGTTGTGAGAAGTTTCACACAACTAAATTACGAAATATTTGGTTTAGACAGCTAAATACTTGTGAAAACAACTGTTTCACAACTTCAGTTTTAAGCTAAAAATCTGCTAACCGAATCACAACCAAATGACGGTTGCGACAAAGCTGTGACAACCCCAATTTCGGTTGTGGCAACTAATAATTTTGCTTGTGCTAGTTGGGATAGTTCATAGAATCTCCGTGGTGTGTCACAAGCGGTCTCAAATGTTATGGCAATTCGCGTCACAGCATTTTTGTCAGATATTTTTTGTCCCGCATCTAGCCAGCTCTGCCAGTATTTTACTCCCCAAATCGTCAAGGCAGTTCCTTCAAATACCCAAAGGTATTAATTTATTACAAATGAAAATTTTTATTGGAAGAGCAGCCAATTACATAATTGATTCCTGCAAATATCGGAAAAAAATCATTTTGACAACCATAGGCACAGTCAGGACTCTAACTTGAACCTTTCCACTATCGCGGCGGAATGAGATTACAATTACTAAACTGTGACATGATTACCAATCTAACATTCTCCATATATGCAAAGGAATCAATAGATTTCCACTACATGCGAGTGTTATTACTTATAGCTAGGGAGGACAGTATGGCTCAGTTGGTAGCGTCGCGGCCTCTGAATCGGACTGTCGTGGGTTCGAATCCCACCTCTGCTCATGGATGTTTTGTGATGTTATTTAGTTTTAAGTGTTATATGATATTTGTTGTATTTAAGACGCTAATGACCTAAGTTGTCGACGCATCTATAATTCACAATAAAAAAAAAAACTTATAGCTAGGTTGTAGATGTGTAGCGAGAGCTATTCATGTAGGTGAAATTATTTCAAACACCCAAAGGAGATACATTAAATAATTAATTTATTATATAGTTTCTTTTGGCATCGACATGGGTCGACGCCAGTCTCTGCAGGGAGTCGGATAAATGGAAAGCACCCAATTTGAAGAGATCGGGAATTGCGCAGTCCACACTCTAAGTCAATGATCCTGTTGTCCTGAGCCGTGAACAAAGGAGGCAAACACGAACACACACATTCGCGCGTACCCGCACACGAACATCAGGGAGGTGACCACAGGACATAGGACTGTACGATATATTACCTATGTATGATGTGGTATGTTTAGTGTTGTAGGTATGTTGGGTCCACAATTCATGTCTACACAGTACATACACAAATTAAAAATACCTTCATGAAAATGAAGATTTTGACAGAATTTTATGTTCCATAAA
Source organism: Mongoloraphidia duomilia (assembly GCA_039654895.1). Taxonomy (NCBI): domain Eukaryota; kingdom Metazoa; phylum Arthropoda; class Insecta; order Raphidioptera; family Raphidiidae; genus Mongoloraphidia; species Mongoloraphidia duomilia. Next base: position 37,988,020 of record CM077516.1, on the reverse strand, counting down.
AAATATTACAGAAATACATAAACAATTTTTTTTTGCCATACCCACTACAAAATAGCTCCTTTCCATGCAGGTATACCGGCCTGTAATGGGTCATTTAACAAGCAGGTGTGCTTAGTATTTTCAAACACACTAGTGTGGTAAGTAAAATTAAATAGTAATTTAATGTAAATTACAATAGTAATTTAATGTTTTTCAATTTATTATTTTTAATAATAAATAAAGAAAAAACTCAGGTCGCAGTGCCAAACCCTGCCGACAATATAGTGTATTTGCTAATACAGGCCTTGTGGCTTTAATACGTGAACTTAGGTTTGTTTTTGGACAAAATAAAAAATTTAACCCCTTAATGCATCCCTTAAAATAATATTTTTTTTTCTTAATTTCAATATTATTATCAATGCAACCTCTGTACGAAATTAAATACACCCTTCAGTAAGTAAATCACTATCCGCAAACTAGTGTTTTCATAAAATTTGTAAGTCCGATTCTGTCGGGCCGATTTTATTAAAATTTTAGCAGCACATTTTAATCTTTACTAAAGAGTTAAATTTCAATTTTGAAACGAATCTGACAATTTTTTCGGTATTTTTGGGCCCAAAAACTTTTTGGAACCCTTAAATACAACCCTGAAAATGGTCCGATCGGGCCCATTTTCAATAGGCTTTGGGGATTCCAATGTGTGTACCAAATTTCGTTTAAATCGACAAGTCTGTCGAGAGTTATCGTGTACACATACACACACACACACACACACATATATACATAAACATTTTCAAAAATGGTGGCAAACTGTTCAGGGGGGGTATGCAGAAACGTCGAGAAATTTTGGTCCGACCCCTAGGTCCCGCCATCCCACCGACGCCAATAGTGTATGTGCCATATTATGGCAAATACACTAAAAATCAAATATTTCATATTTTCCTACGAACCCTCATGCCTCATACTAACCTTTAAGTAAAGTTCATTTGGCTTGACTGCCTTGTAACCTTGCACAATATACTTACATGATTTAATGCGACGAGACGACTATTATATACGTGCCTATAACAAGTGAAGTTGTCTACAATCTGTGTGATGTAATATTATGAATTGTCAAAAATTTTGAAAATGAAGTGAAAAACAGCTATTTAATAGCGGGTATGGCTGCTATGGCAAAAATACCATATAATATATATATCTCGTGCGTAATGGTATTATGACTCATGTGACTTAAAATTTCGGACATGTGTTGTTGCATTTGCTTGCACAGCAGTAGTAGTGGTGGGTCATCAAAACGTGTTTTTAACATAACGAAACGTAACCAGTTACGCATGATTACTGAAAACGGTCTAGATTTGAAAAATAACCTTTCTTAAAAACAAGCGACTAGGCCCTGCAGTCAGGGTCCATTCTGATTGGTCAAATACCCCATCTTGATGCCGTTTGACACACACACAAACACCTAAACGAACGTAACAACATAACTAGTGAAATCTGTATACTAGTTGATAGCGATTAAAAAATGGGTCTTGTATGTGGAGAATGTTCAAATACATATTAATGTTTACAAAATTAGAATGAAAACTTCAGGAAAGGTTTGTAATCTAATTCTTTCTATAAAAGCCGATCAATTTTTTGACATTTCAAAATAAAACCTAATTTAATATTATTATTTGAGATATTAAGATGTCCAAAATTTATACAATAACAGTGTTCTTGAGAAATTGGAATAGAAAAATAAATTTTAATTAAGTTTTATTTTGAAATGTCAGAAAATTGATCGACTTTTATAGAAAGAATTAGATGACAAGCCTTATCTGAAGTTTTCATTCTAATTTTGTGAACATTAATGCCTGCTTGAAGAATATGTGTTTGAACATTCTCCACGTCATATACAAAACCCATTTTTAATCGCTATCAACTATCCATATTAGTACAAATTTCACTAGTTAGTTGTTACGTTCGTTTAGGTGTGTGTACGTGGCAAACGACATCAAGATGTGGTATTTGACCAATCAGAATGGACCCTGACTTCAGGGCCTAGTCGCTTGTTTTTTAAAACAGGTTATGCATACCCACGTAACTGGTTACGTTTCGTTATGTGAAAAACACGTCATGACCCACCACTATTATACACGCATACCTATAAAGCTATAAAGTACAGAATGCGTATACATTATCCGACATATGTATATTGGTGTAGATTAGTGCGAGATACAAATACAAAGTAGGTGGCATAAAACACCTACAGTTGTTGCTGTTGTGCTGAAAGTGTAGTACAGCGTTATTTATAACAAAAGCTCAGCTTTATACTGCACATGCGCGTACCTAATTGTAAGACATAAACGATCTTTAATTAGTGTACAGTCCGTAATTAATCTTTCAATGTAAGCAACGAAACGCGTGTATCCAAACGCTATACACTTTACATGTCCAAGGATCACAAGGCGAAACGGTTCATGTCGAATTCCAACTTGGGCTTCCATATTATAGGATTTCCGAGATTCCGCAATTTCGTACAAAATTTTTAAATATATCAATTTCGGAACTGAAGAAATTAGTATCGGAATTTCGGAATTAATAAAAAAAAATTATAGATGAAGACGTGGGCTTCGTGGCTGAAGGATCCAAAAATGAGTGTATTTACTGTTAGATTTAATAATTTAATCTATATAATAATAATTTTTCGATAATAATAACACTTGTATACATTATACATATTGTAACGTATCGAAGCGTGAATGTTAGATCGCGCACCCTTGGAACAATGGAATATTCTAACATGTTAATAATGAAGAAAGCGCCACCCGTGATTGAGAGTGAGTTTAGAAGATTATATTGCTGAAGGTTATATTGATATTAATTGGGGTGGTTCTACTCTGGAACGTTGACGAGAGAGGATCTGCGAACAGTGATAAATAAATAAGAGCTGTCTTTGGAACGTGGACAGAAGTGGTTCGGACGAACAGTGAATGAATGAATTGTGGATTATAGACGCTCGACAACAGAGGTCATTAGCGTCTGATCGGACGAACAGTTCTAAATAAATAGTGGACATAAGTATTCTTAGCTAGAACTCCGTTGAGAGTGGATCAGCGAACAGTGATAAATAGATAAGTGACAGATAAATAACAGTGACCAATAACAGTTATTTATAATATAAGGTGATTCTGTAATGAGTACCATAAATGATACAGGATGTACCTACTGTCAAAATAATACGAAAACCAAGAATAACTTTTTTTCCAAAAGTGCTTCCCTAACAAGATACAGGGTGTTAAAGGGTCGATTTGGAGAACACTTATTTAATCATATCTTTTAACTGGGTTGAACAATTTAATTCATTTTTGGTAGACATCTACTACATAATAAGGACCGTAAACGAAAAAATTTTTGTTGCATTTGAACAACCCAGTGGCGTAGAATTGGGGGTCATGTGATACTTTTTCCCCCCAAAAAATGTTGTTGTTGGATTTTTTTCCATTTTTCTTTGGTTTTTTAGTATTATTGGTTCAAATACAACAAAAAAGGTACACTTGTTTCATTTGCCCAGAAGCGTCCGTTTCCGAGATATTCTGACTTGCGTGTCACTATGTGAAATACCAGACTGCAAAGTTATCACAGAAAAAGTTTTATTAACAAACAAATAATATACTTAAAGTCGAATACATCTAGGTAATAAAGTTTAATTAACAAAAAAATAAAAATTAGTAAAGATAAAATTAAAGTAAGTTTTCAAAGTGTCCTCCATTGAAACATGACCCCCAATTCTACGCCACTGGGTTGTTCAAATGCAACAAAATTTTGTCCGTTTACGGTCCTTATTATGTAGTAGATGTCTACCAAAAATGGATTAAATTGTTCAACCCAGTTAAAAGATACGATCAAATAAGTGTTCTCCAAATCGACCTTTTAACACCCTGTATCTTGTTGGGAAGCACTTTTGGAAAAAAAGTTATTCTTGGTTTTCGTATTATTTTGACAGTAGGTACATCCTGTATCATTTATGGTACTCATTACAGAATCACCTTGTATATAAATAACAGTGAATATAAATAGACAAATTGATAAACGATAATTGTTAAGAGTTGTGTTGGTTCGTTAATGTACCGTTGTCCTGCCAAATTGGGCAGGAAACATTATATTATATTTAAAATAAACTAACACGTCATATTGTTTTCAATTTCATGTAATCAAAAATATAAATAAATAAATAAAAAAAAAATAAAATAAAATATTTTTAACCGAAGTTACCATACAGTTTTGTTACAATAGGTACCTATTATACCTATCTGTTACTTATAGCGCTCTGAAAATGTAAACAAATTTTACAAAAAGTTAACAATTAAATGCGAAACATTTAACAGTAAATGCATTCATTTTTGGATCCTTCAGCCACAAAGCCACGTCTTTATCTATAATCTTACATTATCAGGATCGGTTTTTGGTCTACTCATTGCGGTAGATACAAGGAAGAAAATTGAAAAAAAATTAAAAGTTAACAAATTTTTGCTTAATTTGCTGACCAGAAAGTGAGCCTTAATATAGATTTTTACCAATGATTGATGATCTTTCTAGAGTTATTTAAAAGTTTAATACTTATTCGAAGTTCTCCTAATTATTACTAATCGATGTTTTTATTTTTGTTTGTTTGCCTGACTCAAAAGTTTCACTGAACGTTTTTTATATCAAATATATTTCGATTATAAATAAATATCAGTAAGAATATTTTTCTTCAAACTTGACTTAAGCATTTTTGCCTTTTGACCACATATATGTATGGAGGTATTAACAAACACTTGCAATGTGGGCTGTTCTCTAGTCAGGACCGTAATTTCATTGCGAACATTCGGCTGCAACCGACGCGACACAATGTCTCTCTGGGGAGTTCCCGCTAACAAAAAACTGACGACTGCGTATATTCAGGATCTGACAGACAGTCAGAGATTATTTATATATGTCACGGTCAAGGTAGTTGTGTCGCGAAATGTAATTAAGAAGAAAGTATTGAAATTTATATAAACTGTTTTTGAGCATACATCTCTGAAATTATTGATCATTTCAAAATCGAGATATTTTCCTTCAAAATCACATTATTTTACTCGTGTTGAGTGAATAACAGCTACAATTTTTACAAGCTTTTATTTAACTTTGTTTCCTGTCTGTCTGTCTGTCCGAGACAAATCTGGCAATCGAATTTTCGACCACTTCCCGGTATCCAATCATTGGTCCAAGCAGCGAACGAAAAATAGCGGAAAAAATTCATGTAGAAGCCAATTTTGGTACAGTTGTAGGGGAAGGTGTCCTTAACAAGATACTAAAAGTACTGATGGGTGGGAGTGGAACTAAGGTAGGGGGAGGTCTCTAAAGGTCCCCTTTATTATTTTTTTCGAAATATCTCAACTATGTAATGTTTTAAAGAGGATTACATTTCCTACAATTTTCATTCCTACAACCACAGAAAAGTTGTGGGAATGAAAATTGTAGGAAATGTAAACCTATTTAAAACATTATACATAGTGGAAGAATTGCTTAAGTTGACCGTTTCTGAGATATTTCGAAAAAAGTGATCACACTGTAACATATGTATCATTGTTGTACACGAAGTTGAAAAGGAGGCTAAAGAAATATCCTGTAATTTTTACTGGTCTTCAGAGGAAGAGTACTATTTCCACTGTTTATGACTGCCAGAGTCCTTCTATACCGACATCACATTTTATTTATTGTTTAAAACAAGCACTGCAAGTGCTGCCAATGTGTACTAAACAAGAACATATCGCAGGTTCATCTTTTTCATTCTCATTTACATATTATACATAATGTTATTAGTACTAGTAGTTCTGTGAACAGTTGACCCTCGCTCCCTCCGTGTTTTTTAAAGTATTTCATATAGAGTTTTTGGTATCTTGCATCTAGATTTTTGAAATAAAACGTGGCGCCACTGCCTTGACGATTTGAGGAGTAAAATACTGGGATAAAACGGAAGTGTGGTGACGCAAATAACCACAACAACCCTAAATAAATGAATTGTAGTTATGGTTCATTCTGATTCATTCATTTTAACGGAAGTGTGGTGATGCGAATTACCATAACAACCCTAAATAATTCATGCATAAAAAGTTTTACTTCGGTCGTTTGTGCAGTTCTGGCTGTAAGTACGGAACCCTCTGTCTATAAACGGAGGCATTTGACCGATGTTTTAGTATTTTTTGGTAAGTAAAATTTTATAATCCAACTCTGGTTTGTAAATTCCATAACCGTTTATTATTATTATTATTTAATTATTCTAATTTTAAGCAACATTGTATTACCATGATCTATAATCATTTACAGATTTCAGTTCATCTAGCTCTCCTGGCCGGCTTCGCCCGGGTAGATTTTGCTTTGGTAACCCTTATCTACGCCCATGGTTGAATTAAAAATAATTTAATACTTGCGAAATGTATGTACTCTCTGACTATCTATTAGTGTGTGCAAAGTTTTAATTAATTAACTAGGGCACTATTCAAAAAATAAATTAAAAATTTTTTTTTCAAATTTTAACACCCTGTATCTGGAAAACAGAGCCGTTGCGGACTCATACTTATATGAAGATTTTGTTTGTTCTTAAAGTTTGTGCACGCATACTTAATTAACACCCTGTATATAATATTTTCGTCATACCCACTATAAAATTGCTGCTTTTCACTTCATTTTCAGTATTTTCAAAAATGTTTGACAGTTGATTTGCGTCGCCAACTTCACTTCTATAGTAAGCCGAGAGTAGCTGTTATAGTAGGTAAATGGTTTACTTTCGCACACTAGTGTAGAAAAGAAGCGCTCCCGCTCACCGGCCTGTCAAAAATCACTTTAAATGCAAACATACATGCATGTAAAGCAGCTATTTTATAGTGGGTATGGCAAAAAATAATTACATCTTTATGATTTTTACCGCCATTTTTTTAACTGGCTACCAAAAATGTGTGCGGACTCGTTTTGCAAATGTACTTCTCTATTCCCTACTGTCACATTTTACGGCCAAAATGGACGTAAATTAAACGAAATAGCTTACAATTATAAATTGTATTTAAATGTTGCGGAATATTTCAAACGGAAAATATACGGACAGATCAAAGTAAGTAGGTATAAGCCTATTTAAAATGGGCGCAATCGAATCATTTTAAAACATCGAAAAAATTCTTGGAATCGTTTCAAAACACCTTAGTAACATTTAAAATGTGCTCGTAAAATTTTAATAAAACCGTTCAGACAGGACCGGACTTAAAAATTTTATGAGAACACCAATTTGCAGATAGTGAATTACTTACTGAAGCCTGAAGAGTCTACAAAATTTGGTACAGCGATGTATATCTATTGATAAAATCCATGTCGAATATTGAAATGTAAAAAAATTTAATTATTTTAAGGTCTGTATTAAGGGGTGACATTTTTAGGGTTCCGTAACTCCGAACGGAACCTTATTACTGAGCCTACGATGTCTGTGCGCGTCCGTACGTCTGTCACAAGGCTATCTCACAGACGGTAAGAGGTAGCTAGGTGAAATTTTTACAGATTGTATGTTGTTAATTGTTATGCCATGAATCCTGCAGGGCAAATAATAATAAAAATCAAAAAGTTTAATCCCTGGGGGACTCCGCATACATGGATATATATTATACACTCGTATATCTTGTATGTATCTCTGTTGTTTTCTCTAGAATTGAACGCTTATACTACTCAAGTCTATCGTGTTACTGCTGTGCTACTGAAGTGTCTTGTAGCGCAATGGGTAAGGCGTTCGCATGTCACCTCGAAAAGCCGGGTTCAAATTCGACTGACGATACGTGTTTTTTTTTGTATGGTACCATCTGCGCGCGAGTCGAACTCGCACTTGACCGGTTTTTTATTTTGTCCAAAAGCAAATTAAAGCCCACTAGTAGATTGTATGTCTAGATACGTAATGGGGCATATTACGGCGAGTGATGACAGTATGTAAAAACGAGCGATAGCGAGTTTTTACAGTCACACGAGCCGTAATACCATTAAGTACGAGACATAATATATGATATTTTTTGCCATATCCACTACAAAATACCTACTTTTTACGTCATTTTCAAAAAATTCTGACAGTTCATTTGCGTCGCCATCTTTTCTTCTAGTGTGCCGCGAAGTTCGTGCAAGTAAGTAATGACAGGCGCACGCAGGCGTATAGAGCGAATAAACAGAAGTTTCCATGGCAACCGTTATTTTCTGCGCTAGTGCAGAAAGTAAACCATTTTCCGCACACATGCCTGTTAAATGGGTCATTAATGGCCGCTATACATACATCGAAAGTAGCTATTTTGTAGTGGGTATGGCAAAAAATACATTGTAATAGCAAATACACTATTTTGTCGGCAGGGTTTTACCCTGTGACCCGAGTTTATTTCTCTTGTTTTCAGTACAATATATTGTTGTTTTTTTCATAAACCATCCTACAGAAATAAAATATTCACAAAAAAGAACTTAAAGAGCATGGAATGCAAGAAGGGTGTTTGTTTGACCTTTGTTGTGCAATAAGCAAAAAGGAATAAAAGGAAACATATATGGAGCGTAGACCACTACCATGTGTCTTTCTTTTTACGCCTTTTTACTTTTCGTACAAACAACTAATGTCAAACTCCCTTCTTGCGTAAAATGATATTTTCAAAAACAAGCTATTTGTATCTCTCTTTTCGACATTTTAGACGTTAAAGGCACCGGTTATCGATCACCCAACTACGGTCGACCAGTTTTATATCTATAGTTGACGGAATAGATTTTTACAGAGCTAGATGCTCAGTCCGGCTTCACTTGTTTGCTCGAATTTATAATCAATTAATAGATACTTTACTAACTAGCTTCGCTCGTTCGCTCGGATTTATAATTAATCGATACGTTACTCACTCGCTTCAATCGTTCGCTCGAATTTATAATTATTAATACTTACTCGCTTCGATTGTTGGCTCGAATTTATGATTAATCAATACGTTACTCACTCGCTTCGATCATTCGATCGAATTTATAATTATTTAATACTTACTCGCTTCGATCGTTCGCTCGAATTTATAATTAATCAATATGTTACTCACTCGCTTCGCTCAAACTTATTATTATTATTGGGTATAACCGTATAATATTATATTTCACAATTCACACCGATTTTGGACCCGGGCAAAGCCGGCATGGGCAGCTAGTATATACCTAAATCTCCCTCAACAAATAGGCTATCGAATGGTAAAAATTGCATTCAAATCTATTTCAGTATAGCGGATTCATTCCGATTTTCATCCGGGCGAATCCAGATCTGGGCCGGACAATTATTATAGACCTAGTTCTCGAAAAAATGTTAATTCGAAGTGGAAATTGTACAGAAAACTATGTTAAATAAGTGTATATTTAAACAGTTTAAAAAAAATATCGTTTCAATCGATCAATTATTTTTCGAATACAATCGATTTAAAATTCTACAATGTTTTTTTATGGAGAATTAATATATTGTGTGGTCACAATCTAAGATCATTGTCAAATCAGATTTCCTAACAATGATTTCTGCAACCGAGCATTAGTATATTATCTGCGACCTCTAAATCTTCTTTCGAAACAAGGGATCATAACCTATAGATATAGTAAGAAGCTGTAATTTAAACGACCATGAAGAACAGAAGAGACAATGATTTATCTGTATAGATATGACATAACGTGTATCAAATACATATTAATTTATCTATGCTATGAAAGGGTCGCGATTTGGAACGTCCATTGCAGCTGTTGACGGTATTCGCCTTCTGGAATTGCTATAGCTGTTTCTGCACTGTTGTGTTAGGTACTTTAGTTATGTCATGAACTGCACGTCGTCTCTCTACGACGGCCATTATGCTCTCTTCAGACGTTCCATGTATTGTATCGTCTCATCTCACTTCCGTAATCTGCTACATTGTTGACGGTTTTAACTTCAACAAACCCCGACCCGTCCGATTGTTCAGGCAAGGGTCATCTTCTGATAACGCAACTTTGCAGTTGTGGACTACCAAGCTGAATTTTATCTTTAAACTAAGTTACAACGACAATACGATGAAAAAATCGGTATGGATAAATATAATACATACTTGACATCAGAGCTGGTCAAAGCACTAAACATAATTATTGCTTTAAGCACCGAGCATCGAGCACTTTCGTTTTCAAAAATGCTTAAAAGCATCGAGCACATAATAAAGTGCTTGAAAATAAAGTAACTTCTTAATTTCCAACATTACAGTACAAAAGTTCAAACGAGTCCAAAGTTCAAAACATATAAGTATTTTGTTTATAAAAATAAGATGAGGATAAACGAAATATGTTTCATTATGTTTAATTACAAATGCTTACGGAGCATTTAAAAAAATGCTTATTGAGAATTTAAAAAAATGCTTATTGAGAATTTAAAAAAATGCTTATTGAGCATTTAAAATGCTTATTATGCATTAAAAATGCTTATTGAGCATTTAAAATGCTTATTAATCATTTAAAATGTTAATTGCACATTTAAAATGTTTATTGATCATATTTTAAAACGCTCGTAAAGCATTTCTAATGCTTACGTGCTTAATAAGTGTAGCAAGTGTTCTAAGCATCGAGCATCTGATTTACAAAGTGCTTTAAGCGAAGTGCTTTAAACAAAATAAGTGCTTAAAGCATTGTTACCAACTATTAAGTTCTCAGCATACTGCCCAGCCCTGCTTGACTTTTATATTTGAAGTGAAACTTCTTTTGGGCACAGTAGGTAGGTGTACAGGGTTGCCACTTATTTTTACTTCCCACCTCTACTATAGTAGGAAAGTAATGGATTTAGTCCGAAAAAAATATTTCGAGATTTTAACAGATCTTCACGTTTTGAGACCCTACCAATCGTTTAAGATCATTTTCTGACTGATGTGTGTGCGTGTGTGTGTGTGTGTGTATGTGGTCAAGTTTTCGCCTTCGATATCGTAAAAACGGAAACACGGCCATGCCGATTGTTCTATTGTGTTTATCAGCCTTTAACTATCTGATTAGATTATCAGTCAAATCGGTTCAGTGGATCTTGAGATATTAAAAAAAAACGTTTTCAATGTCACGTATTAACATAGGTAAAAAAAAATATAAATGAATTCTAGATGTTATAATAGAGAAAAAAAGATATTTTACTAAAAAAAATAAAAATTGTACGTAAATCAAGGTAACCATGATTTTTGCTATATTAAGAGTGTTTATTTTTTGCAAATATTTACTAGGTGGGAAGTATAGGACTGGTCATCAGTCGAATTTTCTTTTTGTGTTAAAGCCTGATGATTTTGAGGAAGAACGCCTAATTAAATCAAAGCCAGGCTTGAGCCTCCCGTAACTACAAGATGCCTGGTTACAAGCAAACTTCTGTACCTTTTCTGGTTTAGAAGTTGTATGCGTTAACAATTTTCAAAAAGTCACAAAAAACCTTTGAATTCTATACTAAAAGAGATACAGTAAATCGAATAGTAAAAACCGCATTGAAATCTGCTCAGTACAGAAGAGTCAATCCGATTTTCACTCGGCCGAAGCCAGTCCGGATAGTTATATGGCGTTAAAGTGTAGCCTAAAATGTTAACGGAGAGTTTAAGCCAATACATTGGTGAAGGTTTCATCACAAACCGTTCAGTAGTTTCTGAGATTAACCCATACATACAAACAAACAAACAAAAGAGAGACTTGCGATGTGTGGATAAAACCACACTGATAACTTCCCATTACGTGACCTTAGAGATTTTAAAAAAAACTCTAATTGAAATTTCCTGCAAACCTAATCAGGTGTTCATTATGAAAATATGTGTCGACTGAAATTAGTCTGGAGTCGATATCATTAACTGTTCTCGAGATATGCGAGCGGAAAAAAAGCTCATCAGCGTATGAATGAACGAACGAATGTACGTACACACAGAGAGACAACTTACTAAAAACAGTAGATTCGGACTCTAGGGACCTCAAAACGTGCACATATGTCTTAATTTTTCATTCGCAAAATCGGACCCATTACAACAACTTCTAATGCAGGGAAGTTAATAAACAAACAAGCAAACAAACAAACGTTTCTTCTTTATAATATTATAATAGCTGACCTCAATTATTGTAGAGCGTCTATAATGTACAATATATCTGTCTTGCTCATTTTAGATAAAATCTGAGCGTGATGTAATTCAATATTTATGCTAAATTTCGTGTAAATTGATTAGAGCTTATCGAAAGTTACCTTTCTATCTATATTAAGTATATAATATAATCCTACTAACAACCGTTGCCGCCAATAATACGTAACTAAGTACTATACAGAGTGCGTCTAAAGTATCCCCCCCCCATCGAATGTGTTCGTCCGCATTTTTTTTAGACTAGGAATCTAGGTTACAAATGGATAATTTTTCGGAAGCTTTTCCTACAAGAAAAAAATTCCAAATAAATCACAGTGTGCCTCTGATTGGCTGGCTGTAGTTGACTGTACTCTCACGCACACTGATCCATAGATAAAGAGAGAGATAGTACACTGATCTGCCATAAATTGAAAACAAACCATAAGTATTTAGTATGCAATTCTCCTTCCAAAAACATACCTCTCTTTATCTATGTGCGGAAGTGTGTCTGGTTTAAGGTTAGTACTCTGGTCTGGCTTTGACGTCATCATATGCCGGTTAAGATCAGCCGTTTGAAATGCACTCATTTTTTTTAAATTCTTGTTTGCAAATTGCAATTAAGAGGAAGAATATAAGAACACAAAAGTTGGTTTACATTATTTGTTTATTATGTAGGAGGAATAACACACATTGTTCAAAATTATCAAATTTTGATACGCGGGACGACTCTATTGAGTTAGAGTTTCAGACAAAATCGAGTCAAAATCTTATTACATAAACTACTTTTCATACTAGAAGCTTGTTTTGTAATTGTGACAGGCGTGGCCGGAATTTTTTTTTCAATTTTTTTAAAGTGAAACTTTATTAGCCTCGGTTTTTACCTGTTCGGTTACGCATATCGAGCGTCACGTCCAATCTAAGAGATCGACCAGACTAGTACTCATCGAAAAGCGGCGACATTATGTTCATAAATGTATTGTACAGTCGCGGACTTAATAAAGTTTACACTTGGGTTTTTCAGTGTTCACAAAAAGTCAGTAGCTTAGCAACAAATTTAGTTTTTAATAGGTAAATATAAATGTCAAAAATGAAAAGAAATAATTGTCATTTAAATGCCTCGAAATTATTAAAATGATGAACAAAAAAGAAGAATGATTGCAAGATTGGAGGAAGGAAGTTGCTAGTATCAAATATTATCAAATATTTTTATGTTTTAATTGAATAATATTGAGTAATTTGGATTGTATAATAAACAACTGAGGTGTTTTGATAATAATTTTTTATTGAATTTTTTGGATGTAACTTTAGTAATTGATACATTACTATCGAAAGCCAAATTACAATATGCAAAAATTAAAAAAAACGGGTAACTAGATGATACAGGTGTAAACTTTTTTAAGTCCGCGACTGTACGTCTATGTAACTATAATATCGTACGAATATTCGGTCGAGCAGCACATCGAATACTCATTGACTACCAACGATAAAATCTGGATTCTTAGTCCAAGGCTACACTAGAACCGTATCAGACCAGATCCGATCAGACCAGACAAGACCAAATCAGACAGTTCAGACTTAGTGGCTACATTTAGAGTGGAAAATATCTGACAAGTTTAAATTAAAATCTATGAGTTCTTTAGATTTTGATTAATAGGATGAATATCTCATGGAAAATATTACATAAAATACAAAAAAAAAATAAGCAACGTTATTGGATGCATACATTATTAATATTAATATAATTTTTGATATAATTGATATATATTAATATCAATATAATTGATATTCAAACACGTCTTAAATAGCTTTAAGACAATCTGGTAATAATAGCTAGCATAAATTTACGATACACAACACTGTTTGTTGAAAACTGTCAAATGTACGGCCGTAGTCTGACGAAAATATCAAACATGTTTGATGTCGTCCGACGGTCGGAACGTGTCTGTTGCAATCTGATATCTTCTGGCGCGGTCTGAAGTGATAACTGTAGCCACTTCAATGAGGTTACTGGTGACAATACGGATCTGATCTGGTCTGATCTGATCTAATCTGGTCGGAAACGGCGCCAATGTAGCCTCAGCCTTACGTTCGTTTCCATACTGATCAGGGGTTAAATTACATTACCGTGGTTTTGGTAATGTAATTTAACCCCTGATCAGTTATGGAGCCGAAATTATATTATACTTTCGGCGATTTCGGATTAAAAGCGTTTAGGGTTATGGCTATAAAGTTTCACTTGCACCGTGGATTCATAAAACCCCAAAAACGGAACCCTTATAATTTCGTCCTGTCCGCCTGCCCGTCTGTCCGTCCGTATATCACAGCCATTTAACTCGGTATATATAGATGAAATTTGGAAGGTAGGTGTCTTCTATATGAACCGCTATACAATGGTGTAGTGAAATTACGAAAAAAAAATTATGAGTGGCACTTCTACATGTAACTGAGGGGTGAAAAAAAATCTATTGTTAGATAGGTCTGGAAAAATGATATAGACGTTTTGAAATGGCTTTTTTATTTAAGTCAATAATTGGTGAGGTAAAGTCGTAAAAATTGTGTCCCTCCCCTTTAACTTTTCAACTAGGTGGTAGAAACGATCCATTAAATTCTCAATTTTTTTAAAAGAGTAGTATGTAGGGAATTGAAATTCCTTTCAAATGAGGTGCAGCATGACCCTCTCTTGCTATGTAAAAATTTGAGTTGATAGTGCTCGTGGTTCCATCTTTGAATTTCCAAAAACAAATGTACCTATTTTCAAAAAATAGTTTTACGAAAAAAATCATTCTTCATAAAAACCTGCTCGTTAAAAAATGAGATTCCCGCATACATTTTTTTGGAATCAAATGTAGGGTGCTTAGAAATAATAAATAAAGGTACTTCTCTCTTTAGTCCAGTCACGAGAGGAAGTCCACCTTGCGTTTTGTGGAGCAAATGATTTTATTTTTTTGTGTCCTCAAGCATGTTTAGGAGATGTCAAATACAAGCTTGCGACCTCTAAAACAGGGCAGGGGAGTTTTGTTGGGCTAAAAACCACGATTTTTTCGCATTTTTTTTGGTTTTTTGGTTATTACATAAAAACGGCTGGTCCTATCGAAAAAATTGTCCTATTCAAAATGCACTAGTCAAATATATTTCTGTTCCCATTTTTACCGGCTCTACAGAACTTAGAAAATCGCCAAAATTTACCAAAATGAAAAAAAAGCATTTTTTCAAGCTTTTAACTATTGAAAAACTCGAATAGCCTATAACCTTCCTCAATAAACGGACTACCTAACAAAAAAATTTTTTTTCAAATCGGACTGGTAGTTCCTGAGATTAGCGCGTTCAAACAAAAAAAGAGTTTATTTTTTTTGTTTGAACGCGCTAATCTCAGGAACTACCAGTCCGATTTGAAAAAACATTTTTTTCGTTAGATAGCCCATTTATTAAGGAAGGTTATAGGCTATTCGAGTTTTTTTTTAAATTCAATCCCAAACGGGGTTAAACGTAAGTGTAGAATTTTTTGTTTTTACAATAAATCCTACACTCTCGTTTTCACCCTTTGGGATTGAATTTTTAAAAAACTCGTATAGGGTTTCATTGATTACTACTTTGCTTCTTTTACAGAATGGTAAGTACCTGAGATTAGCGCCTTCAAACAAAAAAAGAATTTATTTTTTTGTATTTGTTTGAACGCGCTAATCTCAGGAACTACCAGCCCGATTTGAAAAAAAAATTTTTTGTTAGATAGCCCGTTTATTGAGGAAGGTTATAGGCTATACGAATTTTTTTACAAGCTTTTATTTAACTTATGTTATAAGCAAAAAACCGAAAAAAGTGCAAAAAAATCGTGGTTTTTAGCCCACCAAAACTCCCCCGCCCTGTTTTAGAGGTCGCAAACTTGGATATGACATCTCCTAAACATGCTTGAGGACACAAAAAAACAAAATCATTTGCTGCACAAAACGCAAGATGGACCCACCTTTTCAATCTCTCGTGACTGGACTACTTGCAGCATTTCATGTTTTCTTAATTTCTAAGCACCCTGTACATTCGATTTAAATTTTTTTTATGTGAATCTCATTTTTTAACAAGCAGGAGTTTTTATGAAGAATGAGTTTTTTTCGTAAAACGCATAATAAAACAGTTTTTCCTATTGGCAACCCGATCAGGGGACACATGGTATATGATAATATTTTGCCTCGATTTTGTCCGAACTCTTTTACTCGATTCGTTCAAAAGTTGAGATGGGGGGACACTTTAGACGCGCACTGTATAATATCTATAGTATATCGACAAATACCATACTAATAATCGTTTAACTCGAAACCCGATACACTCCCTCATTAACTAATTAATTAAGACCTATGAAATGTAATGTATAATAGTTGAGGCATTTATTTTACTCTGCCATATTATAATGTAGGTAATATTAATTTGAGTACTATTATAAATTAGATTTTAATGGTCGTTTATTCAAAATAATGACTATAATTTTCATTATTACCCATATCTGCCTTATTTTTTATGACAAAAACAAACTACTGGTCGCGTTTAATCATCTATAAATGATACAAAAAGTTATTAACTTCCCGCTAAGAAAATTGAAAATTTTCAAAAATAGGGAAGTCATTGATTTCACCCCGATTTTCGAAAATCGAGTTTTCCTCAGATCTCGACGTTTTGTGATACTAGGAAGCAATTCTAACTATTTTTACGATGTGTCAGTAAGTCTCTCTCTCTCTCTCTCTCTCGTGTGTGTGTGTGTGTGTTTGTGTATGTGTGGGTGTGTAAACGTCTCATAACTTTTGAACGGCTTGACCGATCGAATCGAGATTTGCGGCATTTGAAAGCGTTCCACTGAACTTAGATTTCCTGAAAATTTGAACCGATTCGGCCCAATCGATTTTGGGAAATTCCAAAAAAAATGAAAAAAAAAGTTGTTAAAACGATGTTTTTTCAAAATAACTTCTAGAATATTGTACCGATTGATTTCATAATCTAATCAGCTCTTCTCCTCAGAGAATTGCGTCGAATGCCGTTTTAAAGATCAAAATCGAACAACGCGTTCAAAAGTTATAGCTTTTCAAAAATTAAAATAGTGTTGTTATCAGAAATTTTCGGATTTTTGAGCTCGAAGAGCTCAAAAATCTACTTTTGGGTATATTATCAAAGTGCTTCGAAGTCAAAGCGCTTGAAAATAGCGGGGAAGTTCCAGGGATGGCCTGCAGGGTCAACCGATTTACAGATTTTTTTTTAAGATCTTAGGCCAGCAAAAGTCAGGGCTATTTAGACTCAATTAATATTTTCAATTTATTATTAAAAATGTACACGTTTGACACATACCTTAATTGACACTAGCGCTATCTGACGAATAAAAATATGGTAGCCCTCAATGGAATGTTTTTGCAAACATTTTCCTAAATATCTGCAAAAAATTACGATATTTTCCCTTTTCCCCAAATTAGTCTAATTCCCTAGATCTAGGGAAATTTCCGTAGGCCTGGCACCACTGATGTGAAATGAGTACCAGATTCTGTTGGATGTATAAAAACGGCATATACCCGCTTTAAATATTAAAACATAATTAATGGCGTATATAGCCATGAATGTATTACCTGAAGGCTTACTGAATTAAAATTTTCTTTCATTACACACCGAAGTTTATGTTCAGCATATTCACGGTTAATAAGTTATTCACAAAAAATCTCCCTTCATTTAACTTTTGCAATAACCGTTTCATTATATTATTCAGTTTGCCTGTGTGTAAAATTGTTAGTATTACTTACACATGCCCAGAATAGTATAATATTACATATTTATATTATATAAATTCTATATCCGCCGTTTTCTATACCAAAGATCTTTTCAAAGTATCCTTATAGAAAAAGATTTGCCGAATTCGGTAAGAGCTTATCCAGTTACAGTGGAGTCCGTTTATTATGACTCCGGAAGTGGGGCAGCCGCCCCGGGGGGCCCCGAACTTAGGGGAGCCCGTTCGATACATGAAAAAAATGAAACAGCGATGGGAAAAAATGAATGGATCAGAGTGAGTCAAAGTATATGTCGAGTGTCCATTTCCATAGAAATATAGCTTAAATTGTTTACATAGGTATACAAAACAGTATTTTTCAAGTTTGTTTCTTGGTTTCTAGATATTAGTAGATAATTATAAACGCACGTCTTCTATTATTTGTATGTAACATGACGTCACGAGCAAAAACGCTTTTTAGCGGGCGGGGCTTAGATACATATTTCAAAACTTATTTTTGAGCTTATTTGAAATCAGAATTAAGTAACTGATGTGTCATTTTGTTCAGAATTTATTGCTCTATATATTGATTATTAATTAAATTTTATTGTGTTATATTCGCATTTATTCTAAGATCACAAATCGCTCCTCTCAGAGTAATTAAAACTAATTAATTATTAGGTAATATAACGAAAAAAAATGTTCATGCATACTTATACCTTATTACTGCAGTCATGGATTCTTCTGATTTATTCATTTCAAATTATTCATATACCTACATAAGAAGTTTTACTTCGATCGTGTGTGCCGCGACACATGCCTTTTTTTAAGTGGCGACTACAGACAGATAATCCACATTTTTTGTATATTGAAGCATATAATCTGCAGTAGGTATGACAAAAAGTTGTGAAAAATAAAAAGTAATAGCAAAAGTAACTTTTTCACAACTGTCGTTTAAAAAAACAAAAGAAAAAGCATTCGATTCCAAAAACACAAGACAGTCAGAACTTAGTTGCTTGAAAAGAACATTTAAAAACATTTTAAATATTATGCAGCTATATGTATAATATAAACTAACATTAAAATACCATTAGTATGTTTTTAATAGTAAAACAACTATTTAGTAAAATAAAATTATTAATGACCTGTTTTTGAAAAGTTGCAGAATTGCGATTCAAAAACCAACAGAGTAAAGTTAAAACCAATTTTATTGACTGAACTTTTAACACAGTTCGTAAATCCTGCAGTATTCTTTAGAATCGGTTGAGTTATACAAGTCTGATAATAAAAACTAATAGCGTTTTCAGCTGGTATGCATTTTTTGACTAGTGGCGCGCAGTATTTGCACGAGTGTAACACTACTCTGCACTAGCACTGTACAGCCTTTCTATAACCTCCTTGCTCAGTACCTATAACCAACGATTTTAGCGAACCGTATATTTTTTAATTTGAATTCAGTTTTGTCAGTGCTAATAAGAATAATTTTATAAAACAAAACACTTACCTGTAAGTTGACAGGTTGCCGAATATTTCTGCTGTACTGTTGATGATTAACTTCGGATAAGTTATTTGGACAAAGGTGAACTGATTCACTTATATTAATGAGATTAATCTATTCTTAATTGCACTGATAAATCAAACTAATCCCAACACTATTAATTTAAGACAAACACTAATTCTTAAGTTTCAAAGTGTAATCCAAATATCCAATCAATAAACAAACTGCACATTAATTATCAAATTCTCGTGGGAACTGAACGATAACTTTGCACAAAAAAATCGCAACTACTGTCTGTGACAGATAAAACAATACATACTGCCACTACTGTAAACTATTCTTAAACAGACAATATATATCTTGTAATTTGACAACCTATGACTTTGATGATTCCATAATAGCATCAACGAAATTAGCTTCAAATTTTTAATTTGAAGGTTAAATATTTTTAATACAATCATTGAAAGACGTAAACGTGTAATTCTTCGACTTATTTTCGATTGATGATTGTGGATTCCAGTCAAATGGTTTTTTTACATTTTTACAAGCTTTTATTTAACTTGCTTTCCTGTCTGTCTGTCTGTCTGCCCAGGACAAATCTGGCAATCGAATTTTCATGCTGACATTGTGCACACACCTTTGATTCTGAAGATAATACAATATAGAACATTTAATATTAAGGTTATAGATTCAATATGGCGGCCACCACAAAATGCAGGATTACCTTATTCTTTACAACCCCCTCGAGATGGGTATCAAATAAAAGAGTATGACAAATAGAATACAATAAGCTGTGTGACGTCATTCTAAATTCAATATGGCGGCTGACACAAAATGGAGGATTACCGATTTCTTTATACAATCAGGGAACCCCCATGACATGGGTATCAAACGAAATGGTATGACGAGTAGAATACAATAAGCTGTGTGACGTCATTCTAAATTCAATATGGCGGTCGAAACAAAATTGCAGATTATCTATTTCTTTATAACCCCCATGATATAGGTATCAAATGAAAGGGTATGACGAGTAGAATACAATAAGCAGTGTAACGTCATTATAAATCCAAAATAGCGGCCGAAAACTTTGGAAGAATAAAAAGAACAAAATAAAATTGTAAAAAAAAACTTTTTAAAGACAAGTTTTTATTGAAAGAGACTAATGTCATGGAACAGTTCATGACAACAGATAATATTCTTTATCTAAGGTTGCCAATGCTAATTTATATTCATACTCTATGGTTGCGCGCTCGTTTTAATTCCGGTGCGACGTAATTCATTATCATTGCCAAGTGCCTCTTGTGATCGGCTTGATGTCGATTCTTTCTAGTTTGCTTGAACCGCGGCTCGCAGCCAGTATCGCCGAGACGGAATCACATATCTCGGGACGAGCTGGGGTTTTATGGATAATTATCGCCCATCGGAGTCCCCCAGAGCTTTAATTATCTTCAATTAATCAAAAACAGCTAAGTAGATATTTGTAAATAATTTAGAACTAATATAAGTGATGAATGAATGTTGCGTGAAAATTATAAGCATGAGTTTATAACATGGCCGTCTGCCATTTTAGAATAAAAATTTCATAAAGGTAAAATAAATGATTAATGCTGTCAGCAGCGTCATTTACGATATTACGTTTAATTACAGATAAAATTTAATATATAAAATTTAATATTTTAATATAACCTGTTGATCAGTGTTGTATTTTAAAAATACACCGACCACGTGTATGATAATAATTGTGGAATAAAATCTGGATATATTTTGCCAATCATATACAATCAATTCATGGCGTAGTTGTATTTTAACGGAATTGAATATAATATAAAATTAATCAAAGATATTTTGATTCGCACAAGCGATTTGATAATCAAAATAATATGGCTTTAACAAACTAATGTATAGTGGAATGAAGTATCCCCCAATTTGGTATATCATCAATCTTTACAAATTGGTGGAATTTGTTAATTAATTAATTGAAATAAGATTGTACTGTTCCTTTGATCGATAATTCTAACCTGTAAAAATCATCTGTTTTTTTTTCTTATGTCACAGATGGGTTATTCTCACCTGTGTTTAACTAAAGTAATTTATCATTATTATTAACTAAATTTGGTTTCTATTGTGATCTAGTGTGTTTATAAAGAGATTGCACTATTTTTTGATTAATTTTTCATGTAACTTTGGTTGCCTACCGCTTATTATAATTTCGGTAGACATCATATTAATTCTTTTTTCACTTAAATTTTATACATTTTTGTATGGACAATTTTCTTATTGACAGCGACCACAGACGGTAGTTCCTGCGAATTATTTCCTTACCTATGTTAACACTTAATGGTCATAGAAAATAGCATATTAACAATTAACAAGATAACTGATTTACTCAAATAAATGAATTTGAGTTTCTTTCGGTTCCTTATTAACAATTAACAATCTTATAATCCTGTAGTGGTTTTTTGACTATCAGACGTGACTACACCTTTTCTTTGACGGTTGTTTCACTTCACTTCGTTAACCATATTTATACCATATCACGGACTACTATCACTTTAACAGACAGCTTGACAGATTTATACTAACGATTTTTAACGTATTACTCTTTATTAACTACTTTGTCAGTAACTTCTTATTATTTGCCTTCCTCTTTATACACTAGGTTACATATTAACTCTAATTGTGCATCTTCATAATTGATAAAAATTGTTCAGTACCAATCTAAGATTTTGATACAGATAGAGATTTGTAATATAATGCTCTTCAGCGGTTTTCAACTTTTTAATGTGTTGAGTTAAGCAGTATGTCTGCTTAACTGATTTAAATTGTTATTGCAGTAACGTTTGTGATTTGTAAAATTCTTGTTAAATTTATAGCAAGTTAATATATTATGATTGTTAAAGATACATAAAATTGTTTTTTTTCATGTATGAATGAATTAATTGATGAGAACCTTTGGATCTGAATAAGTTTAGTGAAGATTGTTCGAATCAATCTAAGACATTTTTGTTCAACTAAGCATCTCTCACTGTTAATATTAGAACAGTGAACTTCGTTAAAATAAGTATAACCTTTTGTAGAAAACATATTTCACTTTGTCTCGATAACAAGGACCCTCAATTGAAGTTCCACCCCTTTCTTTCAACACTTTGGACGAGTAAACATCCAAAGATAAATTAATGTGGGGAACCCAACCCTACCTTTATGCTGATAAAACTCGAACATCCAAATTCAGTTATAATTTGTAATTGTCGACAGCATAAAAATTATTCCACCACACTAAAAAGGAGAAAATAATTTTTAGTAATTTAGGTTAATAATTATAAAAACGTGGGTTGTAAACTCAATGATAGTTTATTAGTCTCGACCCACGCTTTTATAATTATGAACCTAAATTATTAAAAATTATTTTCTCCCTTTTAGTCCATTTCAATAAAATGTTAATTAATTGAAATGTTACATTAGGTTTGCATTGTGGGTAGGGCAAGATTTTTTTATCGTTGCATAGGGGGGCCGGTGTAAGTTTAAAATTGAATTTTTGGGGTCGGCGGCCGCCCCATTTGACCGCCATTTTGAAAAAGGGGTGCTAACAGGTTTTGCACTGTATCTCAGAAAATTTATAGAGAGGTTTTTCGTTTAGAAACGAATTCTCTACAACTTTACTGGAGACACTTTCTGTCGTAAATTGAATAATTAAAAAGATATGCCTTATAGAAGATAGAACATTTTTTGTTTTTCTGTTAAAATTGAAAGAAAAAAAATATAATTGCCCCCCTCCCTGAAACAGCCCTGGGCAAGCTCAACTGTATTTTGCCCATCACTTATACGCATGACGCGCAATATTTAAGCGAAACATGCATAACAATGGAAACAAAACAAAAAGCAATAGTGATGCAGGAACACATTGAAGAGCGTGCTCAATCGAACGAACGAAGATGCGGCAGTATGTAATCACGAATATTAACGTATATAACTTACCTATACCGCGCACACCTATATTATGTATGTCCTATGTATGAATGTACGTTGTATAAAATAACTTTGGTATGCATGTATTTTGTATATGTCTGCATGTTGGTGTAATATAATATGCAGAACGGTGGAGATCGTTCCTTCTACACATGTGTGGCTGAAAGACAAAATACTTTAAGTCGATTTTTGAAGTAAATCTGCCTCGACGATTCAATAAAACGTTACGTTTTTTTTTTAAGCTTTTAAGTAATTATCTGGTTTTGCCGATTTTAGGCAACTAATCATACACATCAGTAAACAAATCTATTATTTGACGTAAGAATAAGGTTGCTCATTTTGGACGTTAGATGTCGTACGCTGCCTATAATTTTTTTTGTGTACTGATTCAATGAATTATGGGAATTATTTTTCATTTCCGGCATTTTGACAAAAGCTTGTACACATTTTGTTGCGTTGTGCAAAACGCTTATAAGTTTTGTGTGATTTTTCGTTAATCATCTTTGATGATTGTAAATTTCTGAAGCAGATACTAATGCAATAGTGGATGATAAGAAATGGTTCGGAGTTTTCGATAGATATTTTCGGACATTACACCCTCAATCCTGAGGTAAGTGTGAATATTATTCGTCCCCACATGGACTCATAAATAATTGATAATTTTTTTTCTGATGTCATTGTACTGATTACAGGGTGTTTTTGTTTTGTTGATGGCGAGGTTTATTTTCCATTTTTGTTTGTCTCCCGTACGTCATTATGGTATGCAACTGGTTGTCGTCGTTCTGTTACTGTGATCCGTTAGCGGAGAATACAGCAATGATCCTTTCTCCTCAACGTCGTGTACGACAAATTTTGGCTACCTACGTCACGGCGAGATCTTCACAGCGAAATCGTGAGTTCGTTCCAATTTTTTTTGTTGTGTGCTAAATATTGTGAGTTCTTCGTTTAAACTTCGATTCGTATTATTTTTGGCAAAATATCTAATGATAATATTCAAATCACATTAAATTGCTTCCCAGTTAATCTGTATTATTATTAATAAAAAAAAGAAAGAACATAGATATATGTATAATTAATTTGGTTCATGTCAGTTTGCTTAATTGGGCAAAAATATGGTATCGGTGTAGATTCTATGATAAAATTTAAATCACATTAGATTGTTTCACAATTAGTCTGTATTGTTATTAAAGAAAAGATATATGTATAATTTATTTGTTCATGCCAGTTTGCCTAATGGGGCATAATATATTGTATCTGTAAAGATTATAATAGTGTAATGATTGATTGTAAGGTCTGTTCACAACTTATGTCTTCGGTCGTTTCGATTGAGACACACTTTAGTCCGTGTATTGTTGTCCATCGAGTAATCATGTATTCAGATCTAGGTACGGTTATGCCGATCGTTTTTATTTGGTCTTATCGAGCAACCGAAGCTCCGATGTAATTTGTGAGTGCCTTCGATCGATATCGTATGTTGAAATTTCGTTACGTCTGCATCGATGAGTCGTTTCCTTTACTTAATTTTTTTTTGTAAGTACCGCCTAGGTGAAGTCGTTGTGTCAAATACTTTTTAAAATATATTTCGCGATTAAATCTCTTATTAACTTTTTTTTTTTCTCGACAAACCAGACTGTGACCTCCGACGGTAGTGAATTAAAAAGAAATTTTCTTCCTTTTCCATAAACAAAAAAAAAATGATCAATGAATTTAAAAAAAAAAAAATAACTTAATTAATAAATTTAAAATATTTGCTTCCTGTCCCGATTAACCACTAATGCAACAAGCTTACCCGAATAATATATTAATTTCTCTTGTCCGATACCCACTAACAACTAATACATCTAATTTCCGGTAGTATGTGAATCCAGACACTTGGACTGAACAAATGGACATTTCTATTTCAAATTTCTTTATCTTCTGTATATCTATTTTGTAATAATGTAATTAGCGCTGATTTTCTCATTCTAAATGTCAAGCTTTGTATTTTTTTTTTTTTTTTGTTTGTTTCTTTATTTAAATATTTGACATTTCGACATTGTCTCCGATAGACTGGAGTTCGGTCTGTGATTTATTTAGTTTTGGTTGTGTTTGTTTATCCACCGCTTCCCTTAAGGTCCGGTGACGTACAAGGCTTATCGATGGAGTCGTAACTCGATTCATTTATCAGATTACTGGTTTAAAAAAAAAAAAAAAAAAAATGAGCTTCACTCAGCTTTGAACCTTTATGGTTATTCTTTGTACTTAATTAACCCATATGTATTTTTGTATTTTATTTTTATTTGTAAAACTACGTCCGTCCTTGGGTACCCGCCATAACATTAATTAGATTAATTTATTTGATCGTGAGTCAAAGTTGACTTCACGAACTTACCAGAGTATCTGTACTGGTTTATTTATGTACCTTTACGGGTGCTATATGTGTGATATAATATGTGAGATATATATGTATGAGTTGGTAGTTGAACTACTCGCTGTAGAATATTGTGAATATTGCGATGTTGTATAACGTTCGGTTAAATATTGTGATGATTTATGTGATATTGAATAATGTTCTGTAGAATATAGTGAATATTGCGATGTTGTATAACGTTCTGTGAAATATTGTGATCCTGATTTATGTGATATATTGAATAACGTTCTGTAGAATATTGTGAGGATGATGTCCTATGATATTGTAACTAAAGTACCGAGCCACTTTGGCAGTTTGTAATTTGTAAAGGTCCGAGTAACGTACCCCCCCCCCTTGGAGGTCGAATATAATGCTATATTAATATTTACATAGAAGTCGTTATTTCGTTTCCCTTCCCCCACATCGAGATCAAGGGTCGGCGATCTAATTTGGTTGTGCGGTGACCGATCCTGGCGCCCAACTAAAAAGTTATATTTCCCTTTTCTTCGGTGGAGCATTTCACCGGTCAACACCACGTACAACCAGTGTGGAGAAGGTCGGAGGGGTAAATGTTTTTTTTTGTGGTAAGTAACCTTGATGCTTAAGCCCACCCCTAACTACCGCTGAGCTCGGGTCAAACCCCTTTTGGCGCGAAAGTTCGTGGCATGATTAAATTAAAAATATCGAAAAACCCGACTGCGTATACTAAAAAGCGAACTGGAAAGATCGAAACAAGGTCAAATGATAACATGCAGTCGGAGGCATCAGATATATTTCTGTTTAACTTTTTACTACATATATGCCCCCGACTCCGTGTTATCGTTTGATCTTGTTTCCATTTTTTTTAGTTCGATTTTGATGCAGACGGGTTTTTTGATTTTTTTAATTTAATTTTTTATTTACGTTTTTTGTTAGTTTGCTGAAATCGTCTCAACAAGACCTTTCTTTTGATACGAGATATTTCTTTTGATACCCATATCGATGTATTTAGAAAGAAAATAACTTTTACATTATGACAAAATGGCGTCTAGCGTCGGCCATATTGAATTTTTTGTGACGTCATAATATATCCTATGTCACTCTCGAGATTAAGAAGATTCTAATGACACTTTATTTATTAAAATCTATCCAGCCGTTTGGATGCTACGAGGTAATAAAGTATCCCACATGCATATTCGTGAATACCCGACGCTTTAGATGCCCGAAGTTGCTTCGTAAATAGCAGACGTGTTGGACTAACGCGTCAGTTATTTACATACCCCGAAGTTCTTTGTAAACAGCAGACGTATCAGGCTAACACGTCAGTTATCTTGTTAACACAATCATGATGGAACTAAAATAAAAGAAAATACAAAGGAGGCAGATGAAAATGTTTATTTGAATAAAACTATAGCATAAACTAAAACTATCATAATATTATATGCCATACCTATGTACCTAGTATGTATGTATGAAAAAACAGTATTATCTGCTGTATACTATTTTTTAGATTTATTCATTCCCAAGAAATGTACATTCACTAATAAAATTATCTCAAAAGAGATATTTTAAGGGAAGGTTATAAATAATAATAAAGAAAATAATGTTTATTGGTTGTAAATTAATCAGTGCATGAAAATGATTACTTTTTCACGTTTCAACTAATCTTAACGAAACTTTGCGTAACATAATGTTTTTTACACGCTTACCGCATAAAAAGCCGTTAAAAACTTCAAACTTCAAAACTATTTTACATACTTCTACATCCTCTTTTGACCTAAAACGTTGATCCCTCAGTCAACGCCTAAAAGTCAAAATACAATGTTCACTTTTGATATTCGTAGTCTTCTGGTAGGTCACTTAAATTACGTATTTTAAAATATATTTTCACCTTTTTGGTTAAAATCAATAACAACCGTTAAAAGTTGAAAACAATACTGATTGATTTGACGTGTTGTAACTTGTAAATACCAGACGAGTCGTCACGACACGTCGGGTACATACGAGGGTCCGAGCGGCAGCCGAAACTTCCCGAGTGGCTAACGCGTCTGGTGTTTACGAATATGCATCCCACATTCATACTTACATACGTAGATGCATAAATAGCGAAAAAACATAACCCTGCCTTTGCAGTCGGGTAAAAATGTGGTGTCGGGAAAGAATGTTTGGAATGTATTCTCTCTTCTTGCGGGGTCTGTGTTATATGTTATATAATATGGTATAGATGCATTCGAACTCCGGTTGTGGTCGGTTAGTCTACACTCTACCGGTACATAATAAAACCCTGGAACAGCCAGTGGCAAGTCATTCGACTTCTGACATCGCACGCCGCACAGTGTACAAGTACTCCTAGCCCTAATTGACTTTTATATTATTCATACATAAGAAGTTTCGAGGACAGTGTGGTCCAGTGGTTAGCGTCGCGGCCTCTGGATAAGACTGTCGTGGGTTCGAATCCCGTCTTCGCTCATGGATGTTTTGTGATGTAATTTAGTTTTAAGTGAGTTGTTATTTAATGTAATCAAGACCCTAATAACCTAAGTTGTCGACGCGTCTATAATTTACAATAAATAAAAACATAAGAAGTTTCACTTCGGTCGTGTGTGCCGCGACACATGCCTTTTTTTAGGCTTTGTTCAGGCTAGGGTCGGCATCAGACTGACATGTTTTTCTGCGGTCAAATCGCACCGTTGGACGACGAACATACATGATCAATTTGCGTTCAATTTTGTCGTATCCAAAGAAATCGTACTGCGGCGTTGGATCATGAGTTGCATTTACATACGGAAAAAAATTCAACATACGCTGTTTTGTCACTGGGCCATAGATATATTATGTACATAGTACACAGTCGGTAATTTCATTTGCTTCTCCCAATTCTCTTTACTGCATATGCATGGCGCTCTGTGTAATATGTGATATCACGCAGCGTGTCTTCCGTTCAATGCCTTCCCAAAACGTGAACTACTCAACGTAACGGCTGTTTCAAACCTCGACGCGACACCAAAATAAAATATTGCATCGGTTGCGGCGTGCGTCTATGACGCGGCAGCCGGCAGCTGTTTACCACATCGCTCACGGCCTCTTAGCCTCGACTGCGAAAAGTCATCCTCGTAATGTCACATTGTAAATACAGTCATCCCTTACTGTAACGCAGTTCTTTAGTGCGTTACAGTGCCGTTTTAAGACTTTCGGAGACCCTGGGGCAGACTTTATCCGGGACCCCTGATTTTTCCTCTCAATATTATCTTATTAGAAAATTCGTGGAAAATTCTAGAAAAATATTCGAAACTACAAAAAATTTTCAGAAAAATACATTTCAAGAATCACGTACATCTTCTGTTGTACAGATATTTAAACATGGAGTAAATTTTTAAATAAATGTGAAGAATTCTGTCATTAAATTATTGTTAAATCCTTGTTTTTCTTTTCTCCTCTTTTTCAATTTATCGCTGTTTCATTTTTTTCATGGATCGAACGGGGGATAAAAGGGCACTGTGCTGTTACACTAATGCAAAACACCATATATGTCGATGTTTGATGTTCGTTGTTTTGAGAAGGCGTTCGACTGTGTAAACCGTGAAAAGTTTACGGAATACCGAAGAAGAAATAAGGGGACCACTCGGGGGACCACGACTGGTCTTCAGGAATCATCCAAAAGGAAGCCATCTCCCAGGACGCCCGAGAAAACCCTGATTAGATGACGTAAAGGAAGACCTTAAATAGGTTAAATATCAGAGGCTGGAGACGACAAGCCCTAGACCGTACCGAGTGGAGAAAAGTGGTAGAATCGGTCAAGAGTAGCGCCACGGAGTAGTAGAAGAAGAAAATATATATTGTAGATTATAGACGATCGACAGCTGCTGAGGTCATCAGCGTCTCATAAAGGAGATATACAACGGGTACACTTCAACTTGTCAAGTGGAGCACAACAGTCAGCTGTCTCTGCAGTACGATAAGGATGTTTGCTTTCACCGCTCATTCTTAATTATTCTGGCTTATGCCATGCGGCGGGTGATGGAAGATGCGCCCCGAAAATACGGTAAGGTCTGACGGCGAGACTCGCATACGGAAAGAGTCAATCCAGCGAAGATCCCTTGATTATTACATTAGACTGTTCCTACGTTCGTATAAAAACTCTAATATATGGACATATTCTACGGTCGTTACTCGTTGTCAAACCATATTTTTACTTCCCACCTCTACTATTGTAAGGAAGTATTGGATCCAGTGTGAATCTTTTTTCGGGATATTATCTTCACGTTTTCACACCATAGAGACCATTTGAGACCTTTTTTTGACTGATATGTGTGTGTGGTGACATTTTTTCTCCTTCGGTATCTTAAAAACGGAACGATATGGGGTCATGCGATTTGTTTGTTGTATTTGTTAGCACTTAACTTAGATCTGATTATATATTTTAATGCATTCTAAATGTTAAAATATGAATAAAATCTTAATAGTTTTTTTTATAAAATGTAGATTTAGAGAAAAAATGTTTTGTAGAAAAAATTCATTTTCCTAATCAAGATGTCTATGATTTTAGTTGCCCTTCAGTAGATCAACAGACAAATGAGATGATTATGCTTTTTAGGGTTCTGTACCTCCGAACGGAACCCTATTATTATATCTATTAAGAATATGAAAGAAGAAATGTTTTGTTGAGAAAATTTTCAGTTATGAGCGATTGTTTACTAGGTGGAAAGTATGGGACAGGCTATTCAGTCGAATTTTTTGTTAATGCGTTCTGCAATCCAACATGAGATGAGACAACGTTTTTTATTGTTCCCTAGTGAAACCCTATTACTAAGGCTACGCCGTCTGTCCGTCCGTCCATCTGTCTGTCTGTCCTACCTTTAAAAGGCTGTATGTTTTGAACCGTAACAGGTGGCCGGTTGAAATTTGCACAGAATATGTGTTATAATGGCGGATATCCCAAGAATTAAAAAAACAAAAAGGAAAAATTAAGGGGGGGGGGTCCCCATACGAAAAACTTGCTTTTTCAACGTTCTTTTGTTTTTGCTCTATCGTGAAAACGGTAATACATACAAGCGTCAAACTTGGGTGTGATTATAGTGAAAACTCTAAACTAAAACAACAAATAATAAAAATCGACCAGGCGACCAAGTGTGAGTCGGACCAATCAGTTTATTATGTTATGTTTGACATTTACATTAACAGTAGCACATAAAAAAACTCACATTTTAAAATTGACATAAGTATCTTTTTTATTTGTCAACCGATTTAAATGAAATAAACACTAAATGTTATTCCAAGCTTATCTCAAACATTACCTCTACCTAACTATTTATTTTATTATTGTACAGAATCCTAGATGGGCGAGTCCAACTCGCACTTGACCGGTTTTTTCTACCCTGCACCGTTTTTGTTTCGAAGAATAATGGCCAGAAATAGGAAGGAAATTTATCTTAATAACTTCAACCGTTTTGTGAATGTTCGATGTAATACGTAAATAAATAAATATAAAAAGATTATTTTATGGAGCGTATAATATTTGCCGGACTATAGCGATGTAACAATATAATATGAAATCAATATTCAGTTGGCTGATGTATTTTAGAATAGTCGTGTCGCCAGCATATTGGACTCTTTGGGTCAACCATTTATCACATAACCCGTTTCATGTTTGCAGCGTTTTGAATGAAAAATTATTCGCTTTGTTCGTTTATAAAGCAAGGATATTTTTTATCAATTGTGATTTTTATACATATCAAATATTATTTTTTGCGCGAAAAATATGGCAAGATGGGTTTCACAACGAGATGAGGAGGTGTATTCTTTTAAGTACAGATAAGTTCAAGAAATTAATTTTTTTTTAAATCCGTTTTCAGGCTTGAGTAATAAGTAATTATAAATAACTTAAATGTTTTTTGCCATACCAACTACAAAATAGCTACTTTTCATGCATCTATATACCGGCCTGTATTGGGTCATAACAGGCAGGCGTGCCGAAAGTGTTTTCATTACATAATAACTAGTGCAGTAAGTAAACGGTTGCAAAGTTGGCAATTACGCAAATTCGGCGTAATACTAATATGCATGGGATGAGTTAGTTAATAGGCGAGTGTGTTGAAAGTGTTTTCAAAACAAACTAGTGTGGAAAATAAACAGTTTCCATAGTGACTTATGTTTATTCGCTCTATCCGCCTGCTAATACATACTCACGGCCTGCTGTAAATATAAAAATGGCTCAGACGCTATGACCTCTGTTGTCGAGCGTCTATAATCCACAATTCATTCATTGTAAAGATGGCGATGCAAAAGAACTGCCAAATTTGTTTGAAAATACTAAAAATGAAGTGAAAAGTAGGTATTTTGTAGTGAATATGGCAAAAAATCTGTTATAAAACTGTTTTCTGCGTTGGCGGAATAAATATTTATTTACAATAATTAAAAATACAATAACAATAAACGCAACAGCGAAAAGTCAATTCTAACAATAAAAAAAACTTACACGGTAATTATTGAACTAAACGAGCCACTTAAATAACACTTAACAAATAACTATATATACAAGGATTATTTATTTGTAATTATTTCTGTCACTGTATTTATATCAGATTTATTTCGCTGTTCAACACTGTCACAGTACAATCTACACTGACTGATTCCCGTTGACTGATCAATATTTATTTCACTGATCCGCTTGATGGCACGACGCACCATTCACTGATTACCGATTGCGTGACACCGTCGACTGATCCCCATTCACTCGTACCGGCTTGCTTATATACCCTGCGCGGCCCAGCCTAGTACGTTCTCGCGTTCTCTAGAACATTCCGGCAGGTACTCGTTGTTCAGTATCTTCGATACCATTCCACGCTTTACTACTGTGACCTTTCTTTCTCGTAGTTTCTATTGGAGGCAGTGGCGTAACATCTTGGGTTTTGCTACAATACCATAATATATTTCTCGTGCGTAATGATATTATGACTCGTGTGAGTCTAAAAACGAGCGATATAACTAGTCAGTAATAAACCCCATTACACACTATTTTTTTTTTTTGCAGAGGTCAGAGTAAACATGTCGTTTACCTACTAGATTTTTAAAAATGAATGAGGAAACCCGGAAAACGGGTAGTAAGAAATGTGGTACCCAGAACCCCCCTCCATAAAGTCTTTCTCTGCAGGCTAAGGCCTGCCTATGGTCCGCTCGAAAGTCGCATGTCGCTATCGCGTAGTGTTGTCTCTCATCGCTGTCGAAAGGATAACTATTTACGGATACATAACTCCGGAGGAATTTTTCCTTCCAATATAATAATAATAAAAAGTTAATGACGGGAAAACAGAGCATGAATAATAATAAAATTCCAGTTGAATTCTTCTCCGTCCTTTTTTATGTGCAAATAAAGTATTATTACTATTGTTGTTTGAATTTTTCATGTTGAGTAGGCAAAGATTTTATGGCATCAATAAGCTAAATAACAACTTATTGATGAGACGGCGTTTGTTTTCTGTGTGCGTTTACAGCTACACTCGTGAGCAGTGACGTCACTGCGGTTAACAAACAACTGAACCATTAATATAAATTTGTACTGCTTTTAAGCTATTCATTCTTATACAAAAACGAATATTCCAAAATACATCAATGTAGTACAGTTACATATAATATTATTATATAAAGTAATTCAAGTTAAGTAGATTTTTTTCACCAGCAGCTAAAATTGTTTAAGCTTTAATTACTATTTTTATTAACTAAATGAAAATCCAATTTACACCTTTACCAGTTCTTAGATTAGAGCCTGGGAACTGGGGGCTTGTAATGGAGGAACCGTGGAAACGCCATATGTAAACGCAACGGTTAATCTCAACCTCCAAGTTAGGTAACTACAATCGCTGACATTATATAAAGTAGCATATTCTAGTTACCGGTTTTTTTAATTTTTGCATATTGTAATTTGTATTTTGATAGTAATGTAGTATCAATTACTAAGGTCACATCCTAAAAATTTAATAAAAAAACTACTATCCTAACACGTCTCTATTATTTAATATACAACCCAAATGACTCAATATTTTTCAATTAAATTTTATTTATTGTAAATTATAGACGTGTCGACAGCTTAGGTCTTTAGCGTCTTGATTACATTAAATAACAACTCACTTTAAACTAATTTACATCACAAAACATCCATGAGCGGAGGCGGGATTCGAACCCACGACAGTCTGATCGAGAGGTCGCGACGCTAACCACTGGACCACACTGTCCTCTTTCAATTAAAACATGAACATATTTGATAATATTTGATACTAGCAAATTCCTTCCTCCAATCTTGTAATAATTCTTCTTTTTTGTTCATAGTTTTAATAATTCCGAAGCATATAAACGACAATTATTTCTTTTAATTTTCGACATTTACATTTATCTATCAAAAACTAAATTTGTTGCTAAGCTACTGACTTTTTGTGAATTTGACTGAAAAATTCAAGTGTAAACTTTATTAGTCCACGACGTACCAGAGCTGCAGAAAATGATTATTCACACTACAAAGTAGTCAACTGTCTATTGTCAATGGACACATTTTCAGTTTCAACAGATTAAATTACTAACTGTTGAACAGTTGACTACTCTGTAATGTTAACATTAGGTATACAGAGTATAGTCAACTGTTAATTTTTCACACTACAGACTAGTCAATAGACACATTTTTAGTTTCAATAGATCAAATTACTAACTGTTGAACAGTTGACCACTCTGTAATGTTAACATTAGATACAGAGTATAGTCAACTGTTTATTGCTCACTCTACAGCGTAGTCAATAGACACGTTTTCAGCTTCAACAGGTCAAATTACTAGCTGTTGATCAGTTGACTACTCTGTAATGTGCACATTACATAGTAGTCATCTGTTTATTGCTCACATTACAGAGTAGACAATAGACACATTTCCAGTTTCAACAGATCAAATTATTAACTGTTGAACAGTTGGCTACTCTGTAATGTGCACATTACGTAGTATAGTCATCTGTTCATTGTTCACATTTTGCTGTTCATGTTAATATTTGCGAGTGTTCGTAATAACGCGAGTCTACTGTACTGTAAAATTTAAAATGTACAAATTTGTAAAAGTGCGTGTTAAAAATAACAACATTTTCAATGAATTAATTTATATAAATTCACCTGAACGTTGTAAGAGCCACAAAATGACTAGCGTGGAATAACATGTACAACACACACACACACATAGGGCTCTAACAACTGCAGTATATTATTATGCAAATGGCTATCTGTTTCCACTTCCAGAGCTACCTATGTATGTTGTATTGTATGTACAAGCCGTCGAGCGTCCATCGGGTTAGGTTGGTGTCGGGTACAGCGTACTGAACACCCGAACCGTGGGGGTTGTGTACAGTAGCTTCTCTTCAAGTCAGCGCTTCCAGCTAGGGCCTCCAATAGAATAGAGTACAATAGAATGAAATGGAATCTGTGAAAATTTCAACTATCTATATACCTCTTATCGTTTGTGAGATAGAGCCTTGCGACAGACGGATAGACATCGTAGGCTCAGTTATAAGGTTTCAGCATTTTCTTCCCCTTCTGATCTGTAGGAGATTACTTACTGGAAGTCTACTGTATAATATATAACTGGTTACGATGGTCGGGCCAGGTCCAGACCGGGTCAGGTCGGGCGATGGAGGGGTGGGGATACGCGCTTCACTATGGCAGGAGAATGGCGTATACTAATACAAACGGCCTACATCCTTCCGAACGAGCACCCCGCAGTCTCATAAAACGGCGCGTTAGTGGTTACGCCTGCTATTTGCCATAATACATTGGTGATCATTTGACGATGGCCTCCTCTCCTCACTTAACAATGGACACAATACTGTTCACACATAATATGCTCAATTTGTCCGGGAAATGTTTTCACGTCACTGTTTGTTACTGAATATAGTAAGATTTTAATTTAATTTTTATTCATTACCATAAACCTTTTCAACACGTTTTATATAAGAAAATAAAATGTTATTCTATACAAATAAAACACGTCTCTCTAGACAATAATGCTATATACAAAAGCGTTTTGGGGTTTCATACCTCAGAGTGAAAAAAACTAGGGTGCGAGTTTTATGAAACCACGGTACAAGTGAAACTTTTTTGCCATGACCCTAAACGCTTTTAACCCGAAATCGCCAAAAGTATATAATTTTGTTTAGGTGTAAAGTGCACACCTCGCTACGTTTGAATGCGTACGATAAAAAAAAATAAATAAACGCAATAGATACTCATAAAAAAATTGGTGTGTGCTTATGACCACACAACAGAAGTGAAAACTTCAGATTTTCTAATTTTAAAATATAGGTATATTATATAATTTTTTTATCACACAGTTTAATCATAAATATTTTAAAATCGGCCTATACAATTAAATTTAATTAATATAATACCTTAACGATAATAATATTAAGTTTTGGTATCATCTATTAGCGCACTTGTGAACTACAAAATATATGTTTTAGTGTCATCTGTTAGCGCACTTGTGAACTACAACTGACTTTTTACTCGTATTAAGTTTTTAGTGTCATCTATTAGCGCACTTATGAACTAAACATTATTCCCAGAATACCTATTGCAAATACGTGTTCCTGTTTGAGCCGTCGGGTGCGTTTCACATC
This sequence comes from Mongoloraphidia duomilia, assembly GCA_039654895.1. NCBI lineage: Eukaryota > Metazoa > Arthropoda > Insecta > Raphidioptera > Raphidiidae > Mongoloraphidia > Mongoloraphidia duomilia. The sequence continues at coordinate 37,951,728 of CM077516.1, read as the reverse complement.
ACTGTTGTTAACAGCCCAGGCAAAGCGTGCCTAAGAAAATTTTCACTTCAAAAAATTAAAATATATATAAATAAATATCACATGGAATATGGAATAGTAATAAAAAAAAACAAAAACAGTAATGATGCCAACGGGAATCGAGCCCGGAACCAGCGACTTTCTGCGTACGAAGCAAGTGTTATACCACTGAGCTATTTATAGCCGTTTGATGTGTGGCTGTTTATAGATAGTTGTTGTAAAGGATATCATCGACATTGTCAATGATTTATTATTTTAAATAAACTTATTCTCTACACACTACTATGAACTGCTCACAGACCGAGGTGGTTATATAGCGGTTAAGTTTGACAATGCCCATCTTCATTCTAAAATCTCGGGATCCCGATTGATTTTAGCATGATTCGGGATCGGAATTCGTTAATACATCAAGTTAACCCGATCCCGAGGAAAAACGTATCGAGCGGGTAGCCTTTGAGTATTAATTTTTTTAATGAGAGAATTTGGTCATTGGATCGGCCCCCACCGGAAATTCTCCCGCAACTCCTTACGATCAGGCCAAGCTTGCCTACAAGATGGTATGACCAGCTCGTAGTTCTTCCTAGTAGAAAATGCAAAGAGGAAGGCCGTGGGCGTGACGATGAACGTATTGCATAGGCCTGCTCCTATAATGGGAAAGTTAGTCCGGGTTGTGTTGAACCATTTATTAATTAACTGCTTCTTTAATCAAACAATCCATGAATATGATCGTAACTCCATCAGTTTCTAATTAAAACGGTCGCGATTTTGCTTCTTTTAAAAATAAAATCGTAATTAAAAATTACTAAACGATCAAATCGTATAAAAAGACGTTTTTATTAACTGCAAGGATAGCAAAAAAAAGACGTTTGTAAAATCTATTCATCTACAGACAATTTGAAAGTAAAGGCGAGTTCCTGAGCTGGCCTGTAGACATAGTAGCTGTACGTTCAAAGTGGGGAAATAAAATGATCAGCTTCTCGGATGTTTACACTAGGTCTGTAGATGTAGTTTCCCGGTTTGCAGGTCTTCAAAAGTATATCGTGATGTGATAAATCAATCTACTCTAGCCAGTTACTACTCAGCGTTCAAATTGAGCGGATAGGATGCGAACTACTGGCCTAATATGCGGTGGGAGAAGACGAGTGGCCAGTAAAATAAAAAAATATTGAAGTAACTCGCATGCGGTAGCTGACCAGTGACCACCTTGAAGAGACAGTAACTAGGAACGATCTGTTTGAACTATGACAGTAGCTGGCATACAGTGACTGACCATCTCAACTCACAAGCTAGTTCGCTTTAAGTTTAGAAATTTTTATTGCAGCTGCATGGACCTCAAACATTCCTTTCCATTGTATTACAAGGGGTTTTTTGAATACCTACAAATGCAACTCGATCACAAACGTCACAGCCCACAGGAAGACATGAAAAGCCCGCCACAATAGGGTGTTCCCGCTTAAAACGACTTTGACGTCATAATTCGTGTTTTAATGATAAAAACTTTTTAACAAAAAAAAAGCTACTAAAAGAGGAAAATAATAAAATTTTGAGGTCTGCGTCAAATATGAAGTCGATTAAAAAGTATAGTAGGTACCTATATAGTAATTAATAACTGCTTTTTAACCGACTTCATATTTTATTAAATTGGCGCAGACCTCAAAATTTTATTATTTTCCTCATTCTAGTGGCTTTTTTGAAGGAGAATTTTTGTTGTTAAAAAGTTTTTTACTTCTTAGTGGCTTTACAATACGTAGTTTGCACGTTATTAACCGACTTCTGTCTTGATATTTGACATTTACCTTAACGGTGTTACATCCCGTTACTCACTTTTTATTAAAATCATTCAAACTACTAAATCGATTTAAGTAAAATTTATATGGAGCCACCCTGAAGGTATGCTCTATTAAATAAAACAATAATCATCAAAATCGGTTCACAAATGCAGGAGAAATCGCATAACATACATACAAAAAAATAAAGTCGAACTGAAAACTTCCTCCTTTTTTTGAAGTCGGTTAAAAATGCATTGTTGTCATTTAGGTAGGTAAAATACCCACATTTACACGAATCTGACGTCACAATTAGGGTTGCCAAGTGTCCGGCTTTTTACGATCATGTCCGGCCAAATATATACAAGTCCGGCCTGTCCGGCTTTTGTTAGGCTTTTTAGCGATGAAGTAGAGAACGCACATAATATTATATTGGTTGATTTATCTAAATCTATGAAAGCATAGGAATATACCTACACACGTTTATCTCGCAAAAAACTGACTGTAATTAATTAATAAACGATTGAAAATATCCAACTGACTCTATTTCTATTTGAAATAGGTAAATCAGGCTTTTAGGGCAAAATGTCCGGCTAAATATAACGCCGCGTCCGGTTTTTAGGGCAAAATGTCCCGCTAAAAGTAACGCCGAGTCCGGGTTTTTTACTTTTGAACCTGGCAGCCCTAGGCACAATGATCATTTGAAATTTTAGACACATTTCCAACTGCAGTTATTTATTATTTAAATATATTTGTTGATCTAGGTTTAAGAGTAATCTCTACTGAAAGTTACCCACTATACTCTTAATCTCAAATCCTTTCCTATATCGCCTAAAAACGGTTACCGGTCTCCCGACGCTATTTTAAAGCTAAACACTACTGATCCTACAGGCGAAAAATTGAAAAACATTTTCCTGGAAAACTTACATCTTTTTAAAAATTACATTATCTTTCACACGAAGTCAAAACTTTTTTTAAAAATTCGCCTGTAGGTACTGTAGTCTGATTCTTGATCTTTCATTTGGCGTTTATCCGCAAATCCTTTAGCTTTAAAAATAGCGTCAGGAGAGCGCTAACCGTTTTTAGGCGAGCGGGAAGGATTTGAGATGAAGAGTGCAGCGGGTAACTTCCGGTAGAGAATACTTGAGAATACACCCTGTCCCTACTGCTCTAAACCTATTATATCTATGTGTAATAGGTATCACGTGGGATTAATAAATATTTTTCTACCTTATAAAAATCGTTCGTACTAAAAAAAATTTTGGAGCATACAAGTAATTCAAGAATTACAAGGCGCGATATTCATGTAGGTACTGTGTGTAAACGGTTTTATTGAACATAGGGAAAATAACACTGAGAAGATTTATAATTTTGTAGTAGGCTATGAGCCATAAGACCTAATATAAATACAGTATTGGATTACATAGAAAAAATAGTACAGTGAATTTTTTAAACAATTTTCCATAGCAACGGTTGACTATTAAGCGTTACTCGGAACCGGCTAAATAAAAAAGTCATGATGTGTCGCAAGACACCCGACAGAAGCTATGCTTTTTACGCATTGTATATAAAACCGAATTTTTCAAAGATATAAATAATACAATTAAAAAGTTATTATTTGATCGCCATTTTGAAATCTGACGGCATTTTATTTTTTTGTGTCTTATTAAATTCTCAAATATCAATTTTCAAAAGGATCGGATAATTTTTACAAAGAAATATATACCTATGACCGCCATTTTGAAATATGACGTCATTTTATTTTTTTGTGTCCTATAAAACTCGCAAATATTAATTTTCAAAAAGATCGGATCATTTTTGCAAAAAAGTACATATGGTCGCCATTTTGAAATCTGACGTCATTTTATTTTTTTGTGTTCTATGAAACTCTCAAATATCAATTTTCAAAAGGATCGGATAATTTTTACAAAAAAGTACATACGGCCGCCATTTTTAAATCTGACATCATTTTATTTTTTTGTGTACTATGAAACTTTCAAATAGCGATTTTCAAAAGGATCGGATAATTTTTACAAAAAAGTATATATGGCCGCCATTTTGAAATCTGACGTCATTTTATTTTTTTGTGACCTATGAAACTTTCAAATATCAATTTTCAAAAGGATCGGATAATTTTTACAAAAAAGTACATACGGTCGCCATTTTGAAATCTGACATCATTTTATTTTTTTGTGTCCTGTGAAACTTTCAAATACCGATTTTCAAAAGGATCGGATAATTTTTACAAAAAAGTATATATGGCCGCCATTTTGAAATCTGACATGATTTTATTTTTTTGTGACCTATGAAACTCTCAAATATCAATTTTCAAAAGGATCGGATAATTTTTACAAAAATGTCCATACGGCTGCCATTTTTAAATCTGACGTCATTTTATTTTTTTGTGTCTTATGAAACTCTCAAATATCAATTTTCAAAAGGATCGGATAATTTTTACAAAGGAGTACTACATATTTCCGCCATTTTGAAATATGACGTCATTTTATTTTTTGTGTCCTATAAAACTCGCATATATCAAAGTTCAAAGGGATCGGATAATTTTTACAAAAAAGTACATATTATGGCCGCCATTTTGAAATCTGACGCCATTTTATTTTTTTGTGTCCTATGAAACTTTCAAACACCGATTTTCAAAAGGATCGGATAATTTTTACAAAAAAGTATATATGGCCGCCATTTTGAAATCTGACGTCATTTTATTTTTTTGTGACCTATGAAACTCTCAAATATCAATTTTCAAAATGATCGGATAATTTTTACAAAAAAGTACATACGGTTACCATTTTGAAATCTGACGTCATTTTATTTTTTTGTGTCCTATGAAGCTCTCAAATATCAATTTTCAAAAGGATCGTATAATTTTTAGAAAGGAGTTCTACATATTTCCGCCATTTTGAAATCTGACGTCATTTTATTTTTTTGTGTCCTATAAAACTCTCAAATATCAATTTTCAAAAGGATCGGATAATTTTTACAAAAAAGTATATATGGCCGCCATTTTGAAATCTGACGTCATTTTATTTTTTTGTGTTCTATGAAACTCTCAAATATCAATTTTCAAAGGGATCTGATAAGTCTTACAAAAAAGTACATATGGCCGCCATTTTGAAATCTGACACCATTTAATTTTTTTGTGTGCTATAAAACTCTCAAATATTAATTTTCAAAAGAATCGGATAATGTTTACAAAAAAGTACATATGGCCGCCATTTTGAAATCTGACGCCATTTTATTTTTTTGTGTCCTATAAAACTCACAAATATTAATTTTCAAAAGGATCTAATAATTTTTAGTGTGCTTTATTTCCTTAGTCTGATTTTATTATATTTATCCGAAACGTTACCGGAGAAAGACCTTTTGCCTGTGAAAATTCAAAAGTACGATTTGCACCCGGACGAAACTCGGGCCGGTCAGCTGGTTACCATAATATTGTATTGTCACCGGAGCTACACATATGTGCAAAATTTCAACTCAATCGGATCATGGGAAGTGGGTAAAAATACAAAAGTACGATTTACACCCGGACGAAAGCTGGGCCGGTCAGCTAGTTACCATAATATTGTATTGTCACCGGAGTTACACTTGTGTGCAAAATTTCAACTCAATCGGATCATAGGAAGTGGGTGAAAATTCAAAAGTACGATTTACACCCGGACGAAAGCCGGGCCGGTCAGCTAGTTACCATAATATTGTATTGTCACCGGAGCTACACATGTGTGCAAAATTTCAACTCAATCGGATCACGGGAAGTGGGTGAAAATTCAGAAGTACGATTTACACCCGGACGAAGCCGGGCCGGTCAGCTAGTTACCATAATATTGTATTGTCACCGGAGCTACACATGTGTGCAAAATTTCAACTCAATCGATCGCAAGATTTGTAACAAATATACGGGATCAAGCTAAATAAAACCACCGTTTAAAAAACAAAGCATCTACTACCTACTTATTTTTGCGTGATGCCAGAACATACGTTTTTATTTGAGAATCAGTTCGGTTGCTTTTGCGTGATGCCAGAATATTTTAAAACTCGCAGTCGCATAAGAAGTTATTTACTTGAAAAAAATCATGTAAATCGGATCAGTGGTTCTCGAGTTATAAGCGTACAAAGGGACATAGAGACAGAGAAAGTCAAATTGTTCGGGAAGGTATGATGAACGTCAAGAAATTTTGGTCCGATCCGATCGAAGTCAATAATTAGTTACACGTCATTTTAACTCAGTAGGCCAGGGTTTTTAAACTTAAATTCAAACATCAGCAGTCAAAAAATTGAATAACTATATTGAAATAATGCAATATAAAACAGAGCATACGCTATCTTCCAATATCCATATCACACTGTGCAACAGACAAGGACAACCGAAACAAGTTCGCGATTTATTAGATAAAGTCGCATTTATTTAGTTTAATAGTCATATAAATCTGTATAAAAAAACTGTTTTGACACAATATTATACATGAAATCTATCTAAAATTTTCTGCTCTTTCGTTTAAGACAGGTTTGGAATCGATCTGACTTAAATTGAGCAAACTATAAGCAAAAAACACCGTTTTTTCTAATTTGCTCCCCTCTGGGGCCAAAATTCAAAAATCGGGCGACGTTAGGATCAAATAGACCCCGAGAGGAATCGAACAAAAAAAAGTTTTTTAAAATCGGTTAACCCGTTTGGGCTGTACGACTGATACAAAAAATCCGTTACAGATTGACAGATTGACAGATTCACAGATTCACAGATTCACAGACGTACAGACAAAGCGAGTGTATATAGGCGCTTCTAGCTTCGCTAAGATCGCGCCTAAAAAAATGAAATCTTACCTTCATAATGACGTAATATTCGATTTCATGGCAACCCTGCAAAAAAATAAAAATTATGTCAAAATAAAATTTGCTGAAAATTGTTTTTTTTTATACCAAGGATGGGAATCTGGGGAATCATAACAAAATTCGCGCATTAATATGAAGTTTCATAAAATTTAAATCGAAAAAAACTTTTTATAAAAAAAATTAAACTTTAACTTTTTTTAGTAATTAAACTGAGCGTGTCTTCAAACATATATTATTTTCCTTTTTAGCGGATTTTTTTCCTAAAAAGTTTTATTTTTCAATTTTTAGTTTATACAGGGTGCTGAATTGCTTTGCGGGTAATAGGGATTTAATCTGTAAAATCAAACTTTTGCGATTTCCTGCTTCCCTAATTATTTTAGGAAAAATATCTTCGAATAAAAGTTTTAGAATATAAAATTCTGCATCTAAATCATTAAACAAAATTAATTTTGCATGCTTTGTAACCGCAGAAATTTAATATGTAAATGTCAAAATTACTTTAAAAACAGATAGCGATAGCCATGGAACTTGAACAAAATGGTTAGAAATTATTCTGACAGCTGAAACGTCATCATTTTGTTCAAATTCCATGGCTATCGCTATCTGTTTTTGAGGTAATTTTAACATTTTCATATCAAATTTCTGCCGTTACAAAGCATGCAAAATTAATTTTGTTTAAAGATTTAGATGCAGAATTTTATGTTCTAAAACTTTTATTCGAAGATATTTTTTCTAACATAATTAGGGAAGCAGGAAATCGCGAAAATTTGATATTACGGGTTAAATCGCTATTACCCGCAAATCAATTCAGCACCCTGTATACTACCTATACCTATCTTATAAAAAATTAAGCTTTTATACGTAAGAATCTATGCATTTGCAACACGTATCTATTTAGCACGTTATTTCTTCATTTAATTAATCCTAAAAAAAAGAAGTGAACCGATTTCAATATGAATTATACGGGGCCACACCGAAATCTTCCTGTACACAACAGATTTCATTCAAATCGGTGCAGTTATGCCTGAACCTGAACCTGAGAACCTCCTCTTTTTTTGAAATCAGTAAAAAAATTCGCGCAAAACATGAAGTTTCTTAAGATTTAACGCGAACGGAGTACTCGTTATCATTAACAGAAGGATTAAAGGTAGTTATTGTTTTCTGTGGTTTTTTTAATTAGTCCTCGTATTTTTTAACTGGTCTGTTGGTCAATGGTTTACCTTCTAAAAGAACAAATCGGATTCGGGAGATTTACCAGATTTTCTAGCGGTTTATATTGTCTTTTTGATTCTATTAAATCTACCGTTTTATTTTGTCATGGAAATGCATACCTACACAAAGGTCATAGTAAATACTAGATTGTAGATAGTATATTACTGACGAGCGAGTCATAGTCATAATATCATTACGCACGAGATATATAATATGGTAGTTTTTGCCATACCCACTATAAGCTACATTTCACTTCATTTTCAGTATTTTCAAAAAAATTTGACACTTCATTTGCGTCACTAACTTCACTTTATATAGTTATAGGCCGTGAGCTGTCGCATTGCGTACGTACAGTAGCAATAAACATAAATCACTATGGAAATGGATTAATTTTCCACACTAGTATGTTTTGAAAACACTTTCAACACACCTCTCTGTTAACTGACCGATTTCAAATACACGCATGTAAAGTATTTATTTTATAGTGGGTATGGTAAAAAATATCTATTTTAATTAAAATTAAATATAAAACAGAGTTTTAATTATTTACACTTAAGAACTTTATTTTATAACAATGTTTCGCACAACACAGTGTGGTTTCGTCTAGTTTAAGATTTCTGTCTGACGAAGCCACTGTATGTTGTAAACGTTATGTGCTCAAAATAGAGATAGCTATAGAAACAGCATAATATTATCACGTTGCTTGTGAAGTCACAACTCTACACTAAAGTACGACTTGTCAGGTACATTATAATCATTCGTAAGTGTTATTTACTATTTGATAAATTTGTGTTTTTTTGAAAAAAATGGGTGTTTTGTTGTGTACCTGGATGTTACAAATTACAATAAAGAATCCAAAGAGCTTACGAAAATGGAGTTGGAATCATGTAACCTCAATGTGACTTACTGTTCCTCGCACGTCTCGACTGACTTCAATTGTACATATACATACAAGCTCTTTTTTTTTAACGGAATGGCCTTTGCTTTGACCAGCAATTAGCCAGTGCGGCTTTAAAAGTTTGCTCCTTCTATAGCTATCTCTGTTCTGAGGTTGTGTGTTAAATTTTAAAATGTATAACATATTATTAATTTACATCAAGTAACGTCCGATTTTATTATTGTTTCACAGAAACACAACAAACATGTATAAAAACTTTTTGACGCTCACGTATTGTGTATATAAATATTCGATTAAAATTTGAAGAATTATTATTCAAATTTGATGGAAAATGTTTGATAAAAGTGAAAAAAACAGCTTGATGTTTATTTTGGGTGAATGAAAATGAAGAATATTTACGTAACTCAATTCAATTGTTTGTCAATCAATTTTACCGGAAATTCTAAACAGAATTGGTCGAAGTCGAAGCTTCGGTCGGACTTTGATATAATCAACTATTAAATAGTAGATTATCTTTCTAGTGTCGTAATGACGCATTTTAAACACGAGTAAGTGACATTATGTTAAAATGAGCGATAGTCATATCCGCTACAATATACCTCGTGCAAGTAAGTAATGACAGGCGCACGCAAGCGTATACGCAGGCGTATAGAGCGAATAAACAGAAGTTGCTATGGCAATCGTTATTTTCTGCGCTAGTGCAGAAAGTATAAACCATTTTCCGCACACCTGTTAAATAGGTCATTAATGGCCGCTATACATACATCGAAAGTAGCTATTTTGGAGTGGGTATGGCAAAAAAATATTTGACATTTCAATTTTTGACTGAACACTGTTTATAAATTATAAAATTATCGTGAACTGATTGCAATTAACTCTCGATCAAAGCTAATCGATTCCAATATAAATGATTTTATTTTTTACCTTTTAATATAATTAAACCGCTCTTTTCAATCTGCTTTATTATTCATACAGAAACAGAACACTCCAGCGTTTAGGAGGGTTGATTGGTTCCCATTGATATAGAGAATAGATTGCGTGTCTAGATGACGTGAATATCGTTAAACACAAATAATAATAATTGTACTTTATCATATGGCATAGATATACATGCTATGTTTTGTTTCACATGTCAAACACTTCCGACTATTTCCGCTACATCTAATATTTATAAAATGTCACCCCAGTATGAGACATTAGACGTTATTCACGTCAAAAATGTTCGCTATTATGTGAACGAGATGACTTGAAATATATGGCTACCAATTTATGACTGTTATTGGTTCGAGTCTAATTATTAGAAAAGGATGTGAAGAGGCAGTAACCACTGCCTATCTCTTTCTAATGAGCTCCACAGTTTCTGACCTGTTAAACTTGAGCAGTCAATGGGGTTGTCCTCCATTTTTGAATTGCAGCTTCATATGCGAGCTCAGGCCATTTAAACAATGTAACAATGGGAACGAAAAACAAATCACATAATATCATATCTCCACAGAGATATCATAGATAGAGTAGGGGAGTCATAGGCACAACTGTAAGTGAAAGTGACCTTGGAAAAGAGAGATAGAAGACGAAGCAGTTCTCTTTTCCTAGTTTTCTGATGCATTTGAGAATTTAAAAATTCATGGCAAGAATTTATAGTAGGTATTGTTAATTTACATCTGTAACCATGGTTATGTATTTGTGATAGAAAAAAGATGAAAGAACTGCTCTATTCCCCATCTCTATCTTTTGCATCCACATTTTTTTGGGTGGCTTCCCTATTCTATCTATGATATTTCTATGCATATCCCACTAATATTTTAGATGTCGCACAATCAGAGATTTGGATGAAATTTGGTACAGAGATAGATTAGCTGCACATAGGGTACTTTTCATCCCGGAAAAACGCACATGTAACGTCGTGGCATTTTAGCTGTTTGCGCACATGTGTCTCACAGGTCCACTGGTTTGCGTCGGGCCGCCTGGCTCGCCGGAATCCAGGGTACGAAGCCAGTGGAAACGGAATACTGTATATGATATGAATAACCAGAGTATTTTCAATAATAATATTTAATTAGAAACAAATATAAAAAGGTACTCTTTATAAAAAGAAAGATAGAATATATACAATTAAACAAAGATCACGCGCAACAACACGGGCCGACGACGCTGCCACCTAACCCGTGGAGACGCTAATGACCTAAGTTGTCGACGCGTCTATAATCTACAATAAATAACTAACCCGTGGAGTTTTTGAACTCCTCAGAGTTATCCGGGCTGCCGCAACACAAACTTGAACAGAAGGTTATTGTTCCAGTTCTACTGATGAGTAACCTTGACGTCCCGAGATTGTGCAATGGTATACCAGGTTACGCATCACAGAACTGGGAAGAAATATTGTCAAGGCCACAATTCCTTTCGAGGAAATGTGGATGCATGCCTTAAATGCTCTCCGTCGGGAACAGTTTTCTAGTGACTAGTGTTATAGTGTAAACAACATAATATCATTGTTTGCCGGACGGCTTCAGATCGCTGATTAGAATCACTGTTTGCCGGACGGCGTTCATACAGTTCGGTCGCGATGCTGAACAACCCGATTCTCTATGTCAATGGTTTCCCCAGACAGCCAATTATATTGCGTACAGTTAATCCTCGAATTCAAGCTGTTTTCGATGATATGGAGTATTGATTTATCACAAATGGTGGTTTATTATCAAATATGTATTTCTCTTCATTACATTTGTTAACAAAACTGTTCTTTTTTTAATCAGTACATGATTAATTTTTATTGCCTCGGGTATGTAACGTGCCAATCAAATATCTCTGGTTACAAAGCAAAACTGTTCACGTTGAATTTTTCACAATTATTGAAGTGAAACTTTTTTAGTCGCGATGATGGTAATTTCGTTTATTAACCAGCGTAACAAAGAACGACACCGTCAAGATTCCAGGAATGGGGGAATTGTTAGCGGGGAATCGATCGTGATTGGCTGGCGAGAAGTGTGTTGAGGGGAAACTCGATCAATACTCCCCCTTCTGTTCGCATATAGTAAAAGAGGGCAGGGCTGAAAACTTCTAAACAAAAAATCGTCATCCATCCTTGTCCCACTCACTGTAGTCGGACTCTATCTCTTTTAAATTACAAATTGACAGGTTATAAAATTAAATATTTCAAACAACTATAATACAGTCTGTATTTTCTAAATTAATTGAACTAGTAATATATTCAAGATTTGTCAATTTTTTTGAACGCTTTAATATTTTATCTACATTCCAGCACGGCTTTAGAGAAGGTAAATCCACATCTACAGCAATTTTCGAATTCATAAATCAAGTATATCAATCGGTAGATTCTAAGAAATCAACAAATGGATTATTTTATGATCTGTCCAAAGCATTTGATTGCATAAATCACGAACTTCTTCTGTATAAACTGTATACTGTTGGTATAAAAGGCGTTGCTAACAATTTAATCAAATCCTATCTGTCAAATAGAAATCAATACGTCTCTCTAAAATCTGAAACTGTGCACAAGATCCAAACCATATCTTCCAATTTGATTGTAAATAATTGTGGCGTTCCTCAGGGATCCATTCTAGGTCCTTTACTTTTTATTGTTTTTATTAATGACTTGCCCCTCAACTTGTCTAACTGCTACACCACCATGTACGCTGATGATACAAGTCAAGTGATTTCCACTAAAAATAAAAACAACGTTGTTCCCTCTCTTGTAACTAGTGCCATGGAAATGCAAGATTGGTGTAAGCAAAACGGTCTGTTGCTCAATGCCAATAAAACTGTGGTTTTCATTCCAATAGCAATAAGCTAGACCATTCTTATTATGTCCCATTAAATGGAGTATCCATAAAAACTGCTACTCATACCAAGTTTCTCGGTATTACAATTTCTGACACGTTAACTGGGGACGCACACGTCACTGAATCTAGTAAAAAATTGAACAAGACTTGTTATTTACTATGGCAATTTCGTACAATGCTCAATAATCTTGACATTCTCAAAACTATTTATTATTCTAACTTTGAATCAGTCTGCTCTTATGGCATAATTTTATGGGGAAATTCTTTTTCTCTACAGAGACTTTTTGTCATCCAAAAGAGAGCTGTTAGAATAATAACAAACTCCAACCCAATTTCATCTTGTAAAGAGCTCTTCAAGTCTTTGAAAATTCTAACTTTACCTAGTCTGTACATTTATGAATGTATCTGTTTTGTCTTCAAGAATAAAGAATTATTCTCCAGTAATAGTGATTTTCATACCTGTCATACGAGATTCAGGTCTTTATTAAGAGTTCCTCAACACAGGCTAACTTTGTTTCAAAGTGGTGTGTATTACAACTGTGTTTGTTTTTATAATAAGCTGCCAATCTCTATAAAAAATATTAAAACTTTAAATAACTTCAAGCGATCTGTTAAATCTTTTTTGATACAGGAATCTTTTTATTCGATAAATGAGTATCTGTCGCAATGATAATGACTATGAATATTTAAATTTGTATTATATTATATGCATTTTTGCATTTTATTAATTCTTTTAATACCGCTTAATTTAATTTAATTTTCTATTGTAACTTTGTAATTACTTATTGATGACGCACCCTCCTGTTGTGTACAGTGTTTTTTTGGGGCAAAATATATTATTGTTATTATTATTATTATTATTATATAATATAGCAGTGCCGTTTTAAGGCTTTCGGGGACCATGGGGCAAAATTTATCCGGAGGCCCATGATTTTTTCCCCTCGATATTATCTTATTGGAAAATTCTAGAAAAATACCCGAAACTACAAAAAAATTTCAGAAAAATATATCAGAACTAGGGCATGCAATTCGAATATTCGAATATTCGAATATAGCGAATATTCGGCTGCATTTATTATTCGAATAGTAATTCCTATTATTCGAATATATTCGAATTATTTGTTAAGAATTAAAATTGTTTAAAAACGGTTTACGGCGGCGCTAAAACATCTTACAAACGCTACACTAGCTCTAAGTTCTCGCTAGGGCGTGGGAGGGGAATCGAAACGGGGCGAGGAAAGTTTTTTTTTGTTAATTATTGCATGTTTATTTGATATAACTATTTACTTACGTTACGTTACGTACGTGTACTTAATTGCTTGATTTGCTCTTCGCACGTGCTAATAGATGTATTATTTATTTGTGAAGTATTTTTTTTATAGGAGAGCAATATCCCATACTTTTTTGGTACTAATTAATAAAAATGCGTCTTAGATGCTCATTTAATATTTTTGTTTGAATAGGAAAAACAGAAAGAAAGAATTTTGAATTTTTTTGATTACTTAAATATGTTCATTTGATCAATGGTTCTCGGAAGCTATGTGCGCTCTAATATTTAGTTGATTTGATCTGAATTTTTACGTAACTAAGTAAAGTAAAAATGATTATTTGATCTCTTTTTAATTAGAAGTAAGCTGCTTTTGTTGTTAAAATATTGATTGGATTTACGGACGTGCAGTAGGCGTGTTGATTTTAAATAATTAAAAGTCATTTATTGAAGTTCCAGTGTTTTTATTACTTTTTCCAATTATTCGAATATATTCGAATATTGGCTAACATTTGAGCGAATATTCGAATACCTGAAACATCCGAATATTTGCATGCCCTAATCAGAACATTCAAAAATTGTAAAGCATGTCATGGAAAAAATTAAGTAAATGTGAACAATCTATCATTTGTTAAATCCTTGTTTTTTTCTTTTCTCCCTTTTCCAATTTATCGTTGTTTCATTTTTACTTCCCACCTCTACTATGGTAGGGAAGTAATGGATTTAGTCCGGAAAAATTATTTCGAGATTTTAACAGATTTTCACGTTTTGAGACCCTAGCAATCGTTTAAAATCATTTTCTGACTGATGTCTGTATGTGTGTGTGTATGTGGTCAATTTTTCGCCTTCGATATCGTAAAAACGGGACAACATACGGCCATGCCGATTATTCTATTGTGTTTATCAGCCTTTAACTTAGATCTGATTAGATTTTGAGTCAAATCGGTTCAGTGGATCCTGAGATATTAAAAAAAACGTTCTCAATGTCACGTATTAACATAGGTAAAAAAAAATATAAATGAATTCTAGATATTATAATATGAAAAAAATGTAAATATTTTTTTTCTCTAAAATGTATAGTTTTCGAGAAAAAAAATATTTTACTAAAAAAAATAAAAATTATACGTAAATCAAGGTAACCATGATTTTTGCTATATTAAGCTAGCCATCAGCAGATCACCAAACAAAAAAGAGGGCCATGCTTTTTTTTTAAAGAATAAAAAAAGAGTGTTAAATTGTAAATTGTGTTTTAAAGACCACCAACAGCTAAGGTTATTTGGGCCTAGCACCAATTCATATTTTCAATTCATTTTTTTTTTAATAATAAATTGAAAATCCAATTGACACTTTTACCAGCTCTCGGGCTAGAACCCATGTAAACAACAGCACCGCTACACAAGAGTGTTTATTTTTTGCAAATATTTACTAGGTGGGAAGTATAGGACTGGTCATCAGTCGAATTTTTTTTCATGGATCGAACGGGAGCCCCTGAGCTCGGAAATCCTGGGGCGGCTAAGTGGACAGCCGCCCCAGGATTCCCGAGCCCATGGATAAAGGGGCACCGATATATAGTATAGCCCTCTTTGATAATTAAATGAAATTAACTATATACAATATCTAGGATCAGAACCAATATATATTAGTGCTTACTGGTGTTTACGCATAACTCCAAGACTACACTAGAACCGTATATACCAGACCAGATCCGATCAGACCAGACCAGCCCGCAGACAAGACCAAATCAAACAGTTCAGATTTAGTGGCTACATTTAGGGTGGATAATATCTGACAAGTTAAAATTAAAATCTATGAGTTCTTTAGATTCTGATGAATAGAATGAATATCTCAAGGAAAATATTACCATAAAATATAAAAAAATAAGCAGCGTTATTGGATGCATACATTATTAATATTAATATAATTATTGATATAATTGATATACTCGTATATTAATATCAATATAATTGATATTCAAACACGTCTTAAATAGGTTTAAGACAATCTGGTAATAATAGCTAGCATAAATTTAGGATATACCTGTGACGCTAATAATATATGTGACCTAAATCATATCTTTCTGTCGTGCCAAAACTGTAATACTGACGAATTTAAGCAACATATAAAAAATAAGGGCTTTTCATTCCCAGTTAATATGAGTCATATTCTGGAATCAAATAATTTTGAAATATACGACATTATAAATGAATTCTGTGTCAAACACAATATTTCGATATAAGACAATAATGTTTATTGTACTTAAAAAATTCTTTTCTTTCTTTATCTCTTCCTAATGTGTTGTTCCTTAACCAGCAAATCCTTAATCGAAAGACTTTCTAGTTAGTGTTGGTCCTGCATTTAAGAGTCTATTGCTTTCCTTGTCTCTTATCCCAAAACCTGTTAATCCATCCATCTTTGTGTCCCAGTTATATATGTTATAGTAATAGGAATAAGATGCTGGCACATGGGGTAAACCCTGAAGTCATAGGTGAAGGTTAAAAAAAATTTAGGATACACAAAACTGTTTGTTGAAAACTGTCAAATGTACGGCCGTAGTCTGACGAAATATCAAACATGTTTGATATCATCCGACCGTCGGTACGTGTCTGTTGCAATCTGACATGGTCTGAAGTGATAACTGTAGCCACTTCAATAAGATTACTGGTGTTTGTTCACATCAGACCATACGGATCTTATCTGGTCGGAAACGGCGCCAATGGAGCCTCAGCTAAGTATACCCATAACGTTTCACTTCAGACGTGTGAGATTTACACACTTAGTTTTTTTTAAATACTTTATACCTATCTTATGATCGTATTCACGAAACCAAATTTAACATAATATATTATTTTATTAATACCAGCAAAAGCCGCCGGTTCCGCCCGCGTGGACATAGGACCGCTTTGAAAACGTAGATGAAGAGATAAAATTAAGCTTATGACTAACTAATATATGTGACATTTCATTCAAATCGGTTGTCCCCTTTAGGCATGATGAAGTAACAAACAGAAAATAAAGTTTCGTCTTTTCCCTCGGGAACTGCAAGCCTTTGTGGCAATCCGGGTCATAAATTACCTGTTTTAGCATAAACGATTTTGCTTTTAGCTATTAGATAATATTATATTCAACGAAAAAAACGATTAAATTATTTGCTATATACAAAGTACCAACCGTTTAAAAGGGATCACTGATTCGTCAGTATATTTTATAAATAAAATATATATTAATTTATTTTATTTTCCTAGAATCAATTTACATTGTGCCTTTAATATTTATTTTTCGAACCCCACTTTTTAAATTCCTCGTTTTTTTCGTTCAGTTATGCATGTCTAGCGTCACGTGCACGTTCAATCGAACTGATAGACCAGACCAGTACTCATCGAAAATCAGCGACATTATGCTCAAAACTATTGTACGACTGCAAACAAGTGTGATGGATCGACCAGGCAGGTACTCATTGAAAAGCAGCGACGTTTATGTTCAAAACTATATTGCACGTCTACGTAACTAATATCGTACGAATTTTCAGTCGAGCAGCACATCAAATAATAATAATAATAATATCTTTTATTTGGTTGGTACCGGTGTACATGAATAGTGTCAGAAGAAAAATAATACACATTTAAAATGTTACAAAAATTCGTTTAATTAGTGAGCCTTGCTTAATAAATACTTTTTCAAGGTAATCTTGAACTGTTTGCTACCACGCATCTTTATATGTCAGAGGGTATGTTATTGTGTATCCGTATCATAGCGTTGCGGGATTGACCACCAACGATGTGTAACGGTTAGCGTAACGGCCTCTGGATCACACTGTCGTGGGTTCGAATCTAACTTCCGCTCATGGATGTTTTGTGCTGTCATTTAGTTTTAAGTGATTTGTTATTTAATGTAATCAAGACGCTAATGACCTAAGTTGTCGACGCGTCTATAATCTACAATAAATAAATAAAAAAACCACCAACGATAGAATCTGGATTCTTACGTTCGTCTCCATATAGGTACCTACTGATCAGGGTTCGAACTACATTACCAAAACCACGTAAGGAAAATTATATTACACTTTCGACGATTTCGGGTTAAAAGCGTTTAGGGTTATGGCAATCAAGTTTAACTTGTATACCGTGGTTTTATAAAACCGCACCCTAGTTTTATTTGTTGTTTTGAAGATTAGAATCTACAATAAAAATTGAGAATAGACTTTGAAAATTAAGGTCAAATAATTTGAAGAATCGTCGTGTTACTTGCTATAATACTGATACTAGCTGACGAATTGAAAAAAACGGTGCGTGACTTCTTAATTATTAGACGTTTTTACTCCAGAAAAGAATGTTTGAATTTTGAATTTTTTTGTTTTAGTGTCTACAGAGTGGTTCAGTTTTAACATTGAATCCCCCAGGGGGAACAATGGAATGTAGTTGTTATCGCAATTGCATTTTATTGTTCTTTGGGAATTGGTGTTCCCAGGAGCCCGAGCTCGTACCAGTCGGTTTGTGTATGCCGGCTGGGAGATTCTAATACACAAATGGATTTTTAATTGTTATGTTGAAGACTCTAATGACCTGAGTTGTCGACGCGTCTATAATCTACAATAATAATAATAATATAATATAGTATTGGGTAATAAGGACCAGTTAAATGTATAAATTTTATATTATTTACCAACGTTTCGTTACAAAATTGTAACTTCCTCAGGGCTCAAATAATCATTGTTATACATTAATTGTCAAACATTTCTTGTTACTTATACTTGATGGTGAAAAATACATAATATATAATTGCCACATAATTCGGTTATATTTATGGTTACTGATTTTAACGTTATTTATGATTTTAATGATAATAGTGAAATCCGCGACCAAAATGACTGTTCTTTTTATTACCCAATACTATATTATATTAGCACATAATATTATGATGGACGTAAAAAATAGAAATAATAATAATTTAACATTGAATATTTTGACAAAATATTCTCCTCGTCCTTCTAAATCTGAAATATACAGCGTGACCGCCGGCTGTAGAACGCTGTGAATAAAAAATTTCCTGAAGATATGTGTTAAAAATGCTTGGACACGTCAACCTTAGTTTTTGAACGCGCATCTTTCTTTGTAGTTGTAATTTGTTTTTACCCCCATCCTTCTGTGCAATGACGTCATCGACATTTTTTTTAAATGGCAACCCCAATTTTTTTTTACGGATTCTGATTCTACTCGAAATTCTGGATTCAGTAATTACTCGTCTCCTAAGTATAAAATACAGAGTGCCAAAGTTTAGAAAAATACATTATTTTTTTATCATATCTTCCGGGGAAAAGCTTCATCTAATGATCTAAATGTGACACACCAGTGGCGTGCAATTAGGTTACGACTGAATTAATTTAAGAAAAAATGCACGCCACTGTCTACTCCCAACTGTTTTTTCAATTTGTAAAAATCCCAATTTAATTTGGAAAAAGACAGGCTTCTAAAGGTCCTTTATAAAAGCCATAGTTCCATACATTTTATCATTTATCAGAAGAATGCAAACCAGCTATTTAGCAAAAAAAAAAATTTCGAGGTAGCCATGGAAAGATATGATAAATAAATGATTTATTTTTTGACACCCTGTGCCTTACTTAGGAAACGAGTGAGAGGATTTTTGTTGTGTTTTTCAGAATATCAGAACGACGAAGTGAATATTTTGTCAAAATATTCAATAATAATATAATAATAATAATAATATTTATTTATTCCTGTGACATAAATGTATGGAATAGGTCATAAAAGATACAATAAGTTACATTGTTGTGGAAAAAAATTCCTTAATTGAATAAAAGGAGTGCTCAAGTAACAGACTCTTGACGATCCGCTTAAAACGAGTCAAACTATTTATTGACTTTACATTTGTCGGCAAATGGTTATATAATTATATATGTTAATACTAAACCACCCCTGTATTATAATGTTCTTATGTTTTTTATTTGACATGTTCTGCTGTTCAGCAATTTGAACAACAAATATATTACTATAATAACGTACACGTCAAAATTATTTCAATAATTACAAGAATTTAAATTATTTATTCATTAATTATTAAACAGTATGGGGGTGCAGGCTGATCGCTCTGCAAGCTAACACAACCTGCGCAGCTCGTCTGTGCGATTTAGGTACCTACTGACAAACGAGCAATCTACTACATTATTCTCTATACCAAAGGTTCCCTAACTTTGCGTTTGCGACGCCCTGGAGCGTCTCGGCGCTATCATAGGGGAGTCGCCATTTCGGAACTTCAGTCTCAGTTTGAGAGATTATGCTCAGAAAAGCAAGCTCATCCTGTTCATTAATTATATTATTAGTATTTTTTTATATTTTCTAATTTTTAGAATAAGAATCTAATAAATAATAATTACGATTCTATTTCTTTGGAGTTTTCTTTGAATAATAAAGTAATTTTATTGTTTGCTAGAGCTACACACAGGTATTTTCTTTTAGAAGGGCGCCGCAAAAAATTGCAACCTGTAAAGGGAGTTGCAGTAAAGAAAAGACTGGGTACCCCTGCTCTATACCATGCCTTTGTCGAAGGTTCTGTCATTCATCACTATAATTGATTTTATGTGATAGTCCTTTATGTTATAATCTCTCCTCATATTTAATGCATTCGAGATCAATGATACGGGGAAAATTTTTCTTCTAGCCTAGTCTAATGGAAATATAATGACAGAGATTAGAAAAATTCGAATATTATTAGTATTTTTTTTTAAATCAACTATGCTTCAGTTTCGCTTTTTATACAAAAAAATGTTTTAAGAAAAAATCAACTTTTATTTAACCCAACAAAAAATTTATTATAAAATAGATGTTTTTAACGTTTAATTTTTAATTTTACCGAATTTCAACATAATTTATAAATAATATCAATTGTGACTACAATCTAATATAGATGGTAGCAATCCTGGAGGTATAATCCAGATGTGAAATTTCGAAGAAAAAATTTTCTTGGCTTAAATGTATTACTTACGTTTCGGGAGATGTTCTCCCATCTTAGAGCTCTGATAAATAACAATGGAATATTATAATATATGAGGATAAAACAATTACTATACACATAACAGCTATTAAATAAAATAGAACCATACGATATACAGTGTGTCCACAAACTCATTCTCAACACGGGGATAGAAATTTGGTTAAATGAGATGAAGTATTCTTTAGGTAAAGTTGTATCAAATCACGAAAATAAAGTTTAGATATTGTGCGTAGTTTAGGCGCTATAATAAAAAGTGAATTTTCAAATTTTTTATTTTTCAAAAATCTGAATACACCACGAAATTGATATTAAAAAAGTGCAAACTAAATTTGACTGTATGTTAAAATAAATCAGCCATTGGCAAAAATAAAAAATTCGAAAATTCATTTTTTTTTATTATAGCGCCTAAACTAAGTAAAATATCTAAACTTTATTTATGTGATTTGGAATAGTACTTTTAAATTGCGTTAATTAGAAGTTTGGTGAAATTTTAACGGTAGATAGGGGGTGCCACTAGAACACTCCAGGTTTCCCCCCTCGTATTCCGCAAGGGGTAACCGCCATGTTGAATTTAAGGGAAGAAATCATGTATCTTGGTAAATACTGCTTGTACGTGAAAAAAATTATTACAAAAATTGTTAAGGAGGATGTATCCAACAACTTTTGTTTGGAAAATTTTTTGAAATTTCTTAGTATTCAAAAGTTATAAATTCTCAAAAATGAGAAACGGTTTTTATGATTTTACAACAAAATGGCAATCGGGTGCGAAAAATGGTTATGACAAAAGTTGTAGCTTTTGAGTTTCTCTACAATATACATGTGTTCAACATTTTTTTTGCTTGCTTGGTGCCAAAAGTCGATTGGAGCCAATATTTTTGAAAATTTTTGAATTTTGCACATAACAAATTAATTCAAGTCATCGCATTTTCACCAAATACATGATTAGGGAATTTTCGGGGTCACTGATTAAGAATCCGTTATCAAATTTTCAAAAAACAAAATGGCGTATCCAATATAGCGGACGTCTTTCATTTAAATTCATCGCATTCTCACCAAATTCATCATTAGAAGGTTTTTGGGGTCGCTGATTAAGAATCCGTTATCAGATTTTCAAAAAACAAAATGGTGGACCCAAAATGGCGGACGTCTTCCATTTAAATTCATCGCAATCTCACTAAATTCATCAACTTCCTAATAATGTATTTGGTAAAAATGCGATGACTTAAATTAATTTGTTATGTGCAAAATTCAAAAATTTTCAAAAATATTGATGCCGGTCGACTTTTGGCGCCCTCTATATTCGTACCAAGCAAGCAAAAACAAAAAATTTGAACACGTGTATATTGTAGAGAAACTCAAAAGCTATAACTTTTGTCACAACCATTTTTCGCGCGCCCCCCGATTGATCGTTTTGTTGTAAAATCAAAAAAACTGTTTCCATCCCCAATAGTGCCATTTTTGAGAATTTTGTAACTTTTGAATAATAAGAAATTTCAAAAAATTTTCCAAACAAAAGTTGTTGGATACATTCTCCGTAATAATTTTGTAATAGTAATTTTTCACGTACAAGCAGTATTTACCAAGATATATAATTTCATCCTTTAAATTCAAGATGGCGGCCACCACTTCGTCAAACTTCTAATTAACGCAATTTCAGACCTATTTTTTCGACTATTTGATTGGACTATAAATACTTTAACCAAATCTCTATCTCCCATAAGGGAGATCCATATGTTGAGTTGAGAATGAGTTTGTGGCCACACTGTATTTTGAGATTAACTTTAAAAATATTTCGAACTCAGCAAATAATTTGTAATTTTTCAATTGTGGTAAGTACCTACATATAAAATAATCGTGGTTTTCAAGTGTCAATTTGTCTACGTAAAATTAAAGTCCAAGTAAATTTAGAACAGCAGTGTCGCCGTGTTTTCATAATCCTTAAGCCAAGAAGATTTTCTCTTCGAAATTTTACATCTGACTAATTAATCAATGTTTGCCACAAAACTGATTCTTTGACCAAAAAGGGTCTCTTCAAGAATTCTTGCCTCCGGGCCAAAATTTTTAAGTTACGTCGTTGACCTGACACGTCGTACTTTAGTGTATAATTGTGGTTTCACAAGCAACATGATATCATTGTTTAACATATTACTAGAAGATTTTGATCCTTATGAGCGTAAATGAGGCCACTTTTAATAGAGGCAGCTAGACGTCGCACTATTGGCCATCTGTTGACTAGCATCCTAAGTTTTATTATTTAATCTTTGAGTACAGAATAATTGTAGAGTTTACAGAAGTGAGTTGTGTTGACAATCGTTAGGCCATCTGGTGACTAGCATCTTAATTTTATTTAAGACAATCTTGCGTCATTGGTTCATATTGCATAATATTTCGCGGTGACTATTAATAGACAACCCCTAACGTTCTTTCGAAACGCCTCTTTTTTGAGATGTTTATATTCACGAGGAATATTATTATAAGTATATAGAGGCAGAACCATAAGTAAAAGATTTTTTATAAAAATTTGTTTCATGCAAGTTTATTGACAATGTTGTATCCTGTGACATCGTATTTTTATTATTATTATGATAATCTGATAAACATTTTAAATTGCAATTTAGATAATCTGGCTGCCCGGTTGTGATCAAGTTGTCTACGAAGTATGCGATATGTAAATTTATGTTGTATACAATATATCTGAAGCATATATTTTAAAATTTTTGGATAAGCTGCGATGTTGACTGGTTTATACATGGTCCGTACACAATATCACAATAATTAAAAGATGATAAAATGAGCGATTCCACTAAGTATTTGTCTATGTATAATCCTAAATTTTTGCAGTAGTCTACAGAATTAGTTTGATGACCAGACAGCGTTACGGCACTTTAGCCAACTGATTCCGGCTTTCTATAGACATTATATTGAATTTAATTGGATTTAACATTAGGGCAAGACTTTTGGACCATTCTGATATTTTATTTAATTTTAAACTTAATAATGTTAATCGTTATTATGTCAAACTAAAAATATTCATACATAAGAAAATTAGATAATCAAATTCATTAAAGGGGCCTACACACGATCAGTTTAACTGCGCAGTTTAACCCTTGTGGCGTCATGTCTGAGCGATAAACTGAGATAACTGCATAGTTCCGACAAATTTTAACGCAGGCTTTTGGCCTGCGCATTTGACTCTACTTTGCACCGATAAACTGCGAAGTCAGCTCAGTTAATTGAACAGTTGGCACAGTCATGTGTAGTCTTTGGGTAAGTTCGGTTTTGCGCTCAGATCAATCTGAACTTCCCTTTCTAGTCGTGTCTAGCCACGCACGTCAGCTCTTCAAACTGAGAACAATTGAGGAGCAAACTGAAATAGCCCACACACCGTACAGTTCACACAACTGTGCAGTTTGACTGCACAGATAAACTGCGAAGTTAAACTGATCGTGTGTAGGCCCCTAACGATTGGAAAAATTGTGAAAGATTTATTTTAAATTCTTTTATTTAACAACAAATTTTACAATCTTAATGAATTTGATTATCTAATTCTCTTAAACTGCTTGCTTTTGTTAACTAATTAGTATAAGTTGCTATGATAGACTAAGAGCGGATAACACTTTTTTATGTGTTTCTAGAAGACTTGGGACTTTTTTTAAAAGATAACTTTTAAATATCTCTACAAGGGGTAAATAGTCTGTCATTCCAAACGCGGGGCAAAACTTTTCCAGACTTTACTAATGATAAACACACATAAGTCTATTTTTTTCGCAAGAGTGAACAAAAAAAATATGGGGTGGTTTTGCCCCGCGTTTGGAATGACAGACTATATACCCCTTGTAGAGATATATAAAATTCATCTTTTAAAAAAGTTCCAAGTCTTATAAAAACACATGAAAAAAGTGTTATCAGCTCTTAGCCTATGAATACATCAAAATATATTTTACGAGTGTTTGAACAATTTTTATTCAGAGACAAAGAAATATAAAATCAGATAGCGTTTACAGATAAATTATGTAACTAAACTAAGTTCACTTTATATAAGTTTTATACAGTCTCAACAAATTTCAAAACATTAAAATAATGTCAGCTGCGGCAGTGATGTAAATATCTTATATCATTATTTAGGATCAGTAAGAGGTAGCATTGACAATATCTGAGCTGTTAGTTCAACAATAATATAGGTGGAAGCACAAGTCAACATTGAGTTTGTGGGCCAGGGGAATGAAACGTAAGCGGGCAGCTATAGTATATTTTTCAGTACATGGAATCACTATCTTCCCATATAATATGTTAATCAATGGTGATATGCTGTTTCTATAGCTATAGATAGATAGATATTTATTTGTTTGAGCACCACAGCTACGTGGCATAACATCGTCAAATAATAACAAGTTTAAGACATTACATAAACGAAAAATCTTCCACTTTATAAAGATCAGCCTCAGTCAACCGTCTTCTCACAAGATTCCTGAACTGACTTAGAGGAAGGTTTTGAACAGCTGTGGGCAGTTTATTAAATAAAGTAATGGATATGAAGACAAAACTGCTGTGTGTTTTTTGTAATTTATGAGATGGTAATCTAAGATTATATTTGTATCTTACATTATAAGAGTGGACGTTAGAGCTACAGCTAAAGTTCATCATATTCTGTTTGACATACAATAATGCGTGAAAAATAAACAATGATGGCAGAGTTAGTATTTTGTAATTAATAAAAATTGTTCCAAGTCTTCATGGTTTCCGGGCTTGTAGGCCGTGGTCCGGTGGTATTTCTACCTGACGTTTCGTCTACAACTGCGGTAGACATTCTCAAAGGCGATGTGGCAGCGGTCGAAGTGTCCTCCTTGGCGGCTCACAGGTAAGTAAGAATGTCTGCCGTAGTTGTAGACGAAACGTCAGGTAGAAATGCCACCGGACCACGGCCTACAAGCCCGGAAACCATGAAGACTTGGAACAATGCCGGCCGTGAAAGCTTGCACACTTGGATAATAAAAATTGGTTTACAATTCTCTTTAGCTGAGACTCTATAGCCATAGCCCTAACGGCTCTCTGTTGAAGTACAAAGACTCTGTTCGAATCAGTGGAGTTTCCCCATAGCAATACACCATAGCTGATTAAACACTCAAATAACTCGAAATATACTGTTCGTGCAGCATCAATGGATACAACATCCGAAACCCTTCTTATAGCATAAATGGCTGAGTTAAGTTTTTGACAAAGTTGGGATATATGCGCTTTCCATATCTGTTCTGAGGTACGACCATAATAGACCAAGAGCTAGTGACAATTTTTTGCTGTTATTTATTCAAGGCCTTATTTTTGTGAAGATGTTGAGGGAGGCATATTAAAGTGCCCTGAGTAAGGGATTTTTCTAGACAGCGGTATGAGAGGGATGCAGACCACCTTCAACATGTAACCAAAAAAAATGATCACAATTATTATTGCTTCGAGGCTGAAATTGTTTGTATAGCTTGTCGGTGACCCAATAATGCCATTATAATATTTGCAGATCGATTGGCCAGAATTGAAAGGTTGGCAGATCACCCTAAACGTGTCATGTACCCGGCGAAATTTTTATTATTAGTTCAAAGTTTAAATTTTAATATGTTGTTACGGCCATTGTTTTAAACATATATTTCAATTTGCAGAACAAAACGTCGGTATTAACCCCCTTACAGAACGACATAAACACCTAGGTGAGCAAGTTTCGCTCTAAGAGAGGGGGTTAATACCGACATTTTGTTCTGCAAATTGAAATATATGCTTAAAACAGTCGCCGTAACAACATATTAAAATTTGAACCAATAATAAAAATTTCGTCGGGTACATGCCACCCCTTTAATACTGACCAATCGATCTGCAAATATTATAATGACATTATTGGGTCACCGACAAGCTATAAAAACAGCTTCAGCCTTGAAGCAATAATAATTGTGAACATTTTTTGTTACATGTTGGGGCCGGTCTGCATCCCTTCCATACCGCTATCTAGCAAAATCCCTTACTCAGGGCACTTTAATATGCCTCCCTCAACATCTTCACAAAAATAAGGCCTTGAATAAATAACACCAAAAAATTGTCACTAGCTCTCGGTCTATAAGAGTGTAGCAAACAACTAAACTAATAACAATATTATATAGCAGCTTACAAAGAATATGTTTGTTGGGAATTAGAAAGCATGACGAGGGTTTTCGGCAGTGACGAGGACTATACCTTTACCGTATTTAAATTCCAACCGCCGTAGCTCCGGTATCCAATGTACTCCACAAACATAGTCCAGTTAGCTGAGTTAATATGTATTCCGAAACGTCACCTGAAGCAGCGTACCTACCGCGTTGCTTCGAATCTATCACATTAGTGTAGGAATTTTCCACTCACTGAACCGTATTTAACTAGTAAATATCTCCTGTAATAAATAAAAGTTGCGTTTTTGTTTCCTGGACCCAATGATTAATATCAGTGGTACGATACAACTGAGTTTGTTTATAGCTTTCCGGCCTTTCTTTGCCCGGGTAGTTTCGTTCTTTTTTTTAAGATCATCAGTCGGACCTAGCATCAATTCATATTTTCAAGTTAATATTTTTAAATAACAAATTGAAAATCCATTTGATACTTTTTTCAGTTCTCGGATTAGAACCTGCTATATAAACTACGGCATCGCTACATGTTTGACTATTAGACTAGTGCCAAAACGGATCTTGGAAGCTAAAAAAAAAAAAATTAATAACAGGCAAGGACCAGTCAGAAAATTTAGTTAAGGTTATAACTAAGGGAAAAAACAAAAATTAAACTCCAGATAATGGAAAATTGTGAAATGGGGTGCTTTTTAGGGCTTGAAAGTGGTTTCTTGCGATTGTTGGCGAAACTTGACCTCCTAGCGGAAAATGTTCTATACAAAAGTTGTAGATAATAAAAAAATCTAAAACTTTTGTACAAACATTTTTCAACTAACCTCAAATTTCCCGAGAAAATAGCGGAAAACCGATTTTTCGGTTTTTAATTTTTTTTCTTGTAAAAATAACTCAATTTACATGAAATTTTGTGAAATTATACCTTTTTTTGCGCTGTATAGACATGATTTTTTTGGAATCTAGGAAACGTGTAGTTTTCAAGATATTTGCATTTCGGAAAAAAAACCAAAATCTACCACGGAAAACTTTATTGGTTTTTTTTTTTATATTCTATTTGGTTTGGTTTTATATTCTATCTGGTATCATTTTAACCGCTGAAATGTCTACTTTAAAATCGTCAATATTTGATGGTTTATTTTTGATGAAACAGCTCAAAATTGAGAAAAACCAAAAAAATGACTTTTCGAATGACGAATTTTTCAAGACCCATTTTCTCAGGAACGGATAGAGATATCAAGTTGAAATTTATACGAAATGCTAAGGTCTACGGTCCTTTAAAGGTGTAAAGAATTTAAGCTTCTAGGTCAACGCAATCAAAAGATACGGCCATTTTGTCATCTCATCAAAAATCTATAGGGTACTTCCCGTTGACCTATAATCATGAAATTTGGGAAAAAGCAAGGTCTCGCAGCACAAGTAAAGGGAAAAATCGAAAAATTACAAAAAGTAAAAATTAAAGGGGGTCCTATATACCTATATTTTGATATTCGCAAAATAGGTATAGGACCCCCTTTAATTTTGACTTTTTGTGATTTTTTGATTTTTTCCTTTACTTGTGCCGCGAGACCTTGCTTTTTGCCAAATTTCATGATTATAGGTCAACGGGAAGTACCCTATAGGTTTTTGATGGGATGAAAAATGGCCGTATCTTTTGATTGTGTTGACCTAGAAGCTTAAATTCTTTACACCGTTAAGGGACCGTAGACCTTAGCATATCGTATAAATTTCAACTTGATATCTCTATCCGTTCCTGAGAAAATGGGTCTTGAAAAATTCGTCATTCGAAAAGTCATTTTTTTTGGTTTTTCTCAATTTTGAGAGGTTTCATGAAAAATAAACCATCGACATATATAGACCATTTTAAAGTAGACATTTCAACGGTTAAAATGAGACCAAATAGAATATTTAAATCGAAAAAAACACCAATAAAGTTTTCCGTGGAAGATTTTGGTTTTTTTTCCGAAAAATGCAAATATCTTGAAAACTACACGTTTCCTAGATTCCAAAAAAATCATGCTTGTTTAATGCAAAAAAAAGTATAATTTCACAAAATTTCATGTACATTGAGTTATTTTTACAAGAAAAAAATTAAAAACTGAAAAATCGGTTTTTCACCATATTCTCGGGAAATTTGAGGTTATGTTGAAAAATTTTCGTACAAAAGTTTTAGATTTTTTTATTATATACAACTTGTGTGTTGAACATTTTCCACTAGGAGGTCAAGTTTCGCCAATAATCCCAAGAAACCATTTTCAACCCCTAAAAAGCACCCCATTTCACAATTTCCCATTATCTCGAGTTTAATTTTTGTTTTTTCTCTTAGTTATAACCTTAACAATAAAAAATAAAAATAGGTAAAAAACTTTTAAGTTAAACGGTTTTATTTTAAATCATCAGCTGTACCAAAAACTAGAAAATAATTAGGACACAAACCAAGGGGCACTTTGTGTCGCTGCGTCAGCGGAATAAGTAATAATCTTGAACTTTTAACAGACTAAAATAAAAACGTGGGGCGCATAAAAATGTGTCAAACGTCTGTATAATTATTAAATAAGAACGGCTTGTCTAGAAAAATGAGGTTCCCAAGCCCACCAATAGAAATATTTCAAATACGCCCCACGTTTTTATTTTAGTCTGTTGAAAGTCCCAGATTATTACTTATTTCGCTGACGCAACGACACAAAGCGCCTCTTGGTTTGTGTCCTAATTATTTTCTAGTTTTTGGTACAGGTGATGATTTAAAATAAAACCGTGTAACTTAAAAGTGTTCTTATCTATTTTTTTATGATTATGTTTAAAAATAAAATATTCTAATTAGTCCAGTCACGAGAGCTTAAAAAGGTAGGTCCACCTTGCGTTTTGCGCAGCAAATGATTTTATTTTTTTGTGTCCTCAAGCAAGTTTAGGAGATGTCAAATCCAAATTTGCGACCTCTAAAACAGAGCGGGGGAGTTTTGGTGGGCTTTTTTTGCACTTTTTTCGGTTTTTTGCTTATAACATAAAAACGGCTTGTCCTATCGAAAAAATGGTCCTATTCAAAATTAAAGGGCATAAAATTTACTTCAAAATGCACTAGTCAAATATGTTTTTGTTCCGATTTTTACCGACTCTACAGAACTTAAAAAAACAAAAAAAAAATAAACTCTTTTTTTGTTTGAAGGCGCTAATCTCAGGAACTACTAGTCTGTAAAAGAAGCAAATTACTAATCAATGAGACCCTATACGAGTTTTTTAAAAATTCAGTCCCAAAGAGTGAAAACGGGAGTGTAGGATTTATTGTAATAATAAAAAATCCTACATCCACGTTTTACTCCCTGTGGGATTGAATTAAAAAAAATAATCGAATATCCTATAACCTTCCTTTATAAACGGACTATCTAACAAAAAATTTTTTTTCAAATCGGACTGGTAGTTCCTGAGATTAGCGCATTCAAACAAAAAAAAATAAACTCTTTTTTTGTTTGAACGCGCTAATCTCAGGAACTACAAGTTCGATTAAAAAACATTTTTTTTTTGTTAGTTAGCCCGTTTATTGAGGAATGTTATAGGATATACGAGTTTTTTTTAAATTTAACTCCAAAGGGGGTAAAACGTTGTACCCCCGTTGTACCCCCTTTGGGATTGAATTTAAAAAAAATTCGAATAGCCTAAAACCTTCCTTAATAAACGGGCTATCTAACAAAAAAAAATTTTTTTAATCGAACTTGTAGTTCCTGAGATTAGCGCGTTCAAACAAAAAAAGAGTTTATTTTTTTTTGTTTGAACGCGCTAATCTCAGGAACAACCAGTCCGATTTGAAATAATTTTGTTTGTTAGATAGCCCGTTTATTAAAGAAGGTTATAGGCTATTCGAGTTTTTCAATAGTTAAAAGCTTGAAAAAATGCTTTTTTTTCATTTTGGTAAATTTTGGCGATTTTCTAAGTTCTGTAGAGCCGGTAAAAATGGGAACATAAACATATTTGACTAGTGCATTTTGAAGTAAATTTTGTGCCCTTTAATTTTAAATAGGGCCATTTTTTCGATAGGACTAGCCGTTTTCATATTATAAGCAAGAAACCGAAAAAAGTCCAAAAAAATCGTGGTTTTTAGCCCACCAAAACTCCTCCGCCCTGTTTTAGAGGTCGCAAACTTGGATTTGACATCTCCTAAACATGCTTGAGGACACAAAAAAATAAAATCATTTGCTGCACAAAACACAAGGTGGACTTCCTCTCGTGACTGGACTAAATCTATTTTTAAGAAAAAAAACAAGCCGATTTGTATTTTTTCACAAAAAAAAAACATTAAAATATACTGATAAAAACACAAACTTTTTTTCATGTCCATCTAGTCATCACTAACGGCAATGTTGATATTCAAAATAAACATTAGATAAATTGTATTAATTTTTAGCATTCACGTGAAATAGAAGGGCATTTGAAAAAAAGTATAAAAAAAAATTGTAATAAAATATTAGTATTAAATATTAATTATAATTAATAGATAAATAATGAAAATGAAAATCATTTGCGTGTGCCTTATTGGTAAGAAATAAATTTCATTTTAATAATATTCTAAAATAATTATTGAAAATAAAATATATATTCACTATAAATTATTATAATGTTAGTATTATTAGAAGAATTTAATATTTTTGAGGCCTAATTCGTGACACAAACTAGAAAAAAGATTCGTATCAGTCGGCTTGTGTATGCCCAGATTTCTAATACACACATAGTCGCTGATGATCTCAGCTGTTGAGCGTCTTTAATCTACAATCTATCTATTTTAAATCTGGATTTAATAAGGTCATTTGTTTTCAACCTAGTTTTCAACTGTAAATGGAGATCTCCATTTAGCTGAAAACAAATGACATTTTTAAATCTAGATTTTAAGCTGAAAGTTGTATCCGAAACTAACCATTAGGCTGTGGATGAAATAAATAATTTTGTTTTATAAAGTTAACAAATTATTATCGCTCATACTTCTTACAGTTGCCCTTAAACTATGCGTTTGTGTAAGGTTTGAGACTGAGGAAGACAGAATTGCCCGGTGCGGCCCAAAATGTCGCTATAAATTGGATGCTGTGTGCTACAAATTTAATATAGTTTCTATAACATACAAGTTACAATTTATTAATGAATGTTGTTACAGAAGGTACATTTGCCTGAATTATTTAGAAAGTAAGTATCCTTTTAAAACATGCTCTTATGTTTTTTAACATACAGGGTGTCCTCAAAGACACTAAACACACGCCTTCCACATGTTCCTGAGACCAAAATAAGCCGATTTAAGCAAACTTACCTTCTTACAAAATTGCTTAGTTTGGGCGCTATACGGCCCTGAAGTTACAATTTTGAAATCGTTTTTTTGTTATAAATTTAAAACGGCTTGTGCGATTTTGCTAAAATTTGGCACGTTGATATAGTTTTATGGAACAAAAAAATCCATGTTAAAATTATGATTAATATTAATCTATAGGCGTAGAAATCGGGTTTTTTAATATTTGAACGTTTCAAATGTCTACGCCAATGGAAGAAAAGGGGTTTAAGTATAAAATTTAGAATCAGTAACTTATTTGCTACCAAAAAGCTACTCTTAATAAGACTCGATTACTCTCATGGTTTTTGAGAAATTTGTATTTTAATAATTCGCAGTAATTTATACAAAATGAAGTAAAGCTACTAAAACATGAATAGAAATAAATAAATATGTCATAAAAAGTGGTCAAAGAGTCCACCATTTTTACGCATACAAAGATTTATACGACGAAGAAAATTAATTTACTCTGTGCATAACTTTTTCATTATCTCCAGTTTTATTCTAAGAAAAACGCATGGCCATCTTATTTGTTTATTGATCAACTTACTATTATCAACGTATTATTATTGATTACCTTATTATTAAAATACAAATTTCTCAAAAACCATGAGAGTAATCGAGTCTTATTAAGAGTAGCTTTTTTGTAGCAAATAAGTTACTGATTCTAAATTTTATACTTAAACCCCTTTTCTTCCATTGGCGTAGAAATTTGAAACGTTCAAATATTAAAAAACCCGATTTCTACGCCTATGGATTAATATTAATCATAATTTTAACATGGGTTTTTTTGTTCCATAAAACTATGTCAACGTGCCAAATTTTAGCAAAATCGCACAAGCCGTTTTAAATTTATAACAAAAAAACGATTTCAAAATTGTAACTTCAGGGCCGTATAGCGCCCAAACTAAGCAATTTTGTAAGAAGGTAAGTTTGCTTAAATCGGCTTATTTTGGTCTCAGGAACATGTGGTAAGCGTGTGTTTAGTGTCTTTGAGGACACCTGTATATAAAGATATGGCAAAAAAATATAGACAACATGCAACTATTTGGTAAATATGAACTTTCTACAACGAAATAATACCGTTGTCCTGATAATGCGGGAAAAGAAGTCGTCATCGAACAACCCCTCCTATAATCAAGACTCGTGTCAAATCACGTCACAGAAATAACAGTATTACAAGGAATTTATCCTGTGAGAATTACAGAAAAGCGGCGAAAACGACATTATTGAATTCCTACTATTATACCTATACTATAGAATGCCTCCCGTATATTCGAGTATACAGACGCGTCGTGTCGTGACGATTTTGAGATACTTTGGAACATAGCCACATCTCTATCGCATCTCCATCAAAAATTGAACTTAGATACCTACTCAATTTATAATAGGCGGAGATGCTGTTATAAAAACTGTTTATAAAAAAAGTGGGTGCGTGTACTTATGTACGCGCGTAAGAAGTTATACATCTTTGGCGTGATTAAAAACTAATTTTTAATTTGCATGCAATACATATGGACAGTTAACCTCAATTATATTGGGCACTTAAAAATATTCACAACTAGCAAATGTTTTATTAAAAATAATCAAATTGATCTTTAAATACTACATAAAAAACTACTGAATCGATTTGAGTAAAATTTACGTGGAACCACCCTGAAGGTACCTATGTCATATCAAATCAGGAAATATGAGGTAACATACATAAAAAATAAAATAAAAAATTCAGACTTGATAACTTCTTTCTTTTTTGAAGTAGATTAAAAAAGTTTCTATCTATAGATACAAAGATACCTCTTTTCATTCATCATTATACAGGCTAACACAGGTTATAATCGCGCAAACGTTCGTTCAGTACACTCATAAGCACAGTTATCTAATCTAATCTAACTAATATTATAAATGTGAAAGTTTGGATGGATGGATGGATGGATGGATGGATGGATGGATGGATGGATGGATGGATGGATGGATGGATGGATGGATGGATGGATGGATGGATGTATGGATGTTTGTTACTCAATCACGCCAGAATGATGGATGAAATTTGGTACAGAGATAGATTATAGTCTGGAATAGCACATAGGCTACTTTTTATCCAGGAAAAATGTACGGTCCCGTGGGATAGTTTTATTTTTGTTTTTCATTGAGCAAGGGATCGACATGATTTTTTGCATAGTGGTAGTTTAGGGGTCAGAGAATGTTATAGGCTAATTTTTTTCCCGGAAAAATGTACAGTTCCCGTGGGATAGATTTGTTTTTGTTTTATCTCTGGAACTACTCGGGAACTACTAAACCGATTCTAAAAATTCTTTCACTAATAGAAAGCTACGCGGGGGGGGAGAATCTCGAGGAGGGATAACAAATTAGGGGGAAGATTCTCGCGGGGGGATAATAAATTAGGGGGGAAGATTTTTGCGGAGGATAACAAATTAGGGGTGGAGATTCTCGCGGGGGGATAAAAAATTAGGGGGGAGATTCTCGCGGAGTGATAACAAATTAGGGGGGGAGATTCTCGCGGTGGGATAAAAAATTAGGGGGGGAGATTCTCGCGCTGGGATAAAAATTAGGGGGGGAGATTCTTGCGCTGGGATAACAAATTAGGGGGGAGAATCTCGCGGTGAGACAACAAATTAGGTGGGGAGATTCTCGCGGTGGGATAACAAGTTAGGAGGGAAGGTTCTCGCGGGGAGATAACAAATTAGGGGGAAATTCTCGCGGGGGGGTAACAAATTAGGGGGTAAGTTTCTAGCAGGGGGGATAACAAGTTAGGGGGGATTTTCGCGGTGGGATAACAAATTAGGGGGGAAGGTTCTCGCGGGGGGATAACAAATTTTGCACAGGAGTTCCTTATATAGGTACCGTAGATGAGCAATAATGTATTAATAAAATTCGAGCGAACGAGCGAAGCGAGTGAGTAATGTATTATTAACATTCGAGCGAACGAGCGAAGCGTGTGAGCAATGTATTAATAAAATTCGAGCGAACGAGCGAAGCGAGTGAGTAATGTATTAACAACATTCAAGCGAACGAGCGGAGCGAGTGCGGAGTGAGTAATATATTAATAATATTTAAGCGAACGAGCGAAGCGAGTGAGTAATGTATTATTAATTATTATTAATTCACAGATTAAATGGAAAAAAAAGTATAAAATGTGCTTAAATTAATATTCGAGCGAACGAGCAAAGTGAGTGAGTAATGTATTTACTCGTGTATTTATAAAATTCGAGCGTACGAGCAAAGCGAGTGAGTAATGTATTAATAATATTTAAGTGAACGAGCGAGGCGAGTGTGTAATATATTAATAATATTCAAGCAAACGAGCGAAGCGAGTGAGTAATGTATTAATAAAATCCGAGCGAACGAGCGAAGCGAGTGAGTTATGTATTATAAAATTCGAGCGAATAAACACTACCAGCCTAGCTTCGCTTTTGCACAGGAGTTCCTTATATAGGTATCGTAGATGAGCAATAATGTATTAACAAAATTCGAGCGAACGAGCGAAGCGAGTGAGTAATGTATTAATAAAATTCGAGCGAACGAGCGAAGCGAGTGAGTAATGTATTAACAACATTCAAGTGAACGAGCGAGGCGAGTGAGTAATATATTAATAATATTCAAGCAAACGAGCGAAGCGAGTGAGTAATGTATTAATAAAATCCGAGCGAACGAGCGAAGCGAGTGAGTTATGTATTATAAAATTCGAGCGAATAAACACTACCAGCCTAGCTTCGCTTTTGCACAGGAGTTCCTTATATAGGTATCGTAGATGAGCAATAATGTATTAACAAAATTCGAGCGAACGAGCGAAGCAAGTGAGTAATGTATTATTAAAATTCGAGCGAACGAGCGAAGCGAGTGAGTAATGTATTAATAAAATTCGAGCGAACGAGCGAAGCGAGTGAGTGATGTATTAACAACATTCAAGCGAACGAGCGAAGCGAGTGAGTAATGTGTTATTAATATTCGAGCGAACGAGCAAAGTGAGTGAGTAATGTAGTTATAAAATTCGAGCGTACGAGCAAAGCGAGTGAGTATTGTATTAATAATATTCAAGTGAACGAGCGAGGCGAGTGAGTAATATATTAATAATATTCAAGCAAACGAGCGAAGTGAGTGAGTAATGTAGTTATAAAATTCGAACGTACGAGCAAAGCGAGTGAGTATTGTATTAATAATATTCAAGTGAACGAGCGAGGCGAGTGAGTAATATATTAATAATATTCAAGCAAACGAGCGAAGTGAGTGAGTAATGTATTAATAAAATCCGAGCGAACGAGCGAAGCGGGTGAGTTATGTATTATAAAACTCGTCGAATAAACACTACCAGCCTAGCTTCGCTTCGCAGGAAAAGAATTTCTCGCGGGGGGGATAATAAATTCTAAATCGTAAAATACGTGGGCGAAGCCACGGGTAACGGCTAGTTAGTTTATATATGTCTCAAGAGACAAAAAAAATCGAGCTACGGAAAATTCGACTTATGGAGAAAAAAATATCTACTTATACATTATAAATAATAATTTTTTTCCAAAATATACACATTACTTACACAATTTTTTTTACAAAATTCTTCGGAATTTGACCTACCCAACATGGCAATGCCAGTGCTAGGGTGGGGCTTATTATTTAACATAATAAATTTAATTGTGTTATAGTGTGAAGTGCAGATTAATATTGTGTGTATGCATGCGTAAGTGCGTTACAAACAAAATTCATAGTAAAAATTACATTTAGAGAATAATTCAAGTTATTAAAGTTCGATTTAGGGAAGGTCAACTGTATTTAGGAATAGAACGCATTTCCACTATAAAAGTTGACCTTTTAAATCATTCTAAAGGCCAGGCAGTTATCCCGGGATCGACCAGAGAAGAATAATGTAGGTATTTTATCTAATATCTGCCACTAAGTGTCATCAAGTGAATAAAAAATGTTTTATAATAACGCAAAGGGTCACTTTTCATTCACATTCTGTATAAGCAGTCAGTCCTCAAACGAAATCCGAAGGTAGAGGCAGTGGCGGCGCGTGAACATTTTAAATGGGTGTTCTGCAGAGTCTACCTGGAGATTGGAGTAGCCCCCCCTAATGAGGGAACCTCGAAAAAAAAATTCAAAAATACATTAGATGCAATTTTTAAGTGTATTTTTGATCTGAATAATTTGTCTACACATTGATTTCTTGCGGTGATGGATTTCAACGTGCCTACCAAATTTCGTCAAAATCAATTAACCCTTTCGAAAGTTATAGCCCGCACACACACACACACAAATATATATATATATATATATATATATATATATATATATATATATATATATATATATATATATATATATATATATATATATATATATATATTTATATATATATATAAATATATATATATATATATATAATTGCAATCGCCCCACGTTTGGACGTTAATTTATAGCAATGGCTTTTGCTCCAAAAAACCCGAATTTAATCGGTTGCGCGGCTAGCTACAGAAATTATTATCTAGCTATACGATCGCACTTGTTTTTGGGAAGCAGCCTCAAAATTTAAGTACAGGAAAAGCCCTTAATGGGCAATAAAAAACCCAACCACCTACCACTCGACACTTAGGACAACACAAAAATGTGAACGCACACAATGAATCGTGTGTCAAAATATTTCAATTTAAATCTAAAGTCACCTCTACACTCAGTATCACCTAACCAGAGACGGACCTCGATGGAAATTTAATTAGTGAGCCAGATACCGACCGTGAGATCGAAGGGCGCCAGAACTAATAGGGCCACACTGCGTAAGTCTCAGGTCGTCCAAACTGAGACAGCGAGAGTGGTCACAGTTAGGGATAATTCGAGGAAGATAACCACGTTGGCCAAAAGAGATCCGAAAAATATTCCGGAACAGAGTCCAGAACCACAATTACAGTTATATTACTCCCAGGCCTAACACTGTTACTTCCTTAGCGAGATAAACAAAAAAATCAGAGGTGATTCCAATGGCCAAAACCACACGATAACTTAACCTAAACTATCAACAAAACACAGATCACGAACACAATATCGGGACACACAGTATTCGAGATACCAAAAAATAAAAAGGCGGCCCTGTAATCACAGGCCTCACGGAACTTCCAGCAATCGAGACAAAAATCCTAATTCAATAGGCCTCGAAGCCTCACAACAACCTACTCATTCTATCGCAAAACGTAGCGTGACGTTAGCGAGCGATAGCGAAACGATAACCTAACGATAGCGAAATTCTCAACACAAAATCTTCATAAATAATGAAGCGATACGGAACGATAACGAAATTCACATAATTAATCTTTAACAATTATTTCACACTTAATCCGGGCCTGTACAGAAATTCCTGAGCCTGAAAAGAAAATACATAGCATAGGACTCGGGACATAAACACTTTAAAATCGCGAAACTGGCGACGTGGAATTCAAACTTAATTCGTACTAAGATTCAAAATATTCTGGAAAATTCCCAATGTAGTGCAAGAAATTCTACAGGAATACAATCGACGCATTATTTATCATGTTAATTCTGACGTAAATATCTAAATTGACCCAGTACTACGCAAAGTGGTCGACATTCAGAAATGTAAAATGTTCATAAAATAGTAGATTTTATCCTTTAATATTTTCGGGATACATTGTAGTACCATATCTATCCCACTGGGATAGACACTTGATAATATTCTGGGATACTTTATGCGTCGTCACTTATGATAGCGAATATTAAAAATTTCGGGATCATTGCAAAATCTTCAAAATTTCCGGAATAAATCAAATTATTCCCGTATTCCAGATTCAACACAACCACACAGAAATCCAAAAGCAGCAACCTATAATCCCTAAACGAGGAGAAACCGTTTGGCTTCTTTATGGTTATTGTTTGCACGGTAAGCTAACTATATCAAATAACAACGATCCAACAATGGAAATACGGAAAATAAATCAATTTTCGGGAATTAGGAAAACTAGGAAGGTCGACCAATACAGGAATCGAAGCAGAAAACAACGCCGAATCCAAAATCCAAAACTAAAACAATACAGCTCCAAAACGAAAAGTACTAATCAAAATCCAAAATCCTAAAAATAAAAAGGATTTTATTCGCCAGAATATTCAATCATTAATTTTGATTGTTTAACATACACGATGTGTATCACACGGTCGCCCTATCTCGTCTGTCGACTTGCGAGTCTTATCAGTTCACGACGAACCACAACATCAACGAGCTCACTTTTATCCACACTAAAAACATGCTCTCATCTACCGCACTTATAGAGATGATATGTCGCCAGTCGTGTACATTTCTGTTCTAGTTTGCACACTTAGTTTTTAGACGCTCGCCAATCAGCCCTGACGTCATCATATCAATACAGTGGCGTCCCACTTACCTCTCGAATTAATGATAAAACATAAAATGCATTGAAGTTCAAAAAAAATGCCGCTATCTACTAGATGTGCTAAAGGGCTAATTGCCCCCCTAATTACGACTAAAATTAGCCCCTTATAATATATATATACATATATAAACATACTTTTCCAAAAATGGTGCCAAAGTGTTCAGGAGGCTATGAAACGTCCAGAAATTTTGGTCCTACCCCTAGGTCCCGCCATCCGACCGACGCCAATAGTGTATGTGCCATATGGCAAATACACTAATAAGAGTTAGTACTGTACGTTCTGCGAACCTAAATGCTTGCTTACGCATACAAATATGTCTCTTTTTGTACTCTCTTTACTCTATTTAACACATTGATTTTGGTGCAAAATATAATGCAGAACGCGTCACTTGCGTAGTGAAATTAGTACGGCTGCGGACGGTTTATAGATTATAGGCCCCGTGGCATGCCGTCATTTATAATAATGCTATGTGATGGCTTCATAATTATGAAATTAAAACATATTATGCAGATTTATAATACAGTTTTTTTTTTAATTGTGCGTTATTTTCTGGCAGTGCGGCAGCTCTCATAGAGGAGCCGCCACTGGGTAGAGGCATTTTTTTTACTTGAAAACTAAACGTGGCCGGAAAAAGTGTGATTGCACGTTCTCGTATATTAAAACGTAACGTCTCTTTGTCTGCCTGTCTAGTTTTTTTTAATTGGTTTCTCTTGAAAGTAGTTATGAAAAACGCAGTTTGAGAAATTAATTCATGTTTTATTAAACAAACTTTACAATAATGATTAAAATTTAGTATTAAAACTGTAATAAAATCGAAATACAATTGAATAGAAAAATGTACCGAAATTACAAAAAGAATCCAGCTATTTATACATAATTTCTTAGTATATTATATAACAATGACAAAGTACAATTTATAAATATTATATTGAATGTCACTAAACAAACTATTTTTAACACTCCCACTTTTGTTTATAGACATTGTATTATTGAAAGCGATTGTCGATTATTAGAAAATTTATTTCGAGGTAGTGCTTTGGTGAGAAAATCGGCTAATTGTTCTTCTGAACGAACATAGTTGATTTCAAGTGAGCCGTCTTCTACTTGCTCCCGAATGAAATGGTACTTGACATCTATGTGTTTTGTTCTTTTATGATCAGCGTTTTTAATTATTCGTATGGTGCTTTGATTGTCGACAAAAAGTTTCATTGACTCTCCGCCAATAATACCTAGTTCTTGGAGCATTTTCCGTAGTCAAATAATCTCCTGTGTTGCATCAGATGCGGCCACATATTCTGCTTCAGTTGTTGATCTCGCAACGCATTTTTGTCGGTGTGATGACCAAGTGACTGGAGCACCGGCTATTAAAGTTACATATCCCGTTGTTGAGCGTCGCGTGTCCAGGTCACCAGCAAAATCAGCGTCGGAATATGCTTTTAAATTAACTTTGTCTTCGCCGTAGTAAATGCCAATGTTTTTAGTTCCTTGTAGGTACCTCAGGATACGTTTTACAGCTGCCCAGTGCTCTTTACCGGGATTATTTAAGAATCTGCTGACTTGACTTACTGCATACGCTATATCGGGTCATGAAACGGTCGCAGTAAATATTAAACTTCCAACTGCTTCACGGTACGGTACCTTGTTTGTAATTTCATCCTTCTCATTTCCTTCTTTTTCATGTAAAGATATGTTTGGATCAGCCGGTATATCATTTGGTTTACAATCATTCATATTGAACTTCTTTAAAATTTGTGTAATGTATGCTTCCTGGTTAATAAAGATGCTTCCTTTTTCTTTGTCCCGTTTTATTTCAAGTCCAACGAAATAATCTGGATTACCAATTGTTATTTCAAATGTAGAACTGAGTTCTTTTAAAAACAAATCTATCACACATGTGAGTCTTGATATGACAAGTCCATCATCGACATATAAAGCCAAAAATATATCTTCTTCATTGTATTTTGCGTAAAAAACACATTTATCAGAGTCCAGCTGTGTGAAGTTAAAGGCGTTGAGAAATTCTACAAATTTTTTGTTCCAACAGCGCGATGACTGTTTTAAACCATATAAACTTTTCGCTAATTTGCATACCATGGTCGGATCCTTGCTTGTAAAACCTTCAGGTTGCTTCATGTATATTTCTTCGTCTAAATTCCCATTGAGAAACGCAGTTTTCACATCAAATTGTTTTATTTCCATTTTTCTCACAGCGGCTATAGCAAGAAGTACTCGTATTGAATCATATCTTACTACAGGTGCGAATGTTTCCGTGTAATCAATTCCTGCTTTTTGTGTATATCCTTTGGCGCAAAGTCTAGCTTTGTAACGTTTAGCTAATCCGTTTTGTTTGTGCTTGATTTTAAATACCCATTTACAGCCGATTGCTTGCTTATTCGGTGGCAAAGGTACTATTGTCCAAGTTTCATTTTTGTTGAGTGAAGATATTTCTTCTTTCATGGCTTGATACCACTCAGCTGAATTTTTACTTGCCATTGCTTCATCATATGTCTGTGGTTCACCAATTATGGCAGCGCAGGCTAAATCTTGTATACCATATCGATCAGGTTGACGAATTGCTTCACGATTTCGAAGCTGACGTCCTGGTTCCACTTGAATCGGAGCTGGAGTTTCATTGACAATATCTTCGTGATTTTCTATCATTGTTTCATTCTCATCCTCCAATTCATACAAAATAAAATTAGAATGACTTTGAGTGAACGTATCTTTGCTATTTTCTTCATTAAATATGACATCTCGCGCAACTGTAATTTTTCTTGTTACTGGATTGTATAATCTGTAATTTGAACTGTAGCCTTCATATCCAACTAATACCATTTTTTCAGACTTACTACCAAATTTTGTCCTGAATTGTTTTGGTTTATGTGCGTATGCTGTCGCCCCAAATCTTTTAATGTGATTAAGAGAAAGCTGTTTATTAGTCCATTTTTCATATGGTGTCTTGTCGTTATTTGGTTTGCAGGGTCTACGATTCAATGTATATACTGCTGTGTTGACTGCTTCAGCCCATAAGTTTTCTGGCAATTCGGTGCTATTTAGCATGGTTCTGGCGCTTTCAATTATTGAGCGAAGATCGCGCTCGGCTCTT
Source organism: Mongoloraphidia duomilia (assembly GCA_039654895.1). Taxonomy (NCBI): domain Eukaryota; kingdom Metazoa; phylum Arthropoda; class Insecta; order Raphidioptera; family Raphidiidae; genus Mongoloraphidia; species Mongoloraphidia duomilia. Next base: position 37,908,974 of record CM077516.1, on the reverse strand, counting down.
CCATTTTGTTCAGGAGTGTATGGTGTACTTGTTTCATGAATCACGCCATTTTTCCGAAAATAATCTTGAAAGTGTTCGTTAATGAACTCTGTGCCATTATCACTCCGAAAGACTTTAATTTTGTTGCCGGTCTGATTCTCAATTAGCTGCTTGAATTCAATGAATTTTGAAAAAACGTCGCTTTTGTGCTTAATAAAATATGCAAACCGGTATGAAGTGCAATCATCTTTGAATAGAACGAAGTAGTTTGCACCTCCAAGTGACGTAACAGACATCTTTCCGCATACATCTGAGTGAATATATTCACCAGGCTTTTGAGCGCGCTCCCTTAAATTGCTTTTGAAAGACTTACGGTGATTTTTCCCATACTGACATGCTTCGCAGAAAAATTTGTCGGTACTGTTTATTTTAAGTCCTTGTATTATTTGTCTGTCAGCCATATCTTTCAGTGTTTGAAAATTCACATGAACCATTCTCTCGTGCCAGAGCAGGACCGGATTCATTTCAGCGGAGTTAGCTTGTTCATCTGTGTCTACTTTAAAAAACATCTTATAGCACTGATTTGTTTGTTTAATGCCTGCGGCGACTATTTGTTTGTTCTTGCGTACTTCAATTTTATTGTTGTTGAAAATTACATCCATTTGTTTATTTGTTACTGCTCCCACTGAAAATAAATTCTTTTTCAATCCGGGAACATACAAGGTATTTTCAAGTGTCCTTGGCTCCCACTCTCCGTGAATTAGTGCCATAACTTTAACAGATCCTATGCCTTCTGCATACACAAATGAATTGTCGCCTATCTGTACCGCAGTTTCAGAGCTTATTGGCCTTATATCAGTAAACCATTGAAGATTGAAGGTCATGTGCTTTGACGCAGCACTGTCCGCTAACCACGCATTACTGGACTCAATTACGGATACATTTTTCTGTTCTGCACTTAGAGCTTGATTTGAATTGTTCTTCTCCTTATCAGTTTGATTCCCTTGACGTGCTAGTCTTTTCCGACATTCTGCCTTGAAATGGCCTTTCTTGTGACAAAAGAAGCATTCAGCATTCTTCTTGAAATTTGATCTTGCTTCAGAATTGGAACTGCTCAAAGTAGTTTGTTTCTGTTTGTTTACTTTAATTGCTGCAAATGCTGTCGCCGTTTCTTCCATTTGAGATAGACGCAGCTCTTCCTTGAGTAGTCGTGCCGTTAGATTTTCAAATGTTTGTTTCTCTTCATCGTAGGAATCCCAAGCTGTTACAAATGGACCAAATTTTGGAGGCAAACTTCCTAGAACCTTGGCTATTTTGTCAATATCACTGACTTTTTCATCTACATTAGTTAACGCTTGAGCCATTGATTCGATATTACTGATGTGCTGTGCAATGCTATCTGTGTCAGACATCCGATAACTGAAGAACTGTTGCTTCAATGTTGTTTTGTTAATTGCTGATCGCTGCTCATGAATAGTTTTAAGACGTGTCCACATTTCTGGAGCTGTCTGACAAGTCATTACTGTTTGTAACTGATCGAATTCCATTGCTGTAGAAATCAATAGCATGGCTTTAGCATTGAGGATATCCCATTCCTTTTGACGAGTCTCTTCTGTTGGACGCAGCGCTCTTCCAGTAACCAGGTTTATCATATCTTCAGCCCGAAAAATAATTTCCATCTGATATTTCCACAATTGAAAATTCTTGCCATCGAACTTTTGAATTTGGAAACCCTTGAATTTGTCCATCTTATTTTTCCTCACTGTACCTGACTTAAATCTTCAGGAAGCGAACCTTGATGTAACAAATATACCGTTTAACTTGATAATTACTGTATTGAATTATTTCTCATAGTCTTGTAGACTGGGCCCATAACCTCTTGAAAGTAGTTATGAAAAACGCAGTTTGAGAAATTAATTCATGTTTTATTAAACAAACTTTACAATAATGATTAAAATTTAGTATTAAAACTGTAATAAAATCGAAATACAATTGAATAGAAAAATGTACCGAAATTACAAAAAGAATCCAGCTATTTATACATAATTTCTTAGTATATTATATAACAATGACAAAGTACAATTTATAAATATTATATTGAATGTCACTAAACAAACTATTTTTAACAGTTTCTGGTCAGGTTTTTACTTTATTCTACCTGATCTGTCTGATTCATCCGGGTACAAATCGGATTGAGGGTGTGCTACTTAAAATTTTTTTACTTAGCACACCCTGTACATTTTTAGGCATAAAATGTGTAGAGGAAAGCGAGCTCTATTCACATACCTAAAGATATACACGGAGTGCTACTTAAAAAAACTGACTTAGGTTAAGTTAAAGTTATGCATTTTCCAATTATTGCCACTAACACTCTATATAATTAAATTTAACTCTGAAGTATCTAGAGGGTAACACATGCTATGAACTAATACTTGACATGTAAAAATTGACTTAACATGAAAAATGTGGTTGGTGTGTAGTTTAGTAGTAGATAACGAAAATGTAGAATTTTGCAGAAAAGTTGAATATTTTGGCAACGTCCCAACCGAATTCCAAAAATAGCACAATCTTATGTCGGCTTCTGAATGGACAATGAGATAGCCAGAAATATATACAGGGTGTTCTATTTATAAAAATACAAGTCAGTTGTACCATAACTACATCGTACACCCTGTAGCCGGAAAACACAAATCCTCCAATGGAAGATGCTGATGGCTTCAAAAAAGTGACATACCAGAATAAAAGGGTACGAAAAAATCCAGTTTTAGCTACAGGAATAGACACTCAAGAAGTCTCTTTAGAAGGTGCAGAAAAAATGATCTGTTATCATGTAAGTAAAATAAAATTAGGAACCACTGTGGATCATATAAAGGAATTTTTATCGAAGAAATGTCCTGGAAAAATCTTTCAATGTGAAGCTATACCTACTAGGGGAAATTACTCTGTGTTTGAAGTCGGAACATCTCAAGAATTAAAAGAAAAGCTAGAAGATTCCAACTTTTGGCCAGCTAATGTAGTGGTCAGGTCATGTCTTTTTCGGTTTGAAAGAAACAAAACAGGCTCATTTGAATAAATAATATATTGTGTAACAAGTGTGCTAAATACATCTTTATGCGTCAGGCGCAATGTTTTCAGCACGAGTTGTAGGAGAGCGCCCACGAGCCTTGGCGAGTAAGCATCGCGAGCCGAATACGAGTGCTGAAAACATCGCGCCTGACGCATAAATGTGTTGCACACTATACTTTATATAACGCATGGTTTTAAACTTTAATTGAATAATTTAATGTCACTGACAGAAGTACATCTCATAATAAAAACATTGGGCTCGATAAAATATTTATTCACTTTATAATAATAACAAAAATAAAATAAATTTAAACCGAAATAATAAAACTAATGTGATATGCCAAAATATAAAATAAATGGTCTAGAAGAGTTTTTGGACTGTTATGATCCGGATTTTATATGTCTCACAGAACATTGGTTATCTGAAGGCGAATCTAAGCATTTTAATCTTAAAAATTATAATATGTGCTCTTCATTTTGTAGGACAGAGTTCATACATGGAGGCGTGGCTATATACTGCAAAAATTGTGAATACTTGGAACCAATAAACGAAATAAAATCATTTTGCACCGAAAAACAGTTTGAATGTTGTGGTATACGCAATAATAAACAAAAATATAATATAATATGTATGTATAGACCTCCGGACGGTAATTTTAATAACTTTTTATTAGCTTTAGAAGAACTTTTAACGACACTTACGGATCCAAAAAACAAATAGAGTAATTTTTTAGGTGGTGATTTTAATCTAGACTTTAATAGTGACAATGGAAAACTGGTTGCTTTACATGAATTATTATCCATGTTCAACTACTATGCGACAATTAAAGCACCAACTAGAGTACTGCTACGTCATCAAAAACTTTTTAACAAACATCATCCCCACTGACTATAACAGTAGTGTAATTCACTCAGCACTATCAGATCACTGTGCTATTAAAATTGTTTTTAACGAATCTAAAAATTTAGAGGAAAATTCTAAAGACACTCCAGAGTTGTGTGTAAAAAGGAATATTATTACAGACGATAATATTTGTTATTTTAGGTATTTATTGAGCAAACAAGATTGGGACGAAGTTCTTCTACTACAAAATGTAAATGACATATACAATTGTTTTCTAGATAATATACTATTACACTGTTTTAACAGTGCTTTTAAAAAAAAAAATAATAAGTAAAAATAGGTCTGAACTGAAAAGCTCGCCATAACTAGTGAAATTTGAACTAAAATTAAAAATAAACGTTTCTTCTCTGAAATGTGCAATAAATATCCACAATGCGAGGCATTAAAGGAATACTACAAAATTTACTGTCAATACATGAGAATCCTAATTGACAAATCAAAAAAGGATTTTAATATGAGTAGAATAAATAACTCCTACAATCAAATCAAAACCATGTAGGAAATTATAAAAGAAACTAAAAATCTAAACAAAAAGAATAAGGATGTCATAGCGTTAAACGTCAATGAAGACATTGTTGGTGACCCTAAATATGCGAGTTTTTTAATAACTTTTACAATTTAAACACTACCGACAAGCTAAACTTAAATAAACCCTCTTTCTCTAACTTAAGAACTAAGAAAGTATATTTGAACTGCTTTCTTAATCCTACTGATGAATTGGAACTTTTCAAAATTATTTGTTCATTGAAAAAGAAGACTTCACATGGATGGGACGAAATTTCGAACAAAGTACTGATCGAAATAGCCGATTTAATAGTTATTCCATTTACTCATCTGATTAACCTCTCATTTGAGACCAACGCAGTTAAAAAAGCAATGATAATTCCATTACATAAAAAGATGACAAACAGAATGTCAGTAACTCTGTAGTTACTCAAGGTTAGTAGAGTAATAACCTTGGTAGTTACTAACATTCTGTTTGTCATCTTTTTTATGTAATGGAATTATCACTGTTTTTGCTTTGCTTCCGAGTATAAGCAAAATCATAGAAATAGCTTTCAAAAAGGAAAAACAACTGCTCTAGCGATCTTTCAGAACATCTATGAAATCCTCCTTGCAGTTGAAAAAAAATTTACGGTGGCAGGCATATATTGCGATCTATCGAAAGCTTTCGGTTGCGTCGATCACAACCTACTTTTATACAAGCTAGATCATTACGGACTACGTGGTGTTGTTTTTGATTGGTTCAAATCTTATCTTCTGGAGCGAAAACAATGTGTCAAAATATTGGTGCTAACTACTCAAAATGGGTGCATGTGAAAAGAGGGATACCTCAGGGTTCAATTTTGGGTTCTTTGTTATTCCTGTTGTACGTAAATGACCTACCAAACAATATTCCGTATAAGATGACTCAGTAATTCGCAGATGACACGTCAATTATTTACAAAGGAGATCCGGAAGATGATTTCAATGCGGAAATCAGTTCATTACTGGAAAAACTATATGATTGGTTCAAAGATAACAGCTTGTGCTTGAATTTAGAGAAAACCATAGCACTACCTTTTGGTAACTCAAACCTAAACACGATTGGCATAGCGCCTTATACTTTAAAGGCAAACACTGACTTTGTCAAATTCCTAGGAGTGTATGTTGATAAGAACCTTTCCTGGAATCATCATATTGAGCATCGACGGACAAAACATCTCCATATATATTTTTAAAAAGACAATGAGCTTTGAATTGTCCAGAAGAAACCGCACTATCGGCATATTATGGATATGTACATTCGAATCTAAGATACGGTATCATTTTTGGGATGGAAATTCAAAACTAATACAGTTGTTTAGACTTCAGAAAAAATGTTTGAGAAACATTGCTAAAATTGGTCACAGGGTCTCATGTAAACCATATTTTGTAAAATACAAAAGTTTAACTTTACCATCCATTTATTTATTGGAAGCAGCTTACTTCGTAAAACAAAATTACGAATATTTCGAGAGTTATGAAACTGCTCACAATTATAACACAAGAAAAAAACCAACGCTACATGTACCTAACAGTAGGACGGCGATGATCCGAAAAAATATATTTTTTCAATTATTGCATGTTTACAACGTAGTGCACGACGAAATTAAATGCCTAGATAGCAAAATGTTTAAAAATAAGTTTAAAATATACTTGATAGAACAGTGCTTTTACAATACAAATGATTTTATTCAATGTTCCAAGTAATATTGTAATATTGTATTTGTATTGTTGCTATTATTTATTTTTTATTTGACATGTTTTATACCTTTTAGTCCGGGGTACAGCGCCAATATTTTAAAGTGATTACTAACAGGCTGAATTTTCGTGAGTAGCTTAGTTTTGACGAGTCCTCCAAATCTCTCTCTGCGACAATTCTCGGTAGAGGTATGCAAAGTTAATTTGGCGAGTTTTTAAATTTTATACATAACACTTTGTTTTTCAGCTAAATTGCCAGATAATTTATAAAAAAACAGGAAGCTGCGCTTGTCCTACAAAAGCGATGGGTGGACTGGCGAGTCCTCCGCCTCCAATATGTAAAAATAACGAGGTCTGAAATTTTATTACTAACGGGCTGATTTTTAGTTTATTGTTTAATTAATATTTTTGAAATCGAAGGGTCAAATTGTCCTACAAATTGTCCGGTAGGGTTTTCCGGTCCTACGCCCTGAAAGTGTCAGTTCCACGAATATTCTAAACTGATTACTAACAACTTAATTTTTGTTTTTTTCTTTTGGAAATGGAGTGTAGAATACAATATAATTGGTGTCCTACAATGAAATTGGGAGATATTGATAAAAAAAGCCAAAAATATATAGCCCATTGAAATGTTACATTAGGCTTGCATTTTGGGTAAGACGAGATTTTTTTTACCGTTGCGTAGGGGGGCCCGGTGTAAGTTTAAAATTGAGTTTTCAAGGTCGGCGGCCACCCCATTTGGCCGCCATTTTGAAAAAGGGGTGCTAACAGGTTTTGCACTATATCTCCGTAACGTTATTTCTTACAGAAAATTAGTAGATACGTTTTTTGTATATAATCGAATTCTCTACAATTTTACTAGAGATACTTTTTGTCGTAAATTAAATAATTAAAAAGATATGCTTTATAGAAGATAGAATATTTTTTAAATTATTCAATTTATGACAAAAAGTGTTTCTAGTAAAGTTGCAGAGAATTCGATAATAAACAAAAACGTATTTACTAATTTTCTGTAAGAAATACCGTTACGGATATATAGTGCAAAACCTGTTAGCACTCCTTTTTCAAGATGGCGGCCAAATGAGGGGGTCGCCGACCCCGAAAACTCATTTTTAAACTTACACCGCCCCCCCCCCCTACGCAACGGTAAAAAAAATCTTGTCCTGCTCAAAATGCAAGGTTAGCCTAAAAAATGTAACAATTCAATAGACTAATATCAGAATGAGCCATGATTCATAATGCACATATTTGTATAGAGTTGCTATCGTTATTTTGGTGTTTTTATTTTAGTTTAAATTATTTTTAATAATTTATATTAGAAATCGTGTCCATCGTGATTATAATAAAATTAAGAATAATCGCAGGATAGTGGACTAAATATTTGGTTTATTTAATTGAATGTACGACGTTTCGTCTATATATTTTTCAAGTAGAAAAAATAACAATATTTATGAAAATTAATATTAATTACTAACCATAGCAATTAACATAAGATATAGGGTACATAAGACAAAAACATGGTAACATGGTAACAAATTATGTTGACTATAAAACTATTATGTTTACTCCAGTAATTTTAGGTATTGAAATGACCCACCTGCAGAAAAATTCCCAGTTAGCTGATTTTTTTTATTTACCTTCGTTATGGTGTTTTAAAAAACGTGTAAAAAGTCCCCATCGTAATCGTGCCGGCGTTGCCAGATATTCGAGGTTCAAGTTCACGATAGATGGTTTTTGGCGAATTTCTCGGTTCCGTTTCATTTTTTGTAAAAAATGGTTATTATCAATCTTGTAGAGGACAAAATTATTTACAACTTTTGTATAAACATTTTTTGTCTACGATTTATAGTTTTTCTTATTTAAGAACCCGCGGCTTCCTCCCCCTCGATTTTACATAACAGGATTATGTTGCTTCTCGAGGGCCTAACAAAATGATTTGTAGCTATATTTTAAGTTGAACTTTAAACTAACGATTAACTATAATTTTATCGAAATTAATGCAGTAGTTCTCTACTTATAAGCAACCAAACATACAAATCGACAGCGCTCAAACAGACAGGCAGACAGACAATTTTTTTTCGAAAATACGATATTTATACTTGACATCAATTATAAAGACCATTCGTAAAGTAATTTTGTAAAAAAAATTTACAAGGGTTGAGAGAGTGTGGATTAAGTACGAGTATGCATTTGCATACCGTATAACGCACTCTAGTAACAGTAGCCACATTTTTAATTTTTTTTTTTAAATTCCTTTACGAATAGTCTTTATAACAATTATAATGAGTATTCGTAAAGGAATTTTGAAAAAAAAATTAAAAGTATGGCTACTCCGAACTATTCTTAGTAGAGTGCGTTATACGGTATGCAAATGCATACTCGTACTTAAAATGCACTCTCTCAACCCTTGTAAATTTTTTTTACAAAATTACTTTACGAATGGTCTTTAGAATTAATGTCAAGTATAAATATCGTATTTTCGAAAAAAAATTGTCTGTCTGTCTGTTTGTTTGAGCGCTGTCGATTTGTATGTTTGGTTGCTTATAAGTAGAGAACTACTGCATTAATTTCGATAAAATTATAATTAATCGTTAGCTTTAAGTTCAACTTAAAATAATGGTACAAATCATTATGTTAGGCTCTCGGGAAGCAGCATAATCCCGTTATGTAAAATCGAGGAGGAGGAAGCCGCGGGTACTTTAATAAGAAAAACTATAAATCGTAGACAAAAAATGTTTATACAAAAGTTGTAGATAATTTTGTCCTCTACAAGATTGATAATAACTATTTTTTACAAAAAATGGAACGGAACCGAGAAATTCTCTAAAAACCGTCTATCGTAAACTTGAACCTCGAATATCTGGCAACGCCGGCACGATATCGATGGGGACTTTTTACACGTTTTTTAAAACACCATAACGAAGGTAAATAAAAAAAAATCAGCTAACTGGGAATTTTTCTGCAGTGGAAATCTAAAATTACTGGACTAGTTGACTATATTTATAGTCAACATAATTTGTTACCATGTTACCATGTTTTTGTCTTATGTAGCCTATCTTATGATAATTGCTATGGTTAGTAATTAATATTAATTTTCATAAATATTGTTATTTTTTGTACTTGAAAAAGTCTAAATATATAGACGAAACGTCGTACATTCAATTAAATAAACCAAATATTTTGTCTACTATCCTGCGATTATTCTTAATTTTATTATTTTTAATAATCATTAAAATAACCATAGCGATCCTATATAAATACGTAAATTACAAAAATATCAATTTAACGGTTGTCCAATTAAAATAATACGTTATAGTATTGAAGCCTTTTTTGTAGGACTAGCATACCTACCAATATTTTTGTAGGACACTGCATTATTTGGTCAGAGAATTCACACTGCACACACCTATCCAGTGTTATCTTTGTCCTACAGTTAGTAATCAGTTTAGAATATTCGTGGAACTGACAGTTTCAGGGCGTAGGACCGAAAAACCCTACCGAACAATTTGTAGGACAATTTGACCCTTCGATTTCAGAAATATTAATTAAACAATAAACTAAAAATCAGCCCGTTAGTAATAAAATTTCAGACCTCGTTATTTTTACATATTGGGGGCGGAGGACTCGCCAGTCCACCCATCGCTTTTGTAGGACAAGCGCAGCTTCCTGTTTTTTTATAAATTATCTTGCAATTTAACTGAAAAACAAAGTGTTACGTATAAAATTTAAAAACTCGCCAAATCAACATGTTTAGCGGCTGCGCAGAACTTTGCATACCTCTACCGAGAATTGTCGCAGAGAGAGATTTGGGGGACTCGTCAAAACTAAGGTACTCACGAAAATTCAGCCTGTTAGTAATCACTTTAAAATATTGGCGCTGTACCCCTGACTATTTCGTTACACAAAATAAATTTATTATTATTATAACTAAAAATAATTTTAAAGTATAGTGCTCTTATTACAATCCTGCTTTTATTTAAAACTTTTTTTTTCTAATGCTCATAATAAATGAGATATCGCCCGAGACATTCTTTGTAACTCACCCTGTATACGAACAACAGCTATTACCTTAAAATTTAGATCTAGTATAGACTATATCTGGAAGTATAGGGTTTCGATAGGCTGCATAGGCTCTATAGGCTTTTTGACGTTTGAATGTGATCGATATTACACAGTAGTAAAAATAGCGATTCAAGAAATAAGCCATGAATAAGCTTAGAAGTGATTTTTATTTTATCGTTTTTTTTCTCGTACTGTGTAAGAAAATGTAGAACGCGAAACTACGTCCATTATATACAGAATAAGCTAACTATAGAAAGATAAAATTTCAGTGTAAAACAATTATAGAAGACCACACTGACAAGAGAAGTAGTGTCATCGCATTATAAACTATGTATATGATTTCTATTGGAATCAAACCATATTACTAATGACGTCCGGTACATGACGTTTTGGTACGGTCGTTTTGGTCCCGCCGTTTTGGTACCGGACGTTTTGGTCCCGGCCTTTTTGGTCCCGGACGTTTTGGTTCCGGACGTTTTGGTCCCAGTTATTAGATTATGACAAATAAAATTACCAATTTTTCAGACAATATATTGACAAAAATTAAATAATATATTTCAAACAAATAACGTTTCGATCCGGATTTGGAATTTCTTCGGAATTGAGCAAAAAATAAAAGTATAAAAAATAAATTAGTAATTAGTTTATACAATAATAAATGTATGCTGTGTATTTTTTCAATATGAAATATGCGTGCAGCCCAAACGGCTCAACCGATTTTGAAAAAATTTTTTTTGTTCGATTCGTCTCCAGGTAACTTCTTAAATTTTAGGGAAAATCGGCGCATGCGCAGAAGAGATATCTGCTATAACGGTGTTTTTTTTACATAATAAATGGTATACTTTTCATAACGGTTCATTAATTTATTTTACAAGTTTTTTAAAAAAAATTTTTTGGAGAAAATCTGCGCATGTGTAGAAGAGATATATGCGTACAGCCCAAACTGCTTAACCGTGAGGCAAGATTGCAATACTGTGGAGCCGAAGACTCCACTTCTGTACTATAAGAGATGTGTTTTCACTTCCGTCGGCAGTCTTCATGACTACTTTTCTCTTTTTTAAAAACTTTTATTTCACTTGCAAAATGTATGTTTGTTCGGGTGGAATCTTGCAACTCAATTTTGAAGCAGATATCTTCAACCAACTGAGCTGAAATTTTGTATACACGTTTAGTTTGGATGACAATGCATGGTTAGCTATGTGACGTCATTCTAAATCCAACATGGCGGAACACCCAAGATGGCGGACTAGTTATTTTTAATGCACTTTTACAATATGGGTATCAAATGAAAGGGCTTGCTGAGAACAACTCGAAAAATAAAGTGACGTCACTCTAAATCCAATATGGCGGACTTTTAAAGATGACGGACTAAGTTTTTTATGCTTTCCTACAATATGGGTATCAAATGAAAGGACTTGCTGAGAATACGATTGCGAGTCTACCGTGTTAAATTTCTATTTAATTAATATAACATATATCTCTTCTGCGCATGCGCCAATTTTCTCCAAAATTTAAGAAATTACCTGGAAACGAATCGAACAAAAAAAAGTTTTTCAAAATCGGTTAAGCCGTTTGGGCTGTACACATATATGTCTTCTAAAGCGTGACGCAAAACACCGTGACGATCTGACGCGAATCCATCAGTTTACCACCACCAAAAATCGTTCAACGCGCCTAAAGAAGTTTTCACTTCATTAAAAAAAATTAGTAATTAGTTATTATTTTTTCATTAATATTCTCATATTGAAAAAATACACAGGATACCTATATTTATTATATAAACTAAATACTACTTAATTTTTTATATTTTTATTTTTTAGCTCAATTCTGAAGAAGATCCAAATCCGAATCGAAACGTTAATTGTTTAAATTATATTATTTAATTTCTGTCAATATATTGTCTGAAAAATTGGTCGCTAATAATTTTATTTATTAATGATCATTGAGTTATTGATATTTGTCATAATCTAATAACTGGGACCAAAACGGCTGGGACCAAAACGGCCGGGACCAAAACGTCCGGTACCAAAACGGCGGGACCAAAACGGCCGTACCAAAACGTCCTGCTTCGAATGACGTCATCTTACACGGTGATTGAATCAAACCATATAACTAGTGACATCATCTAAAGTCTACACTTTATTTTTTATAACTGTCAACCGTGAGGTTCGAGCTTACACTGTGATTCATAGACGCAGCTTACACTAATAATACACGGACTTGACTTTTTTTTCAATTCACTATACCCTCGTTAAAAAAGTATAACTTCAATAATTAGGTAAATTGATATTCATTAAGGTACACAATGAAAATAATTTTAGTGATATATAATTTTATATTGGATAGCGATCCCCGTCCGGCTTCGCCCGACTGCTAAGAATTTATGATTTATTATCCCCTCCGCGAGAAATTCTCCCCTTCCAAACTGAAGTTAGCCCTGGTGATGTTTATAATAATAGTAGGATTCCGCCTATACGCTAAAATGCAAAAGAATGTCAGAGTTACGTTTTGTTATTATCCCACATGAATCATCCTCCCCCCTATGAGAAATTTATTAAAATAAAATATAGCCTATATCACTCAGGAATAGTGTAGCTTTCTATTAGTGAAAGAACTTTTTTAATAGGTTCAGTAGTTCCAGAGATAAGAATTTACGATTTATTACCCCCCCCCCGCGCGCGAAACTCGAATAGTCTATAACCTTCCTCAAAAAAAACGGGCTATCTAACAAAAAAATGTTTTCAAATCGGACTGGTAGTTCCTGAGATTAGCGCGTTCAAACTTCAAACACACACACAAACTCTTCAGCTTTATAATATTAGTACAGATTATAAAACGCTCTAAAATAAGAAGTAAAGTCAGGTAAACGTCTTTTTATGACCTCAAATGTACAATTTATTTATAAAATATGAGCTATAAAATTCAGAATTACGATTGTTTACATGAATATTTTTTTATAAAATACATTGTAATGTCAAGGCAGTTCATAAAAATAATATTATGATCGTGATTATATTTACAGACCTATGTATATTATACGAGTTTTGAAATTGATTTGTAAAGAGTAAATCTGTACTAATATTAAAAATATGAAGAGTTTGTTTGTTTGTTTGTACGCGCTAATCTCAGGAACTACCAGTCCGTTCTGAAAAAAAATTTTTTTTGTTAGATAGCCCGTGTATTGAGAGAGGTTATAGGCTATTCGAGTTTTTTTAAATTCAATCCAAAAGGCGGGTGTATGATTTTTTTTACTATCTATACTAATCTATACTAATATTACAAAGCTGAAGAGTTTGTTTGTTTGTTTGTACACGCTAATCTCAGGAACTACCAGTCCGATCTGAAAATTTTTTTTGAAGCTATGCTTCTATAGGCGCGTTAGACGATTTCTGGCAGGGGAAAAACTTATAGGTTCGCGTCACGGTGTAAGCCGTCACGTTCATGTAATTAAAAGTATATCTATAGCTATGGCCAGTCGTGAAAGTAAGATACTGGCGCGCGCGGAGTGGCCTATGTAAAATTAATACCTGAGAGTTTTATAGGACACAAAAAAAATAAAATGGCGTCAGATTTCAAAATGTGGTCATATGTACCTACTGTTGTAAAAATTTTCCGATCTTTTTGAAAATTGATATTTAAGAGTTTTATAGGACATAAAAAAATAAAATTGCATCAGATTTCAAAATGGCGGTCAAATAATAACTTTTCAATTGTATTGTCTATAGCTTTGATAAATTCGTTTTTATATACAATTAGCGACCCCGTCCGGCTTCGCCCGGGTGTTAAGAAAGCCCGGATGCAGTACATTACTCACTCGCTTCGCTCGTTCGCTATATATATATAAACCTTCCGTGAAAAATTATCTAACTGATGGTGAAAACCGCATTAAAACTAAAAAAAATATAATTATTGTCAAAGAAAGAATATAACAAAAATAAAAATATATAAATAAATATCATGTAGAATTTAGAAAAAAGCCAGAAATTCTACGATGCCATCAGTTTCCGAACCCGGGTGCCTGTGCATAGAGCGCTGCGATGTAACCTCTGCGCTACGAGTGGAACAGTTGAGTATGGTCGTTTTTATGATATATAAGTATGTTGCGAATTCTTACGATCGGGTTATGAATTTAATTAATTAATTATTAATTATTAACTTCCCATTGGAAGTTATTGTAATGGGTCCGAAAATCGAAATCAAAATGTATAACAAATTTTTATGTTTCAAGGTCACTACACTATTTTTACACTATTTTTAGAAAGATGTCTCTGTGTGTGTACGTATGTAGTACGTATGTGTCCATGTCTTTCTAAGACGAAATCTCGAGAACGAAAAATGATATCGACTACGTTAGGGTGCCAATCGACGCGTATTAACGTAAATATGATCTGAAAGAAATTTTTTCAAAATCATTCAGCCGTTCTTTTTTCTTAATTAAATAGACTCCAAAAAAGTAGATTTTACACAATATCTCGCGAATAAAAAATTATATCGACTTCGTAAGGGTGTCAATCGAGGCGTGTTAACGTCATTTTGATCAGACATAAATTTTATAAAAATCAGTTCAGCCGTTTTTTTAACTTTCCATTGGAAGTTATTGTAATGGGTCCGAAAAACGAAATCAAAAAGGAAAAAAAATTTTTATATTTCAAGGTCACTACACTATTTTTACACTACTTTTAGAAAGATGTCTGTGTGTGTGTATGTGTGTGTGTGTGTGTGTACGTACGTACGTACGTATGTGTCCATTTCTTTCTAAGACGAAATCTCGAGAATGAAAAATGATATCGACTACGTTGGGGTGCCAATCGACGCGTATTAACGTAAATATGATCTGAAAGAAATTTTTTCAAAATCGGTTCAGCCGTTCTTTTTTTTTTAACCAAATAACCTCCAAAAAAGTAGATTTTATACAATATCTCGCGAATAAAAAATTATATCGACTTCGTAAGGGTGTCAATCGAGGCGTGTTAACGTCATTTTAATCCGACATAAATTTTATAAAAATCGGTTCAGCCGTTTTTTTTTTTTTTTTTTTTAATTATTAAAAATAAATAATAATTATGTTTTAATGATTAAAATGATTACTTTTCTGTGTAATACCTAATTTAATTATTATTATTAAATATTTATCAAACTGGGAAGTTCGTCGTGTGGACCTCAAGGGTCGCACTTTAGTCCTAATAAACGACCCACCTCACGGCTTGTTTTTTTTAATTATTGTTAAAAATAAATAATAATTATGTTTTAATGATTACTTTTCTGTGTAATATCTAATTTAATTATTATTATTAAATATTTATCAAACTGGGAAGTTCATCGTGTGGACCTCAAGGGTCGCACTTTAGTCCTAATAAACGACCCACCTCACGGCTTGTTATTATTTATTAATTATGCTATATATACAAACCTTCCGTGAAAAATTATCTAGCTGATGGTGAAAATCGCATCAAAATCCATTGCGTGGTTTAGGAGGAGTTAGCGGTTAAACAGACATACAGACGTGAAAGCGACTTCAATTTATACTATGTAGAGATACGTAAAAAGCATAGCTTCTGTCGGGTGTTCCATGACACCTCTTGATTTTTTTTGTTAGATAGTCCGTGTATTGAGGAAGGTTATAGGCTATTTGAGTTTTTTTTAAATTCAACCCTAAAGGTGGTAAAATGGGGATGTATGATTTTTTGACTATCTATTGGGACCCGTCAAATGAGCATATGACATCTGGTGGCAGAAAATTGTATCAAAACGGGGGAAAATTTTACATGCTAATAGTGCAAATTTATCGTGAAATTGGTTATTACAAGAATAAAACAAGTAAAATAAACAAAAAAATTATCGTAAATGGAATTTGCGACGTTTTCTAATATCATGGCATTAAACACTATCAGTTATTGCCTTGTAAAAATTACTTTACAGCGAATTCTTTTTTAATGAAATGTGGAAAAACTGTATTTATGAATTAAAAAAATATTTTATATTAATAATAAGATGTGCTCATTATCATACTGTACTACAATAGTTAAATCTCTGAATATTGACAAAATTAGGACTAATTATGTGTATACAAATATTTTGAGGTTAGTAACTTACCTACTTATTACAATATAACATATTATGTTGCAGTTATGTGTTTACATTATTCACCTAACACAGCCTTAAAGCAGCATTGAACGGATTATTAATTTCGTGGAGATTTTCTTTTAATTTTGATGTTTTTAAGCAATATGCCGTAAAGATTACTACTTTTGACAGTTCATTTTTCATGTATTTTTCTCGTTATATTTCCGACATTTGATAATATTTTCGGCTTTGAGAATCTGTTTCCTTCAACGAAATTCCTTTGTTTAGGATTCGTACCGGCCCAATCACAAATTGCACTTATATATTTTATCATTTCTTATCACTTTGAAAATCACAAAATTACACGCAAAAGTATACCCCGTATATGAAATTTCCCCCCCTCTGCGCCATGTTTTTTAAACTCCACCTATCTGACGGATCCCAATAGTATATTATAAATTGCAGGCAAGTACGCGAAGCGAGAACAACGACAGGCGACTTCGCTTCGCAGTGAGGGAATTTCTCGCGTGGGGGGAGGGGTAATAAATCATAAATTCTTATCTCTGGAACTACTGAACCGATTCTAAAAAAAATTATATATTATATTTTGATAAATTTCTCGCGGGGGGTTAATTCCTGTGGGATAGTAACAAAACGTAACTCTGAAATTATTTTGCATTATACCATAATATAGGCGGAACCCTACTAATATTATAAACATCACCAGCCCAACTTCGCTTCGCATGGGGAGAATTTCTCGCGAGGGGGCATAATAAATCAGAAATTCTTAGCATTCGGGCGAAGCCGGACGCGACCGATAGTAATAAATATCGCACGCGTACATTAATGCAATATTTACTGCCATACGGGAGTATGGCTACCGTGCGTAAAAATATAGAAATACGGTTACTGAACGAATAAATAAATATTGTATCAAGGCCAATATTTTTAGTGTATGTAATGCTGTCAGTTTGTCATGTTTGACATTAATTAATTAATAAAGCTCTACGGTTAAATGTTGTACATTTCAAATATATGATAAAAAAATTATGTATCTATAGGTACATCTCGTAAAATAAAGTATAAGACGCTCGGTGTGTTGGCACTCTCGCCTACGCTGCGGCTCGAGTGCCAAACTTCACACCTCGCGTCTTATACTTAAATTATTGTACTAGATGTATAAACTACTATTATACATATATTTCG
The DNA here is from genome assembly GCA_039654895.1 of Mongoloraphidia duomilia. Lineage (NCBI taxonomy): Eukaryota > Metazoa > Arthropoda > Insecta > Raphidioptera > Raphidiidae > Mongoloraphidia > Mongoloraphidia duomilia. The sequence continues at coordinate 37,891,471 of CM077516.1, read as the reverse complement.
TATGTATTTTTTGCCATGTGGGAAGAACGATAAGAAAAACATAGAAACGATGAAAAATGTATAAACTATTTGATTTTCTATTATGTATTTTAAAATTGGTTGTTATACGACGAGAACATTCACAGTATGTAGGTCAAACTAAAGGTAGGTAGGCACTTCCTCGCTGTCAGTTTGAGTTAAGAAATAATACACGAAAGGGAAGCCGAACAGCGTCCACCAAATAAGCCATCTCATTTAATGCGACGCGACACGACGGCGCTTCGCGTGCGGTGGCCAACAACAGTAGGTACTAAATATAAATATGCGCATAGTTCTTTTACAGGGTGTTATTTCGATGCCTGTTTTATGCCATTTTTAATTGACTTCAAAAAAGGAGGTTATCAATTCGATGCGTATGTGTATATGTAACTAGGTCCACGATTATATAGAAAATCGCTGATGATATTTCGATACGGTTTTCACTAACCGAATAAGCTATTCCCAAGGAAGGTTTTTGCATATAAAATATTTCAATATTTAAATTGATTGAGTAGTTTTTTTTAAGTTTAGTAATCAAATATCAAGACAGAAGTCGGTTGATAACGTACAAACTCTAACGTAAAAAGTAAAAAATAACATTTTTTATAGTGAAGCATAATTTTTATCTAGGATTGACACCGAAACAAAAACGTTAGGGATTGTGGGAACCGGTTCAAATCAGTTTTCATCAACATTTTTACAGTGTACCTACCTAAAAGTCCCAAGTTTCGAGAAAATCTCAATTTCTAGGACTTTTATTTTGACGTAGAACTATAGTCTTTCTTTATTTTGAGGGACGAAAAAAACGTGATGAAAATACGTGACGAGATTTGCAGGTTATAGGGATTTTACATGTAAAATCAAACTTTCGCGATTTCCTGCTTCCCTAATTATTTTAGGAAAAATATCTTCAAATAAAAGTTTTAGGACATACAATTCTGCATCTAAATCATTAAACAAAATTAATTTTGCATGCTTTGTAACGGCAGAAATTTGATAAAAAATGTCAAAATTACCTCAAAAACAGATAGCGATAGCCATGGAACTTGAATAAAATGATGACGTTTTAGCTGTCAGAATAATTTCTACTCATTTTGTTCAAGTTCCATGGCTATCGCTATCTGTTTTTGAGGTAATTTTGACATTTTCATATCAAAGCATGCAAAATTAATTTTCTTTAATGATTTAGATGTAGAATTTTTATGTTCTAAAACTATTATTTGAAGATGTTTTTCCTATAAAATAATTAGGGAAGCAGGAAATCGCGAAAGTTTGATTTTACATGTAAAATCCCTATTACCCGCAAAGAAAATCAGCACTGCACGGTATCATATGGTATTTTTTGTCATACCCACTATAATAACTATTTTTCACTTCATTTTCAGTATTTTCAAAAAAATTTGACAGTTCATTTGCGTCGCCAACTTCACAATTATAGCAGGCCGTGAGTAGGTGATGGCGGACGGATCAGAGTGAAAAAACATAAATCACTATGCAAACTGTTTATTTTCTACATTAATGTGTTTTGAAAACACTTTCAACACACCTGTCTGTTAACTGACCCATTCCATGGGTATACACATGCATGTAAAGTAGCTATTTTATAGTGGGTATGGCAAAAATAAACATACTGCAAATTATACCTACAGTGTGTAAACCAGAGTTGCCAACATTTGAATTTTTCTTCCCCCTAAAAATGATTTCAAAAACCCCTAAATAACAAAATATAAAATGCTCGAAGTTTCAGAACAATGTAGTTTTATCACTACGAACGTATTTTAGCGAAAGAAACGAAAGAAAAAATTCAATTACGGATTAAATCAGCTGATTTTCTGAAATTAATTAATAATTTTAATAGTATTTATATCATTTATTTTTAGTTTTAAATTATTACAAGTAGGTAGTATAAAAATAAGCCTTAATTGAGCAAAATTTTATAAACCCCTAAAAAAAACTCTAAACATTTTTTCCCCCTAAAAACCCTACCGCAATTATTTTCCCTCTAAATTTAGGAGCAAAACCCCTAAGTTGGCAACATTGGTGTAAACGGTAGACCCGAACATAGGGAAAATAACATTGACACATTTAAAACTTTGTATAGTAGCTGTTATGCGCCATATATAAGATCCAATCTAAATATGTAGTAGATGCTTTGTTTTTTTTTATTTGGCAGGTTTTGAGTTACTCTTAATAGTCAACCGTTGCTATGGAAAATTGTTTTTGCCATACCCACTACAAAATAGCTACTTTCAATATAACCGGCAGGTGTGCGGAAAGTGTTTTACTTACCGCACTATGGCGGTAAGTAAACGATTGTCATAGCAACTTCTGTTTATTCGCTCTATACGCCTGCGATCGCCTGCGCCATTACTTACTTACGAACTTCACGGCATACTGTAGAAGTAAATATGGCGACGCAAATGAAGTAAAAAATTTTTGTATAGTGGGTGTGGCAAAATATACCATATATATCTCGTGCGTAATGGTATTGTACATTACACATCTAGATATACAATGTACTTTTAAAACATTCATTGTAACTATTTTCTCTATATAAGCCACTACATAATTACATTAGATCTCATGGCACATTTGTAAATGTTCTCAATGTTATTTTCCCTATATTCGGGTCTACCGTTTACACACTATATATACTTAGGTATACAAGCAATAATAGTCCGCTCGAGGATATAAAAAAACACACAACTGATATCAATCTGTTTAATACTGCCTATATTACAGATTTCGATTTATAGTACCTATAGCTATAATCTTTCTATAATAATAAAAAACGCTCAAGTTCGGCTAGAACTCGCGTCCTGAGGGTTCCGTACCGTTATAAAAATTTAAAAAAAGTTAAGTTTGTCACGTAATAATTCCCAGATATAGTTTACAATAATCGCGTAGGATGACGCCACTTTCGCTTACTCTCGACACTATAGGTGTATATGAGTGAGTCAGTATCAAAATATGTGATTTTTGAAAGGCCGTATCTTTTTATTGCATTGAGCTAGAAGCTTGAATTTTGTACAGAATTATGAGGATGTATAGACCTTAGTATTTGATATACCTATAACCGTTTCTGGATAAAAGGGTCTTGACAAAAACAAAAACAATCCTCTTTTGATTTCGCACAATCGGTTAAAAATCATAAATTGAAAATATAAATTGATACTAAACCCCAAATAACCCTGGCTGTTGGTGGCCTTAAAAAAAGAAAGAAAGAAAGACGTGAACTCGAAAACATGAACACCACTTCATTATGCTGAAAATCAAAAACATAACCCTCCTTTAATTTAGCACAGTTGGTTAAAAATAATAAATTGAAAATATAAATCTATACTAGGTCCGAAATAATCCTTGCTGTTGGTGGCCTTAAAAAAAGAAAGAAAGACGTGAACTCATCGAAAACATGAACACCACTTCATTATGCTGAAAATCAAAAACATAACCCTCCTTTGATTTCGCACAGTCGGTTAAAAATAATAAATTGAAAATATGAATCGATACTAGACTCCAAATAACCCTGGCTGTTGGTGGCCTTAAAGAAAGAAAGAAAGACGTGAACTCGAAAACTTGAACACCACTTCATTATGCTGAAAATCAAAAACATAGCCCTCCTTTGATTTCGCACAGTCGGTTAAAAATAATAAATTGAAAATATGAATCGATACTAGACCCCAAATAACCCTGGCTATTGGTGACCTTAAAGAAAGAAAGGAAGACATGAACTCGAAAACATGAACACCACTTCATTATGCTGAAAATCAAAAACATAACCCTCCTTTAATTTAGCACAGTCGGTTAAAAATAATAAATTGAAAATATAAATCTATACTAGGCCCGAAATAATCCTTGCTGTTGGTGGCCTTAAAAAAGAAAGAAAGACGTGAAATCCTCGAAAACATGAACACCACTTTATTATATTTCACCTTACAGAGAATCAACTGTACTGTAATTTGTGTGCAACCCTGACAGCGAGATAGTGATGTTACCTATTATGTATGCAACGTGGATTGTATTGTAAATATGTAATTAGCTTGTGGGCGTCATTAAACTGTCGCTTATCTATCAGATACCATGTAATGATGACGATAATGATTAATATTGCTGTGGGTTCGTCATTCATCTGTTTCATACACGTCACGGAGAGCGTTTGTTAGAATGCGATGGCTGTGTGGTCGGGATGGCGCCTATACCCGCTATCACAGAACAGGACAGAACATTCGACCATACACTCATGGACTTCCCAACCGTGACGCGAAACCAACATATCGGTTCAGTCTTGATTTAGGAGCGCAGGCGCGTACATGCGCAACTACCTATTTTGACATTTTAATTTATAAATAAATATATAAAAGGTACTTTTTAAATTTAAATTATCGGGTGAGCTACCTACCTACCTCATTTAAAGAAAAACAAAAAACCGACTGCGTAAAAAGCGAACTTAAAAGATGGGAACAAGATCAAATGAAAACATGCAATCGAAGGCAAACATGTAGTAACAAGTTGAACAGAAGTATCTGATGCCTCTGACTGCATGTTATTAAATCAAATAATAACATGCAGTCGGAGGGATCAGATTTTTCTTAGGTATTTGACGTATTGACTTATAGAATTACAACATGTACGATCCCCCAGGAGGAACATTGAAATGTAGTTGTTCTCGCAATTGCGTTCCAATGTTCTTTGGGAATTGGCGTTCCTAGAAGCCCGAACTCGTACCAGTCGGTTTGTGTATGCCGGCTGGCAGATTCTAATACACAAATTGATTATTAATTGTTATGCTAAAGACGCTAATGACCTGAGTTGTCGACGACATCTATAATCTACAATAATAATGCCTAACATAATAGTAGATTGTATATCTCTAGATGCGTAATGACTAATGAGGCATATTACTGACGAGTAGTGACAGAATGTCAAAACGAGCGATATCGAGTTTTAACAGTCATACGAGTGATAATATCATTACGCATACGAGATACATATGGTATTTTTTGCCATACCCCATAGTTTACCATAACTACTTTTCACTTTATTTTCAGTATTTTCAAAAATTTTTGACAGTTCATTTGCGTCGCCAACTTCACATTTAAAGCAGGCCATGAGTAGGTAATAGCGGACGAATCAGAGCGAATAAACATAAATCACCATGGAAACTGTTTACTTACCACACTAGTGTGTTTTGAAAACTTTCAACACCCTGCCTGATAACTGATCCATTGCATGCATATATACACGCATGTAAACGAGCTATTTTATAGTGGGGATGGCAAAAAATGTATTGGAACATCGGAGTCACCATTTTATTGACTGTCGATAAAAAATGGTGAATGCGAAGCACTCTCGGATGTTCATGTGTTCTGATCTTGGTTTGATTTTGCCAATGGTAGTATATTATAGTTCATATATACTAATGAGGGCAACCAGGCTTTTTTCTATGACATGATAGCGCCACTGGCAAGTGTGGCATAAAGTTGCTAGATTTAGTAACTTTACTAAGATATACGTCACTTTAGTTATTTAAATATCTCTCTCTTTCTTGACCGACGTTCTCTCGCTGATCAAACTATATGTTGGCTACGTTTCTATTAGAATTAGATGATAAAACGCTGTTTTCGAGCGTCCATAACTTACAATATCTATATATACTTTCTCTCTCTCTCTCTTACTATCTATTAGACAATATAAAATGGCTCGAGCAGTCCATGAGTGTAAGGTCGAAGCGCAAGGTCAAAGGTGAGTGTCGCTTCTGTGACCTTCTTCTGTGCCCGAGTCTAGTCCTGTATTCCCATCGCGCACTGCTGTTGCGTACCACACTGAGCTACCATGCTGTACCACGCTACCTGTATAGGTACATATGTATCTACATTATGTACGTAGCTATTTATACAGCTAACGTTTTCATTGCAAATTACCATACAGCTTTGTACATACCTGTTATCTTAGTAATCACAGTCAGGTAGGTGTTACAATATTAATAACTATTTTCCTAGGAACATGATAGTTCGCAGATTGAATTGGCGTTTGAAATCTTTTTTTTTTGTGCACTATAAGAATCATGTTGACGTTTCGTCATTAAATTACGACGAAACGCCCAACATGATTCAATAAATAATTCTACAAAATTTTTATCTATCAAAGTCCATCTCCCTACGATAAAATTTATTATAAACATAATAGTGGACACGAATATTATTTATTTTTTATAGAATGTATATATTGCCAAACAAATATTATATACGTTGCATTGATAAATAAACGGTTTAGGCAGCGTATGCCAAGAAAGCCTCTACTTGGCCGGAGAATATCTACGTTAAAAGCTTGTAAAAAACCGGTCAAGAGCGAGTTCAACTCGCGAGCAGAAAGTTCCGTACAACTAAGAAAGGATAAATTAAAATACACTTTTGTAAATGTATTTAATTTTTTGAAATTATTTTAAAATTAAATTTCTTATTCTAAAAACTCCAAAATATTTACATTAGGTATAATAAAAAAAACAAAAATAATCATAATAATAATAAGACATAATCATAATAATATATTAAAATTCAATATTAAATAATAATATATAAGAGATTAATGGGAACTTGGACCGTGGGTTGATTGAAACTCAGTTTAAGTTTTAATTCGCAACAATTGTAACACCAAATTTTTATTGTCATGATGAAACTCCACTGAGCTTAATTTCATTACTCTGTGTATAAATTAAGCTCAGTGGAGTTTCATCATGACTATAAAAATTTGGTGTTACAATTATTAATGAAGAATAATTACCCAAGATCACTCGTTGGAAGATGTCTGACAGATTTTAATAACAGTCAAATAGAGGAGGATAGAACCAAGAAACTGGATGGTATCAAGTATTTTCGATTTCCATATATACCTCACTTATCATACAGTATAAATAGATTATTAGTTGGCACTAATGTTAGATTGGCATTTTATAACATACATCGGATAGGTGATGTGTACACGACACTAAAAGACAAAATTGATAAGGAAGACCAGTCATGTGTAGTATATAAAATCCCGTGTACATGTGGGAAGAGTTATATAGGTCAAACGAAACAAAAACTTAAAACAAGATTATGTCAACATCGTTATGACTGTAAACTGATAAACATCACGAAGGAGGTGAAAACAGCGTTGGCCACACATCATTTTAACACAGGACATAATTTTGATTTTAATAATTGTGAAATTTTAGATAAAGAGGTACATTGGATGAAGCGGAACATTAGTGAAATGATTAATATATTTCTAAACGATACTATTAATTCACGATCGGATACGCAGGGACTGAGTAAATTATACATGAATATATTGTCAGAATGTAAATTGAAAGTAAAGTGACTTGGTTACATTTACTATCGGTAATGAAAGAAGATTTTTAGAGTCACTGATTAGATTATGTTACGCATAATTAGTGATTATGTCACTTAATTATTTTAATAGTTGGATTTTGTATTAAATAGCCATGTTGTTTTTTAAAAAAAGAAAAAATTGTGTCTGTTGAACAAATGAATTTTAATGAAATTATTATGATCAATTCTTTCAAAAGAATTTTGAATATTATATTATCGCTGTAAATGAATGATGACTACAGATTATTACTGACATACTCGTGTTATGTTTTAAGGTTTGTAATAAGATATATTATAAGTTTGTATGAGTTGTACAGTAATGTATGTGGTTATTATTCACAGAGCCTGAAGAAGTCTAAAATATAGACGAAACGTTGCGAATTAAAACTTTAACTGAGTTTCAATCAACCCACGGTCCAAGTTCCCATTAATCTCTTATATATAGTTACGATGGACATGACAACTAATTACATTAAATAATAAGGTAAATAAATTTATCTATTGTAGATTATAGACGCGTCGACATCTCAGGTCATTAGCGTCTTTCAACTACACTAACTAACAACTATCTTAAAACTAAATAGCATCACAAAACCTCCATGAGCGCAGGTGGGATTCGAACCCACGGCAGTCCAGTCCAGAGGTTGCGGCACTAAGCACGCTAACCACTAGGCTATACTGCCCTCTAGGATAAATAAATAATAAATTAATCAATAAGATAAGGAAACAAAAGAAGGAATAAGGATGCCAAATTATTATTATCCTATTTGATTTGAACCTGGCTTTTCGAGGTGACATGCGAACGCCTTAACCACTGCGCTACAAGACACTATAGACTGTAGTAGCACAGTAGAAACAAGGTATACCTACTTGAGTGGTATAAACGTACAATTCTAGATAAAACAAAAGAGATACACACAATATATTATACGAGACATCCATGTCTGGGGAGCCTTCTAGGGATTAAAATTTTTGACATTTTATTATTTTCCAGGATCCATGCCACAACAACACACAATCTGTGAAAATTTCGACTAGCTACCTCTTACCGTTTGTGAGATAGAACCTTGCAACAGATCGTAGGCTCATGATTAGTTGCAGATATAGCGTTGTCAAAAAATTTGATTCGACAATGATCTTAGATTGTGACCACATATATTTCTCCATAAGAAAAGCATTGTCGAATTTTAAATCGATCCTGCTCGAAAAATAATTGATCGATTGAAACGATATTTTTATAAACTGTGTATACATGTATTTAACATTTGCACAATTTCCTTTTCGAAACAGCATTTTTCTACGCATATTGATTAAAATTTAACTTGAACAGCTATTTTATTCTATGTACAACATTTGTTTTTGTGTAAGAACCTACAATCCAATGTTCTACATGACAGGGAGTTTCACAACGACATTAGACTGCTCTTGTAATTATATGATCACAATCTAAGGTCATTGTCAAATCAAATTTTTTGACAACGCTTTGTGCAACCGAGCATCAGTGGTAATAGGGTTTCGTTCGGCGGTACGGAACCCTAAAAATTACAGTTTTGTTTGACTATATCAAAGCGTATAATTATTAATATCTCTATTCATTATGTATACTTACAATGTGCAAACAGGTTCACTTAAGACTATAAACAGTCTTCAAGTGTAGAAGCTTTGCTTTAGTTATTTTGCAGCTATTCAGCTACCGTAGCTGTTTGCATCGCGTAAGCCTACCAATAAATATGTACATAGTACTACATATGCATGAACGCGGCGCCGCAGTGTTGCAAGTTCATTACAATAATTGTAACAGATCTATTACTTTTTAGAGAGTTCTATTATCTTCTTACCTTTTTAAAAAGTCTATTACCTTTTTATAAAAAAAAACTTGCAAAAAAAGCTTATGGAGTAAACGTAGTTTATATTAGAAATCGTGTCCATCGTGATTATAATAAAATTAAGCAAAATCGCAGGATAGTGGACAAAATAATTTGATTTATTAAATTAAATGTACGACGTTTGGTCTATAGATTTAGACTTTTTCAAGTACAATCATAAAAATAACAATATTTATGAAAATTAATATTAATTACTAACCATAGCAATTAACATAAGATAGGGTACATAAGACAAAAACATGGTAACATGGTAACAAATTATGTTGACTATAAATTTTAACAATCAATAATAATAATAATACAAAAATTAGTATAATTTCATAATATAATAAATTGTACTGACTACTTAAATTTTGAGTGTCTGTTCTATAATTGATTGAATTGTTTTTTCTAATAAAACACATTTCACTGATATTGCGTTTCTTCCAATTTGACTCTTTATCTAATATTTGAACTTCATTGAAAAGAAATTTATGCCCAGTGTCGAAATGATGAGATGACAACGCCGTTTTATTATCACTTAATAAGTTTATGTTTCTACAGTCCATTTTGTGCTGATAAATTCTATTTTTTAATAACTGTTTTGTTTGTCCCACATAACACTTATTACATTCACAAGGTATTTTATAAATAATATTAGATTGATGTGAGATAGGCGTCTTATCTTTAAGTCTTGTGAATAACCTATCCAATTTATTTAAGTTATAAAACACCAACTTAATATTTGTGTTCGAAAATAATCTGTTGATCTTATAAGACAAGTTCTTCACAAATGGAAATCTAACATAAATCTTGGTAGACTTAGTTCTTTCATCCACAGTATTCAACGTGTTATTTAGGTGATTTTGGTCCTCTATAAACCTATTAACGCATTGATGTATAAAGTTGACAGGGTAATTATTAGCTTTTAAGATATTTTCAACTTTCTTAAAATTGTCCTTATGGTAGTCTTGGTGACTTAATTTTGTTACCCTGTGTAACAAGCTTTTTATAACACTAATTTTCTGCTGCACTGGATGGTTAGATCGAAAATTCAGAAGCCTGCCTGAATGGGAAGGTTTCATATACCAATTCGTTTTTAATTCTCCCGAAGCTGAGCGTGTTACTAAGGTGTCCAAAAATGGAATTGATTTATCAACTTCTTTCTCCATAGTGAATTGAATCTTTTCATTAAACTGGTTGAACCTTTGTAATAAATCATCAATTTTATTTTCGGGAACTGCAATGAAAGTGTCATCCACGTAAACTTTTAGTATCGGAATTTTATATGGTAAAGTTTTTAGTACTTTGGAAACAACGTAATCCATCACAATGTTAGTTAAAACTGGACTTGCTGGGTTTCCCATTGCGCTGCCGTCAAGTTGAAGGTAGAAATTGTTATTGTAGCTAAAATAACTTGTGTCAAAACAAAAACAAATAAGTTCAATGAGCATATCAAAAGTTATGTTGATTTTCTTTGACCACGTGAGCCAATTTTCTTTAACAATTTTTAAGACCAATTCTTTAGGTATATTAGTGAAAAGGGAGGTTACATCTAATGACACCATATTATAATTCGTATCCAACTTAATTCCTTTTAAAGACTCTACAAAGCAATATGAGTTCTTCACGTTATGTTTAAAGTCTATAGTTAGCGGACTTAATAATTGATGTAAACATTTCGCCAATTTATAACAAGGAGATCCAATGCAATTCACTACAGGTCTTAGTTTACAACCTTGTTTATGAACTTTTCTCAAGCCATAAAGTTTTGGTGGAACTGCATTATGTGTTTTTAATTGTTTCTCGGTATCTTTGTCAATGAGATTTTTTTCTTTCATCTGGGATACTAAAACATTACTTCTATTTTGGAATTGAGTAGTAGGGTCTTTTTTCAGCAATTTATATGTAGAAATATCTTCTACCATTGTTTTCATTACCGTAGTGTACTCATCTTTTTCCATAATTACAGTGCTATTACCTTTATCTGCTCTTGATACAATTAAATGCTGATTGTCTTTGAGAAATGTTTTTGTTGATTTATAGTCTTTTAGGATACTTCTGTTGTCTTTATCACACTTATTAGATTTGTAAAAATTATGAATCACATTAATGGCTCTTGATCTTAAATTATTTTTCTCTTCTGCTAATGCTTCTACACCTTCTATATCAAGAAAATCAAACCCATATTCTAAATCTTTAATTAACACATGTGAAGGAACTTCCTTGTTTGTAATTGGTATTCCAAAATTTGGTTCCAGACATAAGATCCTCTTCACATTCTCTGGTAACTGAGTATTGGTAAAATTGTAGATACAAGATTTTTCATGAGTGTTCGTAAGTATTGGTGATCTATCTTGACATAAGTTATTGAGCTTGTTGATGTTCAATTGTTTTATTCTTTTAAATTCAAATTCGTACTTTCTGTTCTTCAAAATTTGACATTCATTAAACAACTCTGTTGGAATTAATACTTTTAATGACTCACTGAGTCTATGATTTACTGATCTCAGTTTTTTAATTTTCCATAGTGTTATTTTAATTTCTAGGTTTAATATCCTTCTTGAAAAATCCTTACTCAGTTTTTCAGCTTCTTTTTTGAACGGGTGTAATTCACATAACAGCGAATCAATACTTTTGTGATTATTGGTTATGTGCTTGGGGTAAACTCCATGATACCGGCATTGTAAAAGACACTGGGCATAAATTTCTTTTCAATGAAGTTCAAATATTAGATAAAGAGTCAAATTGGAAGAAACGCAATATCAGTGAAATGTGTTTTATTAGAAAAAACAATTCAATCAATTATAGAACAGACACTCAAAATTTAAGTAGTCAGTACAATTATATTATGAAATTATACTAATTTTTGTATTATTATTATTATTGATTGTTAAAATTTATAGTCAACATAATTTGTTACCATGTTACCATGTTTTTGTCTTATGTACCCTATCTTATGTTAATTGCTATGGTTAGTAATTAATATTAATTTTCATAAATATTGTTATTTTTATGATTGTACTTGAAAAAGTCTAAATCTATAGACGAAACGTCGTACATTTAATTTAATAAATCAAATTATTTTGTCCACTATCCTGCGATTTTGCTTAATTTTATTAGTAAACGTAGTTACATTAAAAACACCGTCCGTAGGGCTTCCATGGCCAGTCACATGTACATCAGCGTCCGGTCGGCTTCCATGGCCAGTCACATGTAGATCACCGTCCGACCGGCTTCCAGGACCAGACGTCATGTATATCGTATGAGCAAGACGTTACGACATACGATTTACATTACTATATTAAATTAAAACTTCCTTTTTAATCTTTTATTTTCTTAATGGATTAAAGCTACAAACGCGTTTCTTTTCGATTAATTTTAAGTCCAGAAAATTAATATCTTTTTTGAAAATCTATTACCTTTTTAAAGCAATCTGGCAACACTGCGCGGCGCCCTTTAGACTAGGAATATAATAGTAGCAGAGAATACTCCTTATTTGCATACAGTGTTTGATCTAGCAATCAGTGAAGCACAGTCAGAGAAATATATGTCAAAACAAAGAACATCGACTCAGTCGCAATACAGTTATTTCTCAAACTGGGACTATTATTAGATTAGATCTCACACTGCCAAACCCTGACGGAAAAAAATGTATACCTATGTCTGTTTCACGGGTACAGATAGATGACGTGAATATCGATAAACACAAATAATTGTATTCGTTGTTATATGGAAAGAAATACATCTACTTTTATTTATCATAGTATAAAATCAAATGTTCGTAAAATATAATAAATAAAATGATTGTAATTTAATTTTTTTTTATTTTAAATTGTTATATCCATTACCTATCTATATATTTTCATTATAAAGAAAATTAAAAGTCTTCAGGAATCGAACCTGGACTTGAAGTTTGTACCTGTTGGTAGACTCATACTTTAGCGCGCGACCACCATGGCTTACTGTGTCTGAGACCTTAACATATAGTTATACATGCTGTTTTGTTTCACATGTCATAACTACTTCCGACTATTTCCGTTACATCTAATATTACCGTTGTTAAGAGAGAGAGATAGAACGATTGAGTCGAGCCAACTTCACGCATGTAATATTCGAAAACGTCAAAATGACAGACATAACCCCACATAAATTTCAGATGGATCTGACAGATCTAATATTTTTACGGCTTTTTTGCGTGCCCAAATTGCAGGTACCTCAAATAGATTTGTCAATAGAGTTGTTGTGAAAAATAATATGCTGCAGTTACTCGGAATGAAACATTGCGTTTGCAACGCGTGTGATTGCTGTCCTCGTACTTCGGGCGGCAAACTTCATCACTCATGGTTGCAAACGATATGTTTCGACCCTTGTAATGCAATATACTCTTTCTTTTTTAATTATATATATTTAAAATTGTTTAACGTCTGTACTAAAATTATTTAATGTCGGATTAAACTCTGTAGAGGTCCCTAGGCAGTCGAAATCTCGGGTACCCTCGCAAATTATCTCCTAATACGTTTTTTATTTTACCAACCAACAATTTGAATATACCAATTTTATTCGGTACGCGAAAAATTTGTTGTAATCTGGCTGGTGGCATCCCGTTCCCTGTCGCGGGGCCTCAAAAGACACGAGCCCATAGACCGGTGCCTACTTTGCCTATTTTATAATCCGGCACTAACTAAATGGCTGCTACGAATTATACTGCAAGCTGCTGAAAACACAGAATTTGCCGATTCGGTACACAATACGAAATTTGCCATTCGGTGCGTGGTATACGTCGACGGTACGTCAACGTATACCGTCGACTCAGAACGGTACCGTTCCGAGTCGACCGATCCGAGTTTATTCAGTGCGTGTGGATCTTTTAAAGAAGTATAACATCTAAAAACATAACTTTCCATTAAGTTCAAAATTTTATAAGAATATCCTCCGGGTGCTACAATTACGTTCGGTAGGTCTTCACGCCTTAAACTTTACTAGGTATAGTTTGCTATAGAACAAGGGACAATATTATTATGTCAGAGAAAGACAGTCAGCTTAGATAGAATCTTTCTTCTCTGATCGCACGTAGACCCTTCCTTACAACTTTACACTAAAACTATTAGATTGTATATCTTACATGCTCGGGAAAGCGAAACGTGCAAACTCTATCAACCTTATCGTTAGCAAAAGACGATCTAAAACTAAACAACCTACATTTAATCTAAACCAGTGTTTCTCAAAATGTGAGGCTCGACCCTCTAGAGTCTAGAGGATTGTGAAACAATAGGGTATTTGTATGGAATATTTTTAACTTCCCGCTAAGAAAATTGAAAATTTGCAAAAATAGGGAAGTTATTGATTTCACCCCGACTTTCGAAAATCGAGTGTTCATCAGATCTCGACGTTTTGTGATCCTAGGAAGCTATTCTGACTATTTTTACGATGATGTCAGTATGTCTCTCTCTCTCTCTCTTTCTCTCTCTCTCTTTCTCTCTCTTTCTCTTTCTTTCTCTCTCTCTCTCTCTCTGTGTGTGTGTGTGTGTGGTGTGTATGTAACTTTTGAACGACTTGATCGATCGAATCGCGATTTGCGACATTCAAAAGGTTTTCACTGAACTTATATTTCCTGAAAATTTGAACCGATTCGGTCCAATAAATTTTGAGAAATGCCAAAAGAACCGAAAAAAAAGTTGTTAAAACGATGTTTTTTCAAAATAACTTCTAGAATATTGTACCGATTGATTTCATAATCTAATCAGCTCTTCTCCTCAGAAAACTGCGTCGAATACCGCTAAGCGGACCAAAATCGGTTATCCCGTTTGAGAGATATCGTAGTCAACAGATTTCGAAAAAAGTGTTTTTTCAAAATAATTTCGAGATTTCTCAACCAATTGATTTTGTACATCTTACAATATTTTTAGAGCTTAAAAAACTGCGTCGAATGCCGTTTTAAAGATCAAAATCGAATAACGAGTTCAAAAGTTATAGCTTTTCAAAAATTAAAATAGTGTTGTTATCAGCAATTTTCAGATTTTTGATTTCGAAGAGCTCAAAAATCTACTTTTGGACATATTATCAAGTGCTTCGAACTCAAAGCGCTTGAAAATAGCGGGAAGTTCCAGGGATGGCCTGCAGGGTCAACCGATTTACAGATTTTTTTGACGTGATTATTGATTAACGTCTAATGTCTCATACTGGGATGGCATTTGAGAAATATTAGATGTAACGGAAATAGTTTGATGTGGTTGACATGTGAAACAAAATACAGCATGTATAATATATTGTATAACTATGTAAGGTCTCAGATACAGTAGGTAAGCCAGATGGCCGCGCGGAAAAGTACGAGTCTATAACCGACAGGTATATACAAACGCTAAACTCAGGTTCGATTCCCGAAGGCTTTTAATAGTTTACTAGTATCGTCTATATGGTCGAAATTCGACCAATTGTCGTATTCTCCGTGCAGGGAAGGCAGTATGTGAATGTTTTATTTATTTAAATTCGTCAAAACAGTAAAAGGTTACAATTGTTGTACAAGATTCCAGACCTAATAGGTCTTGGGAAGGCAGTATGGTTTTTATCTGCCTTATGCCCGATTTCTTCATATAATACTTATCAACCGGGTATCTATCTTCCAGATAAATTTATCTGACAGATAAATACTATTCCGTTTTCTTCAATATGAATTATCTATTGGATACGAAACCCATGACCTTAGACTATGACTCATGCACTAGCAGTGAAATAAATATGTGGCAACGTTGTAAAAGGAGGGAAAATATCACGTACGACTATTTTAGTTAAAATTGGAATCTTGTTTTTTTTTTATTTATTGTGAAATTAGTTATCTAATGTTTTGTTGATTTTATATGTATTTAAAATAATACATAATATTATGTAGGTATATCATTTATCACCCCTCCTAAATAACGAAACAAGGAAAATGTAAAGAATGAAAAGAAATATGTATAGAGAAATAATATATTTTCATAGTTTTATATGAATAGAAACAATAATTTATTATATAGTAAGAAATTTATTTTGAGTGTATTTGCCATATGCAAAATAACATATTATGCCAAATAACACTGCAAGGCGCAAGCGCTGTAGGATTTATCTGTAAGATACGTGAATTTCCGATGCTTCATGTACTGGATAACTTTATCTGGCAGATATCTCATATCTGCTAATGAAGAAAACCAAAGTTTGATTTATCCTCAACATATCTGCAAGATGTCTATAAGTGAAGAAATCGGCCATTAATAGTTTTTAATAGTTTATTTTATTATTTTTTTATTAATAAATATTGGATAACAATTTGAAATACAAAAAATAAAATTACAATTTGATTTTGTAAGATAAATAAACTATGTGGATGTATTCCTTTCCATGACAACGAATACAGTTATTTGTGTTTAACGATATTTACTCATCTGTCTGTACCCGCGATACAGACATACCCATTTATTTGATTCAACAACTTTTAAACAAAACTTTCAAATTAAAACTTAAAGCTGAATTATTGTCGAAAAAGTAAATCTCCTGAGAAGAGAAGTTATTTATTTTCGTTTGTTTTCTTTTCATTTTTCTAACTGGAAGAAAATCAAATGTCATTTTGTTAAAAAATATCGCTACTTTTCATTAACAGGTTAATTTAAATTTTTCAAAATATTTCATTGGGATACTACATTAAAGTATAATAAGATTCTTTGAGAGGTTTGGTGAGGCCACGAGGCTGTTTTGGTCCCACGGGTAAAGGCTAGTAAAAAATTTTGATCTAGCTTAAAAGATTACATAATTTACTTATCCCGTATATACGTAACTTTTGTGAACACATTTTAATAATAATAATATTATTATCAGTTCAAAAAGTACTATATCTGAAGTAAATAGGTATATAATATAGTAATAAATCATAAGTTTATGTAGGTACATATTATATGTCAATATGTTATGTAATACCTATTATAATATAATATAATTTATAAAGATCTAGGTACCTATATTTTTTTTATATCTATATTCGTTCTTTTTGTAAGAAATAAAATAGACTATCATTATTTTACTGTTAATAAAAATATTCTACAATCAATCACCATTCATTTAATACATATTATAAAACAAAGTTCTCCGCCGCGTCTGTCTGTCTGTCTATTTGTCTGTCTGTCTGTCTATCTATCTATCTGTCTGACTATCTGTCTGTGTTCGATTTTTTCCGTAAAGTAGTGAACGGATTTTATTCCTGTTTTCACGTTTAGATAGACTGATTCACGAGGAAGGTTTAGATGTACAATTGAAACTGGCCAGCCCGGCTTCGCCCAGGTAAAATTTGAGGGTAATCTCACAAATAACTGAACCGATTTCAAATTGGACTATAATGTAGCAGTTGTTAGATAAACACGATAATCTTCCTTGGCGTGCGGCAGGCTGGTAAAAATTGCAACATAACATCGTTTTTTAGAGTTCCGTAGCTAAATGGCAAAAACGGAACCCTTAGGTATAATTTCGTCCTGTCCATCCGTCCGTATGTCAAAGTCATTTTACTCGGAGACTATTGGCACTATATAGATGAAATTTCTTCTATGAACCGCTATACAATGGTGTAGTGAAATACATGTAGATGTAACTGAAGGATGAAAAAAAAATTTCAATGCACATAAGCGTGTGGGGTATCGTCAGATATAGGCCTTGAAAAATGATATAGAAGTTTCGAAATGGCTTTTTTATTTAAGTCAATAGTTGGTGAGATATGCGCTTCTAAAGTCGTGAAAAGTGTGTCCCCCTCTCTAACATTTCAACTATGGGGTGGAAAATTCTGAAAAAAATTAAGGTGGTAGAGCTTAAAAAACACTTCCAACAAAAATTAGTTTGAATAAGATATATTGTCTAATTTTTGAGATATGGGATATTTTCGGTTACACGCTATTTTTTTGAGTTTAGCGATCGCAGAAATAACTTTGTTTTTCACAGTGTCTTTGAGAAATACTATGAAATACAAACTTATTTTTGGAAAACTATGTTCAATTTAAAATAAAAGACTATAAATTATTATTAACTTTGAATTTCAATCGTGAGTTCTTCCCGCGACAACGGAATCCTTCACTGTGCGTAGCCCGAGACGCACTTGACCGCTTTTTTAATATACTGTACAGCTTTTTACACAATTATCTTGTCTGTGCAAAACTCATTTCAAAATGTATTAAAACCATTTCGAAAACAATACTTTTATATTATTAACTTAATGAACAATATATGTGTATTGTCTAATTTCGGTCTGAAAACATTTTAATTAAAACGTCCACATTCAGTAAACAAAGCATGAACTCATTAAACAAATGAAAACAATAAGTAAGACTCGCTTTTGATGTACCTACCTACGTTTACGTCGCCTCGTTTAAGTATGTACACATATATTAGGTACCTATTTATTATGTAAGAAATATTCATTGGCTGAGAGAATGACCTGCGTACCTACCTATAGGTCAGAAAAAGTGTCATTGAAAAAATAATTTTCACAACACCGCTATTGAAAATTCGATTTTCGGTACTTGTTTAGCGGGTTGAAACTGAGAGTTTCAACCCTAGGGATGAAAATTTTCAGTTGTCGATTTTCTCTGTTTTTAACGTTGTTTAGAGGGAGATAGAACGATTGAGTCACGCCAACTTCAATTCGCACATAACATTCGAAAACGTCAAAATGACAGACATAACCCCACATAAATGTCACATGAATCTGACAGATATAATATTTTTACGGCTTTTTAGCGCGCCCAAATTGCAGGTACCTCAAATCGATTTGTCATCAGAGTAATTGTTGTGAAAAATAATATGCAATTACTCTGAACGAGACATAGCGTTTAACGCATGTGATTGCTGCCCTCTTCACAATAGTTGCAAACGCTATGTTTCGACCCTTGTAATGCAATATACTATTAAAATAATTGTATAGTAAATTAAGAGCTTCAAACCCAGTAGCTTCCGAATGCGAGTCTAGTGATATACCACTAAGCTACATCGCTCGGTTACTTCAAAATAAAACAAAATGCTTACAAGGACATAAAATATAATATTTTTTGACGTGAATAACGTCTATTGTCGCACACTGCGATGGCATTTTAGAAATACTAGACGAAACGAAAATAGTCGGAAGTGGTTGACATGTGAAATAAAACACAGCATGTATTACTGTGTTAAGGTCTCAGACACAGTAAGCCCGGTGGCCGTGCGGAAAAGTGCGAGTCTACCGACAGGTACAAAAGTCAAGCCCAGGTTCGAATTCCGAAGCCTTTTAATATTATATTTATTTAATATTTTTTAATAATGAAAATATATTGTGAGCTTTGCAGGGTGCGCTCTTGTTGCGTAATTGTTCTCCCACCTGTTAATTTGCATGAAAGACAACACTAGTATACAGACTGGTCATTTGCCGGCTCAATCACGGAGCTGTAGCAGAATGTAATTATGGGCCCTTAGTGCAATTCATAGAATTTCCCAGAATAAACACAGCCCGTGATTTAAATCGGCATATGATAAAGGAATAATACGACAAAATACTCTGGATTGGTTTTTTATTTATTCAAACAAACTTAACATAATAACAAAGCTGAAATGAGGTTAGTCAATCGAGAAAAATTACATAATAATAGAATTTTATCGGTCAAGGTTGGACCGTGTGATTGTTAGAAACATTTCTTAAAAATTAGGTTTAAGTTGGCACTGTTCATTAGAGTGAAGTTGTAGTTTGTGAATTTCAATAAACTTCAGATGATCTCAACAGCCATTTTAATGAATTTGGTAAATAAGAAAAGGGGTATATTGGAATATACCTGGTAAAAGATTAGGAAAGGAAGGAAAAAGCTTAATAACTATACATTACCGATTCCAAGGGGACGAAGGAGAAAATAATAATTATAATAATATTATACAAACGAAAATGCAGGTAATTGGTTTAAATTCATCCTGGTTTTTGTTTGTTGAAATTAAGATGTCCGGCGTTGGATTAGAAAGTATTTTGAATAAATATAAATAGCTTAAAACTAAATAACGTTCTCCGGAGCTCCAGTCAAAACGTCCGTCCTCAAAACTAGTTAAAACCCGAGTGTGAAAAAATCTGTTTACATCGTCCGTTGCCTGGCAGAACTTATTGTTATGACAATACACATGAACAATGTTTTTCAAAAACCGTTGTTCTACGGCAACACTATCACTTAGTAGTTTATAAATAAATTATCACAATCACTAAATAGCTTGCCCGATCTAATTGTATTTGAGTGAACCAAAATTAAATAAACCAAAAGTAAAAATAATAAATTATGATAAGAATAGAAATAGAAAAATTTGTCATGAGCACCTGGTACATCATGACAATATAGAACGGGATACAAATGTATTCCTTACTCCTAATTAGCACTGTAGCTGTCTGCGGTAGACGTTAAATAATGGTGGAAGTACAGATCAATACCCGTTTCTTACACCGCAGCCATTTATTATTTATTATTATTATTTATAGATAACCGGTTCGCTCGGATAAAGCCAGAAAATGTGACGAGTCTATACGATTCTTCTTCATAAAATCCAAAGCAAGATGAATATTTTTTATCCGAATCGGTTCAGTAGTTCCTGTGATAATCGCGACCATACATACAAACATGGTCTAGCTGACGTAACGCGTTACAGTTTGACTTACTCTACCGTCAAAGTGGAAAACGCGACTAAACAAGTTTCACTTCAAAAAATAAACAGAAAAAGCGTTTTTAGATTATAAACAACGGCGAGGGCCGTGCGACGTATTTTGCATAAGTTACACTAATATGTGGGAAACGGCTTCCGGGGCAAATTAGTTTGACACTCCTGCTCTACATTGTCGTCACAACATCGTATTGTTGCGGCTTCTATGAGTTACCCTCAAGGAGATAAGTTTAATTCAATATCAGATCCCATTGTGAAAGACGTATCGTATTTTTGATTAAATGAACTTTTATTGTGTTTTATTTACTTACTAGCCTCTATCCTCTCCTAGCAGGATAGTTGTCTAAGTTTTAAAAGTTTACGGTTTCATTTTATAATATTTAATGATTTTTGATAAAATAGTATATTGCATTACAAGGCACGAAACTTAGCGTTTGCAACTAGTGTGAAGTTTGCTGCCCGAGGTACGAGGGCTGCATTTCACACGCGTTTCTGTATAAAAATCAAACAAAAAAATTAAAATTTGAACTGTAATTTCTTTCTGATTAGGTACAGTTGAAACCTATCGTAAACATATCGGAAATAGTAGAAATTAAATTTTTTTTTGCCATACCCACTACAAAATAGCTACTTTCGATGTATGTGTAGCAGCCTTTAATGAGTCATTTAACAGGCAGGTGTGCGGAAAGTGTTTTAGTTACTGCACTAGGACGGTAAGTAATCGGTTACCGCATAGCAACTTCTGTTTATTCGCTCTATACGCCTGCGTGCGCCTGCCATTACTTACTCACCAACTTCACGGCAAACTGTAGAAGTAAAGATGGCGACGCAAATGAAGTGTCAAAATTTTTTGAAAATGAAGTGAAAAGTAGGTACCTATTCTGTAGTGGGTATGGTAAAAAATACCATAATATATATCTCGTGCGTAATGGTATTACGACTTGTGTGACTGTAAAAACTCGCTCTCGGTCGTTTATAGATACTATCTTCACTCGTCGTAATTGTAGCCCATTACACATCTAGATTTACAATCTACTATTTTTAAATAAACTTATACTCTAAAGTCCATAGAAAAGGGGATGGAGCTAATTAATTTAACATGACGTAAAACAGTATATTATGTTTACCCAACACGTTCAATACACGTTATATAATATTATAGTTATTTTATTTTTATACAGGTATAGCTAATTGACAATATTTGTAACCATCAATCATTATTGATCAACATTTTTAAAAGATCTAATCTTTATGATTACAATGTAAGAAATAAAGACAACTTGTCTATTGATAACCATCGTTCCGTCTTTTTTGAGAGATATATTATTTGTACAGTTCTATTTAATAAGCTAGCATAGACGTTAGAAAAAAGTGAGTATGTCTGTCTCGCGGGTACAGACAGATGACGTTAATACCGTTAATACACACAAATAAATATATTAATACACCCACTTATATTTATTTTTCGTATCGGGAGACTCGTTCTCCTGTAATACAGCACAATCAGAGGCGAGTTTTGTAAAACTCCATGTCAAATATTATGCTACTATTTCTGCACTTGTAGCATACAATATTATTTTATGCGATTCTTGTTTTGACAGTTTACTTTTAAAGTTTTTGACGTAAATAAATTATTTAATAACGTAAACATGGAATCGTCAATTATAAACCTTCATATCTATGGTTACTCTATTAAATTACATCGTTGAATAATATTTCATTACTGCACACTGTGCAATAATATCTATATACACCGAACACCGAAAATTGTGGTACCTTTTTTTACTACTTATTTATTATACAAGGAGCGAAATGAAACTTATATCATTCGAAAGGTACTGTGCCATAGATGTGCACAAAAGCACAAAAAAATCATGTATGTATGTTGCCGTTAAGGCAGGTACAAAAAAGTGAACATACACTCATGATTTCCCCATACAAAACGCTTTAACCACAAATACGTTGTTTCTCTCGCTGTTTAAAGACCTCTGGTGACACACCCGGAGATTATATCAATATTGTCAGATTTCTTCGTTATTGGTATAGTTATGTTGAATTTGTGTTTATAAAGTTATGTAACAAATAAATGTGGATTTACTTTACAGACACAATTGGTTGAATTTCGACCACAGGCGATACTAGTTAACATTATTGCATAGTGTGAAATAATTTAAAGTGTATTCGGAAATCGACCATTTAGTGAACGCTACACAACTACGTAAAAGTGAACTTTCAAAGCATAAATAAGTTTTTTGCAACACTTGTATCAAAAGTACAATTTTAGATGACTGTGTACCGTTTAAAAGTGATTCTTTATGGAAGCTTCTACTGAATTCGAATGGTAGTGTTTAAAGTAAATTTTAACGCACTCCGTTCTATAAAATAATACTGTTTTGTTTTACATTATATAACACACGTGCGTAATAAAGTACTTTATATAACACATGCACGCTTTTAGTGTTTTTTCGTATCAGTTTTGCGGACCTTAAATGATCGTTTATTGATGAGTGACGTCATGATCCATTATGAAACGCTTTTCGATGATATATTGAAAAACATTTGAAAACCCGTTTTCTAATGAACTATGTACCTCTTTTCGGTGTTACAAATTAAATATGGTTACTATGGTAACAAAGTGAATAAATATTGTACCGAGCCGAGTTTTTATTATGAGATGTACTTCTGTCAGTGACATTAAATTATTCAATTATTAAAGTCTAAAACCATGCATGTGTTATATAAAGTATAGATAAAGATAAAGATAAAGATAAAGATGTTTATTTACTCCGTAGAACATCGTAGATGGGAGTTTGTCAAAAAGATATAAAATTTACAAAAAAAAAAAAAAATCAACAAATTAAAATTACATAAAGATTTTAGAAAGTAATTTTAAAATATTCATCGACAGAATATAATGATGAAGCTGTCAGTAGCGATTTTATTTCTTTTTTAAAGGTGTTAATATTTTTAATTTTCCTTACATTTGCTGGCAAGTGATTATAAAACCTCACACAGCTGCAAAAGACGTGTGCTAAATATTTATGCGTCAGGCGCGATGTTTTCAGCACTCGTATTCGGCTCGCGATGCTCACTCGCCAAGGCTCGTGAGCGCTCTCCTACTACTCGTACTGAAAACATCGCGCCTGATGCATAAAGATGTATTTAGCACACTAGTCACACAATATACTATTATAGATTATTTTGCTATATAATGTCACTAATAAAATATTTATCTAAATTGTGTTTTATTTCCTTAAAATTGAACTTTTGAAGCAGTTGTTGCAAAAAATATTGTATGTAACGCGTGGCTAAAGTGACGCATCTGACAGTCGCGATTTTATAATACTCTCTTAAGGTTATGTTGCATTTATACCAGAACTCGTGTGATTACCGCACTCGCTTTCGGCTCGCGCGGTAAACACACTCGTTCTGGTATCTATAAATGCAACATAACCTTAGGCTCGTATCGCAAAATCGCGACTGTCATATAATCCGTCACTTAAGCCATTAGTTGCATAAATTACTATTAAAGGTGATTTTTGTGTCAACTCCGTACTTTTACATTTTGCAACAAAAATTATTATTAATCTTTACACTCATTTTTTTGTTATTATACATTCCAAAACAACGGCACACGCGCATTTATGCAGAAAACAAAACGATTTTCTTTCACGTAAAAACATTAGTAGGAATTGTTTTGCAGATATATATTTCAACAAAAGAAAAAAACAACATTTCATACAACTGCAATATTTATGTTTAATTACCGTCACAAACATTTATGAATACGCCACGTATAGGTATAGGTAGATATAGGTGCACAACATACGGTGGTCAAAAGTTGAAAAATAAAAACGCTCAAGCCAGATTTTTTATTAGTATAAATGTCGTAGCCAAATTGCCAATTTTGAATTTAGCCGTTTTACAAAGAGGCTAGCCGTTTAATAAAATGACGCTGTTTTGTAAAAACGTTCAGCCTGATTGTTATATTATATTTGTTTACTTTGTTACCATAACAACTAAAATCCGATATTTCTCGTATGGGGTAAAATATGCATTATTGTACGCTGACGTCACAGTATATATTTTACGCACGCCTCCCTATGCTGCCGTATGGCGTAAAATATTGTATTATTGTACGCGTGCGATGTACATTATTTCAAGCAGCCGACTATAGGGACGAAATGTACATTTCAGATATGTGTTACAAAAATTATTTTAAATAAATTTATTCTGTACACACTTCTATGATCTGCCCACAGACCACGGTACCCAATTATATATAGTTGGCGCCCCTAGCGGTCAAGTTTGGCAGTGTCCATCCTCATTGTCATTAATCTTTTTTTCAACATACGCAGTTTTGTCTTTTGGTCACAGTTACACATGTATATAGAACATTATGACGTCATGTATTATTGGCAGTTCTATCGATATAATATGACATATGGACGTTCATTTTGCTTTTTGTTTTATTAAACAATGTAAAATAAATAATACACAACTGAATTTGTTGTCGAATATTTCACGAGAAATAACATGAATAAATGTTATTTATCTAAATTTAATGTAACAATGTATAACAATTGATACCCTTCGACCATACACTGATAGACCTGCTCAAGTCCAACCGTGCCACGTAACCAACATAAAAAAAGACGGACAAGTGCTAGTCAAACTCGCATCCTGAGGTTTCCGTACCGTTATAACAATTTAATAAAAATTAAGTTTGTCACGTAATAAATACACCTATTCTGCAGGCGAGTTGTTTTGGATACGTCACAGACACCATGATACGCGCGCATATTATAGGTGTGAGCTGTCACAATACGTCCGTTAATAAATTATTTATTGTTAGTGATATTATTTTGTGTTCAGATCATGTTCAGATATTTATCATTATGGTTCATACTTGCTCTGTACCACAGTGCTCAATTAATGTTGGTGTTACTCCGTCTATAGCTTTCCGTCGCTGACACAACGCTGTGCAGAACGAACTCACGGGTTCACAGTCTCCTTCAACACGAGCTGCGTTGTATTTATCTCTCTCGCTTGCGCTTACTGCAGGATAGTTCTATTCCACATAGAATTAGAAATTAATAATTTTCGATTTTTTTCTTTTTAAAGAATCAGTATGAAAATACGTTATTTTTGAAAGGCCGTATCTTTTTATTGCATCGAGATAGAAGCTTGAATTTTTTACAGGACTATGGGTTTGCAGACCTTAGTATTTGATATTAATTCCAACTTAATACCTCTAGCCGTTCCTATGAAAAAGGGTCTTAACGGACATACAGACAACAGACTAACAACAACCCCAAATACAGGGTGTCCACGGCGACGTTGGCTAACATGGGTATCTTTGTTATTAATGGAGATAGAAAGTCGGTTAAATGGGCAAAGTAGCGCATAATTATGTGCCCAATAACGTCTCGTCGAAAAAACAATTGAATTTTGACACACTATCGATTTATTTAGAAAATAGTGAAAATTGCCATTTTTGAAAACTGGCCATAACTTTTTTATTTATGAAGATATCTGAAAATTTTTGATAACTTTTTAAGATCTTTTCAGTGGCGTAGGTTAAATTTTTTTATATCCACTACATATTGAGATAAAGACATAAACTTTGGTTTTTCTTATGAACGCCATTTCGGATTTTTAGATATTCGAATTCTGCTTATTTTTCTGATTAATTTGGTGTATCATATGCCACATTTAAAAAAATTTGCAATTAACGTCCCATATTACAGACACATAAAAACAACTGATAGTGAAATTCTGCCGAACAATGATTTATTATTAATTTTACACTTTAAAATTTCGCACTACTAATTTATATTTGACTGTCAGTTGTTTTTAATGTTTCTAATATGAGACGTTTATTGCAAATTTTTTAAATGTGCCATGTGATACACCAAATTAATCAGAAAAATAAGCAGAATTCGAATATCTAAAAATCCAAAATGGCGTCCATAAGAAAAACCAAAGTTCATGTCAATATCTCATTATGTAGTAGAAAAAAATAAACCTACGCCACTGAAAAGATCTTAAAAAGTTATCAAAAAATGGTTAAAGAAATTTTCAGATATCTTCATAAATAAAAAAGTTATGGCTAGTTTTCAGAAATGGCAATTTTCATTATTTTCTAAATAAATCCATAGTGTGTCAAAATTCAATTATTTTTTCGACGGGACGTTAATGGGCACATAATTCTGCACTACTTTGCCCATTTAACCGACTTTCTATCTCCACTAATAACAAAGATACCCATGTTAGCCAACGTCGCCGTGGACACCCTGTATAGTCCTGTAAAAAATTCAAGCTTCGATCTTAACGCAATAAAAATATGCGGCCTTTTAAAAATCACGTATTTTGATACTGACTCACTCATCAAAACCTATTGTGTCAAAAGTAAGTGAAAGTGGCGTCATCCTACGCGATTATTGTAAACTATATCTGGGAATTATTACGTGAAAAACTTAATTTTTATTAAATTCTTATAACGGTACGAAACCCTCAGGGCGCGAGTTGTACACTCTCACTTGACCGGTTTTTCTCATTCTGAGGTACAGAACCCTAAAAACAGAAGTTCGTCTTCAGCTGAAAAGAATCACCTTAGACCTATCCAGTTAGAGCAATTGAGGGAGATAAATACAACGCAGCTCGTGTTGAAGAAAAGAGTGAACCGGTGCGCGTCCCGTTCTGCGCATTTTTATGGCAGCTACGTTGTTTTTATCTCTCTCGTTTGCTCTAACTTATAGGTCTAGTGTGTTTTGTTTTGCGCATTGTTGTGGCAGCTGCGTTGTTTTTATCACTCTCGTTTGCTCTAACTGGATAGGTCTTAAGTGAATATTTTGAAGATTTAATTATCTTACAATAATACTGAAAAGAAGTTATAAGTAACCTGTCACTTTTTAATCGTTTCTTTTCAGTATTGTGTAATATTTTCTTTGTACATTCATTGTGTCTAAATTTGTATTTAGTACCTGGTTGTATACGCATGCAGATGGTACATGTTTTGAATATGAAACAACGTATATACTGACCTTTGTATTTATACATGCATAGCATGTATTAGATAATAGGTATGTATTAACGACTTTGGTGGGACTAAGGGCGCTTCCTATTTACTTATATCACGTACCCACTTACAACTAGTATGCAAAATTTCCGAAGATCAGTAACGGCGCTAGGGTTTTTTGTTAGGGTGGGCCAATGTTGGGCATAGTGATCTAAAGGTGGGCCAATAACATTTATTCCCAAAATTTCAGTACTCGATAAAATTTTAACCTAGATTTCTTGCTATAGAATTTACACGAAAATTTGTTGAAATTTTGAGGGTTAAAACGTATTTAAAAGAACACCTAGAGATTGGGGATTATGTCAGGGTGGGCCAAGACAGTTTAAGGTGGGCCATGGCTTACCCTCTGGCGCCGCCACTGCCGAAGGTACGTAGAAGCAAAGAGTGCATTTTTCTACAAGAGGCGACACTCGAAAAATGTTTGTCTTCGACGAAGAAGGACGATCGCAAACACTTTAAACATCGTAAACTTTTAGTCACATTCGGCTTAATACATAATCTGGCGTTTCTCTGTTAGCCTTTCGAAAGACGACACGCAACAAACCATGCGACATTCGACAGGTTTTCAATAAAGAAGACCGGCATTTCTCTGTTGTAAGTTAGCCTTTCGAAATTTCGACCGCGACAGTAGAAGCAACGAGTAGACAACGACACGCAACATGTTTTCAATGGAAGGAAACCGGAGTTAAGGCTAATTTACACGGGTATAGTTGCGGGTAGAGTAAAGTAGCAAGTAGAGTGGTGGTAGTAGAGTAGAGTTACTTTGCCACATGTTGCTAGTAACTCTATTCTACCACCTACTACACACTCTACTCGCTAGTCTACTCTACTGACCGTTTATACGGGTAGAGTTACTCTACTCTATCAAGTACTTGCCTCATTACTCTACCCGTGTAAATGAGCCTTTACTCTCTACTCTACTCCACTCTCAGAATTTCGACCATGCCGGTAGACAACGACACGCGACAGGTTTTCAATGGAGGCACCGGAGTTTGTCTGCCTAAATCTCTACTGTTCTCAAGTTAGCCTTTCGGAATTTCGACCGCGACAGTAAACAACGACACACGACATGTTTTCAATGTAGGGCAGCGTAGTTTCTCTGTCTAAATCGCTACTATTCTTTTGGTAGTCATTCGAAATTTGCGACCCCGACGGAAGACAACGACACGCGACATGTTTTCAATGTAGGGCAGCGTAGTTTCTCTGTCTAAATTGCTACTATTCTTATAGTAGCCTTTCGAAATTTGCGACCGCGACGGAAGGCAACGACACGCGACAGGTTTTTAATGGAGGAGATCGGAGTTACTTTGTTAGCCTTTCGAAATTTCGACCACGACAGTAAACAACGACACGCGAAAGGTTTTCAATGTAGGGCAGCGGAGTTTCTCTGTCTAAATCGCTACTATTCTTATGGTAGCCTTTCGAAATTTGCGACCGCGACGGAAGAAAACGACACGCAATAGGTTTTCAATGGGGGAGACCGGAGTTTCTTTGTCCAAATCTCTACTGTTCTTAAGTTAGCCTTTTGAAATTTGCGACCGTGACGGGAGACAACGACACGCAACAGGTTTTTAATGGAGGAGATCTGAATTTTTCTCACTAAATCTCTACTGTTCTCAAGTCAGCCTTTCGGAATTTCGACCACGACGGGAAACAACGACACGCGTGACGCAATAGCGACAGGTCTTAAAAGCACCGTTAAATGGAAATGCATATAAATGAGTTCGAGATGAGCGACCTTGATGAGCGACACTTCGGCGTCTGTGCAGGGTATCGAGTGCAACTCGAGACATTGTGTCGAAAGTTTCAACAGTCTATAATCTATATATTCTTTAAAGAGAAAAACGTCTTTTACGTACCGACCATCGCTATTTATAAATGTGAGATTGAAAATATTGGACATTTCAAGGTCGAAACTTAGAGCTAAGCACATCAAAAGAACCAGTTAAAAGCCGCCTCTTATAAAACTTATCTACTTTTTAGTAGAAATGTTTTCCTGGTGAAAAATGCGACCTACATCAGACGGTATATAGTAAAGCACGTAAGTCATGACAGATCTTGGTTCGTTCATGCATACATTTCAGTCTACCAGTGAATAAGGATAAAAATAACATTATTTGACCCAGTTCTGTCACCTCAGCATCAGTTTTTTAACTGCATATGAAAGAAGATCATAATTTTTGACTTGAATTTTTTTATTATTTTGGATAAAATTCAACCTTTCTGTTTAAAAGAAACGGGAAATAAACTACTTCAGTACCAGTTTGAGACGAAATGACTAGTTCTCCCTAGAAAATGCAAGGAGGGAGTCCGCAGGAGTAAGGTTATCATTTGCTACGATTTCGGCCGACATATTATAGTCATGCATTTTGTAGGTGTTTAATTTAAGTGAACATACTATTATGTCATTTTATTTGTGGCGGAAAGAATACTTTTCTTGATAAATGCATAATTGATGGACGAAAGAACGCGTTAAGTGAAATATTGAGTCAATAAAAGCTATAATATTTACCAAAGAAAATTATAATACCTAACCATATGTTAAAATAATAAAAAAAATTTAGGCCTATTCAGTGGCGTAGCTAGGTGGCCAAGAGCCCCATCAGGGCATAAATAAACAGGACTCCCTAACCAATATGGGGTTGACCCACTATATTGAAATTGGTTGTTTTTTACGGATAGCATATTATACTCTAGGTGTATCAATATGCATTTTTGGTAGAAATTTTGAAGCGTTTATTATTTTTTTAAAAATAATTTAATTTTACAGTAAATTGCCGCTAGTTAAAGAGCCAATCAGAAGACGCGCGCCATTCTAGTATCGAAATATGGCTGATACAGCGTTGTCATGTTGTCGTTGTGATGTAAAATGTCAAATTCCGTAATTAATATAGATTAATTAATTCTGTACTAATTTCTCAGCAATAACGTCTGAAAATAATGTGTAAAAATAACACAATAGATATTTGAACGTATAAAGTAACAAAAACACTAAAACACGCATCTTGACGCTTGACGGGTGCTTGACTATTGTAAATATGACAGTGTATTTTCATTCTGCTGGCTTTACTCTTATTGGCTGTTAGAATGCAAGCGCGAGCATAGTCCTATGACGTCATTCGACCGACAATTTTTAACTTTATTATTTATAAAGCCTTTCCGAGTCTCTATAAATTCCGAAAAAAAAATTGATAGCCTTAAATTCAAAAACACTGCCGATAAAAAAAATAATAAAAAAAGTGGGCCAATCCTATTATCTTTATCGAAATATAAAACATAGAAGCTTTAGCGTTAGCTAAGGGAAAACTCTACGGTAGCTACGGGCCGTTTTATTTTAAAGGTTTAAATCATAGATATACAGGGTGGACCAAGTTATAGTAGCAATAATTCACCATTCGATGGTCCATCGAAAAATAAGTAGACATGCATAATTTTATTTTTTTCCAAAACGCTTCCTAAGGGAGATACAGCCCTTCAAAGTCTAGTTTTAAAAATCAACACTGACAAGTGTCATAAATTATCTCAAAACCAAGTATCGCTTACTTTGTTGGTTATTTTCATAAGTTATTTATTTGTTGTTTTTAATTTAATTAATGAATTATTTATTTAAATTCGTCAAACAGTAAAAAGTTTACAATTGTTGTACAAGATTCCAGACCTATTATTTTCATAGGTGGCTATTTTTGAAGTGTTCTAAACTTTCAACTCTAATTATCTCGTAAACGAAGCCTCAAATCGAAATTTTGCAAGAGTGACTCTTTTTTTCTAAATTGAACAGGGAAATCGAAAAAAATGTTATTCTTTAAAAATATTCAATGGCGCAGAAAATAGAGCGGGAAAAGTGAAACAACCCCCCTGTATCTACGCCACTTGACAATTTTGACAAAAGTTACTTACGTCAAATAATGAGTATCTATTGCATAAATACTTGTAGCAAATTTGGTCAAAAACGCATTAATAACCTGAGAGTTAGGACAAAAAAAAGAATTTTAAAACTGAACTTTGAAGGGGTGTATCTCCCTGAGGAAGCGTTTCGGAAAAAAATAAAATTATGCATGTCGACTTATTTTTCGATGGATCATCGAATGGTGAATTATTGCTACTATAACCTGGTCCACCCTGTAGAAATCTGGGGATGTAATATAAAGTGCCACTTTAGACTTGGGGGGAGCCATTCAGGGGAGGGTGCATGCCTGTCTTATGGACATGCCCATGCTGTGCATGTGCCCACGTTCTATTGGCCGCGTCTTTGCGCATGCTCAATTGCTCGTACAGCGATCAATAGAATGTGGGCACACTTGCTTCCTCACCGTCCCCCCATTAACAGCAACCCCCCACTTGTTTGTACACGTCTCTAGATTTCTATGTCTATAGTTTAAACCAGTGTTTCCCAAAGTGGGCGGTACCACCCCCTTGGGGGAGCTTGGGCGATTCAGGAGCGCGATAGTATCTCGAGAAGCAATTGAAGGGCGTGGAATAAAAATAAAGATAAAATTTATTGTCACAAATATATAAAAAATTTACAATTTGATTCATAATTTTAAGTTGTGGTTCCGACATAATATTACCCAGTGGAATAAGCATGCTAACATATTGGTTTTTTATATGTGGTCGTATGTATACTACCATAATTATTTTTTTGTTATATATGGCGATAGAAGCATAAAGAAAGAAGAACATTTTGTAAAACCATTCGTACATGCTTCATCTGTTGTGAAAAATACAGTTAAATTTGTAAACATTACTTTATTTTCCAAATGAAATTCAAATTACAACCAATCTTTTAATAAATAATTTTGTAATTTAAGCGTCAAGGCGTCTTAAGTAACATCTTTCTTTATTATGTTCCGTAGGTAGAAATATAGATACATAAACTGCAACTTTCTGTTTGTTGATTAAAGAAGAAAAATTTATACAGGGGGGCGTTGAGTAATGTTCTTTCTGAAAAGGGAGCGGTAGGCCAAATAAGGTTGGGAACCTATGGCTCAAACTCTACCCTATCTGCTGTAAAAACTAGCAATTACTTTGCAATACGTCAATTAAAACGCCCTCTATTAAGGTGGAACGTTTTTAGCAATGTCAATTATTACGTGAAACTATTAATTAGTATCTTGAAGAACTCTTTCAACCGAGTACCTACTTGATTCCTTCCACGTAATTAATGCAGTCAAGTAACATCTTTTGAAGTTATGAAATCAATATAGGTTTGACATCATTGACTTTTGTACATCATGTTTCTCAGACGTCGTTACTGACAAAGTATAAACCTGTAGATATTCAAGCAACGCAGGTAATAAATGGTAAATAAGACAAATTGCACATTGGTTGTGTTACAGATTCAAGTATCCTATTCCTTTTGAAATCATAATCTGTTAAAAAAATTCCCTTTTCGCGTCTGTCTGTATACGCTTGCAATTATCACAGTTTGTAGTTCTAGAAATTCAAAAGCAAATGACGTCAGTTGTCGAGCGTCTATAATAATCTATAATTTATCTACCCTGGATAATGCTGTATACTTACAGGATGTATCACAGAATTAAGAACATAGGGAAAACTCTGTAGTGAAAGTCATGAAGGATCAATGATTTATTAATACATTACTCACTCGTTTCGCTTGTTCGCTCCAGTTATTATAGCCTGTCTTAAAGCAAAGTGAACATTTTTTTTAAATCGGTCTTTTAAGATTGCCCCCGATTTTCATCCGGGCGAATCCGGGCTGGCCAGTTTCAATTATACATCTCAACCTTCCTCGTGAATCAATCTATCTAATCGTGAAAACCGGAACAAAATCCGTTCAGTAGTTAGGGACCGTTCAAGTATTATACGTAACGCAGTTTTTGAAGATTTTTGACCCCCCTACCCCTGTTACGCTCCGTAACGTTTCGCTTTACCCCCCCCCCCAAACGTTACGTAACACCCAAGTGACAATTTTTACCTAAAAATGTCAATTATGTCGCGCAAAATACCGGAAAATCACTAAAATACCATTACGTAACGCGCTGCTTGATCCCCCTCCCCCACTGTAACGCACCGTAATGTTTTACAAGACCCTCCTCCCCCCAAACTGCGTTACGTAATATTTGAACGGCCCCTTAGGGAGAAAATCAGACACAGACAAGCCAGACAGACGCGCCGGGGGACTATCGTATTGATGATGATAATGATGATATTGATATATACTTCACAAGTCGCGATCTTATAGGGAATGCACTATACCATATTTAGGGTTAAGGTGATAATATTATGTGTACAGTTGGATGCATATCCTTGTTCTTCAAAGCGAAACGAGTCCACAGCAGGTGTGAACTCCGTTATGTCCCCACGATTCCCTAGCGGTAGGGCATTGACTATGTGCTATGATTGTGCATAGTACATACTTACTGTTTATACTTACGCTACAATGACTATACAAACTCCCAATTAACAAAACAGACGAGTGTCGACACCTGAAAGCTTCTTCTTGAGACCTTTATACTCTATTCGGGATGGGATCAAATGCATTATTATAATGTTTATGCATAGGTTACCGAGTAATTCTCACATGTTAGCCATTCTACGGATTCTCTAGACATTCTACAAAATTACAAGTTTATTTATGATTATTTTCTGGTATCATAGGTCTCTGTGAGTTACAAATACAAATATACAAATACAAATTTATTTAAATCCATTGATGCTTCTGCATGTGGAGTCGTCATAAAAACATGGCTAGAGTTTCTCTGGTAAGAGTTAAGACAAAGGGGTATCGATTTCTGATTGGTTTGTTCAATCCGTCATGTTTTTCAGTCAAAATTCAAGTGCACATACTCTGTCTTCGTCGAGCGTCTATAATCTACAATATATCTATATAATATCTCACTCTGTGATATTTTATGATTGTTTTCTATAGGTAATATACAATTGTCAGTGCAAAAAAGTGAAACGCGCGATATTTTTTGTTACGTTTCAAAAGTTTTCAAAAGTACGCGCGTATTTTCACTACACTCCCTTCTATTGTTTTGGCTAAATCAGGCGTCTTTGTCCTTAACTCTTACTAGAGCAATTCTACATTAGACCGGTGCCCGGATCTGAAAAAAATGCTTTAATTTATACCACCCCTGCAAGAATGTTTTTAGGAATTAGCGCAAAAATTTCTTTTTTGTCCTACCCACTATAAAATAGCTGCTTTACATGCATGTACGTATGCATGTAAAGTGACTTTTGATATAGGCCGGTGTGCGGGAATGTATCTTTCTCACACTGTGTAGGAAAGCAAACCATTTTCATAGTAATTAATTATATTTATTCGCACTGATCCGCCCACTTTACCTACTGACAGCTACTCTCGGCCTACTATAGAAGTGAAGTTGGCGACACAAAATGAACTGTCAAAAATTTGGAAAATACTGAAAATGAAGTGATAATCAGTTACTTTATAGTGGGTATGGCAAAAAATACCATATATACGAGGGGTAAATATCTGAGGATTTATGGTGTACAGCGTGAAGGAATTACGAGGATTTATGAGGATTTATAAGGATTTATGGGGATTTATGAGGATTTATAAGGATTTATGAGGATTTATGAGGATTTATAAGGATTTATGAGGATTTATGGGGATTTATGGGGATTTATGAGGATTTATTGAGGATTTATCGAGGATTTACAGAAGAATTAAATCAGCTGTTTATGTTATGCGCGTGCGCGTAATATTTTTTAATTTGCCCGACCGCATAAACCGGCGGCATTGTGAATAAAATTTGTTTTTGGTGGTGTCATGCAAGTTTGTGTGAGTTCCAAGGTAAGTTTATTATTATATTTATCTCGTGTTGGCATTATTGTACCACATACAATAGGGTATTTGACTAAAAGTTTTTTTTTGTTATATTAATAGAGCAGTAAATTCTGTACAAAATGACATCTAAATCACTTAATTATGATTTCAAATTAGCTCAAAAATAATTTTTGAAATATTTATGTGAGCCCCGCTCGCTAATAACCGTTTTTGCTCCACGAATCTATGACGTCATATTTTTTATGAAGGTACGTTTCTATCTACTAACTCGATGCTAATTATATCAGAAACTTACATACCTACATTTTATAATATTAGTATAGATAATAAAAAAATCCTACACTCAAGTTTTACCCCCTTTGGGGTTGAATTTTAAAAACTTGAACAAGCCTATAACCTTTCTCAATGAACGGGCTATCTAAGAAAAAAAATTTTTTTTTAATTGGACTGGTAGTTCCTGGGATTAGCGCGTTCAAACCAACACACAAACAAACCAACTCTTCAGCTTTATTGTTATAATATACATATATAGTCCAATCAAATGGTTGAAAAAATAGGTCTGTAATTGCGTTAATTAGAAGTTTGATGAAATTTTAATTGTAGATAGGGGGTGCCACTAGAACACTCCAGCCAAGTTTCCCCCCTCTGATTCCGCAAGGGGTGCCCGCCATCTTGAATTTAAGGGATGAAATCATTTATCTTGGTAAATACTGCTTTTACGTGAAAAATTACTATTACCAAAATTATTAAGGAGGATGTATCCAACAACTTCTGTTTGGAAAATTTTTTGAAATTTCTTATTCAAAAGTTATAAATTCTCAAAAATGACACTGTTGGGGGTGGAAACGGTTTTTTCGATTTTATAACAAAACGGTCAATCGGGGCGAAAAATGGTTATGACAAAAGTTGTAGTTTTTGAATGTTTCTATAATATACATGTGTTCAACATTTTTTTTGCTTGCTTTCATCGCATTTTCACCAAATTCATCATCCGCCATTTTGTTTTTTGAAAATTTGATAACGGATTCTTAATCAACGACCCCTAAAACCCCCTAATCATGTATTTGGTGAAAATGCGATGACTTGAATTAATTTTTTATGTGCAAAATTCAACAATTTTCAAAAATATTGGCGCCGGTCGACTTTTGGCGCCCTCTATATTCGCATCAAGCAAGCAAAAAAAATGTTGAACACATGTATATTGTAGAGAAACTCAAAAGCTACAACTTTTGTTATAACCATTTTTCGCCCCGATTGACCGTTTTGTTGTAAAATCGAAAAAACCGTTTCCACCCCCAACAGTGTCATTTTTGAGAATTTATAACTTTTGAATAATAAGAAATTTAAAAAAAAATGTAAACAGAAGTTGTTGGATAGATCCTCCTTAACAATTTTTGTAATAGTAATTTTTAACGTACAAGCAGTACTTACCAAGATACTTACATGATTTCATCCCTTAAATTCAAGATGGCGGCCACCCCTTGCGGAAAATTTCATCAAACTTCTAATTAACGCAGTTTAAAAGTACCATTTAACTGGATTAATAAGGTAAACACAGTTTTGTTATTGTTTATACAT
The DNA here is from genome assembly GCA_039654895.1 of Mongoloraphidia duomilia. Taxonomy (NCBI): domain Eukaryota; kingdom Metazoa; phylum Arthropoda; class Insecta; order Raphidioptera; family Raphidiidae; genus Mongoloraphidia; species Mongoloraphidia duomilia. The sequence goes on along the minus strand of CM077516.1, from coordinate 37,854,109 downwards.
TCGATGACTTATGGGGATTTATGGGGATTTATGAGGATTTATTGAGGATTTATTGAGGATTTATTGAGGATTTATTGAGGATTTATTGAGGATTTATGAGGATTTACGAGGATTTACGAGGATTTATGAGGATTTACGAGGATTTATGAGGATTTATTGAACTTAAAGGGATTTATTGGTGATTTATATGGATTTATAAGGATTTATAAGGATTTATTTGCCAAAAAGGATTTATGGTGTACACAATTTTGGGCAGATATTTACCCCTCGCATATATATCTCATGCATATAATGATATTATGACTCGTGTGACTGTTAAAACTCGCAACGCTCGTTTTAACATAATGTCACTACTCGTCAGTAATATACATCATTACGCCACTAGATATACAATCTACCATAAATCCACATGGTCGACGAAGACAAAAGAAATTTTATTTCAACCGTGCGCTTATGAGGGTGATGCACATACTCTTTTTTTACTTTAAAGACGCCATTTTGGTACTTTTTTCGCTCAGATCGAATTTCCATATTTTCGTTACAATATTGTTTCAACCTTTTAAAACACAATTCGAATCGATACAAAATATAAGAATATTTTTTTTACATCTCTACGGAATATATCGTCCTAATAAATATTGTCATATACGTATAACAACATAATAATGCTCTCCCAGTTACATGTATCCCACTTATATATGGTTACAGAGCAAAGTAAACAGTGAATATTCTTTTATATTTGTGTCATTTTTTTTTTTTTGAAATCGATATAATGTATAGAGGTAGAATTGCATGGGAGACAAATAAAGATTTTATTTAGTAGGTATCAGTTTTCTGTAGGTACCTATATGTCTGTAGGTTAGGGTGAAATCTTGCCCACTTCCACTTATCCAAATGACTTAAAACTTTGCCGTTGTATGTAGTTCCAATGAGAATACAATATTCTGATATTTTGACTAAGTATAATAACATTTACATAACACGTTTAAAAAATAAAAAAAAAAGTGGTGGAAGTGCCGGGGTTTGTGGTGGGAGAACGTGACGCCAGTAGTTTTTACAAACTTTTTTCATATTATAATATATATAAATATGACTAAAGGCGGGTTGCACCACTTTTACTTAAATTTTAAGTCATACTTAAGTTTAAGTGGAACTTATAATTTTAATAAGTGGTGCAAGCGGTCTTGAAAGTTTAAAAACAATTGATCATTTTTTTCAAAAAAAACAAGCTTTTTCAATGGTTTTATTATGTTCGACATGGCATAGGTCAAATTTAATTATTGAAATTTGACGTACTACCCGTTATCCAATTGAGTTGAAATTTTGCACACGCGTATAAGTCCGGTGACAATGCAATATAGTATATCTAATATCGTTCTAAATCCAAAATGGCGGACGTCCCAAGATGGCGGCTAACCTTTTTCTTTGCAACCCCCTTGCCATGGGTATCAAATGAAAGGGTTTCATGAGCAGAATACGATAAGCTACGTGACGCCATTCTAAATTCAAAATGGCGGACGCCCCAAGATGACGGCTCACCTTTTTTTTGCAACTCCCTTGACATGTGTATCAAATGAAAGGGTTTCATGAGCAGAATACGATAAGCTACGTGACGTCATTCTAAATTCAAAATGACGGACGCCCCAAGATGGCGGGTTACCTATTACTTCAGAACTCCCATGACATGGGTATCAAATTAAATGGTTTGAGGAGTAGAATACGATAAGCTACATGACCATCATTCTAAAATCAAAATGGCGGACACCCCAAGATGGCGACTTTCCTTTTTCTTTATAACCCCCGACGTATCAAATGAAAGGGTTTGATGAGTAGAATAAGATAAGCTACATGACGTCATTCTAAATTAAAAATGGCGAACGCCTCAAGATGGCGGCCCAATTTTAATTTAAATTTTAATAAACTAGATAACTGGGTTAGCTGATTAATATAAAATTGAAAATTTAGGACTTACATTTTATATTTTTGTAAAGTGAAGAATTTATATATTTTTCTATTGTATAGAATTAAAATAATTAATAAAGACTAAAAAGTAAAAAATAAATAACTTAAAAAAAACTTTTTCAAAATCAATGGTTTTATTTTGAAACAAAAATGCACTAAAAAGTAGAAAATAATTTTTTTTAGTGATTATAAGTTGATCAGAATAGTTTTCAACATTTGTTAAAGGAAAACCATTGGGCGTTAAAACATCATAACAGCATCAGTACCTAATATTTTATGAGCGCCCAATGGTTTTCTTTTTACAAATATTGAAAACTATTCTGATCAACTTATAATCGCTAAAAAAAATTATTTTCTACTTTTTAGTGCATTTTTGTTTCAAAATAAAACCATTGTTTTTTAAAAAGTTTTTTTTTTAAATGTAGATACTAAAAACAAAAAATAATATTTAATTTAGGTTTATTATTATAAAAGCGTGGATCTCGTTTGTAATAAACTATCATAGAGCTTACGACCCATACTTTTATAATTATGAACCAAAATTAAATACCTATTATTTTTGATGTGAATAACGTCTAATGCCTACTTGGGTGGTGTTTTAGAAAAATATTAGATGAAACGGAAATAGTCGGAAGTGGTTGACATGTGAAACAAAACACAGCATGTTTAACTATGTTTAAGTCTCAAACACAGTAAGCCAGGTGGTCGTACGGAAAAGTACGAGTCTACTGACAGGTACAAACGTCAAGCCCAGGTTCGAATTCCGAAGGTTTTTAATATTTTATTTTTTTAATAATGAAGATATATATAGATATTAGATAACAATTTATAAAATATGAAAAATAAAATTCAATTTTTTTATTTATTATATTTTACGAACATTTGATTTTATAAGATAAATAAAAGTGTATTATAAAATGTGTTATATATATAGTATATTTCTTTCCATGACAACGATACAATTATTTGTGTTTAACACTAGGTATCAGACGCTAATGACCTAAGTTGTCGACGCGTTTATATTCTACAATAAAAAAATTTTTATAACAGTAGGTATCTGCCTGTACCCGCGGGCCGCGATACAATATATTGATATAATACACCGTTCAGCAAATCTTTTGATATCGTACAACTACTCCTTTCTTTCCTTTTACTCATATTGTATCTACTCTTTGATCTCCATGGTTTTTGTCGAACTGATTCTTTTGTTCGGGCACCACATGACATGACTACGGCACGAATGTATCAACCTTTGTATAGTCTTGTTAGTTGTGCCAGCAGCCAATCCCACTCCAACATCTCAAATCCGTAGTAGTTGCACAAGTGCATCCTCTACCCATATACATCCAATCAAATACTAGTAGAGTGTACAAAATCACTGACTGTTCGGTCCGAATTCGCCCGAGTGCAAATCTCGTAGGTGATTTAATGTATCTTGATATTATGATGTTTTAAAAAAGTTATTTCATTTCTCAAAATTAACGTTCTTTACAATTAATTGGGATGTAGAACAATAATTTCTATGTATTCAAATGAACATGATTGTCTTAACATGAATTAACAAAATTGAGTCTGGTTAAAATTTAACATTACAACAGTTATAGTAATTTGTTATTTTAAGTTCCGACGATGACGGGTCAAATAAAATTAATTTTTCTGATATTGCATTGTAACGTAACGTCATTGGGTGTTTTATATTGTAGAATGTAGATTATAGACGCGTCGACATCTCAGGTCATTAGCGTCTTTCATCTACACTAAATAACAACTTTCTTAAAACTAAATGACACCACGAAACATCCTTGAGCGCAGGTGGTATTCGAACTCACGACCATCTAATCTAGAGGCCGACGCGCTAACCACTAGACCACACGGTCCCCGTTATTGGATGTTGCCATTATATTAGTACTCTTTACAATGTAAGTTTCCATAAGTGTTCGTGTGCTTATAGACCCCTCCCCCCAGCCGTTCCACCGCCAATGCGACAGACTGAAACTTTTTTTGTTATCCGTTTCATTTTTATGTTCGTTTTGGCATATGTCAGTAACAAAGTGTCCTGAATTGATTTATTGATGAAGTTGCATTGACTGTTGACACTATTTTCACATTTTAATTCATAATTAATTCATTCATTCAAGATGCATCCGGTCGTTTCGATTCTGTCTTTTCTGCAAATAAACAGTCGAATGTATTTTATCTGTTTGAACGTCATACTCAGTTTTTTGTCGACAATATTTACTTATTTTCATTTTTAAGGCTACCAAGCTTAAAGAGACCCCATTACAAACTCCTTACAATTAAAAAATAACAAGAGACACAATTGTGCCGCAAACGAAGACGTAGAATTATACTTCTATAGTTTAATCTTACAATATTATGTAATCAAAGTAATCAGTCAATTTGAAATCGAAACTATTTTTATTTATTTCATATCAATTCAGCGAAGGCCATGGTTTTTCCAACATATTAATCATAAAATCACATCTGTCAAAAAATATTAACATGACATAAGTACATGATACAAAACACAAACTAAGTATATGGTGTAACTATCGTGGTTGCAGAACTGAGAATTCTGACAGGACTCTTCACAGGACACTGCCCTCTAAGATACCATCCTAAAAACATGGAGGCATGGATGTATTATACTCATTGGATACCTGACAAGTGGTTTAAAATTGAAGCAGGGCCGCTATATTTGAAACGGGCAAAACATTATATTGACGCTTGTAAAACTACAGACACACAGTAGAGAGCCATGGATATGTGTAGACAAACTTTTTCATTTAGTGACTTGTGAGCTGTGTCAACTTAAATGGTTTCCATGGTTTCCAATATCAGCCATGTTTGAAAAGGGCAAAAACAGGCTAAGCAGTCGGGTATTCAGTGAATATAATACATCCATGGGACAAGGTAGAAGATGATAACTGTCGCTTCTGCATGGAGGCAATAGAAACTGCTGAATATATTTTGTGTTCATGCGAGGCAGTTTCTTCTAGAAGGCTGCAACATCTAAATGGAAGGTCCTAGAGTCTATAGAGATGTGGAATACAGCCCCCAGAAAGGTAGTAAGGTTCGCCAAGAACCTAATACCGAAATGGAAATAAGTACGAGGGGGCTCACAAAAGATCTTCCATGTCGCAGTGAACGAAGGGCAATAGTACCTCACGCTCCATGTAAAATCTAATCTAATCTAAATATGGTAGTTTGCGTCACACATTTTTTGTAACGTATTTTTCGTCTCGCATCATTTTACCCCCCCCCCCTATATACCGCCAGGAAAGACGTAGTTCTACATCAAAAAGACTTACCTACGTATTTAACAATATAAATAAATTAATACAATAATAATAACAATATATAGTCTATAAGATAGAGTAATTTGAAAAAAATACATTCCAACAGTGTTACTTACCTACAGCTTACAACAAAATAAATAGATAAATACGGTCTAGTACATTTGCAAAATTTGAAATTCCCCCGGTCCACAACTCAAGAAATAAAAGCACACGAGCTGATCACGCACACAGGTCACTCTTTCTTGAAAATGAATGGAATACCTACTCAATAACAAAACAGTAGAATAATAATAAATTGAACAGTTTTCCTCGGGGAAGTTCAATAAAAAATCTAACAATTTGGTTATAAGGAGGCATTGCAATGAACAGTTTGTTAGCCACTGGTACAAAAATATTACTATATCTATTCTGTTTGCAGGTACACCAAGATATTCACACTGTGCAACGCCATACATACGTACGTGGAAAACGTGACGTGAATCCATATACTTAATATTGTTACATGCAGATACAAGCTGACGTTGTTCATCAGTACCTATTAATCTAGGTATAGCTACATAGTATAAAATACTTTTTATCAAAAATAAACCTTCAAAAAAGCCACTAAAAAGAGGAAAATAATAAAATTATAAGGTCGGCGCCAATTTAATAATAAAATATGAAGTCGGTTAAAAAGTAGAATTACTAGGTATGTTGGGAAGTTACATGTAGGAGTGACTAAAAAAACATGGCCGACAAAAAATTGCAATTTAAAAAAAATACATATAGGATAGTAGTGTTGACGAAAATGTTTTTAAATTTGAGTGAATTATATCTTAAGTTGGTGATAATCTAAACCAAAAAAATATATATGATGCCGAACGAATTTTATCAGTCGGACATTTAATAATTTAAATGTGGAATAAATGGTGAAAAAAGTGATAATATGTGACAGCCATTATTGCGTTCTGTTTACATATGTCAAACATGAAAATACCAAAAATAACATTTAATTCTTTAGCAGATTTACTTTGACAACCGTTTACTACACAACAAACTCTAGCTTTTGATTTTTTACGTTCTGGAAAACGTTCAACTTCCATTTTAACTTTTTTAATTAATAATTAATTTAAATGTCATTGTTAACACCATATATACTAACTAGACAGTTGCAATTTTATGATAGTTTAATTTTTTGCCACCAGATGTCATGTCTCAGCTCGTCAGTTCCCAATAGGTAGGTACTATACTTTTTAGCCGACTTCATATTTTATTACTAAATTGGAGCTGATCTCAAAATTTTATTATTTTCCTCTTTTTCGTGACTTTTTTGAAGGAAGTTTTTTTTCTTAAAAAGTTTTTTAATTTTTACTTTTTAGTGGCTTTACAATACGTAGTTTACACGTTATAAACCTACTTCTGTCTTGATATTTGACATTTACCTTAAAGGTGTTACAGTTTGTTACTCACTTCTTCTTAAAATCAGTCGAACTACGGAACCGATTCAAGTAACATTTATATGGGACCACCCCGGAGGTATGTCCTATTAAATAAAACAATAATCATCAAAATCGTTTCATAAATACAGGAGAAATCGGTGAACGCATACATTCATTCATACATAAAAAAAACATAGGTCCCGAATATAGAACCTTCTCCTTTTTTGAAGTCGGTTAATAAAAGGAAGACTCGGTAGGTGTCAGCCTATCTGTACCAGCTAATCTCGAGAACTACTGAACGGATTTGAATGCAACTTTTAAGGAAGGTTTAGGTCTAAAATAATTGCCCGGCCAGGCTTCGTCGGATAAAAATCAGATTGAATCCATCATACTGAACAGATTTAAATGCGGTTTTTACCATTCGATAGCTTATTTCTTGAGGATTGAGTAAGATAGATAGATTGTAGATTATAGATTGAGGAAGATGAGTGAAGCGAGTGAGTAACGTAAATCAATTATAAATTCAAGCGTACGAGCGAAACGAGAGCGTAACGTATTAAATAATCATAAATTTGAGCGAACGAGCGAAGCGTGTACTCGCTTTGCTCTTTCAGTTGAATTTATAGTTTATAGGTACCTAATTATTTACAAACGGTCGAACATCTATTATTTAAAACCCATAATTAGTTAATTAATTTAGGTGCTAGAAACTGAGTGAGTGAAAGCACCAGACTCACATTTGGAAGGTTTGAATTCCGGCGGGAGCAGATGTGGCAAGAACTTTGATCTACTACCTCTCGCCGAGAAACGGAAATTCCTATGCCGGCCATCTTGTTGAGGTTTTCCATGATTTCTCTACCTTTCCCCTGGATCGCCCTATCACCCCCAGGGGGGCTGTATCTCTCACTTTGAAAAACACTGGTCAAACTCAGAAAAGACATTTGAGAACAGGCACACTGTAAAGTGTAAGGTATGCAAATATCATGCATAATGTTATATATAGGTGCATAGACATGCAGCATGGTGGCTTGGCGCATCTGCATATTATACTCAGAGTAAACAAGTGCGAAAATATTATTCTAGGATGTGAAATATGTGCCTGATCAATGATCAATATTTACCGTATGACAGATTAAAAATATCAACAGCTGCATCTAACCTTGATTTGCATCTCGTTCTGATACTTGAATATAAAAAAGTATTAAAATATGTGGCACTCGACCAAGGAAGCTTATAATTTTCGACAATGAAGAAAGATTGTATAAGTTCATCGTAGATTGTTGGTTATGTTCAGACTGGTACGTAATGTAAAGCACTTTCATTGAACGAAGTATAATTGAAAGTGATTTAAAGGGAAGGTAATATATTTATAGTTTTATATAAGAAACACCCAATGACGTCACACTCACGTTACAATGTAATATCAGAAAAAAAATATTTATTGACACACGTCACCGTCGGGAATCAAACCCGAAACTGATTTACCTCAGCCAGTGTAGATCTGGAAGCTTCAAAATATAAATTTTGTATTTTAACGTAACGTCATTAGGCGTTTCTTATAGGTATACATATATGTTATTGTGAATGATCGAAACTGGTTAATATCAACATGCACCAAATGCGTCGGTGAGGGTCCGAAAGATTATTTGCATTATATATTATGTTATTCGGACATTCACCAGTATAATGTCAACATACACCGCTCGACAATGGTGAATGTTAATAACAAAGTGGTCGGAAGGTCTACATTTTGTTCAGTTTGCAAAAAACACGATCTACCAATTACCATGGGGGTTTTTGTCAAACTCCGTAGGAAGGCATGTTTGGGGTAAAACCAAAAAGAGGAATACATCGACTCTTCCTCGTGATAAAAGCAGACATTGAAACAGAAGAGCAGCTTGAAGAAATAGCCTGCAGCCTTTCTGAAAATGTGAAAGAACATTGCAACAGCATTCAGCAGGACACCAACTAAGATGAAGAGGATAGCGACGACATCAATAATGGCGAAGACTCGGGTGACACTTCTCCATGTGGAACGTTGCAAAAAAGAGAATTTTGTACTATACAGGCCACAAAAATGTTGCGAACATCAAAAAACAAATTCTCTCCTGTTCAAGTTGGTGCTACCGTACGAGTAAATTGTCGAGTGTCTATAATTTACAATTCAATTCAATTCCGTACGAGTACAGCTCCCATATTTATGGATCACTTTATTTTATTCAACATTCACAACTCATGCATGGTGAATGCCAACAATCACTTTCACTGGTGTAAGTTAAAAATAATGATATTTTGAAAATATTTCGAACATACACTGAATAACTTGGTGTATGTCAACATTCACCGGAGAATGTCGACAACCACTTGATTTCGGTCATTCACAGTAACATATACAGGGTGTCACAGAATAACTATTCCTAATTTTCAGAAATGATAGAGGGCACTTAAAGAAACATTTTTTTTAACAAACTAGTGTCCGAAAATATTGCATCAAACTTTATAAAAATTGTTCGAAGTTACGACCACCATTTTCGATACACAAGTTATAACGATGTGTAATCGACTGCCGAATTCTTCGAAATAACTGCGGACGTTCACGAATATTTCCGGACACTAGTTTATTAATAAAAAATGTTTATTTAAGTGTCCTCTATCATTTCTGAAAATTAGGAATAGTTATTCTGTGACATTCTGTGACATTCTGTATATAATAATATATGTAAAGAGTTACAAGCGCTTCTCGTAATTCATAAGTGATTTAATATATCTTGCTATTATACCATTATTTTCACCTATAAATTGAACACTTGGCGTCTATATTGTTAAATAAATTTATCTATAGGTTTATATTAGTAGATATTGATTAAGTACACAAAAACACAACAAGTTATAAAATTTCACATATATAAAAGGTAATATCATCTCAATTTTTTGTGTAAAAAACTGAAAAGCGAAATGGGATGTCAATAAGAAATTATTCGCAGGATAATATGAAGTTATGATAGCTATAATTTAAAATATGATTTAAATTTATTCGGTGATATCCCGAGGCACGCTCCAATTCCCTTTTTTGTATTAAGAATGACTGGTAACAGACGCGCCACCACGCAATGTGGAGTATTCGAAAAGTTTTGATTAGTCTATTGATCCACAAGTAGGGACGATTCGTTTTGTTTCTAGTTGACATAAAGAAGCAGAGAAGAGACACTTGGTGTTTAATCATCGAGCGTGTAGAGCACACGGCATTTCACATAAGGGTTCTATAACTAAAACACAACCCACAAGCATACAAAGAATGGGGTTGTCCCGCGTTTTTGTTTTTTTTTTTTAGACTTGGAATCTACGTTGCAAATAGATAATATAACAATGTTTTTGAGAATTCTTCGGTAGCTTTTTCTACAAGAAAAAATTATCAAAAGTATGTTTTTCTCAATGTAATTTTAAACAAAGAATTATACCGCTGCGGAAATCACGTCAATCACAGTCAGCCTTCTCTGATTGGTCCACTAATCCATAAATAAAGAGAGATAGTACTGTCATAAATTGAAAACAAACCATAGGTATTTAATATACACCTCTCTTTCCATAGACATACCCCTCTTTATCTATGCGCGGAAGTGTGTCTGGATCAAGGTTAGTACTCTGGTCTGGCTTTGACGTCATTATATGGCGGCTAAGCTCAGCCGTTTGAAATGAACACATTTTTTTAATTCTTATTTGCAATTAAGACGAAGGATATAAGGACAAAAAAGTTAGTTTACATTATTTGCTTATGTATGAGGATTAACTACTTATTAAATTATTCCCTTAACTTCGCCATGTTTTTAAAGCCCCTTCCATTTGACAGATCCCAATATCGCGTGGCAACTGCTCGCTCCACACACAGTACTTGCGACACACCGATCTTTTACGAGACGCACAGTTTAAAAAGTGCCTATAAGGGAATTAAGGGACCGTTCAAGTATTATGTAACGCAGTTTTTGAAGATTTTTGACCCCCCTCCCCCCTGCAACGCGCCGTAACGTTTCGATTAACCCCCTCCCCTCACAAACGCTACGTAATACCCAAGTCACCTAAAAATGTCAATTATGTCGCTCAAAATACCGGAAAATCACTAAAATACCGTTACGTAACGCCCTGCTTGTTCCATATTCCCTCTATTATAACGCACCGTAACGTTTCACAAGATTCCCCCTCCCCCCAAACTGCGTTACGTAATACTTGAACGACCCCTAATCTAAATTATCTTCCAAATGTTTTACAAGACATTTACATCAGAAATCTTCAGACCGCACAATGTCTAATTTTAACAATCCTTTAATCCAGAATGTAAAGCGTAATAAAATAACTAACAAATCTGACGTCAAACGTGCAGCCAATTATAAACAAGAGATATCAAATTGATATCACGCTATATAACGATGGCATTAACAGAGCAAGGCTCTGGATGGCTTTCATCAAGTAATCTGCTTAACGCACGCGATAATAGAAACACGGAACCATTAAAAACTGTACGATGACTCCGCCGCTAACCTGATCTGATATACTATAGTTAATGCAATATTAAAACCGCACAAAACTGCAGATAATTAACTCGGTTTTACTTGACTGACAGCGCAGCGGTTTTGACGAAATTATTTTATGTATTTTTAAACTGAAAGTTTTTTATAGGTTCTTTTCGTTCGGGTACGCATGTTGATCGTCACGTCACGTCCAACACTAATCTCTACATAGTATAAATTGAAGTCGCTTTTCGCGTCTGTCTGTCTGTTTAACCGCTAACTCCTCCTAAATCACGCAACGGATTTTGATGCGGTTTTCACCATCAGTTAGATAATTTTTCACGAAAGGTTTATATATATAGCATAATTAATAAATAATAATAATTAATAATTAATTAATTAAATTCGTAACCCGACCGTAAGAATTCGCAACATACTTATATATCATAAAAACGACCGTTCTCAACTGTTCCACTCGTAGCGCAGAGGTTACATCGCAGCGCTCTATGCACAGGGACCCGGGTTCGGAAACTGATGGCATCGTAGAATTTTTGGCTTGTTTTTTCTAAATTCTGCTTGATATTTATTTATATATTTTTATTTTTGTTAAGCGAGTGAGTTGTGTATTGCACCCGGGCTTTCTTAACACCCGGACGAAGCCGGACGGGGCCGCTAGTCCTATATAAGTATATAACAACTAGATATAGCATATAAATAGCCGCACATCAAACACATATATAATATAAGCTCAGTGGTAGAACGCTTATCCTTCATACGCAGAAAGTCGCCGGTTCAATTCCCGTCGGCAACATTACTGTTTTTATTATTTTTGTCATTTTTACGAATATTCCATATTCCACGTGTATTTATTCAGTGGCGGCGTTAGAGGGTGGGCCGGGTGGTCCATGGCCCACCTTAAACTATCTTGGCCCACCCTGGAATAATTCCCAATCTCTAGTTTATCTTTTAAATACGTTTTAAACCCTCGAAATTTCAATAATTTTTCTTATAGATTCTATAGCAAGTAATCTGGGTTAAAATTTTGACGTGCACTGAAATTTTGGGAACAAATATTATTGACCCACCTTTTCGAACACCGTACCCAAGTCTGGCCGACCCTAACAAAAAATCCTAGCGCCGTTACTGTATTTATTTATATATTTTTTCAATAGTATATTGAAAAAATATATATACCTATGTAGGTATCTGGTATATATATTTATATTATTATATTTATATTATTATATTTATTTATATATTGTTTTTTCAATAGTATACTGAAAAAATATATAAATAAATATAATAATAATAATAATATATTTACCAGAAAAGGAATACATCGAGTAACAACTCTCTGCCTATAGAGGTGACTAAGTCACCTGTACATAGGTTCTGGTTCTAAACTAAATAAAAATAATTAAATAAAGACAATATATTATATACTAGCCGTTACCCGTGGCTTCGCCCACGTTTTTACGAGAAATTCTTCTCCTGCGAAACGAAGCCGGGCTGGTAGTGTTTATTCGCTCGAATTTTATAATACATAACTCACTCGCTGCGCTCGTTCGCTCGGATTTTATTAATACATTACTCACTCGCATCGCTCGTTCGCTTGAATATTATTAATATATTACTCACTCGCTTCGCTCGTTCGCTTGAATTTTATAAATACATTTATCACTCGCTTCGCTCGTTCGCTCGAATATTAATAATACATTACCCACTTGCTTCGCTCGTTCGCTTGCATATTATTAATATATTACTCACTCGCTTCGCTCGTTCGCTCGAATGTTATTAATACATTATTAACTCGCTTCGCTCGTTCGCTTGAATATTATTAATATATTACTCACTCGCTTCGCTCGAATATTAATAATACATTACTCACACGCTTTGCTCGTTCGCTCGAATTTTATTTATAGATTATTGCTCACCTACGATACCTATATAAGGAACTCCTGTGCAAAATTTGTTATCCCCCGGCGAGAATCTTCCCCCCTTATTTGTTATCCCACCGCGAGAATCTCCCCCCCTAAATTGTTATCTCCCCGCGAGAATATCCCCCCTAATTTGTTATCCCCCCGCGAGAATCTCTTCCCCTAATTTGTTATCTCCCCGCGAGAATCTCCACCCCTAATTTATTATCTCCCCGCGAGAAGCTTCCCCCCTAATTTGTTATCCCACCGCAAGAATCTCCCCCCTAAGTTGTTATCCCACCGCGAGAAACTTCCCCCCTAATTTGTTATTCCCCCGCAAGAATCCCCCCCCTTAATTTGTTATCCCACCGCGAAATTCTCCCCTTCTAATTTGTTATCCCACCGCGAGAATCTCCCCCCTAATTTGTTACCCCCCGCGAAAATTTCCCCCCTAACTTGTTATCACCCCGGGAGAATCTCCACCCCTAATTTGTTATCCCCCCGCGAGAATCTCCCCCCTAATTTGTTATCCCTCCGCGAGAATCTTCCCCCCTAATTTGTTACCCCCCGCGAGAAACTTCCCTTCTAATTTGTTATCCCCCCGCGAGAATCTTCCCCCCTAATTCGTTATCCCACCGCGAGAATCTCCCACCTTGTTTTTTATCCCACCGCGAGATTCTCCCCCCCTAATTTGTTATCCCCCCGCGAGAATTTCCCCCCTAATTTGTTTTCACCCCGGGAGAATCTACCCCCCTAATTTGTTATCCCTCCGCGAGAATCTCCACCACTAATTTATTATCCCCCCGCGAGAATCTTCCCCCCTAATTTGTTATCCCTCCGCGAGAATCTTCCCCCTAATTTGTTATCCCTTCGCGAGAATCTTCCCCCTAATTTGTTATCGCCCCGCGAGAATCTTCCCCCCTAATTTGTTATCCCCCCGCGAGAAGCTTCCCCCCTTATTTGTTATTCCTCCGCGAGAATCTTCCCACCTAATTTGTTATCCCCCCGCGAGAATTCTCCCCCTAATTTGTTATCACCCCGCGAGAATCTTCCCCCCTAATTTGTTATCCCCCCGCGAGAATCGTCCCCCCAAATTTGTTATCCCCCCGCGAGAATCCTCCCACCTAATTTGTTATCCCTCCTTCGAGAATCTTCCCCCTTAATTTGTTATCCCCCCGCGAGAATCTTCCCCCCTAAATTGTTATCCCCCGCGAGAATCTCCCCCCCTGCGTAGCTTTCTATTAGTGAAAGAATTCTTAGAATCGGTTTAGTAGTTCCAGAGATAAAACAAAAACAAATCTATCCCACGGGAACCGCAAATTTTTCAGGGATAAAAAGTGGTCTATAACATTCTCTGACCCCTAAACTACCACTATACAAATAATCATGTCGATCCCTTGCTGTGTGAAAAAACAAAAACAAAACTATCCCACGGGAACCGTACATTTTTCCGGGATAAAAAGTAGCCTATGTGCTATTCCAGACTATAATCTATCTCTGTGCCAAATTTCATCCAGATCCATTCAGCCGTTCTGGCGTGATTGAGTAACAAACATCCATACATCCATACATCTTTACATCCAAACTTTCACATTTATAATATTAGTTAGATTATTATTTGTTACATATTACATATTTGTTACATATTGTCTATTTATTTTTTATATCATACAATCAAACTTTCGGCGATTTCGGGTTAAAAACTGTTAGGGTCACGGCAAAAAAGTTTCTGTAACTTAAAATCTGTTTGACCTGCACACTTATAATTTTGTTTGTCTATTAAGGCCCCATCAATTATCCAGAATCCCAAATTTTATACAAGAAGCTCAAATAGTTCCCGAGATGTTAACTTCCGAATAACGCTACTTTTAAAATTTTTCAAAAACTTAAAAACCTAGACCACTTCCGGTTCACTTAGAAACTTGAAATTTAAAGGAAACAATAAAACAGCCGATTGTCTGTCTAGACTATAGTCGAAATTAAAGACAAATTTATTGAAGCGGGTTCATGAAGCATGAAACTAGGTTTTCACAACGCCGCTATTGAAAATTCGATTTTCGGTATTGTTTAGCGGGTTGAAACTGAGCGTTTTCATCCCTAGGGATGAAAATTTTCAGGTCGGTTCTCTCTGTTTTTAACGTTGTTAAGAGGGAGACAGAGCGATTGGATCCGCATAAAATTTTCGAAAACATCAAATTAAGAAAGAGATAGAGCGATATTGAATCCGCATATATTCATAAACACCACATAAATCCAACAGATCTAATATTTTTGCGACTTTTTTGGACGCCCAAATTGTAGGTAGAGTAGGAGGTAAATAGAGTTGTGTGAAAAATAATATGCAATATTATTACTCGATATGAAACTTGGCGTTTGCAACACGTGTGGTTACATGCCCTCGTACCTCGGGCAGCAAACTTCACACTGGTTGCAAACGCCAAGTTTCTTACCTTTTTTCTAGATAGTACTTTTCGACTAAAAATGTAAATTATTGACGCGGAGTGCTCTAGTAAGTAGGGTGTTTAATAAATATTATTTTCCTATGTAGGGATTATAGACCTATTCATTAATTAATTAAATTAATTTTTACTGGTTCTCTACTACTAACAAAACGTGACATTCTTTTGCAATTTAGCATATTGGCGGAATCCTATTAAGCCCGACGTTGCTTCGTAGGGGGAGAGATTCTCGCGGGGGGGAAATAAATCATAAATTCTGATCTGTGGAACTACTGAACCGATTCTAAAAATTCTTTCACTAATAGAAAACTACACTCCCTGAGTGATAGGCCATATTTAATTTTGATTAATTTCTCGCGGGGAGATAATTCCTGTGGGATAGTATAACAAAAATTTGAACTAGAGGCAGAAAGCAAATTTGACTACTTCCCCAGAATTTGGCAAGGTATGTGGATGACATTTTTGCAGTGTTTGACACCAATTCCGAAAGCGTAGACAGTTTTGTTGAAAAATTAAATAATCGTTTTCCGTCTGTAAAATTTACGTTTGAAATTGAAAACAATGGACAATTACCATTTTAACATTGGAAATGTTTATGTTCGTATATGGGGGCAGAGTTACGAGTTTTCGTTCAAGGGCAAAAGACAACGGTGTCGCGATCAAGTGAGGAGCAATCATGCAAAATTGAACAAGTGCAATTTTTTCGAAATGTGTTTTATATCATGTCTAGTTAATTGACAGGTATTTGCGACGATCTGCGGTGTTATTTTTGAGCAAATGTTAATAAATACTGTAGAAAAATCCATTTAAAAGTTAAGTAATCAAGCAAAAGTGAACGCGTATTTAACAGAAGAATAATAGGGTTATTCCTGACAAAACTAAACAGTGCAATGATAAATATTGTGTGTATAATAAACAGTTAATTATGTTTCATATATTATGCTGTTATCATTTCCAATGTCCTCGATGGTTGCAAGGATTGCGAAATCTGTGAATTTTTAGATGTATTAATAATTAAGAATAAAGACAATACTTTAGAATTTGGTGTTTACAGGAAAGCAACAAATACTTTAAGATATAAACCGAAAGATTCTCATCAGTGCCCACAACATAAGATGGCAAGTTTTAATTTTCTGGTACACCGTCTACTTAGTTTCCCTCTTAGTAAAGAGAGGTTTGAAAAAGAAAAAACGGTTATAAAGGATATAGCTTTGAGTAATGGTTACAATGTAGATATAGTGGATAGACTGATTAGAAAACGTAGATTCAAAGAAGCAATGGAAAGACCTTCGACTTTTCGAAAGGAAAATGAAATTTCAAAATATGTGTCCATTCCGTATGAACCTCGTTTAACCCGGGGGTTAAATAATTTTTTTAAAAGGAATAGGTTTGACAATTGTTTACTCTTCAGGGAATAATTTAAAGAAAAGATTAGGCAATCCAAAGGATAAAATGGATAGCAAAGAAAAGTCGGGGATCTATGAAATAAGTTGTACAGACTGTAAATATGTTGTATTAGGTAAATGATAAAATCAAACGATTTTTTTAACCCCTTATATCCACAACAATATTATTCACATAACAATTAGAGGTGAAAATAATATATCAGACAGCCAAGCTGCCATGATTTGTATAAGCTATATCTAAGAAAAAATCAAATGACCACTGTCGGGACTTGAACCCGAAACTCCCAGTTTCCGGCTAGGTGAGTTACCAATTTCTCCACAGTGCCCGAGAGTGGTAACTGATCTTCTCTTATATATAGCAATTTCAGATATGAAAACTCACTACATGCGAGAGCTGATTATTTAAATAATCTACAATGCACAATACAACCATTTAAAACAGTCAAGTCAATTAACATGCGAGAGCTAACATTTTTTTTAAGGTTTTAACTTAAATAACTCGTTAACGAAAAATGTTAGCTCTCGCATGTTAATTGACTTGACTGTTTCTGGAATTTTTACCCAAGTGCGCAATAGAAGGTTATGTTTTTCATGTGTGTGTGTGTATGTATGTGGCTGAGATTCTTTATTTCCACGTAGAATCTAAACGGCTTGACGGATTTAAAAAAATGATGTATCGATAGATTAGTCATAATCAGCAGAAGTGACACTGGGTATACAATGTCACGTAAAATCCAATATGGCGGACTCTAGACGCCATATTGTCAAAACGGAAAAATCAAAAGTCAAAAGTCGTGGGTAAAGGCAAATATTATTAAATTCAGTAACAGTTTTGCAATTTTTTTAATTGAATTTTATTCAATCCTATTAACTAATTAATATATTTTTAGTTTAGAGATAATTATTTTATACGATACGACATTTAAATGAAGTAATAACCGTAAAAAGATATTTGTTTTATAAATTGTTAATTGAAATATTTATTAATATTTCTTTTTGTTATTAACAATAGTTAGCCATCGGTGTACCTACTAAAATGTAAATTACTCGTATGATTAATTACAATTTAAACAAATATTATTTTTTTTTCAAGGTGATAATTAACCAGTTCTATGACTTATTTGATTAAAATCACAAAATATCGAAATTTTACAATGAAAATATTTTGCTTACCATTAATATGACGATTTCCATATTTTCATCTCTACCATGAATCTGAAATAATAAACACAAGTTATTAGTTATTAAATAATTACTGATGGACTAAGCTCGGTTGCACAAAGCGTTGTTATAAAATTTGATTTGACAATGATCTTAGATTGTAATAATATAATTACAGTTTTTATACATGCAGGAGCAGTCTAATGTCATTATGAACCTCCCTGTCATATATAGTGGAGTGCCTGGAGCATTAAAAACATGAAAACCTTGGATTTCAGTTACAGTGAATGAAATTTAAAAATTCAAAATGGAATGTTTAGCTAATAATATATATAAAAAAAGTTTACCTATTAAAAAATTGTGGTCTTGATTTGAAACAGAAAAAATGATAATTGCAACAATTGAAATAGTATATCATACCTATTTAGTGGATTGATTTTAGCTTTTCACCTCGGAACACAGTTACAGTGGATGGATTTTCATGATTTTTTTTGCACTGGGTTTCTAATAGTGAGAATAAAAAAGTTTAGCCTTTAAAAATTGCCGCTTTTCAAAAATGATTTTTTTTTTAATATCTATAGATAAAATATTTAAAAAATGTATGTTGAAATGTAATAATTTCGATAAGTGCTTTAGGAATTTTCAGGTCGTCGATTATTAATTTGTGGTCAAAAAATCAAAATTCGGTCGAAATAATTGAAGAGTATTCTGTTAAACTGTTAAAATCACTTAACACTTTTTGAAATCTTGCATAAAAACCCTTAATGCGAAATGCTCTAGTATGAAGAGTATTCAAAAAATATTAAGTTCCCACATCGAGGTTATAGACCTATTGATGAGCTATCTAAATGCGTTAAAAAAATTAGAAAAATCCAAAGAGGCCACCCTACAGAAGCAATTTTTTCAAAGTAAACGTTTTGACTAAACATTGAAACATTTGACGCGAAGTTCTCTAGTAAGTAGGGTGTTTAATAAATATTAATTTCCTAGGTGGGGATGATAGACCCATCCATGGCCTATCTAACTGTGTCGAAAAAATTTGGTAAATTTATTCGTAGTCACCTTAAGGATGTAATTTTTTCAAGATAGTCCTTCTCGACTATAAATGGAAATCCTTGACGCGGAATCTTCTAGTAAGTAGGGTGTTTAATAAATATTAATTTCTTATATCCATGAGCTTATCTATCTGTGTCGAAAAAATTTGTTAAATTTATTCGTAGCCACCATAAGTATGTAATTTTTTCAAGATAGTTCTTTTCGACTAAAAATGGAAACCCTTGACGCAGATTGCTCTAGTAAGTAGGATGTTTTATAAATATTAATTTCCCATGTAGGGATTATAGACCTATCCATGGGCTATCTAAATGAGTTAAAAAATTTGTAAAACCTGGAAGTGGTTACCTTAAAAAAGCAATTTCTTAGAGACCTTACTTTTTTACCTTAAACATACGAGCTCGAAAAAATTGCTTCAATAGGGTGACCACTTCTAGATTTTCTAATTTTTTTCAATACAGTTAGATAGCTCATGGATAGGTGTATAATCTCTACATAGGAAATTGATATTCATTAAACACCCTTGTACCCTTTTGTTTAATTATTTTTTGGTGTAATATTTCATTTATCATTGTATTATATATTAAACTTACCTAAGGGTGTTAATGACATGAGTCGAAACACCATAAATAAAAAAAAAATTAAACACCCTACTTACTAGAGCCCTCCGCGTCAAGGGTTTCCATTTTTAGTCGAAAAGTACTATTTTGAAAAAATTACATCCTTAGGGTGGCTACGAATAAATTTACCCAATTTTTTCGACACAGTTAGATAGCTCATGGATAGGTCTATAATATCTACACAGGAAATTAATATTCATTAAACACCCTACTTACTAGAAGACTCCGCTTCAAGGATTTCCATTTTTTGTCAAAACGTTTACTTTGATAAAATTGCTTCTGTAGGGTGGCCTATTTGGATTTTTCTAATTTTCTTAACGCATTTAAATAGCCCATCAATAGGTCTATAACCTCGATGTGGGAACTTAATATTTTTTTAATACTCTTCATACTAGAGCATTTCGCGTTAAGGGTTTTTATGCAAACTTTCAAAAAGTGTTAAGTGATTTTAACAGTTTAACAGAATACTCTTCAATTATTTCGACCGAATTTTGATTTGTTGACCACAAATTAATAATCAGCGACCTTAAAATTTCTAAAGCACTCGAATTATAGAAATTATTACATTTCAACATACATTTTTTAAATATTTTATCTATAGGTATTAAAAAAAAAAACATTTTTGAAAAGCACCAATTT
Organism: Mongoloraphidia duomilia; assembly: GCA_039654895.1. Lineage (NCBI taxonomy): Eukaryota > Metazoa > Arthropoda > Insecta > Raphidioptera > Raphidiidae > Mongoloraphidia > Mongoloraphidia duomilia. The sequence goes on along the minus strand of CM077516.1, from coordinate 37,833,674 downwards.
TTAAAGGGCAAAGTTTTTTATTCTCACTATTAGAAACACAGTGCAAAAAAAATCATGAAAATCCATCCACTGTAACTGTGTTCCGAGGTGAAAAGCTACAGACACTCCACTAATACGAGTATATTAGATTGTACTCACACAAAAACAAATGATTGATCTAGTTAGAAAATGATGTTGTTTCGGAATGGAAATTGTACTAAAAACTATGGTAAATACATAATGTATACACAGCTCAAAAAAATATCGTTTCAATGGATCAATTATTTTTGGGGCAAGATCGATTTAAAATTCTACAATGCTTTTCTGAAGGAGAAATATGTGTGGTAACAATCTAAGATCATTTTCAAATCAAATTTTTTGACAACGCTATCTGCAATTGGAGCATAAGAGCTATTAATTATTAACTCGATTATATTAGCTTCACTTGCATGTATGTATATTGTGTATAAAAAAACTTCTGTCCGTCCTTCTGTCACAAGGGTCTAGCTCACAAACGATGAGAGGTAGCTAGTTAAAATTTTCACATACTGTTATCAGGTTTATCGTACATTTTAATCACGCTGTTATGTAAATTCGCTGTTATTTCTATGGTTACTTCATATGTTTTATGTGTAAAAATTTAACAGCGATCAACAAAAAAGCGTGTTAAATGTACGATAAACCCGACATGTGTGTTGTTGTAGCATGAATCCTGGCAAACAATAATTAATTAGAATTTAATAATCAATTAATTTTATTTTACAATTGAAAATCCAATTCATTGTTTAAATCTAGATTTAAAGTTGAAAGTCGTATAAGAAATTAAACGTTCCCAGTTCTTGGATTAAAACCTGGGAACTGGGGGTTTGTAATATAGGAGCCATGGAAAAGCGATATTAACGACATCGCTATATTTCATTTATTTTTTATTTATTGTAAATTATAGACGTGTCGACAACATAGGTCATTAGCGTCTTGATCTTCGGTATCTTCTGTGATCTCAGTTGGGCATTCGACTGCGTCAATCATAATAAATTGTTATTGAAAGCAGAGAGATATGGTATTAGAGGTTATGCTCTGGACTGATTACAGTCTTTTTTAATTGGTCGTCAACAATTTGTATCCATTAAAAAACTTTGTAATAATACTATTTATACTAGCCGATCAAATTGCCTAGATATTGATATAGGAGTACCACAGGGATCTGTTTTGGGACCTGTGTTATTCCTATTATATATTAATGATTTGGAAATTTATCTCAATACTGAGTTATCGTGCACTTTGTATGCTGATGACACATCGATTATTCTTAGTGACAAAGATTCCTCTTTGCTTACCACCAAATGTAATCTTAATTTGAACAAATTAGTTGAATGGTTCAACAACAATTCTCTATACTTAAATAAATCTAAGACACATTACATTAGATTCCATAATTATCAAAATACGAACTTAATGGATTTAAACATTCAATGTAACGGTGATCCTCTAGAAAGAGTTAACTTTACCAAATTTCTGGGTTTATATTTGGATGACCATCTAAATTGGAAAGAACATTGTACTCGGCTATCTTCCAAACTTAATTCCATCTGTTATCTTATTAGATACCTAAAAAATGTACTAACGGACATTCAACTAATCAATTTCTACAATGCTCAAATTGTTTCTAGATTAAGATATGGTATCTGCTTCTGGGGAAACTCAGTTTTATCTAATGACGTCTTTATTTCTCAGAAAAGAATAATTCGTGCCATGGTTGGTATTTCTTCTAATGTATCTTGTCGCCATTCTTTCAATAATCTTAAACTTATGACTCTTTGTCAAATTTTCGTTTACGAAATTTCTTTGTTTGTTTTAAAAAACTTTAACCAGTTTGTCACGAATGGCGATTACCATTCTTATAATACGCGTTTTAGAAATTATCTGAGTTCCCCCTTTAGCAAACTTGAGGTTAGTAAAAATTCTCCTTTAAACATAGGTGTAAAAATCTTTAATAATCTTCCAAATCACATTAAGAATTGTAAGAATCTAAATATTTTCTCTCGTTTTTTAAAAGCGTTTCTTCTGGGGAACACATTTTATAATTTGTCCGAATTTTTTAATTTGTAATTTCTATTGTATCTGTATCTGTATGACGTTTTCTATATGAGTTTTCTCATCGAATGAAATAAAGAGTTTATTATTATTATTATTACATTAAATAAATAACAACACACTTAAAACTAAATGACATCACAAAACATCCATGAGCGGAGGCGGGATTCGAACTTATACGACAGTCTGATCCAGAGGCCGCGACGCTAACCATTGGACCACACTGTCCTTTGACATCGCTATACACGCTCGGCTAATTCTCAAGCCCTAGCGCCAATCAAAACACATTTATCAAAGGGTCAAATTTTATTTTAGTGTAGTCAATCACATATTTAATTAAGTTCTACAAATTTGCATACGTAAATACCAAAATATGTAAATGTTCAATATGTACAGACAGAGTGAAAACACAAAAAACTCAATTAAAGTGACAGAATTTTCATATTAACGCTCTGTCGCATATTATATTATGTGTTTCATTTGTGCAATTACGTAAAAATTCACATTAATTATTTTTATTTTATCAATTAACAAGCCTTTACCTGCGTCTTCCAAGGGCGTAACCAGGATTTTGAGCAAAGGGGGAAGCAAAGTGATGTGACGGGGAAAGGAGAATGTCTGGACCCCCGGGGGTTCACCGCGCAATTCTCGTGGTTAGCGCTGTAGACGATTTTTTTTAATTTGGGAGGCTTGAACCCCCAGAAACCCTCCTGAAGTAACCACTGACTATGTAATACAATTTTTGTTTATCCTCCGAAAATCGTGAAAGAACTTTATTTTTATCTTGGCTTTTTACTCATGCGCCGGGGGGGAGCACGTGCCCTCTCTGCCCCCCTGGCTACGCCCTTGACATCTTCGCTCGCATTAATGTCGATTTTGAAATATTAGAGAAAGAACGAAAGCAACAGTGTAACAAATTATTGTTACAACGTGTTACCAAAATTGTTATAAGTATGTCTGTTTGAACCACTAGCACGAGAAACTTGTCAACTTGTCCCATCTTCCAAATTTTTAATTAAGTACATAGACTCGTTAAAATGTGTTTATTTATTATTCATTATTTTAAAGTGCTTTTTAAAAATATCATCAATTTTTTTCATATTGTGCAGTTGAAAAGATACAATCGAAAAAAAGAACACCGTTCCGAAAATTAATTTGACAAGAAAAATTGGCGATTGTGTTTTTTCTTATCGTCCATGTTAGCCTAAATAGTTTTTATTTCTATACCATTATACAAGACGGCCGCCGTCATACAATATACAGGGTGTAAATGAATAACACTGAAGAACTTCTAAACTATATATATATAATTATATATATATAATAAATGTGTATCTATCTATACTAATATAAGTTATAAAAGAAGGTTGTAGGTATATCTACATAACCTCAAAATTCCACAACCACAAAATCGATTCTTTCACTGTTTATTAAAAGCCCACTTCTCCACGAGTAACATAGGATATACTTGCTTGCTTGCTTATATATGCTTATATAAAGGTGATGAACAGTACGCGAAATAGCGATTTTTAATGGCTATTCAATACGATTTGCACCAGGGAAAACCGGACCGGACAGCTATAGTTTATACGTATAGAGGAATTTCTGAAACTAGTTTTTTCTTTTTCCAGTAAAAACCTGATAGAAGATTTTCCCAGCATTCTATTCTAATGCGCCAAATAAAAATAAAAAATAGGACAACGTAATGTTATAATTATTTAATACGCAATGATAGTGCCCGTTGCGTATTTTGATTATTGACCACGATACGTCTAATTCCTATGTTATAAATAATTTTATAATAATACTAGCGGCCTGGTCCGGCTTCGCCCGGGTGCTATCCCCCCCCCGCGAGAAATTCTCCACCTGCGACCCAGGCTGGTGGTGTTTATATAGTATAGGCTTCCGCCAATACGCCAATAATGCAAGAAAAGCAGTTACATTTTGTTATACTATCCCAAGGAACTATACATTTTTCCGGGACCTAAAGTAACCATATACCAAATTTAATGAAAATCCGTTCAGCCGTTACGGAGATGAATGGTAACACACACACACACACAAAACTTTCGCATTTATAATATTATAGTAGAGATTAAGTATAGAAGACCAAAATTTCATATAATGTGTAAATTTTTTAATAACCCAATTGTTGTTTATTTTATCACTGACCTTGATCTAATTTTTTTAAACACAGCTTTCAAAATCATATATCATTTTTGTGGTTATAAAATACAATCTTGATTTAAGTACATAACATGTGTGGTTCTGAACTCCCGAAGGGTCTATCGACAATATAAAACTCTTCGGACACAAATTTTTTTCGGAATTTTTAGAGTTTCGGAAAGGCTTTGAAAAAATATAGTTAAAAATTGTTAGTGGGATGACGTTATAGGACTATGTTCGCGCTTACATTCTAACAGCCAATAAGAGTAAAGCCAGCAAAATGAAAATACACTGTTGTCTTATTTAGAACTGTCAAGCACCTGTCGGGTTTTAGTGTTTTTGTTACTTTATACGTTCAAATATCTATATAGTGTTATTTTTACACATTATATTTTCAGACGTTTTTGCTGAGAAATTAATACGGAATTAAGTAATTACGTAATTTGACATCACAATAACAGCACGACAAACCTATTCAGCCATATTTCGCCAGTTGAATAGCGCGCGTCTTCTGATTGGCTCTTTAACTGGCGGCAATTTTAAATTACTGTAAAATTAAATTATTTAAAAAAAATAATAAACGCTTCAAAATGCCTACCAAAAATGGATATTGATTATAAGAGTACCTACTATGATATTCGTAAAAAACAGTCACTTTCAATATAATGGGTTAACCCCTTTCCAGGTAAATATCGAGATGGTTAGATTAGATTAGATTTACACGGGGTGATAAGACATTAGATATCTCACAATCACTGCGACCTATAAGATCTTTTGTGAGTCCCCTAATAGTTTATTCCCAGTCGGGTAAAATGCTTTTTATGAACCTTATAACCTTTCTGGGGGCTTCTCTCCATATGTCTTCAGGCTTTAGGAAAGGCCTGTTAAGATGTTGCAGCCTTTTGGAGAACACTGCTTCACATTCACATAGAATGTGTTCGGCAGTTTCTTTTGCTTCTTTACAGAAGCGACAGTTGTCATCCTGAACTTTACCCATTTTTGAGAGATGGTATCTCAAAGGGCAGTGGCCTGTGAGGAGTCCTGTCATTATTCTCAGTTCAGCTTTGCTGAGAATAAGGAGTTCTTTGGTCCTTGTGGTGCTATGCGAGATAAATCTCTTTGATTGTTTCAGTCCTGGAGTGGACTTCCAACGAGAGATTTTCTTTTCTTCCTCCCATTTGCGAACCTCTAGTTTGATGTGGCTTTTAGTATAGCCACAGAAAGGTTCTGGGCCTATAAAGGTTTTAGTTCCTCCTTCTTTAGCGAGGGAGTCTGCTATTTCATTGCCTTCGATGCCTGTATGCCCTGGAACCCACATTAGGGTTACTCTGTTGTATACACCCAGTTTATCAACAGTATCTAGGCATTCCCAGACCAGTCTTGACTCAATTTTGTGTGAACATAGAGCCATAATAGCTGCTCTGCTATCCGATAGGATGAATATTTTTGCGTTTCTGTAGCCTTTATCCAGAAAATTCAGAGCGCAAAGTTGTATGGCATATATTTCTGCCTGGAATACAGTGGCTTTGGAGCCCATGGGAGCTGATATCCTTGTTTTAGGACCAAAAACACCTGCTCCTACTCTATTGTCCATCTTGGATCCGTCTGTATAATATATCAGTGATCCTCTGGGGAATTTTATTTCATCTTCTTTCCAGAATTTGCGACTTTCTATAGTAGCATTGAACCTTCTGTCAAATTTGAATCTGACATCCATCAGATCCACTGCTGTACAGGTCATTAGATTAAGATTTCTAAGAATACTTAGGTGGCCTGTTAAGTCTCCAGACTTAAAGTTTTTTGTCCGTTGCAATTGAGTTGCAAAAACTGCTGCTTCTTTTTCCAAAAAGAGCGGGAGGGGCGGCAGATTAAGTATCACCTCCAAGGCAGCAGTAGGACATGTGCTGGAAGCACCAGTAATCATGAGACATGCTAGTCTCTGTAGTTTGGTAAGTTGGACTTGTGTTCCTTTACTTTCCAGTTTTGGCCACCATACCATAGCGGCATAACTGACCATGGGTCTCACAATAGCCTTATAGACCCAGTCGGTCATTTTAGGCTTTAGTCCCCATTTCTTACCTACCATTTTACTGCAGGTAAATAAAGCTCCTCTAGCTTTGTTATTAACTTGCTCGAGGTGTAAGTTCCATGTGAGTTTTTGATCCAGTGTAACCCCCAGAAACTTGACACTGTTAGAAAGGTCGATTTGTATCCCTCCCAGACTGGGTGCTTTGATTGTAAGCTTCCTTCTCCTGGTAAAAGGAACAATTGTAGTCTTGTGTGGGTTAATGTTGAGCCCTTCACCAAGGCACCAAGTATTGGCGATCTTTAGGGCATCTTGCATTCGTTCGTAAATCGTCCCGTCATGCTTACCCCTAACTATAATGACGATGTCGTCAGCGTATCCGATGGTTTCAAAACCGTTAGCTGACAGTTTGTTTAACAGGTCGTCGACTACCATTGACCACAACAGGGGCGATAGACATCCTCCCTGTGGACAACCTTTAATGGTTTTCACTGTACTTGACTCATCTCCAAGACAAGCCGTTATTAACCGATTTGTGAGCATGGAGTGTATCCATTTAGCCATCGTAGGGTCCAAGCCCCTATTTATTAAGGCTTTGTGAATGGATGCATGTGAGGTGTTGTCAAACGCACCCTCTATATCCATGAACGCGCCTAGTGCAACTTCTCCATGTTCTCTAGCCTTTTCCAGTTTCCTGACGAGGCTATGCAGAGCAGAGATAGTGGATTTACCTGATTGATAGGCAAATTGACTCGCGTTAAGGGGAAATGAAATTAAGTATTCACTTCTTATATGCTGGTCAATAATTTTCTCCATCGTCTTCAATAGAAACGATGAGAGACTAATGGGGCGAAAGGATTTGGGGTGGGTTTTAAGGCGTTTCCCTACCTTTGGAATGAACACCACCTTAGCGTCCTGCCAAGATTTGGGTATATGTCCCCAAGCAAAGCTGGATCGGAATAATATCAATAGATCCGCTATAATGATCTCTATTCCTTGCTGGAGGAATGCTGGATAGATTCCGTCCCCACCTGGGGATTTATAGGGTTTGAATGATTTTATAGCCCATTTGACTTTACCCGGGGTAAATATTTTACCAGCCATTTTGTAGGTGTGGGTCTGAGGTCTTTTAGTCCCCTCTGGATAGCCCATTCTTATTGGGTAGTCATTGTGTATCATTGTTGAACCTGGGAAATGTGTTTCAAGTAAAACTTGAATTGTCTCCCCTTCGGATTCAGTGAGGTTGCCGTCCGTTTTAACTAGCTGACCTATACCATTTGAGTGATCTTTCGCTAGGACTTTATGTAGTCGTGCCGCAGTGTGTGTATTATTAACACCTTCGCAAAACGTTCTCCATGACCTTCTCTTAGATTTCCTCAATTCATTGTTGTACTCTGTTAGCGCTTTTCTGTATTCATCCCAGTTTTGGGTGATTTTAGCCCTATTAAAGAGTTTCCTAGCGTTTTGGCGAAGTAGGCTTAATCCTTTATTCCACCAGGGTACGTCCCTATTCAAACTTGTCTGCTTTAATGGGCAGCTTTCTTCAAAGGCGTTATAAATACGGTCCCTTAGTTTATAAGAGGCATCGTCAAGAGCTTCTAGAGACTCTATTTTACCCGGTTTTATCCTATCCTTGGACTTTAAGATACTACGAAAAGTATCCCAATCGGTAAGTCTAGGATTCCGATGTGCCTCTATTATATGGGTTTTTACTTCCAGATCGAATCTAATATGCATATGGTCCGATAGGGATGCATAGGCAGACACGTGCCAATTTTTAACCCTATCTACGAAAGCAGGGCTAGCCAGTGTTAGGTCAAGAACTTCTTCCCTAATTGCATTAATAAAAGTAGGTTTGCCTCCCTTATTCATAATGTCAATATTACTAGTTAACAAATATTCAAGGAGTTCCTCACCTCTTTTATTGATGTTTGTGCTGCTCCATAGCGTATGATGGGCATTTGCATCACACCCAATAATGAATTGTAGGTTCATTCTTTTGCAGTGGATAATGAAATCGGCTACCGCCTCTGGAGGTGATGAATCAGCCTCAGGGAAGTAGGCTGAGGCTATTGCAACCTTAAGCCTTCCTCCCCTAGATGTTGTATCTATTATCACTGCAGCGATGTCGCGTTGAATAAATCTAGAAAAAGGAATACAATTTATTCGTTTGTTAATCATTATGGCGGCTCTAGGATTTTCACAGCCGCTGCAATATATTAATTTACTTAACTGGGTCTGAAGACCCCTAACATTGTTGGCTACCAGCCATGGCTCTTGGATTAGTGCCAGGTCCATTTCTTCTCGAATAAACCTCCATGAAAGCACGTCAGATGCAGCTTTCGCATGGTGGAGGTTTATTTGTAGGCATTTAATGGTGTCGCCCATCATCTGCCTTCCGATGCCACGGTTTCCCGCGATTTCTTCCTCGGGGAGCGACTAACCGCTCCTGCCTCAGTAAAGGCTTATGTGAGCTCTTTCTATGAGGCGAAGATTTGCGATGAACAAGCTCTTTTTCAGCTCTAACCCTTGATGTGGACGCTCCAGCTTGGGGTGTTGAGGGTATTGGAACCTTTATTACCCCTGATGTTGAGGGCATTGGTTCCTTTTCCGCTCTTGACGTTGAGGGCACTTGCTCCTCTGTTTGTGGTGCCGCAGGTTTTGGAACTTCTGAGAGAGGTCTTGAAGCCTCTTTCTCATCAGGGTTACCTTTCGACTTAGAGTGGGTACCTTTGGGTCGAAATTTAACGACCCCAAATTTGTAGTCCACTACAAAGTTTTGTTTCTTCAGAGCTTCATAACTTGCCGTATTCAAAGATACGACCAGCTCTACGCAGTTCTAAGGGGCATTTGCTCTCTTCAGAACTTTCCAATCTTTGGCATTAAGTCCGTCATTTTGGTTTTCGACGAACTTGAGAATTGTCTCGTTGTTGTGGTCAAGGCTATTTCCAAAGTAGCCTATTACAATATGTGGTCGAGGAATTTCTCCCTCATCTACCACCTTAAGGTCAATATCGTCTACCCTAAGGTTTGACATGCTGCTTTTAATCCACTCAGATGTGTCTTTGTTACAGCACGTTACGACTATATAGCCCGGTTTGAAGCTAAAGTCCCTAAACTTAGGCTTAATAGTAGCCTTAGAGTCTAGGGCTAAAACTAGCTCCAAAACATCTTGTTGCACAGCCTCTTGCTGAGTCACTGTCAGTGAAGTTGCTGGATAGTTAGTGGGAATAATACCCAATCTTACGCTATCCAGTGCTTGTTTGAAGGTTAGGCAGTGGGGTGTTGCGCATCCCCTTGTCGCCTTTTCTGTTCTGTAGTGGCTGCGGGGTTTTGAGCCCCTTCAGTACTACGAACTATGACCTTCTTGGCCGGTTCGCCTTTTCCGGGAGTTGAGTCGTCTGAGCGTCCTCTTTTGCCTGTTGTAGGCTGTTTGTAAGGCTGCTTACATTGAATACGGGCCTCTTCAACGGTGTGCCCTTGCTGTAGCAGCCATTTAAAACGCTTTCGCGCTGCCCCACTCAGTCCACGTGTATGGCCTTTAAGGTTCATTTTGCTGAGGGACTTTTGTAATTCCTCATCTGAGGATTGAGAAGGGATTTTGTCAGTCTCCATCCCAGTTAAAGGGACTTGTGGAGGCTGATCTACCCCAGTCTCTTTTTGAAGATCAGGATCTTCAGTTGTTTTGGGCTCTTGAGGCGTGCCCGTGCCTTCAGTTTTGGTTTCCAGGTCCATATGGTTCCCACGAGAAGCTAGGGAAATAATCTGTCCACTTCCGTAGAGCCCCGCATACGAAAGTAAGGCTAAGTGCATCCGAAGGTCGCCTGGTATTCGGAGCCATCGTTATCGACTACACTAACGCAGAGCCATTCATCCTTTAGGCACGATGGGTTCCACCTTAGGATTGCGGATTTATTTTCTGGGTTTACTCCCATAGAACCGACATGTTCTGTTAAAACAGGGGCACCTCGAGTAGGGTGCGATTCTTCATCGCGCATGTCGGTCTTGAAAAAGGAGAGGCTGTGGTGGTGAACTAGCACCTCTATATTGCGCTTCACTTTCTCCTGACGCTTGGTCTAAAAGTTGCCTCCCAGACCTCACATCCGCCCCCATCGAGATGGTTACTTATTATACAAGGTCTTGGTCGATAACAAAGTTGTTTATCCTAATTTCCTATAATTCGTTCACTGCTATTAACTGAGTTGTATGTATATTCATAAAAATGGAACTGGACACTAAAAAATACAATATTTTCTTGTAACAGTAGATAACAAAAATTAATTTCAGTTTAATTTTTAAAGCGTACATAGTACGTATATACATACAGAGAGACTTTAAAAACGTACCTGTACAATTAGCCATTTTCCTGAGAGTAGTTCCTTCAATTATCCACGAGAGGCAGCACTTGTGGTAGGTACAAACATTATTTATTCCCAATTAGTGTCGTGTCATTTTAGTGGAATAACTTAATTATTTAACTAATTTAATGATAATGATAATTTAATAAATATGTTATACCGTTGGTTGACATATTACTAGAAGATTGTGAACCTTAGCAACGTAAATGAGGCCACTTTTAATAGAGGTAGCTAGACGTCGCACTATTGGCCATAATATGTTGACTAGCATCCTAACGTTGGTTGACATATTACTAGAAGATTGTGAACCTTAGCAACGTAAATGAGGCCACTTTTAATAAAGGCAGCTAGACGTCGCACTATTGGCCATCTGTTGACTAGCATCCTAACGTTGGTTGACATATTACTAGAAGATTGTGAACCTTAGCAACGTAAATGAGGCCACCTTTAATAGAGGCAGCTAGACGTCGCACTATTGGCCATCTGTTGACTAGCATCCGAAGTTTTATTATTTAATCTTTGAGTACAGAATAATTGTAGAGTTTTCAGAAGTGAGTTGTGTTGACAATCGTTAGGCCATCTGGTGACTAGTATCGTAATTTTATTTAAGGCAATCTTGCGTCATTGGTTCATATTGCATAATATTTCGCGGTTACTATTAATAGACAACCCCTAACGTTCTTTCGAAACGCCTCTTTTTTGAGATGTTATTCAGTAGGAATATTATTATAAGTATATAGAGGCAGAACCATAAGTAAAAGATTTTTTATAAAAATTTGTTTCATGGAAGTTTATTGACAATGTTTGTATCTTGTGACATCGTATTTTTATTATGATAATCTGATAAATATTTTAAATTGCAATTTAGATAATCTGGCTGGCCGATTGTGATCAAGTTGTCTACGAAGTATGCGATATGTAAATTTATGTTGTATACAATATATCTGAAGCATGTATTTTAAAATTTTTGGATAAGCTGCGATTTTGACTGGTTTATACATGGTCCGTACACAATATCACAAAAATTAAAAGATGATAAAATGAGCGATTCCACTAAGTATTTGTCTATGTATAATCCTAAATTTTTGCAATAGTCTACAGAATCAATTTGATGACCAGACAGCGTTACAGTTAGAGGAGCCACTTTAGCCAACTGATTCCGGCTTCCTATAGACATTATAATGAATTTAATTGGATTTAACATTAGGGCATGACTTTTGGACCATTCTGATATTTTATTTAATTCTAAACTTAATAATGTTAATCATTATTATGTCAAACTAAAAATATTCATACATAAGAAAATTAGGTAATCAACTTCAATAAAGGGGCCTACACACGATCAGTTTAACTGCACAGTTTAACCCTTGTGGCGTCATGTCTGAGCGATTAACTGAGATAACTGCATAGTTCCGACAAATTTTAACGCAGGCTTTCGGCCTGCGCATTTGACTCTACTTTGTACCGATAAACTGCGCAGTCAGCTCAGTTAATTGAACAGTTGGCACAGTCTTGTGTAGTCTTTGGGTAAGTTCGGTTTTGCGCTCAGATCGATCTGAGCCCAAAACCGAACTTACCCTTTCAAGTCGTGTCTAGCCACGCACGTCAGCTCTTCAAACTGAGAGAACTGAGAACAACTGAGAAGAAAACTGAAGTAGCCCACACACCGTACAGTTCACACAACTGTGCAGTTTAACTGCACAGATAAACTGCGAAGTTAAACTGATCGTGTGTAGGCCCCTAACGATTGTAAAAATTGTGAAAGATTTTTTTTAAATTCTTTTATTTAACAACAAATTTTACAATCTTAATGAATTTGATTATCTAATTCTCTTAAACTGCTTGCTTTTGTTAACATAATTAGTATAAGTTGCTATGATAGACTAAGAGCTGATAACACTTTTTAATGTGTTTTTAGAAGACCTGGAACTTTTTTTAAAAGATGACTTTTAAATATCTCTACAAGGGGTAAATAGTCTGTCATTCCAAACGCGGGGCAAAACTTTTCCAGACTTTACTAATGATAAACACACATAAGTCTATTTTTTCGCAAGAGTGAACAAAAAAATATGGGGTGGTTATGCCCCGCGTTTGGATTGACAGACTATATACCCATTGTAGAGATATATAAAATTCATATTTTAAAAAAGTTCCAAGTCTTATAAAAACAAATGAAAAAAGTGTTATCAGCTCTTAGTCTATGAATACATCAAAATATATTTTACGAGTGTTTGAACAATTTTTATTCAGAGACAAAGAAATATAAAATCAGATAGCGTTTACAGATAAATTATGTAACTAAACTAAGTTCACTTTATATAAGTTTTATACAGTCTCAACAAATTTCAAAACATTAAAATAATGTCAGCTGGCAGTGATGTAAATATCTAATATCATTATTTAGGTTCAGTATAGAGGTAGCATTGACAATATCTGAGCTGTTAGTTCAACAATAATATAGGTGGAAGCACAAGTCAACATTGAGTTTGTGGGCCAGGGGAATGAAACGTAAGCGAGCAGCTATAGTACATTTTTCAGTACATGGATCTCTATCTTCCCATATAATATGTCTATCAACGGTTATACCACTAAAATGACACGACACTATGGGGAATAAGTTTGTACCTACTACAAGTGCTGCCTTTCGTGGATAATTGAAAGAACTACTCTCAGGAAAATGGCTCATTTAAATCCATTGTACTGCCGTCCTAAGGAAAAATCTATTCGCAATTAAAAGCACAGTGTAGCTGACAAATCCGAAACCGTCGTATGTGGGGTTTACGAGGAAAAAAAAATTACAGCTCCCGTAATGTCATTATGTCTCATTTGACTCAAACCAACGTATTTATAAATATCAGTGTATATTAATGCTCGATCTGACATTATTGACATAAAAAATCTAACCTCATTAACTTAAAAATTTATTTTACTTGCAAAACCATTCAAATCATCATTTCATCCGAAGTGCTGGCATCTATATTCGTTTTCAATAATTGCGAATACTTACATATACCTAATAACAAATATTAGTAAAAGAAAACTTTTTAAAGACAAGCTTTTATTGAAATGGACTAAAAAGGAAAAAATAATTTTTAATAATTTAGGTTCATAATTATAAAAGCGTGGGCCATGACTAATAAACTATCATAGAGTTTACAACCCACACTTTTATAATTATTAACCTGAATTATTTAAAATTATTTTTTCCATTTTTTTGTCCATTTCAATGAAAGCTTGTCTTTAAAAAGTTTTTTTTTACTAATATTTTATTTTGTTCTTTTTAGTCTTCCAAAATTTTCAGCCGTCAATTTGGATTTATAATGACGTTACACTTCTTATTGTATTCCACTCATCAAACTCTTTCGTTTGATACCAATATCATGGCCGAGTTATGAAGAAATAGGTAATTGAGTAGTAGTAGTAGCGACATCAGACGGGATTTGAAATTACTATAAAGTATCATTAGAAGTTAGTTTGGTAACATTGTTTTTTCAAGAAAACGAGTGATCTGTAGGTATGCGAACTGTCAAAATTATTGTGCATAATTATTTTATTAATAATTTGTTTAAATTGGCGTTGAATTATTATTGTTAACTACCGAACGGATTTTGTTCCGATTTTCAGGATTGTTTAGATGTATAATTGAAACTAGCCGGCCCTACTTCGCCCGAATGAAAAACAGGGGTAATCTCAGAACATCGATTTCAAAATTTTTTTCACTGTTCGAGAGGTGTCACTTTGCTTTAGGACATAGGCTATAATAACTGGCCGCCCCGGTTTCGTCCGGGTGAAAATCGGGGGAAATTGCTGAACAGATTTCAAATTTTTTTCACTGTTCGATAGGTGATACTTTGCTTTAGGACATAGGCTATAATAACTGGAGCGAGCGAGCGAAGCGAGCAAGAGCACTCGGAAGCGAAAAAGCGATGCGAGAGAGTACAATAAATGATAAATTCATAAAACCCGGGCGAAGCCGGACCGTACCGGTAGTATTAATTAATTGTGAAATTTGTAATTTTATTTTTTAAATTTAAAACTGGCTGATATGCTGACGTTTCTAATTGAATTTCGAGGTGTTATTCTCGCAAGAACTAAAATTATGCATTCAAATAATTTCGAACATTTACTTTAAAAGTGCATATAGAGTTATTCAAATGAAATTTTTTGTTAGCGTGAGCCAACTGTTAAGCACTTAGCTTTATTAAATTTATAGTGCAAAATACATAACTGTATCTACGATACAAGTTAAAAGCTATTAAAAAAACAGACAAATTTTCAAGTTTTTTTTCGTTCAACTTTATTAAATAGTGGATTGCATTACAAGGAACGAAACACAGCGTTTGCAACTAGCGTGAAGTAGGCTGCCCGAGAAACGAGGGCATACAAATCACACGCGTTGCATTCGATGTGTGTCGTTCCGAGTAAATGCATATTATTTTAAAAGCTTTTATTTAACTTCACTTGTTTCACAACAATTCTATATTAACAGTTCGACTTGTTTACATCGGTATAAATGTCAGTTTTGAGTTTCGTGTTCAGTTCGTGTTTTTCAAAGGTTTTGTGATTTATTGTATTTCAAGCATCGATGCTGGAAAGTCGATGCGGTAAAATGTAAGCGTGGGGTGACCAGACGTGCATTGACTTATTGTTCCTTAAAAATCCTCTATATGCTAGTAGTCAAACTACTAAAAATCTTTCAAAAAGTTTAACTGTATATAATATTACATTTATAACGACGACAGCGTCTCTAAAGGTTTCTAACGGCAACTTAAACTGCCCCCCCCCCTTTTAAGACGTTTCGCCAATATTGGGCATTGATTAAAATATATATACAATCATATTTTTTATTTCACCCTGTACACGTATAATATATTATGTACACCGCAATGCCATGGCTACATAAATAATACAGAAAAATAATGACGTGCGCCAAACGTCCGGCGTAATCAGATAATGCCTGCGTTACGGTTACAGACCTGTCGGTCACTATGTAGACTGTAGAGGAAAACGAATATATGTATACAGAATGTTTCAAATATAGCTCCGACTACATAGGTGTTCCAGTGCTCGAGCACCCATGGGATGCTTTTTGTATGCGTCTATAATCTACAATCTCTCTAATCTCTCTCTCGCGTTCTTTTGTTGGTCAAACTATACAGTATTCAGTGGCGGAATAAACAAAATAAGCTACAGCTTAATATCTCCAATTTGCAGGGGCCTCAAAAAAATCTGAGGGCTTCTTAAATTTTTCCAAAAATATTTGAGGACTTAATTAATGATTTTGCTTTTACGAAATCAGGAACGGTAATTTATTGAAACGATTATTTTTACTGTATCTATACAATATACATGTATTCAGAGCCGAGCCGTGCCGGGGGTGCACAGTACACTGGCGGCAACCTTCCAGGGGCGGCGAAATGAAAAATGAAAGAAATTTAAGATATGCTTGAATATTAAAAAATGCAACTTTTTTTTAACAGAGACCGCAGAAAAAAATACACCTGCACTATGTTGGCTTCACGATTTTTGATCTATCGGCAGTACAGGTTTTATAGTATAGTAGTATAGTATATATTTTTATCAGTTGAAATGCAATAAATTTTTTTGACGCGTCAAGAAACTTAAAACTACATGTTTAAAAATTCATTAAGGTTATAAAATTCATGTTCGATTAAGAACTGTTTTATTTTACTTTTAAATGTCCTAAGAGAAGATAAGCTTTTATATACGGTAGGCAATTTATTGAAAGCCCGGATGGCGAAAGTGCGAGGGTTATTCAAAAATATGTTTAAATGTCCTTTCGGTCTAATTAATAAGTGATTATTTCGGGTATCATAATTATGTATTGTATTTGCACTTGCATAGGAATGCATGTGTAGATGCGCATATAGCAGACAATAATATAAAAAAACAGTTTCTTCTGTAGTAAAAATATATCAGTGGAATGCGGGCTATTGCCCCAAACCAGGATTTTAAACGTGGGAAAATAAGGCCGTAGTATATAGTTCTCAATAAAGCTATATCAATATATAAAAATTTAGCTTTCCAGTTTCCTTATGACATAAATAAACTTCGATAGATCACTAGACAATTTGTCTATGTGGTCGCTCCATTTCAAATTAGAGTTAAAAGTAATGCCTAAAAATTTTATACTATCTACCCTTTCTATTGGACAATCTTTAACATACAGTTGAATATAAGGCTTATTTTACATTGAGTGGATTGAAAAGTCATAAACTTAGTTTTATTTAGATTTAGAGTTAAGCATTCTGACAGCACCAATTGTTGACTTGTTCAAGTGCAAAGTTGGCTTTAGCCTGAAGATCAGGATAGGTTGATGCTGAAATCAAAAGCGTTGTGTCATCTGCATAAATAAGGCACTTATCAACAGAAATAATATAGTCCACGAGGTCATTTATATACAGAATAAATAAAAACGAACCTAGCACAGAACCTTGCGGAACACCGCTATCAACATTAGAAGTATAAGAGTAATGGCCACATAGATAAACACTTTGCTCTCGGTTAGTCACATATTATGTCTGTAACCAAGAAAGACTGTTTCCTTTGCAACCTATGTAATTTAATTTTTCTAATAACAATTCGTGGTTAACCGTGTCGAATGCTTTACTTAAGTCTAAATATATAGCCACACACAATTTTTTATTATTTATAGTTTCAGATATGTGATCAACAAATTGATAAATTGCTGTTTCTGTTGATTTTCCTTTACAGAAACCGTGTTGTGAGTCTGAAATAATTTTATTATCATATTATTAAATACATCACAAAATGGTTGCAGGTTTCCTGTGAGAGTCATAAACTTGAAAGCTTACTAAATATCTTTTGTTTTTTTAAAAAACATACTAATTTGTTACTTTAAAATATCAAGTTCAACATAAACCTTTTTAGGTAATATTTTCAAGGTAATATTTTTCTCAGGAGGTTTACAGCCAATTTGCATTATACATATATTTTCTTTTCCTAATATTTTTATTCATAAAATTGTATTCTGTAATTTCTATAATTTTTGTAGGTTTTGATTAAGAACTGACGTGGTCCGAAACGTCGGCTCTTTGTTTAAATAAAAAAAAAACAATATAGATTCTTATAGCCTTTCTTCCTGTTTAATTAAAGCATATTTTGTAAATTAATAATAAGGTGCTATCAAAAGGAATTTCTATTACATTTTTGGTACATTGTGTATATTGCATGTATGAAGTTGTACACACACAAACACACATACATCACACGCACGTACCTTTTACTGTATGCATCGTTATGTATGTACATGCCCAAATGAATATTCATGACACCAAAATTTTGTCATGAACAAATCTATTTAGCTGGAAAAGTTTTAATTACTTTAGCGCCTGGATATTTTTATTCAAACTGTCGAAATATTTAAATTGTGCATTAAAGTTACATGTTCCATAAAACAAATAGCCAGTGGGCCAGTGGCGTAGTCAGGAGTTGTGTAAATAATCCGTTTGAAACCCGCCGGAAGGTGTCAGTATGCTTTTAGATATTTTGTTATTTTATGTCATTATATTTTTCTCTTAATAAATAAATAAAACGTTTATTATAAAAACAAAACAAAAAACCGGCCAAGTGCGAGTCAGAGAGTGTTGCCGTTTAGATCTAGACTTTCTAGACTCTTGTCTTGTCTTGTCTAGATTTTCAAGACAAGACTTGCAAAAGTCTTGTCTAGAAATTTTCAAGACAAGATTTGCAAAAGTCTTGTCTAGAAATTTTCAAGACAAGACAAGACTTGCTTTATCTAGATCAAGACTCTTGCCAAAACGCTAGACAATTTTCAAGAGTCTAGATAAACTAAGTAGTAGTAGGTAAAGTGAAGTCTTGATATTTCAAGACAAGTCTTGTCTTGTCTTGTCTAGACGGCAACACTAGAGTCAGACCTGTGCACAGACGATTCCGTACAATAATAAAAATAAGGAGTTATGTAGGGGTAAAAAAATAACAGATTTGATTTTAAAAAGTTTTGTTTTACTTATATTTTATTTTGTTCTTTTTAGTGTTTCAAAATTTTTCCGTACCAAATTTATCTAATTATATGTTTAAAGTAAAAAAAAATACCTATTAACAGAATATTTGATGAATAAAAAAACACAAAAATATTGCAATCCGAAACCCAGGATCGAACCAGGAACCTTTTGATCTTCAGTCAAACGCTATACCTCTGAGGCAGCCGAACGATGTTATTACGCGCACATAATGTAGTATAGCAGTACGAGTTCAGCCGTTCGCTTAGTGCAGTCATAGTAGAAAATTTCAACTATAGCTATCTCATACCGTTTGTGACATAGAGCCTTGTGACAGACGGACGGACAGACATCGTAGGCTCATGTAATAGGATTCCGTTCGGAGGTACGGAACCTTAAAAAATCGACAATGGCTAACACAAATAGGTACAAAACAAGCTTCGAATATGAAAAGTAGTCAGGTATATTGCAGTATATTGCAATACAAGGGACGAAATACAGCGTTTGCAACTAGTGAGAAGTTTGCTGTCTGAGGAACGAGAGCAGCAATTCAAACGCGTTGCAAATAATAACCCCTGTAATATTGTTTTATCCTTTCGTGAAACCCAGACAAATGGTTTGACTGACTTTTAATTTTTGCGCTTTGACAATACGACGTCTAGGTGCCGCCATATTGAATCATAACGTCATAACTCAGTATCACTTTTAGATTATGACGAATATATCGACACGCTTTATTTGTGAAAATCTGTCCAGCCATTTGAGTGTCACAGTGGTACAAACATAATATAGGTACCTACTCACGATCAGAGCTGGGCAGTGCTGAGATCTTAGTGTTTGCAATAATGCTTTAAAATGTCTAAAACACATTGCTTAAACCACTTTGTAAAAGGCCGATGCTTGATGCTTAGAGCACTTGCATAAAGACTTGCTATTTATAAAGCAGGTAAGCAATTGCTTAATAAACATTCAACAAGTTTATTAAACATTAGGAATTCTTAATGAGCGTTTAAAATGCTTAATAGGCATTTTTAATAAAACATATTTTGTTTATCCTTATCTTATTTTGACAAACAAAACGTTATGTTAATTGAACTTTAAGAAGTTTTTTTAAAATGCTTGATGCTTAATTTATCCAAGCACTTTAATGAGTGGTCGATGCTTTTAAGCACTTTTGAAAACGAAAGTGCTTGTCGCTTGAATAAATCGAGCATTTATGAAAGTGCTTGATGCCCGGTGCTTCAAGTACTTTTTTTATTTATTTATTGTAAATTATAGACGCGTCGACAACTTAGGTCATTAGCGTCTTGATTACATTAGATAACAACTCGCTTAAAACTAAATGACATCACAAAACATCCATGAGCGGAGACGGGATTCGAACCCACGATAGTCTGTTCCAGAGACCGCAACGCTAACCACTGGACCACCCTGTCCTCGCTTCAAGTACTTAGGTTCAGTATTTTGCCCAGCTCTTCTCACGAAGAACAACATCATTCTTCAGGTGACGAAAAATTAAATCGATAAATTTGTGCATTAAAGGTACATAAAACCAGTCTAGCCAAAGGCGAAGCCACAAGGGTGTATTGTACCCAGCAGCTTTTAAATCTATTGTTTTATTAATGAAAAAATTCAAAACTTAATTAGCAAAAGTGTGCATGTATTACAAAATATGTAAGCCTAGTCAGGGGATGCAGATAGTACATTAAATTTGCATGTAGCATAAAATCAGCCAAGCCAGGAGCTGCAAATAGTTGAATTTGCACCTTGCAAGAATGCATTCGTAGCTTTCCAAACTATATGCGGCTTAATTCTAATGTATTGATTTATTGGTTTGCGTTTGGGTAGATATACCTATAACAATTCGCGGGCTTGAGAATGAACCTAACTCTCGAAATAAGAGTGAGAGATCGTTATTGCTTGTTCTGCAAGAAAAAGAGAGAAACAATATGGTTAATGCGCACGCATACGTGTCCTGTCACCTAGCCAACAGCAGTTAGTGACAACCTATTAGTGGGTCGCGACCCACAGTCTAGGAAACGTTGCAGTGAGTCTCGCTATAGAAGTTTTAATTCCTACATTCAAGATCTTTGAGAAACGTTGCTGACACTCGCTACAGAAGTTTTAATAGAGTCGTACCACATTTTTTAGGGTTGGAATCTACGGCACAAATAGATAATAAAACAATTTTTTTGAGAATTTTTCGAAATCTTTTTCTACAAGAAAAAAATTAAGTATTTTTTAATGTAATTTTAGACATAGGATTATACCGCCACGGAATACGTCATTCACAGCAAGCATTCTTTGATTGGCTGCAATAGTTGAATCACATACCCAGTGATCCATAGATAAAGAGATAATATGGAGAGAATATAGATTTGTTGATGTACAGTTGACAGGCCGTCAGTTGAACTTCAGAGTTACGACTGACGAGGAAGTATTCCAACTCTTTCCATAGACGTAGATAACCTCTCTTTATCTCTGCGTGGACGTATGTCTGGTTTCATTGGTCTGGTTTTGACAGCTAAGCTCATCCGTTTGAAATGAACACATTTTTTTAATTCTTGTTTGCAGTTAAGAGGAAGGATATATAAGAACAAAAAAGTTGGTTTACATTATTAGTTTATGTATATGAGGAATAACATACACTATTTAAAATTATCAAATTTTGATACGCGAGACGATCCTATTTCTGCATTCAAGATCTTGTCGCGACCCACCAAAAATCGACTCGCGACCCACAGTTTGGGAAACGTTGATGAATCTCGCTATAAGAGTTGCACTTCAAAAATGCACGGTATATAATATAGTAGGTATTGATATTTGATACACATTGGTACACATTTGGCAACACAGGAATGAAGTTTTCTGTCCTGTTGATATATTAAAAAGTGGTAAGTTTTCTATATTTAAACACAAAACTGTTTCATGAGCGCTAGGATATACGTCATTATGATATCGTGGTAAACAGCTATTAGAGCCTGCAACATCGGCTTGTACTTTCCCTTTGTACTTTATACTCAAAGTTTACGCTTATTATTTTTTTACTTTTTTAATAAGTTTCCGAACTACATAAAAGATGCTAAATCGATTGCAATTTTTTTTTGTTGGAATTTTCTTAAAGATTCTACCTACTGCAAATTAATAACAGTTTTTCAAAGTAAAACTTCTTTAGGCATGGCAGGTAAGAGTGATTCCGATCGGATATGGAAAAAGCGTGACGGAGTACCTATAAATGCTTAAACGACAGTAACCCGCAATGCGCGCTAATATTAAACAGAATACAAATAATTTAAACAAAAAGATCACCTGATCGAAAAATGCTTTTATGATATAAATTATAATTTCTTTGTATATTTTGTTATACGAAATGTTTTGTTATTGTACGACATGTTTTATGCCCGGTGGGTAATAAATTGAAATAAAATATACCTATATGTTATTGTAACAAAACTGTATCTGGTAAAAAATCTTTATTTTCTTTATTTAAACTGCAGGCCAACGGTACCACCAACACACTTATAATTATCGTTTATCTACTTGTTCATTTTATGTCCACTATTCTTAACCACCATTTGTTCACTAGGTCCACTAAGCCCAGTGCCCTTGATCACTATTTGTCCACTAGATCCACTACGTCCAGTGTCCTTGACCACTATCTGTCCAGAGCAGAATCACTTATATTTATCTATAGCTGTATTTATTTATCACTGTTCGTGAATTCAACCTCTCCAACGGTCTAAAGTAGATTGATTCCAATAGTCGCTGCACTCCTATTTATCACCCAAGTTAAGGGTGGCCTTTTCTTCATTACTGAAACGCTAGAACTTTAGTAGCGCGATTGAACATTCTAAAAGCATTGCTTGTTGTGACTCAGCCGGCACGCTAGATCCGTTACATTATGTTATAAACAACAACATTGCTACACGCTCGGCTATTCTCAAGCCCTAGGATATACTTAAGTACTAACGTTTTTGAGGGAAGTGTTTTTTAAATAAAATTGTGGAACCGCTGAACTGGTGTGTAGATATTAATATAGATGGATAAAAAAAAGAGATTACGGAATACGGATACGGAACACGCAACTTCAATCTTAATGTCTCAAAAAACATGACAGTGTTATGGCATTCTTTGTTATTGTTTTATAAATTATTTGTTTAACGTCATGTTTTACACACGTTTTTTAAAAACGAATATGTGTGGGAATTCAAAGATTGATCGATGCCTGCTTTATTGGAATACACGTTACAGATTTTGTAATTTTTTAATTTTTTCAAAAGTAAGCATGAACAATAATCAATTTATTTTTGAAAATTTAATACCGTTCAAACACCAAATACAATAAGAAACAAAAATTTAGTCACTTTTTAACTACTACGATTTTATTATTGGACTAGCCGTACCCGCGACATCGTTCGAACGGCCTTTTGGAATTTGATGACACGTGGAATCACTCTGAAATTTTAACATCTGTTAGATATTTACTGTTTTCTATAAGATATTCAAAAATGAGTACCAGAAATATTATTGTTTGCCACATATTATATTGGTGAATAACAGAAACATGAAGGTTTCATTTTATTCCATTGAGCCATCCGGAGACGTAGTTTTTTAACTATCCCGCGAGAACTTTTTTTTGCCGGGATAAAAAGTATCCTCATTATGTTCACATTTATTTATCATTGTTCACTGATCCACTCTCTCCAATAGCTCAGAGACAACTGACTTCAATAATCGATCCACTTATATTTATAGCCTTCTAAACTCACCTCCAATCAAGGGTGGAGCTTCTTCATTAGTGAAACGATAGAATATTACATTCCAGAATGTTTGTAGATTTCAAACGGCGCGCTTCGACCCGTTACATTATTATACTTAAACGAAATTTGGTCCGCTGCGTTACAGAAGTATCACGTGAAGGGAATAAAGGTTTTTATCGTTATTGCCGAAATCTCACTTTATCCGGGTAGGGCTTCTATACTGCATATTACACCATGTAGTTACTTTTGAAACATCCGGTAGAACAATTGAAAAAAAAAGTTTTTTGAACACGAAATTAGTTTCATATAAAACATAAATTATTCGTTGTGTCTGCAAACACGACAGCACTTTGCACATATTTTTCGGTACCCACCTACGTAACATATGTTTTACGGGACCCCGCCGCCTGGACTCTCTGACCGCTTTGTTACACACCATAGATATAGAAATCTGGGGATGTAGCACAAATTGTCACTTTAGACGAGGGAGGGGAAGCCATTCAGGGGAGGGTGCATGCCTGTCTTATGTCCATGCTATGCACGTGCCCACGTTCTATTGGCCGCGTCTTTGCGCATGCTTAATTGCGCCAGATGAAATCGTCCGCGTCTTTGCGCATGCTCAATTGCTCGTACAACGCTTGCGTTGCGCAACTGAAGCGACCAATAGAATGTGGGCACACTTGTTAACTCACCGCCCCACCCCCCTTAACAACAACCGACCCACTCGCTTGTACTACGTCCCTAGATTTCTGTGTCTATGTTACACACACGCACATACTTGTAATATATGCTTGCGGAAACATATTTGTGCGAGCATATATGTACATATATCGCTATTTGCACACACGCGATTGGAGTTTCTAGATTGTTGTTTTATTTAATTTTCGAATGTGATGATGACCGCTTTAAACGGAACTGATTCGGCGTGTGTTAATATAATTAAACTAAAGCATTATGTACAGGGTGTTCCATTTTACAAGTTTTTATTTAACTTGCTGTGTTAGTATGTATGCATGTTAGGCCAAATCTTGCAAGTCAATTATGAACGACATCCACATATTCGATCCATTTGAAATTTTGTACACACACATTAGCTAATTTTGTATAATATGTACAACATAATTCCTATGGGTTTTTCTCGTTAAAAAAATTTACGAAATTCGAACGAATAGCATTTATCGGTGATTTTCGAGCATTTTAATTTTGATTCACCAAATCTCCAAAACAAATTATACCTAGCGTAGCGAATTAATTTTTTTTAATTTTATATATCTACAGAACAAAAAATATTTAATTCTAATTATTATTTACCACGATTCATGCCGCAACAACAGACAATCTGTGAAAATTTCAACTAGCTACAGCTCTTACCGTTTGTGAGATAGAGTCTTGTGACAGACGGACGGACGAACAGACATCGTATGTTCAGTATTAAAGTTCCGTTCGGATCGGAACCCTAAAAAGTAGGTATCCTATGGTTTTGTCGGCGTAGAAAACTAGTTTAATATAAATTAATTAGCGGAAAAATTCACAGCACAAATTAAAAGGGAAATTACTTAGAAAATTGAAAACAAATATTTGATATGAATTAATATGAACTTCATGTTGATTAATATTCTTGCTTTCTATGAGAAATATATACGTCACCGTTGAAATATGTTTAATGATTGTTTATGACAGTAAAGAATTGTTGTTTTTGCAGCTATTATTTAACAAACTCATTCACATATAATGGCCTTTGTTTACGTTACATCAGATAATAGAATAACACAGTTGTAGTTTTCCAATTCTCGTCTGACGACGTCGTCGTCGTCGTCGTTCTCGTACAGCTGTATACACATACAATAGTCTGAAGCTGAAAACGGAAGTTCCGGCGACCCGCCGCACCTAATTATTACCAACGACGCTCTGCTACCTAGAGATGCAAATGTGGGTAGTATTTTATTCACGTTCACAAAAATCCTGTCATTGTTTTTTAAAGCCACCGACAGCCAGGGTTGTTTGAGCCGCACCTACTTATTGTCAACAACGCTCTGCTACTTAGGCCGTGTACACACGTAGCTACTCAAAAGAAACTGATCAGTGACGCAATTCACACACCAGTCCGCGATGAGTCAGAATCTTTGTAACTGAATGGGACACTGCAAACGGCGCTATACTTGTTACTTAATCAGTTAGTAACGCGTTAGTAATCAATTTGAGGCTATAGGTACCCACCCTGTCGAGTCGCTTCAAGTTGAGTCACTTAGTTTCTCGTCCAATTCTGATACTAGTTCTAAATATTACTGTCTTCAGTTTAGACATAGGATAGAAGCTTAAACATTTTGTATCTGAAAGTTGGAGATCTTTTCTAGCAACCATTGGCGGTTGAAATTTCTTTCAAAATATGGATGAACCCAAAATCTTCTTCGTATTCTATTTCTTCTGTATTGATTCATGATTCATCACTGGAATCATTAATTATCCATGATAGCCAACAATGTTTGCGATTATAACCTTCCATGACCACATAGGAGAAACTACCGATTTCGATCACTTAACTGAGTAAGCCGCTTGTGCAGAGCTGCATCACTAATGAGTTAGTAACCGATTAGTTATTTCAAACACAAACCAATTCAGTTTCTTTTAAGTAGCTCCGTGTGTAGAGAGCCTTAGAGATGCAAACGCGAGTGATAGTTTATTCATGTTAACGAATATTCCATTCTAGTTTTTTAAAACCACCCACAGCCAGGGTTGTTTGGGCCGCACCTAATTATTGCCAAATATGTTCTGCTACCTAAAAATGGAAACGGTGTCACACCCTGCATTTTATCATCGAAAATCGTACAATAAAAATCACACTCACGTTTTAATTTTTGCAGGTTAATAATGGGCCCTTATCGTATTTTTACATTGCAATTTTAATATTTTTTAGAGTTCTGTATACCTCAAAAGGAATAGAGGAACTCTGATAGAATCACTCGTTTGTCTATCCGTGTGTCTGTCACAGCCAAATTTCTCTGGACTAAATTTACTAACACGCATATTATATTTCAATAGTCGTAGAACCTAAAAAATATTTTCCCGTACATTTGGGGGGGGAGGCAAAGTTTGACACTCAATTTTTTTTTAATTGCTTGTGTGGGGTATCATTTTAAAAGACGTTTCTTAATTGGATCTCAAAACTATTTTTTCAAAATTTTGAATTTAGTTTTCGAGCATGTTAACGTTCGCGGAAATCCTACTAAGAATCACACTAAAGTACCTACGCAATTTTAGCACTAACGTCTGTTCACGCACGTTAATAATAAAAATCACGCCCACTCACTCACGCACACTTCCCCCACTAAAGATGTAAACATTAATAGTATTTTGTTCACGTTCACTCAAAGTCACGAAAATCCTTTTCAACTCATGTCTAAATGAAGGGGCGTTCTGTGCACGTCTATTCGACGTACCCATCATGTCACGCACAATTTGCACCTCTACTACAGCCTACGAAACAAGTGAGAGCGCAGCACTATCTTCCGTTTTTGTTTACCCGTCACCGCCCGCTTCCAAAGTAATATATCTACCGATAGAGAGTCAAGGAGGATACATGTATCTAATTTATAGTTCGGTCGGTTTTATAATAACACCCGTTTGTGTTATTTTCTTACTTTCCTGTTTTGATGTTAATTCATTATTCTTTCAACAACAATGCCTTTTCTAAATCTGACAAATACACCGAAAAAACATTTAGTAACTTCTGCTTGAAGATACGACGCTATAATTTGCCGTTTCTTTAGCCTGTTAATTGTTTTTTCTCATCGTTTTTACTTTTAACGAAAAAAGTCTAAATTAAGGACGCTGCGCCGAACGGCATAAGGCATTATTGTTTGTACTTTGTATTACTGTTACTTTATTCGGAACTAAGATCAAGTTCCAAGTACATTTAAAAGGTGTGCCGTTAATTGATCCCAGTAATTTTACACCACGACAAGTGATCCCACGACAACTGATCCCAACGACAATTGATCCCACGACATTTGATCCCAAAAAATGGTCTATAAACTGATAGCGTCTAATAAGTAATAAAATTATTAAATTTTATTAATTTAATGAAATAATTTAATCGATTATTCCCTTTGTCGGGAAATTTGTTTGAATTGAATTTGTAGACGTTATGATATATTTGTAATTACATTGTTATTAGAATTCTAACGAATGTAATAGTATAATGTGTTTATGAGTTAATAATCCTTTAGAGATTATGTAATGATCAAGTTGAATAATTCACTTTTATTTATCATTGCCCGGGATACGTCGTAATTTTGTCAAATATTGTATTTTATGAATTAATAACAAATTATCACGCTGACTTTTCATAAACTTTAATGGCATATTTAACAATTCGTTATAATGTGAAAAGCACGAAAGACCAAATTGACTGCACACCTGATGTTTCGAAGTTTCTATGTACAATAATTTTTCAACAAAATTTATAAAATACAATAAATTTGACAAAATTACGACGTATCCCGGGCAATGATAAATAAAAGTGGATTATTCAACTTGATCTTTACATAATCTTTAAAGGATTATTAACTCATAAACACATTATATTTACTATTACATTCGTTAGAATTCTAATAACAATGTAATTATAAATATATCATAACGTCTACAAATTTAATTCAAACAAATTTCCCTCGATTAAATTATTTCATTAAATTAATAAAATTTAATAACTTTATATTATTTATCAGGCTCTGTTAGTTTATAGACAATTTTTTGGAATCAAATGTCGTGGGATCAATTGTCGTTGGGATCAGTTGTCGTGGGATCACTTGTCGTGGTATAAAATTGCTGGGATCAAATGTCATGGAACCCATTTAAAATAGTGATGCCCAGTTGCAGAAAGCGTTGTCAAAAAATTTGATTTGACAATTACCTTAGATTGTGATCATATTTTTACAGTTTTTATACATGCAGGAGCAGTATATTGTCGTTTTGGATTGTACTCACACAAAAACAAATGATTGATCTACACAGAAAAAGATCGCTTTTCAAGCTAAATTTTGATCAAAATGCGTAGAAAAATATTGTTTCGAAGTTTGAAAGTGTACAAAAAACTATCTTAACAGTTAAAAAAAATATCGTTTAAATCGATGAATAATTTTTCAGTCAGGATCGATTTAAAATTCTATATGCTTTTTTATGGAGAAATTGTGTGGTCACAATCTAAGGTCACTGTCAAATCAAATTTTCTGACAACGCTTTCTGCAACCCAGCAAGAGTTTGCATAGTTCACAAGGGTTATAGAAACATACGCATCCGTATACGCGTCCCGCATGCATAAAAACTGTCCGCCGCCTATATAAATAGTCGAGAATAAGTGCATGACTCACTATCTTATATTTTTGAACTTGACTACAGATGTCACTACTGTCGCGAATTGCTCATCCCGTCGTAGCATATTATATATTATAGCCTATTTTAATTGGCAAGGCGTTATAGATAAACAGCGAATGAATTTTTCAAATCGGTTCGCAAACATACAAACAAACCAACAAACTTTACCTTTTTACTTTTTAGGATTCCGTACCTCTGTATGGAACACTATTACCCTGCCTACGATGTTTGTTTGTCCGTCCGTCTACCACAGGGCTCTATTTCACAAACGGTAAGAGGTAGTTAGTTGACATTTTCACAGATTGTGTGTTGTTATGAAATTAATCCTGGCAAATAATAATTATAGTATTAAATAATCATTTAATCTTAATAAATTAATGTTTTTTAAAGCAATGACACACACAGTGGTTTGTGCCGACTCGACGATAACACACACAGCCTGCAGACTGCCGAGTTGACACTCGGCAGTCTGCAGGCGTTTCTTATGAAGGCCGATGTGTCGACGCGGCTGAGAGTCGGCTTTCAGTCGGCAGGCAATTCTCGACGCAGTGTGTGTTTTGCATCATTGAAAAATATTAACATTATACGTGCCGACTCGGCAAAAGCCTCGGTACAAACCGCTGTGTGTGTCATCGCTCTATAAGGACCAGTGGAAGTAGCGTCGTCGTATACGCGATTCATTAACTATATCTATTATTTATATTGGAAACAAACCATATAACTGTCAAAGTGGCGTCATCATACGCGATGATTATAAACTATATTATTATTTGTATTGGAATCAAGCCATATAACTGTCAACTGTGAGGTTCGAGCTTACACTGTGCTTTTTTAGGCGCGATCTTAGCGAAGCTAGAAGCGCCTATATACACTCGCTTTGTCTGTACGTCTGTGAATCTGTGAATCTGTCAATCTGTAACGGATTTTTTGTATCAGTCGTACAGCCCAAACGGATTAACCGATTATTAAAAACTTTTTTTTGTTCGATTTCTCTCGGGGTCTATTTGATCCTAACGTCGCCCGATTTTTGAATTTTGGCCCCAGAGGGGAGCAAATTAGAAAAAATGGTGTTTTTTGCTTATAGTTCGCTCAATTCAAGTCAGATCGATTCGAAACCTGTCTTAAACGAAAGAACAGAAAATTCTAGATAGATTTTATGTATAATATTGTGTCAAAACAGTTTTTTTATACAGATTTATATAAAAATTAAAATTTAAAAACGCGTTTTTATCTAATAAATCGCGAACTTGTTTTGGTTGTCCTTGCCTGTTGCACAGTGTGATATGGATATTGGAAGTTAGCGTATGCTCTGACTTAAAATTTTGGAGCATACAAGTAATTCAAGAATTACAAGGCGCGATATTCGTGTAGGTACTGTGTGTAAACGGTTTTATCGAACATAGGGAAAATAGCCATAAGACCTAATATAAATATGTAGGTATTGGATTACATAGAAAAAATAGTACAGTGATTTTTTAAACAATTTTCCATAGCAACGGTTGACTATTAAGCGTTCACTCGGAACCGGCTAAATAAAAAAGTCATGATAAGTCGTAAGACACCCGACAGAAGCTATGCTTCTTACGCATTGTAATTAAAACCGAATTTATCAAAGATATAAATAATACAATTAAAAAGTTATTATTTGATCGCCATTTTGAAATCTGACGCCATTTTATTTTTTTGTGTCTTATTAAATTCTCAAATATCAATTTTCAAAAGGATCGGACAATTTTTACAAAGAAATATATACCTATGACCGCCATTTTGAAATATGACATCATTTTATTTTTTTGCATCCTATAAAACTCGCAAATATTAATTTTCAAAAAGATCGGATAATTTTTCAAAAAAGAGCATACGGGCGCCATTTTGAAAAGACGTAATTTTATTTTTTTGTGTCCTGTAAAACTCTCAAATATCAATTTTCAAAAGGATCGGATAATTTTAGCAAAAAAGTACCTACATATGGCCGCCATTTTAAAATATGACGTCATTTTATTTTTTTTGTGTCCTATGAAACTCTCAAATACCGATTTTCAAAAGGATCGGATCATTTTTGCAAAAAAGTACATATGGCCGCCATTTTGAAATCTGACGTAATTTTATTTTTTTGTGACCTATGAAACTCTCAAATATCAATTTTTAAAATGATCGGATAATTTTTACAAAGGAGTACTACATATTTCCGCCATTTTGAAATATGACGTCATTTTATTTTTTTGTGTCCTATAAAACTCGCATATATCAATTTTCAAAGGGATCGGATAATTTTTACAAAAAAGTACATATTATGGCCGCCATTTTGAAATCTGACGTCATTTTATTTTTTTGTGTCCTATGAAACTCTCAAATACCGATTTTCAAAAGAATCGGATAATTTTTACAAAAAAGTACATATGGCCGCCATTTTGAAATCTGACGTCATTTTATTTTTTTGTGTCCTATGAAACTCTCAAATATCAATTTTCAAAAGGATCGGATAATTTTTACAAAAAAGTACATACGGCCGCCATTTTGAAATCTGACGTCATTTTATTTTGTTGTGTCTCTATGAAACTCTCAAATATCAATTTTCAAAAGGATCGTATAATTTTTAGGAAGGAGCTCTACATATTTCCGCCATTTTGAAATCTGACGTCATTTTATTTTTTTGTGTCCTATAAAACTCTCAAATATCAATTTTCAAAAGGATCGGATAATTTTTACAAAAAAGTATGATATGGCCGCCATTTTGAAATCTGACGTCATTTTATTTTTTTGTGTTCTATGAAACTCTCAAATATCAATTTTCAAAAGGATCTGATAATTCTTACAAACAAGTACACATGGCCGCCATTTTGAAATCTGACACCATTTAATTTTTTTGTGTCCTATAAAACTCTCAAATATTAATTTTCAAAAGAATCGGATAATGTTTACAAAAAAGTACATATGGCCGCCATTTTGAAATCTGACGCCATTTTATTTTTTTGTGTCCTATAAAACTCTCAAATATATAATTTTCAAAAGGATCGGATAATTTTTACAAAAGTGACGTTACGCTACTTCGTGACGTGACTTTTCAATTGTTTAATGTGCTTTATTTCCTTAGTCTGATTTTATTACATTTATCCGAAACGTTACCGGAGAAAGACCTTTTGCCTGTGAAAATTCAAAAGTACGATTTACACCCGGACGAAAGCCGGGCCGGTCAGCTAGTTACCATAATATTGTATTGTCACCGGAGCTACACATGTGTGCAAAATTTCAACTCAATCGGATCACTAGGAAGTGGGTGAAAATTCAAAAGTACGATTTACACCCGGACGAAAGCCGGGCCGGTCAGCTAGTTACCATAGTATTGTATTGTCACCGGAGCTACACATGTGTGCAAAATTTCAACTCAATCGGATCACGGGAAGTGGGTGAAAATTCAAAAGTACGATTTACACCCGGACGAAAGCCGGGCCGGTCAGCTAGTTACCATAATATTGTATTGTCACCGGAGCTACACATGTGTGCAAAATTTCAACTCAATCGATCGCAAGATTTGTAACAAATATACCTGATCAAGCTAAATAAAACCACCGTTTAAAAAACAAAGCATCTACTACCTACTTATTTTTGCGTGATGCCAGAACATACGTTTTTATTTGAGAATCAGTTCGGTTGCTTTTGCGTGATGCCAGAATATTTTAAAACTCGCAGTCGCATAAGAAGTTATTTACTTGAAAAAATAATCATGTAAATCGGATCAGTGGTTCTCGAGTTATAAGCGTACAAAGGGACATAGAGGCAGAGAAAGTCAAATTGTTCGGGAAGGTTGATGAACGTCGAGAAATTTTGGTCCGATCCTAGTCTCGCCATCCGATGACGTCAATAATTAGTTACACGTCATTTTAACTCAGTAGGCCAGGGTTTTTAAACTTAAATTCAAACATCAGCAGTCAAAAAATTGAATAACTATATTAAAATAATGCAATATAAGACAGAGCATACGCTATTTCCAATATCCATATACACTGTGCAACAGACAAGGACAACCGAAACAAGTTCGCGATTTATTAGATAAAGTCGCATTTATTTAGTTTAATAATCATATAAATCTGTATAAAAAAACTGTTTTGACACAATATTATACATGAAATCTATCTAAAATTTTCTGCTCTTTCGTTTAAGACAGGTTTCGAATCGATCTGACTTAAATTGAGCAAACTATAAGCAAAAAACACCGTTTTTTCTAATTTGCTCCCCTCTGGGGCCAAAATTCAAAAATCGGGCGACGTTAGGATCAAATAGACCCCGAGAGGAATCGAACAAAAAAAAGTTTTTTAAAATCGGTTAACCCGTTTGGGCTGTACGACTGATACAAAAAATCCGTTACAGATTGACAGATTCACAGATTCACAGACGTACAGACAAAGCGAGTGTATATAGGCGCTTCTAGCTTCGCTAAGATCGCGCCTAATAAAAACCGGTTCATATTTTAATATAGTCATTCAATTTTTTGACTGGTGATGTTTGATTTTTGTGTTTAAAAACCATGACCTACTGAGTTAAAATGACCTGTAACTAATTATTGACGTCGGTCAGATGGCGGGACCTCGGGATCGGACCAAAATTTCTCGATGTTTCATATCTTCCTGAACAATTTGGCTTTCTCTGTCTGTATGTCCGTTTATAACTCGAGAACCACTGATCCGATTTACGTTATTTTTATTTGAAGTGAATAACTTCTTATGCGACAGCTAGTCTTAAAATATTCTGGCATCACGCAAAAATATCGAACTGATTCTCATAAAAAGTGAAACGTCACGTCACGAAAAAGTGTAACGTCACTTTTGTAAAAATTATCCGATCCTTTTGAAAATTAATATTTGAGAGTTTTATAGGACACAAGAAATAAAATGGCGTCAGATTTCAAAATGGCGGCCAAATTATGTACTTTTTTGAAAAAAATATCCGATTCTTTTGAAAATTGATATTTGAGAGTTTTATAAGACACAAAAAAATAAAATGGCGTCATATTTCAAAATGGCGGCCATAATATGTACTTTTTTGTAAAAATTATCCGATCCTTTTGAAAATTGATATTTGCGAGTTTTATAGGACACAAAAAAATAAAATGACGTCATATTTCAAAATGGCGGAAATATGTAAGTACCCCTTTGTAAAAATTATCCGATCCTTTTGAAAATTGATATTTGAGAGTTTCATAAGACACAAAAAAATGACGTCAGATATCAAAATGGCAGCCGTATGAACATTTTTGTAAAAATTATCCAACCCTTTTGAAAATTGATATTTGAGAGTTTCATAGGTCACAAAAAATAAAATGACGTCAGATTTCAAAATGGCGGCCAAATGTACTTTTTTGTAAAAATTATCCGGTTCTTTTGAAAATTGATATTTGAGAATTTTATAAGACACAAAAAAATAAAATGGCGTCAGATTTCAAAATGGAGGACATAATATGTGCTTTTTTGTAAAAATTATCCGATCCTTTTGAAAATTGATATTTGCGAGTTTTATAGGACACAAAAAATAAAATGACGTCATATTTCAAAATGGCGGAAATATGTAGTACTCCTTTGTAAAAATTATCCGATCCTTTTGAAAATTGATATTTGAGAGTTTCATAAGACACAAAAAAATAAAATGACGTCAGATTTCAAAATGGCGGCCGTATGAACATTTTTGTAAAAATTATCCGATCCTTTTGAAAATTGATATTTGAGAGTTTAATAGGTCACAAAAAAATAAAATGACGTCAGATTTCAAAATGACGGCCATATGTACTTTTTTGTAAAAATTATCCGATTCTTTTGAAAATCGGTATTTGAAAGTTTCATAGGACACAAAAAAATAAAATGATGTCAGATTTCAAAATGGCGGCCGTATGTACTTTTTTGTAAAAATTATCCGATCCTTTTGAAAATTGATATTTGAGAGTTTCATAGAACACAAAAAAATAAAATGACGTCAGATTTCAAAATGACGGCCATATGTACTTTTTTGTAAAAATTATCCGATCCTTTTGAAGATCGGTATTTGAAAGTTTCATAGGACACAAAAAAATAAAATGATGTCAGATTTCAAAATGGCGGCCGTATGTACTTTTCTGTAAAAATTATCCGATCCTTTTGAAAATTGATATTTGAGAGTTTCATAGAACACAAAAAAATAAAATGACGTCAGTTTTCAAAATGGCGGTCACATGTGCTGTTTTGCAAAAATTAAACGATCTTTTTGAAAATTAATATTTGCGAGTTTTATAGGACGCAAAAAAATAAAATGACGTCACATTTCAAATTGGCGGTCATAGGTATATACTTCTTTGTAAAAATTGGCGATCAAATAATAACTTTTTAATTGTATTATTTATATCTTTGATAAATCTCGTTTTACATACAATGCGTAAGAAGCATAGCTTCTGTCGGGTGTCTTACGACACATCATGACTTTTTTTATTTAGCCGGTTCCGGATTATGCTTAATAGTCAACCGTTGCTATGGAAAATTGTTTAAAAAATTGACTGTACTATTTTTTCTCTGTAATCCAATACATATTTATATTAGGTCTTATGGCTCATAGCCTACTACAAAATTAAAAATCTTCGCAGTGTGATTTTCCCTATGTTCGATAAAACCGTTTACACACAGTACCTACATGAATATCGCGCCTTGTAATTCTTGAATTACTTGGATGCTCCAAAATTTTTAACGTTATAGACACAGTTTATATACTAATTAAATTATTGTAACGGTACGGAACCCTCGTTCTATCGCACTTGACCGGTTTTTATAAATATGCGTTAGTATAGATTGCCACTGTCGAGTCTTACACTGCGGGCAGTTTTTTTTATAGCATAGGTATATCTAGCAAATGTTTTTGTTTACTTAGTAACTTTTATATAGCCAACATAAAAATATATACCTATTACAGTTTTTATACGCATGTATATTTATAGAATATAAACGTCTTAAGTGAAACAAATTTAAGAGCATGTTTCAAGGGCTAAAATAGGTACACGATTTCATACGAACTTAGATTCATAAAAGCTTTTTAAACGAGATAGTATCTTGAATCTTCTAAAGTTATATTATCGTATAGTATAGTAAATTAAATGGGGAAGCAAAACCCTCAATTCTTTACTTACTGTGTTCATATACTCAATAATTTATATAAATTCTAGCCAATTAATCTACCAATAAGAGATTATATATAATTTTTTAACAGCTTACCAAAAAAATATTATCAAATCAACGTATATGTTTGTAACTTAATGTAGGTATGTATACAGTGAATTTCACTGACATATTGAATCCCGAAGGCTTGTAATTTATATATTTTTTAATAATGAAAATATATAGGTATTGGATAACAATTTAAAATATAAAAATCTAAAATTACAATTATTTTATTTATTATATTTTACGAACATTTGATTTTATAAAATAAATAAAAGTGGATGTATTAATTCTTTCCATGACAACTAATAAAACTATTTGTGTTTAACGGTATTCACGTCATATGTCTGTACCCATTTGTTTCGTCGTGCTTCATGTCGCGTTTTGCCTAAATGTGTCCAACACTTTAGCAGATGTAATGAGATCCTAATTCTATTATTTTTCCCTTTTGGAAAAAGTTATTTTTTAAACACTAAAACGATATGAAAGGTTTTGAGAATAGCGTTACAATCTTCAGAGATAATCATTTTATCCTAATTTTCCTCCGGGAATAAGTAATGAAAGTAAAGAAAGTTGTGATCAGTTAACGAAGGTACGTAGAAAGTTGTCGTCTTTTTATTATCGTTAATTTGCATCTATACTTTTAAGCCATAAGGGCTACAAATAATTGGATTTAATATTATGTTACAAACAGGACCGGCTCCGTCTTTTTGCCTCCCCAAGCAAATAAATTAGTTATTGCAGATTATAGACGCTCGCCAACCAAAATCATCAGCGTCCGCCCCAAGCAAACAATCATTTGTCTGAAATGATAGACCGATACAAACTTATGTGCCAAACGAGAGCCATTTCACAGTTCCGCGTGGCGTCAATCGTGTGTCATACGAAGCTTTTCACAGCAACGCGTATGGCCGGCGGACCGGCCGAGACACGTCCGATCGACCAAAACCCCAATCGGCGCCCGAGTGCACCGTTCTACGCGCGAGCCAGTATAGCTAGTGGGAATTTTCACAAATTGTGTGTTATTATGGCATGAATCCTGGCACATAATAATTATAATAGGTATAAATAATCAATTAATTTTAATAAATTAATGTTGTTACACGTTCACAGCAGGTACATTCATAGTAAGTTCTCTATACTATAAATGTACTGTGAACATGTACAGTACTATAGCTATAGCAGATATCTGGAGCCGTAATGCAACTATACTGCACTATATATGCACGAGTTTTAGTATCATTCACATGGCTTAATGGTAAAGCGTTTGACTGAAAATCGAAAGGTCCCTGGTTCGATCCAGGGTTTCGGATCGCAATATTCTTGTTGGTTTATGTCATTCATCAAATAGTCTGTTAATATTTTTTTTCATCCAGACAAGACATTCTAATTCCGAACTGTCCAGTTGAAAATACCGGATATCTGGCAACCCTGACTGCATGTCACCGAACGGTTCTAAAAATATCTCGCTCTCCAAGTACGTGCCTGTTTCGTTTGATATTTAGAGCATGCCAGCTGGTTACAGCAAGACTTGTTTAACACTTCGCCTTTTATCTGTCGCAGAATCGCTAATAAGTCTAGAAGGTATTTAACTTTAAAACGCTGAGAACAATTTAATTTCAAATATCATTAAAATGATTCTAATTTTGCTTTATTTCATGCGAACTGAAGTAATAATACCTAAACCTAATATTTTCGTATTAAAATATTATGTTTAGGTATGGAGAACCCTTAATAAAAGTGTTAGTAAATATCCTAAAGAATACCATTCCAGCAAAAAAATAATCTCGTTGTATTTAACAATCAAAAGTTACATGTGATTGAAGTTAGGTAAAAGAACTCCCTGTATAATAAATTTATTTTTTTAGGACATTGATTTATCCGTCCCTTATCTAGTGATCCTCAAAATTTCAGTTTGATAAAGGTTTCTGTTTTGGCTATGTCGAATTTTAGGTAAAGGTCTGTACGTGTCAAAAATTTCTAAAAAACTTGAATAACTCAAAAATTACTGAATTTTTGAGTATGGGCTTCCCTTACAATTTCTATTCACATTTAGGTGCAGAATTGAAAAAACAAATAAAAACAGGGTGCTAGGTTAAAAAAAACATAACTTTGATCTGCCACGCTTAAATGGAACAGGCTGTATAATTTAAAATATTTTTAGGTTATACGCCATTAAAATTTATACAACTTTTGTATTTAAATTTCTTTTCAACCTTCACCCAAAATCAATATATCGGCCGACAACGCAAGTCTTGGACACTCTGTATATTAAGATAAACAATTACAATTAACTTTTTTATTTTTAAGAAGATACTTTTCCAAATATCCTCACTCCATCGAATTTTGACGGGGTTAGTCTAGTAAATAATAATAAGGTTTCTGTCAATAACGTGTACAAAACCGCGCTTAAAACTGAAAAACTTTCCTTCAGAGTTTTTTTAAATATTTTTGATGTCAGACGAAGGGCGATGCTTTGCCCACTGTGTATAATTTATAGCAAAGCCTATTGCGAAATGTCTGTTGGCGCAGAGACTTGTAAATTATTATCTTGTAAGCGCAGAATACATAACAGACCATTGACAGAACAATGACTAACCAAATATGTAATCGAAAATTAGTTTAGTTTAATTTATTTATTAAACGGTTTTATTTAGCTTGACTTCGTATATTTGTTTATTTATTTATTTATATGTTTATTTATTTCAAATCTTGCGACCGATTGAGCTGAAATTTTGCACACCTGTGTAGTTCCCGTGACAATACAATATTATGGTAACTAGCTGACCGGCCCGGCTTTCGTCCGGGTGTAAATCGTACTTTTGAATTTTCACCCACTTTCTGTGATCCGATTGAGTTGAAATTTTGCACACATGTGTAGCTCCGGTGACAATACAATATTATGGTAACTAGCTGACCGACCCGGCACCTGTCCGGGTGCCAATCGCATTTTTGAATTTTCATAGGCAAAAGGTCTTGCGCCGGTAACGTTTCATTGGATCGGATAAATGTAATAAAATCAGACTAAGCAATTAAAGCACACTTAAAAATTAAAAATAAAAATAGGTAAAAAAACTTTTAAGTTAAACGGTTTTATAAATGTACTAAAAAGAAAAAATAATATTTAATTTAGGTTCATAAGTATAAAAGCGTGGGTCGTGACTGTAAAAAAATATCATAGAGTTTACGACCCACGCTTTTATACTTAGAACCTAAATTAAATATTATTTTTTTCTTTTTAGTACATTTATAAAACCGTTTAACTTAAAAGTTTTTTTTCCTATTTTTTCACTCTAAAGAATACGAGCTTTAGGCCGATGAGGTTGTCAATTACAATGTGTAAGTAATATAATATATAAATATACATATTAAATATAGGTACACAAAAATAAAACAAAATACTATAGGATTTTTTATATACGGGATTACCTTAAATATGAATCAATTCTAGCACTGGTTCGCCAAGTTGGGCAGGAAATCCTACTATTACTATTAAATATGTATACATTGTATGTAAACCCAACAAGGAATAAATTTATTTATTTACTTAATAAAAAAATAGCGTTTGTCTGGGTTCGAGCCTTCCCAAAAGCAGTTGGGGATTTCAATCCGAGAGGATTTTCTCACCTTTATTGATTGCTACGAGTCAATTCGGCCTGAAGATGTTGAAAGGGAAGAACGACACCTGTCTGGTAAAGGCTTTCGGGCATTGTTATTGATGTATGTAAAAAATATTCTTTGGAGCTCGAGAAAAAATGTATTGCCTCCCTCCCCCCTAAAATGAAATCCTGGAGCAGCCAGTGCCGTGGTTCAGTGATATTTCTACCTGAGAAATACTTCTGGACAACGGCCTATACAAGCCCGATAATCATCAATATTTGAAGCTAGCATTCTATAAGATAATACAGGGTCCGCCAGTGAAACCTGACGGTCTTGTAAATGAGATAAGTAAATGAGTTTTTGATTTTTTTTCATAATTTTTAACTTCCCATTGGAAGTTATTGTAATGGGTCCGAAAAGCGAAATCAAAATGTATAACAAATTTTCATATTTCAAGGTCACTATACTATTTTTACACTATTTCTGATAAGATGTCTTGTGTGTGTGTGTGTGTGTGTGTATGTCATTTCTTTCTAAGACGAAATCTCGAGATTGAAAAATGATATCGACTACGTTAGGGTGCCAATCGACGCGTATTAACGTAAATATGATCTGAAAGAAATTTTCTCAAAATCGGTTCAGCCGTTCTTTTTTCTTAACCAAATAAACTCCAAAAAAGTAGATTTTACACATCTCGCGAATAAAAAATTATATCGACTTCGTAAGGGTGTCAATCGAGGCGTGTTAATACTGTTAACGTCATTTTGAACCGAAAGAAATTTTATCAAAATCGGCCTCACCGTTTTTTTTTTGTTTAAAGAAAAAGACTGCCAAAAGTGGATTTTACACGAAATCTCGTGAATAAAAAATGATATCGACTTTGTTAGGGTGAAAATAGAAGCATATTAACATCAACAAGACCCGAAAGAAATGTTATCAAAATCGATAAAGCCGTTTTTTTTTTGTTTCAATAAAACG
The DNA here is from genome assembly GCA_039654895.1 of Mongoloraphidia duomilia. NCBI lineage: Eukaryota > Metazoa > Arthropoda > Insecta > Raphidioptera > Raphidiidae > Mongoloraphidia > Mongoloraphidia duomilia. Next base: position 37,793,165 of record CM077516.1, on the reverse strand, counting down.
ATTGCAAAAAAGTAGATTTTATATGAAACCTCGTCCAAAAAACTGTTATCAACTTCGTTGAGGTGTCTATCAAAGCATGTTAACGTCACTATGATCCGACATAAATTTAATAAAAATCGGTACAGCCGTTTTTTTTTTAATTTATTGTTCAAAATAAATAATAATTATGTTTTAATGATTTAAATGAAATCTTTTCTATGTAATTTCTAATTTAATTATTAATATTCAATATTCATCAAACTGGGAAGTTCGTCGTGTAGACCTCAAGGGTCGCACTTGTGTCCCAATTAAAAGTAACTTTAGTCCTAATAAACGACTCCCCTCACGGCTTGTTTTTTTATTGTAGAGAAGAAGAGTGGAAATTTACATTCAGTATCAAAAAAGTAGAAGAAAACATCATGAAGCAAAAATGATGTCGCTCAAATGTTGATCACCATGGCCCAACTCAGAAATTTTTTCCCCGGTCAGCTGATCTCGCTCCGTCGGGGTGACATCGAATGGCTGGCACGTTCGCACCCGACTTATCCCCTTGTGATTATTATCTGTGGGAGTTATCTCAAGGGAATAGTTTATCTCAACAAACCAAGAAATTTGGATCAACTAAAGGAGAACATTCGGCGAAAAATTCGTAACATCTCACGCCAAACATTAGAGAGAGTCATGACGAACTTTTCCCAAAGACTGGTATACTGTAGAGAAATTGGTGATCAGCAATAATTGAGCGACATAATTTTTGATTCATGATGATGTTTTTTTCTACTTTTTTAATACTGAATGTAAATTTCCACTCTTCCTCTTGACAATAAAAAAAAATATGGAAAAATTTCAAAAACTCATTTCTTTATCCCATTTATAAAACCGTCAGGTTTAACTGGCGGACTCTGCGTATGAAACGGCTAATTGCCGAGATAAGGAATGTGCAGTCTATGCTCTAGAGTCTAAGTCAATGATACCAACATAATATGCACACATATCGGGAATCCATATGAATTAGTAATGAAGCTTATGTGAGTTCATAGCATTTGTTTGTAAACTAATCAAATTCATGTACAGTCACTGTGTATAGCAACAAACAAGCACCACTGGGAAATCACGAGTGAATTTTAAAGACTACGCTTACACTTACATAATATGTTGTCGAGCGTCTATAATTTACAAAATCTATCTATCTACCATTACGTAATATTGAAATCAAGTCTAAAGCTTACTATAATAATTGCAATATACATATTTACAGAAAAGGGTTAAACAAGTTCGCCGATTCTGTAGTGTAAGCCACAGCATACAGAAATACCAGCACGTCCACTCGTCTGTCGGCAAAACAGTTCCAAAGACGGGATGAACATGGAACGTTTCCTTTGTTGTTCCGAGAAACATATGCGATGTGTGCGAGGAACGATCTCGTTCCATTCTTTCACTGCAGGTACGCGTTGAAGCAATAGAACATGTATGATATATAGTATCATCATAGATCAAGTAATCATTGAGGAAGATGCCTTTCCTTATGACGTAATACGTGAGCAGTTTTTGGAGAGACTATTAGGATCGCATGATCGCTCTACACTAGCGACACTCCTATTTCTATCCATGAACTAAACTGCCAAACCATAGGTTAAGAAAAATATTAAAGCTACCATACTTCTCTGTTTCTAGGGGTTTGGCAGTTTAGTTTATGGACAGAAATAAGGGTGTCGCTAGTGTAGAGCGCAACGATCATGCGATTCCAACGGTCAATCCATAAACTGTTTATTTAAATTTATTTAATAAATGACTGTCATTTAATATTTAAAATGTCAAAAATCTGAAAAAAGCTAAATTGGTTAAAAATTTCCAGAATTGTGTTTTTCATTATATTTTTTTAACTAAATTTTAGAAATTTCTGGTACCTATAATAATTTAAATGTTTTATAGCTGTTTTATAATATGTTGTATATTATGAAGTTTGAAGAATTAATATAATTGACATTATGTGCATTTTTTTATAAGTAAATCTTTTTGTGCGTGTGTATTATATTCGTTTCATTGTAGGTACCTATTTTTATTATTAAATATAGAGTTTTATTTCAACATATTGAATAAATGATTTGTGAAACTACACAATAAAAAGAAGAATTTATAGCTTATAAAAAAAATTACAGCAAGTAATTGTCATAGTTCTTTTTTGTATGTCCATTTTTGAGCGAACCATGAGCGAACAATTCATATTAGATAATAAATAACCGCAAGAATTAATTTATTTAAAATAATGAACAGCTACGAAAGTTTAATATTGTGATAATAATTCTTAATATTGTATATTGACATTTGTCACGTTTAGATACGATTTTGAAAACTTGTAGGTATAAAAATGGTTTCTGTTACAATGATTTTCATAGTTCTTTATAACTGTTTTCTAAAGCAAATTTGTCGTCAAAAAATTAGCACGGTTTCTTTATTATATTATTTAATTTTTGAAAACTCAAATTAAGAATTGGTTATAAAAAAATTATATTAGTTTTCTGTTACCATGGTTACTTTCCAATTTTTATTTTGTAAAATTTTAAACCTTAAAATATAACATTAAGCAAAATCGCAGGATAGTGGACAAAATAATTTGATTTATTAAATTAAATGTACGACGTTTCGTCTATAGATTTAGACTTTTTCAAGTACAATATTAAAAATAACAATATTTATGAAAATTAATATTAATTACTAACCATAGCAATTAACATAAGATAGGGTACATAAGACAAAAACATGGTAACATGGTAACAAATTATGTTGACTATAAATTTTAACAATCAAATAATAATAATACAAAAATTAGTATAATTTCATAATATAATTGTACTGACTACTTAAATTTTGAGTGTCTGTTCTATAATTGATTGAATTGTTTTTTCTAATAAAACACATTTCACTGATATTGCGTTTCTTCCAATTTGACTCTTTATCTAATATTTGAACTTCATTGAAAAGAAATTTATGCCCAGTGTCGAAATGATGAGATGACAACGCCGTTTTATTATCACTTAATAAGTTTATGTTTCTACAGTCCATTTTGTGCTGATAAATTCTATTTTTTAATAACTGTTTAGTTTGTCCCACATAACACTTATTACATTCACAAGGTATTTTATAAATAATATTAGATTGATGTGAGATAGGCGTCTTATCTTTAAGTCTTGTGAATAACCTATCCAATTTATTTAAGTTATAAAACACCAACTTAATATTTGTGTTCGAAAATAATCTGTTGATCTTATAAGACAAGTTCTTCACAAATGGAAATCTAACATAAATCTTGGTAGACTTAGATCTTTCATCCACAGTATCCGATGTGTTATTTAGGTGATTTTGGTCCTCTATAAACCTATTAACGCATTGATGTATAAAGTTGACAGGGTAATTATTAGCTTTTAAGATATTTTCAACTTTCTTAAAATTGTCCTTATGGTAGTCTTGGTGACTTAATTTTGTTACCCTGTGTAACAAGCTTTTTATAACACTAATTTTCTGCTGCACTGGATGGTTAGATCGAAAATTCAGAAGTCTGCCTGAATGAGAAGGTTTCATATACCAATTCGTTTTTAATTCTCCCGAAGCTGAGCGTGTTACTAAGGTGTCCAAAAATGGAATTGATTTATCAACTTCTTTCTCCATAGTGAATTGAATCTTTTCATTAAACTGGAGAAAGAAGTTGATAAATCAATTCCATTTTTGGACACCTTAGTAACACGCTCAGCTTCGGGAGAATTAAAAACGAATTGGTATATGAAACCTTCTCATTCAGGCAGACTTCTGAATTTTCGATCTAACCATCCAGTGCAGCAGAAAATTAGTGTTATAAAAAGCTTGTTACACAGGGTAACAAAATTAAGTCACCAAGACTACCATAAGGACAATTTTAAGAAAGTTGAAAATATCTTAAAAGCTAATAATTACCCTGTCAACTCTATACATCAATGCGTTAATAGGTTTATAGAGGACCAAAATCACCTAAATAACACATCGGATACTGTGGATGAAAGATCTAAGTCTACCAAGATTTATGTTAGATTTCCATTTGTGAAGAACTTGTCTTATAAGATCAACAGATTATTTTCGAACACAAATATTAAGTTGGTGTTTTATAACTTAAATAAATTGGATAGGTTATTCACAAGACTTAAAGATAAGACGCCTATCTCACATCAATCTAATATTATTTATAAAATACCTTGTGAATGTAATAAGTGTTATGTGGGACAAACTAAACAGTTATTAAAAAATAGAATTTATCAGCACAAAATGGACTGTAGAAACATAAACTTATTAAGTGATAATAAAACGGCGTTGTCATCTCAACATTTCGACACTGGGCATAAATTTCTTTTCAATGAAGTTCAAATATTAGATAAAGAGTCAAATTGGAAGAAACGCAATATCAGTGAAATGTGTTTTATTAGAAAAAACAATTCAATCAATTATAGAACAGACACTCAAAATTTAAGTAGTCAGTACAATTATATTATGAAATTATACTAATTTTTGTATTATTATTATTTGATTGTTAAAATTTATAGTCAACATAATTTGTTACCATGTTACCATGTTTTTGTCTTATGTACCCTATCTTATGTTAATTGCTATGGTTAGTAATTAATATTAATTTTCATAAATATTGTTATTTTTAATATTGTACTTGAAAAAGTCTAAATCTATAGACGAAACGTCGTACATTTAATTTAATAAATCAAATTATTTTGTCCACTATCCTGCGATTTTTCTTAATTTTATTATAATCACGATGGACACGATTTCTAATATAAACTTAAAATATAACTAAATGTTTGTGGTACCAACTTGAGTCAAACAAATACATTTCTACGGTAAAAAAATAGACTTTATAACACCTCCTTGGACTTTATTTAATTTCTCGTTTACCATGGTTACACAACAATTAATTACGAAATAAATACGAGACCTTGAAAAAATTAAAATATAATATAAAAAAGCTATTTTTTTCGGCGTCCTGCATTTCAAGATCTTGGCTATAGTGTCTATGATCTTAGCTCTGAAATTTTTAACATAATTTTGAATAACCGTGGTAATGTTTTCTTAAATTTCTGACAAATTACTTTCTATTAATATATATGTTATTGAGTTGATACTGTTTTTTCTCAATTTGTGTAATATTTTGCATTTTAAAATTTCTGACAAATTACTTTCTATTAATATTTCAAACACGTACAAATTACCTCGCAATTTTCGCATTCGGAGTAAGGAGGTTGAAGTTGCACTATATATTATATTATATTAAATGCTGAAATACTTTTTCGAATGTATTTTGAATTTCAAGAACAGTTATTATTTTTGGGGTATTTTGTCCACTTTTATATATTCTTACCTGCATAGTCTCAAATTAAGATTGTGAATGATTGTGATAAAATTCGTGAAATTTTGAAACAAGCAATATAACATTTTTTAGAAAAAATAGAAATGTTCAGTTTCAGTTTTTTTTATAAAAAACAGCATATTTTGATAATTTTTTATTTTACTGAAAATAATTCCGTACTAAAATGGTAAAAAACGGAGCCCACAAATGGTGACACAACTCTTTTGTGCCCAATACGCAATGTCTTTTTTTTGAAAAATATTTAATTAATCCAGTCCCCTATGAACATCAAAAAATAATGTCATAAATTCAAATATAATTCCAAAGCTACTGCACATTCGCCAAGGTTAGCACCATGGAGGTTAGCACATTCGCGATTTGCACGAAAGTCGAAACCATTGCAACAAGGAGGTTTGAAAATATTTTTAATCGGAATGAGTCATTTTTTTACCGCTGATTTTTGTGGCAGCACCGGTCGAGCCTCAACTCAAATAGAGATGCATGATTAGTAAATAAAGTTCTTGAGAGAGATGCACATAGTTAGGCTGTCGGTTCTTTATGAATTGGAGGCTCCACGTTTCAAACAACAGACATTAGGTGTCTTACCTATATTACTTAGTCAATGGTATCATGAATGTCCGCGAATAGGGTTGTAGACACTAAAAGAAAACAAATACATTTTAATTTTTTTTCGATAGTCTATGATATCTAAACACTGAAAATCATATAATTTTTATTTATATATTCAACATATTTTTATAATAAATAAATAAAAAATTAATAATTCCTTCTTGTTGTCACGTGAACTCAAACACCAATCACAGCGCGTGACGTCACTCTCTGGTGACCCTGCAAACATTCTGTTCTGACGTTTGACACATCAACATCTGATATATTGCATTGTGGTATTTTTTACGAACTGAACAGAAATTCTTTGATTAAGCTGCGTTATTTTAAGGAATATATTATTATATAACAATGGAGCCCGGATTTATTAAAGGAAGCAGTTCAAATTTGCCAACAATTGACCTATAGATTAAAATAATTTATTATTAAGAATTCTTTGTATTAATCTATGGACTATAAACTAATATCACACAATATCTATCCAGAAACATAAAACTATAGATTCTATGATATTGGCATTTTAATATTTACTTTTAAGTTTATATTAGAAATCGTGTCCATCGTGATTATAATAAAATTAAGAAAAATCGCAGGATAGTGGACAAAATATTGAATTTATTTAATTAAATGTACGACGTTTCGTCTATATATTTAGACTTTTTCAAGTACACAAAAATAACAATATTTATGAAAATTAATATTAATTACTAACCATAGCAATTAACATAAGATAGGGTACATAAGACAAAAACATGGTAACATGGTAACAAATTATGTTGACTATAAATTTTAACAATAATAATAATAATAATAATACAAATGTTAGTATAATTTCATAACATAATTATACTGACTACTTAAATTTTGAGTGTCTGTTCTATAATTGATTGAATTGTTTTTTCTAATAAAACACATTTCACTGATATTGCGTTTCTTCCAATTTGATTCTTTATCTAATATTTGAACTTCATTGAAAAGAAATTTATGCCCAGTGTCGAAATGATGAGATGACAACGCCGTCTTATTATCACTTAATAAGTTTATGTTTCTACAGTCCATTTTGTGCTGATAAATTCTATTTTATGAAATTATACTAACATTTGTATTATTATTATTATTATTATTGTTAAAATTTATAGTCAACATAATTTGTTACCATGTTACCATGTTTTTGTCTTATGTACCCTATCTTATGTTAATTGCTATGGTTAGTAATTAATATTAATTTTCATAAATATTGTTATTTTTGTGTACTTGAAAAAGTCTAAATATATAGACGAAACGTCGTACATTTAATTAAATAAATTCAATATTTTGTCCACTATCCTGCGATTTTTCTTAATTTTATTTACTTTTAAGGTTAATTGTTGAATATTTAAATCAACGGTTTAATTGTTAACTTATATTTAGTAGATGTATTTAATAATAATCAGATTTACTTTCTTGTTTTGTTGAAATGCAACTGGCATTTTCAATATAAATTAAATAATAAATTAGATTTAGGGTGTGTAAACACATATGAACGAAAGGAAAATATAGATAGATAGATAAATATTTATTAGTTACAGTGACAGTGATGTATGTAACAAGTAATTTACAATAATACAGTTTAAACATAATATAAGAAATATTCATTTAACGAGTAAAACTCAGCATCAGCTATCAAAAAATTAAACACTGGCTTTTTAAATAAAGAAAACGTTTTTATTGATCTTATAGATCTTGGAAGGCTCTACTAGTGATAAGAAAGTGATAAGTACTAGTGATAAGAAATAAATTACTAGCGAAAACATAATATTCTGGTGATCTACACGCAAAAAAAAACAATTTTCAAAACTGAATAATTGAACAACAATTTTATTATTAACTTTTGTAACAATTACTATTGTGCCGGTTTTTATATTTTATAAGAGATTGCGTATCGCATTTAATTTTGTTTAGCTTGGGCGTTTTTTTTGATACCGTTTATTCGATACCTACTACTTTTGGATCGATCCGCCGAACAAGTATCGATACAAAATATCGCGTATCGGATTCCAAAAGATCGATACGTATCGCCCAACATTAATCTGAAATAATAAAGCATAGAGAAGAGTAATATAATAAAGTCCACTGATGACATAACCTAAAAATGTACGGTTGCAATCACATTAATATAATATTTACTTCTAAACTAACTATATAGGTACCATCAAATACCATAGAAATGTAATAAAATAGCATTTACGTCAAAGTGATCTTCACAAAAACAGGTTGTTTTGGATCACAGTACAGAGAATTTTTGGATGTTAGTGGTTTATCTCTTTTAGCAAGCCGAAACCACTTTTTACGCATTTTTTATCCTCTGGTACGTGCATAAATAGTTTCTGAGGTGTTTTTGCAGAAGTATTTGGACACATGGACACAGCACAACACTTGTGTATTTATGCTTAATAATTTGTACTTTAATTTTATACGAAAAAACACCCTACCACAGAAGAAAAATGTCCACGTTTACCAGGGAGTGACGTCATCTTGACACCATGACAGCTTATGAACGTTTTAGTGGGAAATTTGAAAGTAAGAATACAAAACACATTTTTTAAATAAAAATGGGAATATAAAATTATGAAATATATTTTTTTAGGTATAATATACATAAAACTACAAAATAAAAGCATTTTCAAAAAAGTGTCTACACCCCTATTGCGGACCTTTCTCGTTTCACAGTTCTATTTTTATTTATTTATTGTAGATTATAGATGCGTCGACAATTTAGGTCATTAGTGTCTTAACTATATTAAATAACAATTTTCTTAAAACTAAATGACATCATAAAACATCCATGAGTGAAGATGGGATTCAAACCTACGACAGTGTGATTCAAAGTCCGCTAACCGTTACACTACACTTGTCCTCTTCACAGTTCGAAAGTCTAAACAGGTAGAACAGCTAGCTAATGACCCTCGTAATGACCTCAGAACAGAGGTAGCTATAGAAGGAGCATATCGCAGCTTGTAGATACTTATAATGTACAACTCAAGCCAGTCAAGACGTGCGGAGAACAATAAGTCACATGATCACAACTTCATTTTAAACAGCGGCGGATTCGAAAAGATTTTATAAACAAAGTAGAAAATGATGTTTCATAATGACAACATATAAAACACAAATTTATCAAATAAAGAGTAATTAACACTACAGAATACAAGCAACGAATTGCCCTAATGTACCTGACAGGTCGTACTTTAGTTTATTTAGTTGTGCCTTCACAAGCGACGTGGTATGCTCTTTCTATAGCTATTTCTGTTCTGAGCTAATGACCTACTATATGTGTATTTGTTTGTTTTTAAATGTAGTGCACAACATTTGAGGGGCGGCAAAATTAAGAAGGCGCCTGAACCTAAACATTTTTCCCGGGCTGAAAAGTCAAAATTGATTAAGTTTTCCGTCAATTGTGAGACTGAGTTTTATTATTTTCTCTCTCACTGTTACACTGTGGAAAAATATAAATTTTTTAGTATAATTGAAGTAAGTTTGTCATTAATATGTACAAATAGGTGATGTTTTACTTTGATGTTACAAGAAAGGCGGCATATATCAGTACCGTCCTAGGGTGCCATCACGATAAAATCCGCCACTGGGGGTTAGACAGAGCGTTTCTCTATAATTTTGGCACAGAAATGAGAGAAAGAGATAGCTATTGTAGACGACTATCATTCTCTCTTTCTAGAATTGTGATTGGTTTTTCGCCCGAACACGTATGGTTACTATGAATATGAATATTCAATTTTCAAATGAAGTGACCACATAAAAAGTATAAAATATAGACATGGAGACGAATCATAATTCTAGAAAGAGATGATTATATTCGTCTACAATAGCTATTTCTTTCTCTCATTTTTGTGCCAATAGTAAGGATTATTAGGACAGGGAATGCACTGTTCAGTGTCCAGTGTCCACCCTCCATGTCTATGTATAAAATAATAATGTAACCGTGGAAACTGAAAACAAATGTCAATAAAACCGCAATTTTTTTAAAGAAAAAGAAAAAAACGTAAACAACCATTCTAAAGACGAAATACAGGGTATAAAATACAGTGTGTCCCCGGATTGAGTTCACAATAGGTGAGATTGACCAAAAATTTTCGAATTGGAATTTCATATTTCGGGATTCCGCCCTGCTTGGTCTGAAACTTATTTTTAGTTTACTTTCGATTTTTTTAAATCAAGTAGGCCTTTACAGTTGAGCAAAACCTCTTTTCGTTTCAGGTAAAGTACCTTTTCCGTTCAAAGTACGCAAAAGTGTCACTAAGAAAAGTTGTTCACAATGAAAAGTTATGGCGTTAAGCAAATTTTCAGAATAATTGGCCTACTTTGATAAAATCCGCTTTTGTTTTGTTTTGTTTGAAAAACAATCGCGCCGTAGTAAAACAAACAATTTATTGTCATTATCTTAGATACACGTCAAAATCACCCTGTTTTCTCATCTAAGATTTATCATGTAATCGTTAATAATAAAGAAATATTTTTCTCCTATTTTCTACTTTTATTAGCAAAGTAGGCCGATCATTCTGAAAATTTGCATAACGCCATAACTTTTCATTGTGAACAACTTTTCTTAGTGACACTTTTGCGTACTATGAACGGAAAAGGTACTTTACCTGAAACGAAAAGAGGTTTTGCTCAACTGTAAAGGCCTACTTGATTTAAAAAAATCGAAAGTAAACTAAAAATAAGTTTCAGACCAAGCAGGGCGGAATCCCAAAATATGAAATTCCAATTCGAAAATTTTTGGTCAATCTCACCTATTGTGAACTCAATCCGGGGACACACTGTATATTCACTGTATAATATTATTTACTGTAACGATTACTTATTGTTTTGTTTGTGGTTATATTCACAAATATCCGCCAGCTACGATCTAAAATATTCATGAACAAATACTTTTCCTAACTTTTTGTTATTGCTACAAAGATATGAGAAACAATTTAAAAGTTCTCAATCTACTCCGGTAGCTAAATCCTGGTTTTTTCGATTATAATTTTAAGAAAATGGTTGATCTGTTATTAAAAAATTCCAGTCAATTAGACCGCGAGTAACGGCTAATAATAAATATTTATAACATGATTTTTGCTTTTCGTTTCTCATGGAGCCAGCGAGTTTTAACATATAGTCACACGAGTCATAATATCATTACGCTCGGAAAATATATGGTATTTTTTGCCATACCCACTATAAAATAGCTACTTTTCACTTCATTTTTAGTATTTTCAAAAAAAATTTACAGTTTATTTGAGTCGTCAACTTCACTTTTATAGTAGGCTGTGAGTTGTCGCAGTGCGCACGCACAGTAGCAGTAAACATAAATCACTATGGAAATTGCTTTATTTTCCACACTAGTGTGTTTTGAAAACACTTTCAACACATCTGCCTGTTAACTGAGCCATTCCATGCATGTAAAGTAGCTATTTTATAGTGGGTATTGGGTACTTATGGCAAAAATATATCCATTTGAACGGACACGATGATTTGCTTTCCATATGATTGCTAATATGTAAAATTGTGCAAAATTAAAATCATTATAACTTTTTATTTATCTAGTGATTCCATTTAAAAAAAAATTCTAGAGCTTCAGAATATAGTATAGAGTCAGAGTAAAATTTTTCGGTTTAGATCATTTTTAAAATACCTCCATAACATCCTTTTAAATATGACATCACAGTGTGAATTTAATTTAAATTGCTTTCAGAACCATAGAAGGCTATTCCCACTTTACGAGCGGGTTAAACTCGGAAAGTCGGAAACTACCTAGTCTGTTTAGGACACGAGCTCTGGTTGAGAAAGGAAAATGATTTTAGGCCATGGCAGTCTAAACCAATGATCTCTAATTCATGAATAGACGATTCCCGGATCAACGCTTGAAATCTCTTATAGAAGCATTGTTTTATGAAACGACTAGCTGCTTTGTAAAGCAGTAAAATTTATAATTTGGCTACGGCATTTCTATTAGAATCTGACATATGGGAGAAGTTTACTTGTGACGTAATTAATATGGCGGAATCGTGAAACAGATTTACATAGTTAAGCATTAAGTTATATGGTGTTTTTACTTCAAATATGATTAATTTAAGTGCAATTTTTTATGGGGCTGGTGCAAATCCAAAGCAAATAAATATCGTGAAAGCAGAAATACTCCTAAAGGCTGGTCACATTATTCACATTCAGTGTGGGAAAAATATTAATAAATCAAATAGCAAATAGTGAAGTTTCTATCATAAGTTTTTGTTTGCAAACATCAAAATAAGGAAATCCACATCGTATAAATGGACACATTATAAAATGAATAAATAATACACATGGAGTGTCTGAAAAGAATAACTTCACTTTAATATCATTGAAAAGTAATGCAGTTAGGTTAAACATAGAACATATTATTATCCATGAGTATTGGTATAACTGACCTGGTAAAAATCATTAATTTTAAAATGTTTCGAACATACTTTCATACTTGAATTTATTTGTTTTATTTTTAAAGCTTTCGTCCATGCAGTAAGTACATCAATTTTTTCAAAATTTCCGAGTTTATTTGTAACTGTCACAAATCGTTTTTCTGCAGGTGGAAAACGATGAAATATGGTATCTACATTTTTATTCACACGACTGTAAGTCTTTAAAGTATTCGGCACGTTGATTTTACTCGAGGTGAAAATTTCGTAAATTCCATTATTATTTATTATTATTATTTGCGACAAACACCAAACAATAACACATAAGTAGTATGAGCTGTCAATTAAATCGTATTCTTATAAATGGTACAAGTTTTCTGCCACCAGATGTTACACGTTTTCCGTCAAGTTCTAATATGGTTTGAAAAATATCAAACAGTGCACCAAAAAAGCCACCCATCAAATATCAATATCAATATGGTGCGACACAGGGTGGTTTCACTCGATGCAGGTCGTTATCCATTAGTCAGAGATCAGTGCTCTAAACCAATAGCCTACCGACTGAAATATGAAAAGCAGCAGGGGGTATAATGAGTTTTCAAACATTAATTTAGACCATGCATATTATCGGTCTTGTTGAACACGAAATATTTTATAAAAAAATCTTTTATTAGTAAAAAAACATTGGGGCTATTTTTCATTCAATTATACTCAGTGGCGTATGTCTTATTACGCAAATTACGCAGCTGCGTAAATCGCGCCGGACGCATAAAGATTTAACACAAATATTGCACACTATACTTTATTTAACACATGCACGGTTTTAGAGCTTTACTGAATTAATATCAAACACTGTAGACTCACGGGCAGCAGTACATCTCTTACTAAAAACATTGACCTTGATACAATATTTATTTACTTCGTTACCATATTTCATTGAGAAGAAGTAAATGATTATGTAACTGGTTTTTCAGCATCGAAAAACGTGTCATAATCATGACGTCACCAGTCGATACAATTATTTAAGATCCGCTTTACAGACACGAATAAATACTAAAAGCGTGCATGTGTTAAATAAAAAAAATTAATAAAACCTAAAATAAATACACTGCATAACGCTGTAAAAACTGACAAAAATGTGAAATAAATCAATGTATTAATTAATTAATCATCGTAAATTACTAAAAAAAATTAATTTAAGAAATCAAAAAACCCAACTGCGTCAAAAGTGAACTAAAAAGATGGAAAAAAAACCAATTACTTATAACATGCAGTCGGAGCCATCTAATATTTCTGTTCAAGCTGTTACTACATGTATGCCTTCGACTGCGTGTTATCATTTGATCTTGTTTCTATCTTTTAAGTTTGCTTTTTACGCAGTCGGGTTTTTTTTTAAATAATTTATTTTTATTTTCTTCCTTTTTAGTTGAATCTACCCATCAAGCCTTTTCATTTGATACCCCACAGAAAAGGTTTCACCGATTTTTTGCGTACTGACAAAATGGCGTCTAGCGTCCGCCATATTGAATTTTTCGTGACGTCGTATAGGTATCCTATTTGACGCAGTCGAGTTTTTTGATTTTTTTTAATTTAATTTAATTTTTATTTTATGTACGTCTTTAGTTTATTTTTATGTATTTAGAAGGAAAATTCTAGCGTTCGCCAAATTGAATTTTCCGTGACGTCATATTATGTATACAATACGTCCCACTCGGGATTAAACGAATCTAATGACACCTCATTTATTGAAATCCATCCAGCCGTTTGGATGCTACGAGAGAATAAAAAATCCCACATACATACCTACTTATCTTACTAACAGATAGCGCGAAAAACATAATCCCGCATTTGCTGTCGCGTACTCGGGTAAAAATAACTGTGAAAGAAAATTCGAATTAAAATGATCTAAACAAGAAAAATAAGGTAATATAAAGATGTATGCTGGGTTGCAGAATGTATCGTCAGAAAATCTGATTTGACAATGACCTTAGATTGTAGAATTTTAATTTTATCCTGCTCGAAAAATAATTGATCAATTGAAACGATATTTTTTATAACCGTGCGTACATATTCAGAATACATTTTCGTACAATTTCCTCTTTGAAACAAACATATTGCACCCCCTTGGGTCGGCGCCAATGTTCATAACAATACAATTTTTTTTTAATTCCGAAAAGAAACTTGAAAAAAAACGCGTACGAAATAAAGCTGCGCGTTGAACTAGGTTTGACAAAGCTGTAATTCTATAAATTACAAACTCGGAACTCGTAAATGAACAGATGTTCTCGTTGTAAAGCCATAAACGTTTTCCTATGTAATAAAATGAGTCTACAGCATTGAGTGTATTTTGATTATCAATTACCACAGCTATAAATTAGATGTTAGGAGTTAATATCTGAGTATTAATGTCACCTGTAAAAGCGTGTCATTGTACCTACTGTGCGTTTAAGTGGGAGTCCCTGGTAGTTTCTCATAGACATGTAACAACTAAACCTCTACAGGCTACAGCCGCATTAATGCAAACTATAGAGCTAAAATATTAAATATCTATAGTCTATACTTCATAACCTATATCTATTCCATAGGTACATACTAATAGCGTTTTTGCAATACTTGCATCAAAAGTACAATTTTAGATGACTGTTTACCGTTTGAAAAGTGATTCTTTATGGAAGCTTCTGATGCGTTCGAACGGTAGTGTTTAAAGTAAATTTTACCGCACTCCGGTCTATAAAGTATTATTTTGTTTTACTTTATAACACATGTGCGTAATAAAGTACTTTATAGATTACTTTGCCATAATGTCACTATTAAAACATTTATCCAAATTGTGCTTTATTTGCTTAAAATTGAACTTTTGAAGCAGCTGTTGCAAAAAATATTGTATGTAACGCGTGTCTAAAGTGACGAATTTGACAGCCGCCATTTTACAATACTCTCTTAAGGTTATGTTGTTCGGCTCGCGCGGTCAACACACACTAGTTTTGGTATAAATGCAACGTAACCTTAGACTCGTATCGCAAAATCGCGACTGTCATATAATCCGTCACTTAAGCCACTAGTTGCATAAATTACTATTTCAGCTGGTTATACTTTGTTGGGTAAAACAGGTGACTCAATGCTTCTCTTAGAGCACTGTGGCGTTTTTGTGAAATATGCCCCTGTACTTAAAAGTGTAAAATGCCCCAGTCATTTTGATATCACAAATAAGAATTTACCATAGAAAAATCACAAAAGCCCAGTGGAGCGAGGATAATTTAAAAAATTATATGCTAAAAGTAATTTAAAAGAAATATGGGATTAAAAAAAGCAAGTCGCGAATACAGAATACCATCCATGACACTGCGAAGGCATTTAAGAGTTGGTAAGTCGAAAATATTGAGTCTTTTCGACGGCTTCCTGAAACCTGTACAACTTACGAACATTTTTGTCACATTTGTGGAGCAAAAAATTAAATTATTAATAAAAGAAAGAAAAATTGTCCTCTGGGGCATTTTTCACAGGTGTATGGGAAGGATTTCTAATTATTTTTTTAGAAGTTTCTTTAATTTACTTATTACGAAAATTTCGCATTTATGTTACGTATAACCTTTTATATTTATGAAAAATGTATATTTTGTGTTAATTAAACCAATTATAGCTTTCACGTAGCACTTCTTTTTGAAAAAGTGGGCTGTATTTAACCGTTTTACCCTTACACAAGGCCGCACTAATGTAAAATTTCACCAAGAATCGTGTTTGACTGGTCAGTGTAGAGAGCAGTGCTACAGTGTATCGTGTTCGGCTGGGCGTCGGTGGGATGCTAGTGTGAGCTCCAGTGTTACACTTACACCACCGTCGTAGGGAGGTCGTGTAAAGAAAGTGCAACATGACAGCGGTAATGACAGAGTAATGGCTTACACGATGAGCGTGTACACTACTCTTTATTTTATTTATTGTAAATTAGAGACGCGTCGACAGTTTAGGTCATTATAGCGTCTTGATTACATTAAATAACAATTAACTTAAAACTAAATGACATCACAAAACATCTATGAGCGGAGGCGGGATTCGAACCCACGACAGTCTGATCCAGAGGCCGCGACGCTAACCACTGGACCACGCTGTCCTCTGTACACTACTCAACACTGACACGGTGTTAGTGCTGCACTCGTGCAAAACTATGCGCCACTAGTGTCAAAAAGTGAATTTCTAATGTTGCAAAAATTAATTATGTAATTTGGCTGCCTTTTTAACCGACTTCAAAAAAAGGAGGTGGTTCTCAATTCGGTTGTATTTTTTTTTAATGTTTGTTACCTCAGAACTCCGTCATTTATAAGATTTGGAAATTTTTTTTTATTTGAAAGGATATACTTTCAGATTGGTTCCATAGAAATTTTATCAAAATCGGTTTAGTAGTTCGGCTGATTTTAATAAAAGTGAGTAACGGCGTGTGATTCCTTTAAGGTAATTGTCACTTTTTGACACTAAAATGTAAAAAATCCAAAAAAAAACCTCCTTCAAAAAGCCACTTAAAAGAGGAAAATAGTGAGATTTTGGGGTCTGCGCCAATTTAATAAAATATGAAGTTGGTTAAAAAGAAGATATTAATCACTGTAGGTACTATACTTTTTAACCGACTTCATATTTTCTTAAATTGGCTCAGACCTCAAAATTTCATTATTTCCCTCTTTTTAATGTTTTTTTTCCAATAAAAATTATGTATACGAAGTTACAGCCGCACTAAACTCATCGTTTATATCTAACATTTTGCAGTTATTGTTCGAAATTACTGACATAGGCATTATAATCTACATTAAGATGTTTGACGTTCTAATGTTCTTCCTCCACTCTGATACCATCGGCTATCTATAGATATATATCTGTGATTTTAACGGTAGCATATACATAATATAAATCAAGTATATAATTATGTATGCACATAGCTAAATAGACACTGGATAGAGAAAGCCGCTCGCGTCGTCTTTTATGCGTGTTAATGTCGTGTATACATACATGTCATTTATTGTATAATATAATATTATATAATTCCGTATTCACACCACTATTCGCGTAATAAGCAAGAATAACTTGCGCAACACAGCGTATTCAATTAGTCTGTCATCCTTCCTGCGAATGACACCTCGCAAATCTTCGTTTAAAATAGAGACACGTCTAGTCAACAAAAACATCTCAATGTTATACGGAGTTATAGGGAGTGGCCAAACTTCCTGTCACCACGAGACGAAAGCCGCAATATTAATTAATATCATACCAAATAAATAAAATGGAAGTGTTTTTTTATCTTTTAAGAGCGAAACTACACGGGTGGATTTTAACGTGCGGCGGATTGCACGTCCAAATCGAAACCGTGCCTACAAACGAGTGAAACTAAACGAATGGAATATACGTCACGTTTAAAATTCCGTCGGCATGACCGTGTTGAACGCTTCTGATTGCGTTGATATCGTCACCGCCACTACACGCTAAAGACGAAAAACATTGTTTGGTGTGGGGAAAAATAGACGAGGCGACGAATCACCGACAGATGTACACAAAAAACTTCTAACTAAAATTGGTTTGAATAAGATGTTGTGTAGTTTTTGAGATATGGAATATTTTCGGTTACACCCTATTTTTTTGAGTTTAGCAACCGCAGAAATAACTTTGTTTTTCACAGCGTCTTTGAGAAATACTATAAAATACAAACTTATTTTTGGAAAACTATGTTCAGCTTAAAATAAAAGACTATAAATTATTAAATGTAGTGAGATTAGTACGGCAGGTATAAATTATATGATTTTGTTTGGAAATATCAGCCAGTCTTTTTTATTCTTTTTATTATTTTAAAATGCAATATCAATTTGACATTGTAATTCATAGACGTCTCACCTGGTTAGGCATTTTCAACATTTCATATTGAAAATGCCTAACCAGGCAATGTCAAATTGGTATTATAATTTAAAATAATAAAAAAATAAATAAAAAAGACTAGCTGATATTTCCAAATAAAATTATAAATTATTATAAAATTTATTATTTTCTTTGCATTTTAACCGTGAACGTTCTTCCCGACTACGGAATCCTTCCCTGTGCGTGATCCGACACGCACTTGGCCGCTTTAATAAAAGTTAAATAATAAATTAATCTTGTATTTTTATGAATAAGAAACAATGCGGTTGGGTTCCTCAATGCCATAGACCATCGTATTTAAATTATTTCACAATTAATTTCTCATAGTGTAAAAATACCTTATTCATAAATAACGGTTCTGTTCGTGTAAAAATGATTTAAAATTATTGTAAATTAAATTTAAAAAAATCAGGTTGACAGACGGCATGTAGATAATAATGTTGGTACTTAATAAAATTTAAGCCCATTGTCATTGGACAGTTTATCGTATAATGATTCAGATTACAGCAAAATAAAACGTTCCGCTTATGAAGCTTAACGAATGCCGCGCTGTGCTATTCGAGGTGACTTTGTTAAAAAGCAATATCTAATACCATCAGACAGATATAAGCTCTATACAAGCGTTTATATGAATATGTACAATAATATATATACATATAATATAGTAATATACATGTATGAAATATTAGGGCAGTTCTACAGGATGAATCATTTTCACTTTAAGGTCTGACAGACCATTTTTAATTGCGCAATTATATAGAGTGTTTTCCATATACTATTATAGAATTCGTGTCCAATGTATCGAAAAACACAGTAAATCATCTACATATTATATCTACTAATATTATAAATAAATTTAAAAAAAAATATAAGAAAAACTTTTATTTAAAAAAATGTACTAAAAAGTAAAAAATAATTTTCATACATCTAGAAACTAAAAACTTTGGGACTGTCTTATAACACTATTGCATAGTTACTTTGTTCAATTGACCGCCCAAAGCTTTTAGTTTCCAGATGTATGAAAATTAGTTTTTACTTGTTGGTACATTTTTTAAATAAAAGCTTTTCTTATAATTTTTTTAACTGCAGTTTAGTCTTTAGAATGACGTTACCTTATCGTATTTTATTTGTCAAACCCTTTCATTTGATACCCATATCAAGAGGGTCGTAAAGAAAAAAGTAATCCGCCAAATTAGAACGTCCTCTGTTTTGGGGTAATAATGACGTCACATAGTTCATCGTATTCTACTCATAAATCCCTATCATTTAATGCACATATCAAGGGGGTTGTGAAGAAAAAAGTACCTAATCCGCCATCTTGGGGGCGTCCGCCATATTGGAATTAAACTGATATTAGATATACTTTATCGCATCGCAGGACATACTCGTGTGCGAAATTTCAAAATTAGAACTAGTCGAAATTTTGATTGCAAGATTTGTAGTAGACAGATACAACGAGTAAAGTTAAATAAAAGCTTTTAAAAAGGAAGGTTTAATTGTTCGTATGGGCTAAACTCAGAAACTACTGAACGGATTTTGATGAAACCAGAAGATATACAATACACACATTTGTTTATACTCTACATTGGAAATCGGAATCAGCGTGTCATTTTCTACAAGCATGGTAAGTTTAAAAAAGTTCAAATAGATTTCAATTTTCGTCAAAAATCCGTATTTTTAAAGGCGTATGCGTTGAAAAATCGCAAAAATCGAAATCATTCATATATTTTTGAAATTGAGACTGTTTATAGAGCAAATTAAGCTGATTCCAATGAGCACAAGCAAACGGTTGTATCTCTTTTAGTTTGGAAGATACAATAATTCAAAGGTTCTCGACGTGACAACGTCTCACTACGCAGGCGTAGGTATGCATGTACGAAAAGAAAATTTCCGCTTCCACCCGTGAGATGTCGCGTCGAATAGTTTTTGTCTTGCAAAAACTGCATTATCGACGTGACAATCTAATCTTTCCACTGTCGCGTAGCATAGTACATTTTGACGTGACGTCTCACGACGCAGGTCAACCATAGAGATATCATAGATAGAGTAGGGGAGCCATAGGCATAACTGTAAGTGACAGTGTTACCTTGGAAAGGAGAGACAGAAAACGTAGCAGTTCTCTTTTCCTTGTCTTCTGACGCATTCGTGAATTTAAAAATTTATTGTAGGTATTGTTAGTTTACATCTGTAATCATGGTTATGTATTTGTGATAGAAGAAGATAGAAGAACTGCTCTATTCTCCATCTCTATCTTTTGCATCCACACTTTTTTTGGGTGGCTTCCCTATTCTATCTTATGATATTTTCTATGAGGTTAACGCAGGTAGTGAACAACACTTATATTTGTGTACTTTCCAGAATTCACCAGACAATCAAAGTGTACATTCCACGATTTACCAGAGATTTATAATGAACTTTGCAGAATTTACCAATCAATCAAAATGTACTCTCCAAAAATGAGGCAATTAAAATGTAGTTTCCAGAATTAACTTGACAATTATTAACGTGTGATTTCCAAAATTCACTTGACAATCACAATTTACTTTTAAAAATTTATTATTTATTTCATCCCAGGCATACGTTGTCAGGCATAAAACACCCGTGGTCGTGTAGACGACACAGCCTACTCTTTTTTTTGTCATTTTTTGAAAACTTTAAACGCACATACAACTTTGAAATGGATACGTCATGTCATACAAAACAACGGCCCCATCGCTACACGCTCTGCTACCTATTCTAATTGTCAATGTGAAAATGATTTATCCTGTATATACTTGCTCGTACATATTTTAGCCAATGTATTCAAGCATATTGTACGTATAACCACTCATTAATTACACACAGTATATCTATGGCCATAAGGCAAAGCCGCTTATGTTGAATTAGTGGTAAAATAATAATAATAACAATAATTAATTAAATCATCCAGTTAATTTAATAATTCAGTTCATCATTTTGTAAATTAAAAGTTAAAAAAACGAAAACCCGACTACGTAAAAAAATAAAACAAGCAAATCAAAACGTGAGACAGTATTTTTTTGTTATCAGTAGTTGGAGACTCGAATATCGAAATTTTTTCTTCAACTCCCCGACTACTGATAACAAAAAAATACTGTCTCATGTTTTGATTTCCTTATTTTCTAGCCAGGTTTTAGTTTTTAAACTTTTTTTTATTTCAATCTTTTTTATGTTACCTGTTTATTATAAATCATAATAAAAAGGATAAATTAATTGCTACAAAATTTTATTTTATTTGATACCCAACTCGACCGATTTGGCCAAGAAAAAAATTTTGACCAAGATATTTTCCATCTTCCGGCCGCCATTTTAAATTCACAAATAAAAATATAGCCTATAACACTCACGTGATTAAGACAAATCGAATGACACCTAGATTATGAAAATAGGCCCAGTAGATTTGGCCCTACGTGGTAACAAGCGCAGATACTATTTTCTGCTTTTTTTTACTTTTTATATAACCTATTTATCACAAATCATAAAAAGTATATATTTTTGGAATAGTCACAAAATTCTCTTTCATTTGATACCCCACTCGAACAATCTAGCCGAACTTTTGTTTAGACCAAGATTTTTTCCACCTCATGGCCGCCATTTACAAAAATATTTTATAGCCTATAAACACTATTACGATTATGAAAATCGCTCCAGTATATTTAACTCTACCAGGTAACTCAAAAATTAATGAAACGAGCGCTGGTAGGGATAAAACGGCTGTAACGATTTGGATTTACTGAAATTTACTGAAAAAGGGTTTTGGAGGGCAAAAAATCGATCTAGCTAAGTCTCATCTCAGAAAAAAAATCGTTTTCGTATAGATTTTATAAGTTTAAAAATCAATTTTTTGACGTTTCAAAATAGTGTAATTATTGTAAGCAGGCTGAATACTTATGTTTCTCTGACTTAAGAGAAATTTTATAAATTATCATGATATGTCAAAAATAAAAATAAGTACCAAAATAGTTTAAATTAAAACTGCCAAAAGCTATAATACTATTTAGATAAAAAAAAAATAAAAAACAAAAACATATGGTGGAAGTCCCGGTGTTTGATGGTGGGAGAACGTGCCTCCAATCGTTTTTACAAGCTTTTTTCATACAGTGAATTTCACTTAAGACGCAACATAGGCGAGCTTTGTTTACCCGATAGTTATGGAAAACATTAGTACATTAGAGAAAACCATTTCACTTCAAATGCAACATCCACTGAACAAGTTTACATTCATCACTAACAATAATAAAACTTAAAATATTTTTTTAATTGAAAGATTTTTGAGAATTTGCAGGCGTAGTTTGAATTCATATTAGTATTAATTAAAATATTGTTGGTAATTTATGTTTTTGTTCAGTGGATGTTGCATTTTAAGGGAAACGGTTTTCTCTAATGTATTAATGTTTCCCACAATTAGCATGTAAAATAAATTGTCTATGTTGCGTCTTAAGTGAAATTCACTTTATAATATAATAATTAAAATTTTAAAAATAAAATAGTTTTTTTAAACAAGTGGTTTATTAAAAGAATAATTTATAATAAACTTAACTACAATTTCTTTTTAGAAGTGTGATTCGGAATCTTTGCAATTAGGTTATAGTTGAAGACGCATAATGGGGGCCGGGGGTCTGTAAAATATAGTTATGGTATATGATGGGTTTCGCGACCATTGAAAAATCGTACAGGAATTTCTTAACAAAATAAGTTTGGGAAACCCTGTTCTAGAGCAACAAATAATAATTGAAAAAACATTTTCATGGAACAGAGGCATATTTTTATATGGAATTTTAAATGAAATTTACAGGAACGTCGGTTGAAAAAGCGAATAGATACTTGTGTATTTATCTTGCAAGGGCGTAAACATATTGCACCGCACGTATCTTACAATATGGGCTGTCGTGGCTGTATGCTTGAAATATAGAAGCTTGCAAAGAAAACAGTATTTTTCCTGAGAGATGACTTATAATTTGTAGTTTAACGTGTATGGAAATAGAACAGCCTCGATACCTTATTTTTTACAAAAATTTCACAAGACCATTATATATGAGTCTAATCAATATCAATACTAATAAAAAAAACTTTAAGGGGAAGTTGTGTGTCTGGCCTGTCTGTTCTCTAGAGCCAAACTACATGGGCAGATTTTCCACGAAGTGTTTCTCGGGACGATATTTCTGCCGAATTTTACGTATCAAAACAGAAAGCGTTTTTTCCGTCGAGGAGGTACATTCACAGAAAACAATACAACTGCCTTTTGCTAGTTTCAAAATGGACTCCACTGTGTTGTTGTATCAGCAAACTTATTTTTAAAGAATGGAAGGAAAAAACGATGTTGGTGAGTTCATCCAATATTCAGAGACAGACTATATAAATTTCTCCGTGTCGAACATTTTACTCAGACTGTACATCAGTCGGTGATCCGTCACCTCGTCTAGTTTTCCCCGCACTAAACAATGTTTTCGTTTGTAGAGTGTTGTGGCGGTGACGATATCAATGCACTCAGAAGCGTTCAACTCGCTCACGCTGGTGGAATTTAAAATCAACGCGACCTATATTCCGTTCGTCTAGTTTCACTAGTTTGTAGGCACGGTTTCGATTTGGACGTGTATTTTGGCTCTAGGTGACTGTTCTCTCAGATTGTAAAAAATGCTCTCGGCAAAAATCAAACTGTGGTCGCAAAAGACATTTTAGGTACTGTTGTTTTTATTAGCTACAATTAAGCATTAAGCTTTACAAAATGTCGCTTGTTGCTTAAAAAATATTTTTGTCCGAAAAATTGTATCAAAAATAAACGATATTTGTCAGTATTTCTTTACAGCACGACATGCGATTCAAATTACGTGAAGTCAAGAGCACAGATTTTGCGATTTCGCCACGATGTATGGGTTCTAGGTGTGATCATAGACCGACAGACATTTTTTTTAAATCACTTTTTTAATTCAGATGAATGGTGCTTACACATTTTTATGATCTCTAAGATCGAATGATGCTAGAAATATTTTTTTTATTTAACTCCCTTTTAAGAAGTTTTAATGTCAATGCGTCAAACAGCTCAACCCGTTAGAAAATAAAGATTGTTTCCGGATGATTCTGAAATGAAAAATAAAAAAAATTATAAAAAAAAAGAAAAAATATACCTAAGATAAAGTTAGATATACAAATAAATCTCGTGAAAACCGTCAAGTTCTTCTGACACACGGCACACCTATATAAGAATGTAGGTAGGTATCTATATGAATTTATAAGTGAAAAAATGCCATGGGCTAAACATGATTTTTTACTTGAAAACTGAGTTTCTTTATAAATTTTAGCCCTTTGCATCACGAATCACTTTTAGCCGAAAAAATATTTAATAATTCTTGTTACTTACTGACTTTGCATTTTTAGTATTACATAATTCTTTAAATTTTTACCCGACTGTCGAAGGACGGTAATGTTTTTCGGGTGTAATGTAAGTATCTATGTAAGTATCTATGTAAGTATATCTTTGCATTTTCTTTGGTGCCTTCCGTAGCCTAAATGGCTTGACGGATTAAAATGAGGTGTCTATATAGATTTGTCATAGTCTCACGAGTGCTACTGGGTGTATCACGTCACGGAAAATTCAATACGGCGGACGCTAGACGCCATTCAATACGCAAAA
This sequence comes from Mongoloraphidia duomilia, assembly GCA_039654895.1. Lineage (NCBI taxonomy): Eukaryota > Metazoa > Arthropoda > Insecta > Raphidioptera > Raphidiidae > Mongoloraphidia > Mongoloraphidia duomilia. Next base: position 37,768,210 of record CM077516.1, on the reverse strand, counting down.
AATCGGTAAAACCTTTCGTGTGGGGTGTCAAATGAAAAGGTTTGATGAGTAAGATTCAACTAAAAAAAAGAAAATAAAAATAAATTATTTAAAAAAAACAAAAAACCCGAATGCGTAAAAAGCGAACTTAAAAGATGGAAACAAGATCAAATGATAACATGCTGTCGGAGGCATAGTAGTAACAAATTGAACAGAATTATCTAATGCCTCCAACTGCATGTTACTAGTTAATCTTGTTTTCATCCTTACCCAGTCGGGTTTTTTGTTTTTATAGGGTTCCGTAGTCAAATGGAAAAACCGGAACCCTTATAATTACGTCCTGTCCGTCCGTCTGTCCGTATGTCACAGCCATTTTACTCGGAGATTATATATATACTTTTTTATTTAATTAAGTCAATAGTTGGTCACATATGCACTTCTAAAGTTGTTAAAAATGTGTTCCCCCTTTAACTTTTCAACTATGGGGTGGAAAATTGTGGTAGAACTTGAACAACACTTCCAACGAAAATTGGTTTGAATAAGATATGTTGTGTAGTTTTCAGATATGGGATATTTTCGGTTACACACTATTTTCTTTGAGTTTAGCGACCGTAGAAATAACTTTATTCACAGTGTCTTTGAGAGATACTATAAAATATTAACTTATTTATGGAATACTATGTTTAACTTAAAATAAAAGACTATAAATTATTATTAAAATTATTATTAACTTTAAATTTGAACCGTGAACGTTCTTCCCGACTACGGAACCCTTCACTGTGCGTGGTCCGACGCGCACTTGGCCGCTTTTTTTAAAGATATGATGCATGTAAGCATAAAACCCGCCGTGGAAACCAGAAATGTTCGGAAAAACATCGGTAGAAAATTTTCGATTTTGTGTACAAAAAAAAATGTACACGCTAGCTCGGAAAGTTAATTATTAATATAGCACTCCATGTTCAACATATTATTACGACATAAGGTAAAGACACCGATTGCCGACCACCCCACCTGTGATCGACTACTTTTATAGTATTTATAGTTGACAAAATAAATTATTACGTAACGTCATATACCTATCTAATAAATGAAATCATATAATATTATGATTAACTACAATTTATGTGGGACCACCCTGAAGGTAGGTACGCTCTATTAATTAAAATAATAATCATCAAAATCGATTCACAAAAGCAGGAGATATGATGTAACATACAAAAAATTATTTTCATTACTAGAAAAAAAAACTGCTGAATCGATTTAAAAAAAAATATATATGGGACCAATCCGACATCTTGTTGAATACAAAGGAGTCAAAATTTTTCAAATCGGTGCAAGCCATTTCTGAGTAATCGGTGAACATACATAAAAAAACATACTGATCGAATTGAGAATTTCTTCCTTTAATGAAGTCGGTTAAAAAACTATAATAAGTACATGCGTACTTCAATTGGCAATAAATTGCTTTTTAACCGACTTCAAAAAGAGGAGGTGGTTCTCAATTCGATTATATTTTTTTTTTATGTTTGTTACCTCAGAACTCCGTCATTTATAAACCGATTTGGAAAATTTTATTTGAAAGGATATACTTTCAGATTGGTCCCATAGAAATTTTATCAAAATCGGTTCAGTAATTCGGCTGATTTTTAACGACGTGTGATTCCTTAAGGTAAATGTTATTTTTTGACACATCAGACAGCGTAAGAAAGTCGGTTTAATAAAAGTGAGTAACGGCGTGTGATTCCTTTAAGGTAAATGTCACTTTTTGATACTAAAAAATAAAAAATAAAAAACTTTTTAACGAAAAAAAACCTCCTTCAAAAAGCCACTAAAAAGAGGAAAATAATGAAATTTTGAGGTCTGCGCCAATCTAATAAAATATGAAGTCGGTTAAAAAATATAGTACCTATAGTGATTAAAATCTTCTTTTTAACCGACTTCATATTTTATTAAATTGGCGCAGACCTCAAAATTTCATTATTTTCCTCTTTTTAGTGGCTTTTTGAAGGAGGAAACTTTTTTTGTTAAAAAGTTTTTTTTATTTAATCTATTCTGTCAACTAGAAATATATAAGTGATCGATCACAAATGGGTGGTCGGAAATCGGTGCTTTTACCCTATGTTATGAGCGTCGCTTATATTTTAAAGCACTATCATTAATAAATCGCTTGCCGTGCATTTATTGTCGTTATCTACACTGGAGCGTGGGGGCGAACTTTATGAGAAGAGCCGCCCCTGTACTATAATATAGCAGGAGTGTAATATAACATATCGTGTATGTGTTATGGGCCGTTGTTTCAGTAGCTCGCTTATTTAAAGCACAACCATTAATAAATGTCTGAGTTTGAGTATCGCTGAGCTTACCGATGTATACACGGGGTCTTATCGTTGTCACAAAACTAATGCTCAATGTTTTGAACAATAAACACGCCGCTTTTCTACCGCCTTACCCTACTTAATCACCACACAATAGGGTCGTCTCACATTTTTTTAGGGTTGGAATAGTTACAAATAGATACCTAATAAAACAATTTTTTTTTAGAATTTTTCGGAAGCTTTTTCTACAAGAAAAAAACTCCCAAATGTGCGTATGTTTCATTATAAATTTAAACATAGAATTATACCGCCACGGAATACATCATTCACAGCCAGCCTTCTTTGATGGGCTGCTGTAGTTGAATCACGCTCACTGATCCATAGATAAAGAGAGAATATGAGACTTGTACACTGTACAGTTGACAGGACGGCAGCTAGAGGTTAAGTTCTTCACGAGTTACAACTAACGAGGAAGTATTCCTCTTTCCATAGACATACCTCTCTCTTTACCTATGCGTGGACGTATGTCTGGCTTTTACGTCATCATATGGCGACTAAGCTCATCCGTTTGAATTTTTTTAAATTCTAGTTTGCAATTAAGATGAAGGATATAAGAACAAAAAAGTTGGTTTACATTATTTGTTTATGTATGAAGAACAACAATTAACACTATTCAAAATTATCACATTTTGATACGCAGGACGACCCTACCCTCATTTTTAGGACGCGTCTTACCCTACACCTCAAACCGAGCTAAATTTAGTCTTATTTATTCAAGCTGAATCTGTCAATTTTGTAGACAGTTAAAACATTTTAAAACCACATGAAACGGTGCTCCGCTAATGTTTTTTTGTGTTAACCTTCGACCATATATTCATGGACTACTCAAGCTATATTTCGTCTAAAACAGCATTTCTCAAAGTTTTTTAAATACGGAGCACCCAGAAAGTGAAATCTTGATGGCGTAGCCTCAAGTGTAAGGTGGAGGTGTACCGCAGCGTTAGCCAACTAACGAAGACCCCCTCTTCGTTAGATGGCTACGCCATCAAGATTTCACTTTCTAGGGGCTCCGTATTTAAAAAACTTTGAGAAATTAAAAAAAATATATATGACCCAAAAACGCTTTTTTAAACACGAAGCAGCCCCTATAAAGTGATATCTAAAATAACTGAAAACTATAGTAAGAATAACATATTTTTATTTAATGTGTTTTTAATAAGATTAATGTGACGAGTGATAGAGTGATAAAACTAGGGAGGGCAGTATAGCCTAGTGGATAGCGTATTTGGTTCCACAGCCTCTATAGACTAAACTGTCGTGGGTTCGAATCCCATCTACGTTCATGAATGTTTTGTGATGTTATTTAGTTTTAAGAAAGTTGTTATTTAGTGTAGTTGAAAGACGCTAATGACCTGAGATGTCGACGCGTCTATAATCTACAATAAAATGAAGATAAAACTAGGGCGCAGTTTTTATGAAACCACGGAGCAAATGAAACTTTATTGTCATAACCCTAAAGGCTTTTAACCCGAAATCGCCGAAAGTATACTTATAATTTTGTTTACCTGGTTTTGGCAATGTAATTTGAACCCTGTTCAGTATGGAGACGAACGTAAGAATCCAGATTCTATCGTTGGTCATACGATATTAGTTATATAGACATACAGTATAGTTATGGAACATAACGTCGCTGCCTTTCGATGAATAGTGGTCTGGTCGAATGCCATCACACTTGTGTGCACACTGTAAGAAATGAGAAGGCCGATTACATAGATTATCGATGGTTCATTTGTAGCCAGCGATTAATCTGGTAATAGGCACACAAAGATACAATGGCGTCGCAAACAGGCATCGCCTGCACATCGCGTAGATTCCATAAAAACACATTGCGCATGCGTGGTTACTAATTTTACATTAATTTGTTTTGTATTCATCCATTTTATATATGTAACTATACATTTTATTTTGTAATTTTTACGCACTTTATTGGAATATTACACAAATTATGTAATTTTAATTTACTTTATGTAAAAATCACAAATTTGTTTAACTACTACAGTAAAAGTCCAAGTTTTTATGATGTTTTCTGTGTAAAAATAAATAATTATGTAAAATCACTTAGAAAATCGAGAGAATTCTACCTTAACTTTCAAAGTATTTTTACATCCATTTTTTACAGTGCAGTCGTACAATATAGATGGACGCGCGACATACGTAACCGAACGAAAAATAAACGAGGCTAATAAAGTTTCACTTTAATAATTATACAGTCTAGATTCAAATCCAAATCCAAAAATGATTTTTACAGAAAAATTGAACCCATTTGATATAAAAATTGAGGTGTTTGTCAAAACGTTTATTTTGCTGAGTTTTTCAGGGGTGCAAATTTTCGTTGGGACACCGTGTACATATTCTATTCTATATTATAATATGTAACCTAGTTAAATGTGACCCCATAACGGCCTAATTTACTCCGCCATGAAAGTGCAAAACGCGGCTAAAAAAGTTTCGAAAAAACAAAGATATGGGATTCGTATACATGTGTGGACTTTGAAATTACACATTTAGTGCAATTCGTCAAAGACGACTGGTAAAGAAATAAGAAAAAACATTATATGAAAGAGTCAGAAGAACAGTAACAAGTTAATTAAACATCGTAACTCTTAGAGAAACAAACAAAGAATCGGTCTTATAATAAATTTATAACACTTTACAACTTACTACTTTTAGCTCTTTCAATTATTTACTTATTCTGTGCACACAGCGGAAATAATTCTTACAGGTTATAGAAGACTAGCGGTTACCCGTGGCTCCGCTCATATGATTGAGGTATGGAATACCGAACGTTTCCGAATATGTGCAAATCCAACATTTGTATAAGGTATATGTTTTCAGCCAGAAAGGGGAAAAAAAACTGATAACTATACTTGCTGTTCTCAAATATAACAAATTTAAATCAAAATTATACCACTGATCCCGAGCTTTTATTAAAGTGAAACTTTATTAGCCTCGTTTTTTTTCGTTCGGTTACGCATGTCGAGCGTCACGTCACGTCCAATAGAATCGATCGACCAGACCAGTACTCATCGAAAAGCAGCGACGTTATGTTCATAACTATATTGTACGTCTACATGACTAATATTGTACGAATATTCAGTCGAGCAGCACATTAAATACCCAATGACCACCAACGATAGAATCTGGATTCTTACGTTCGTCTTCATACTGATCAGGGTTATTTCATTACCAAAACCACGTAAACAAAATTGTATACTTTCGAAGATTTCGGGTTTAAATCGTTTAGGGTTATATGGCAATAAAATGTCACTTGCACCGTGGTTTCATGAAATTGCACCCTAGTTTTTCCTAATGGAAAACTATACAAATTTTAATGTTGTGTGGTCCCTGCACACATGACAGAAGAAAAAAAATATGTAACTTTTTCGTCTATTTCTGTTTGATGCTTTATGTACATATGTAAGTAATCAAACTTCCCAAGAGAAGTCTGAGTTATTTATATACACTGCTGTACCGAAAAGTGAGACACGAAATTTCAATATTGATTCAGTAAACTCCAGTGTGTACCAACCGTCAAAAGCTGAGCTTTCATATTTACCAAGCATTGCATCGTTCCTTTTCCAACAAAACGTATACAGATTCACGACACGTCAACTGAAGCAGAGACCTGGGACGTGTTTAGAGATACCTCCTATTGATAGACATAGCTACTAGTAGCTGGTGCACACTGCACCTGCACTCTCTGCCGATGTACACCTCAAAACTAGGGCCTCCGATCGTCAGCAATTCCGGAACTGGGTTTGATATTTGGTTTCGGAATTTCAACACTAGTTCCGAAATCGAGAAAAGTCCAAAAATACTGCATGTAGAAGAAACACGTCTTTTTTAAAATCGAAAAGTTAAATTAAACTTTGAGTCAAAAAGTTGCAAATAAACAAAAAAATGAACATTATCAAATAGTAATACATAATTAGAAACACTAATATTAAACTTAAAAACTTATATTTTATATAACTCTAGAGAGCTCATCAATCAGTGGCGTAAAGTACACCCCCGTGGAGGGGAGGCCTAGTCCAACAGATCGATATATTATTAAATTTAACTACTTTTACAAACGTAGTACCTACGTACTATAAACTGCAAAAAGTATCGTGATAAGGGGGCCAAACTTAATTTCGCGCGGGGCCTTAAGAATTTGCGTTACGCCACTGTCATCAATCATTGGTAAAATTCTATAATAAAGTCCACTTTCTGATCGGCAAGTTAATTTAGGAATTTCAATATTAATTTCTTCAGTTCTGGAATTGATATGTTTAAAAATGTTATCAGGAATTGCGAAATCTCGGAATTCCGGTATATGGAAGCCCTATATAGGTACTCAGAACAGTGTTCTGAGACCTATGTTTACATAATATAATACAGGCTAACACAAACGATGTTCCCGATTTGAAACACATGCACAAGTTCCCTTCGACCACCTCATAGGGTCCTGAAAAATTAGGTGCCCCCGAAATTTATTTAATAAATAAAAAAAGCGGACAAGTGCGTGTCGGACCACGCACAGTGAAGGGTTCCGTAGTCGGGAAGAACGTTCACGGTTAAATTTCAAAGTTAATAATAAATTTAATAATAATTTATAGTCTTTTATTTTAAGTTGAACATAGTTTTCCAAAAATAAGTTTGTATTTCATTGTATTTGTCAAAGACACCGTGAAAAACAAAGTTATTCCTGCGGTCGCTAAACTCAAAAAAATAGCTTGTAACCGAAAATATCCCATATCTCAAAAACTACACAACATATTATCTTATTCAAAGTAATTTTCGTTGGAAGTGTTTTTTAAGTTCTTCAGAATTTTCCACCTCATAGTTGAAAAGTTAGAGGGGCAGGGCATGGTCTATATGCGTCCATAGACATGGAGGGTGGACAGAGCGTTCTTCTATAATTTTGGCACAGAAATTAGAGAAATAGATAGCTATTGTGGACGACTATCTTTCTCTCCTTTTAGAATTGTGATTGCTTCTTCGCTCTAACGTCATGTATGGTTGCTATGAATATATGAATATTCAATTTTCAAATAATATGACAACATAAAAAGTATGAGACGAAGAAGCAATCACAATTCTAGAAAGAGATAATAATTATATTCGTCTACAATAGCCATCTCTTTCTCTCACTTTTGTGCCAATAGTAAGCAATAGAAAAGGAACGCACTGTCCATCCACAATTTCTATGGTTGCGTCTTAAGTGAAATATGGAAATATTACTTATTTATACCTACAATCTGTTGTTTGTTTAAGCATTTTTTTAACATTATTTTTTCCAACCATTATCAACCCACACCTACTATTATTTTAGCTTATTACTTCCCACCTCTACTATGGTAGGGAAGTAATCGATTTAGTCCGAAAAAATATTTCGAGATTTTAACAGATCTTCACGTTTTGAGACCGTAGTAATCGTTTAAGATCATTTTCTGACTGATGTCTCTCTCTCTCTCTCTCTCTCTCTCTCTGTGTGTGTGTGTGTGTGTGTGTGTGTGTGTGTGTGTGTATGTGGTCAATTTTTCGCCTTCGATATGGTAAAAACGGAACAACATACGGCCATGCCGATTATTCTATTGTGTTATCAGCCTTTAACTTAGATCTGATTAGATTTTGAGTCAAATCGGTTCAGTGGATCCTGAGATATTAAAAAAAACGTTCTCAATGTCACGTATTAACATAAGAAAAAAAAATATAAATGAATTCTAGATGTTACAATATGAAAAAAAATGTAAATATTTTTTTTCTCTAAAATGTAGTTTTCGAGAAAAAAATATTTTACTAAAAAAAATAAAAATTGTACGTAAATCAAGGTAACCATGATTTTTGCTATATTAAGCTAGCCATCAATAGATCACTAAACAAAAAAGAGAGCCATGCTTTTTTTCAAAAAGAGTGATTATTTTTTGCAAATATTTACTAGGTGGGAAGTATAGGACTGGTCATCAGTCGAATTTTTTTTTAATATTAACTTTCCCCACCTTCTATGGAGGCACCTTTACACATTTTTTTAATCATTGCGCAGATTATAGACGCGTCAACAACTTAGGTCATTAGCTTTTTAATCACATCACAAAACATCCATTAGCGAGGTGGGATTCGAACCCACGACAACTTGCTTCAAAGACCAGTACGCTGACCATTACACCAAGTTGTCCTCTACAACTTTTGTAAACTCAATTCGGGGACATACGGTATATAATTGTTTTTATTTGAGATAACTCCTAAATAACCATAACTCATATAATTGCCCATTTCAAAAAAATGTTAGCGTTGTTTTTTATTATATCGAATATAAAAGGCTGTAAAAAAGGGTAGGTATTATAGGTGTATCGATTTGAAAAAAATGGACAGAGAAATGTGGCAATGATTTTTACGCAGGAAAGTTTTTTTTTTTTTCATTCAGAAAAGAGGATTACAAACCTTGATATCAAAACGATTAGTGCGGTTTTGTTCGCAGTTTTTCATTCATAACACGAAACAATATTTACGGCAAAAATGTTACGGGACTAAATACGTCCACAAAACATTATCGCATCGCCTCATGTTGAGGATATAAAAATCGGTATTCATATTCAATAACATTAATCTATACTCTGTATACAGAGTGTTCCAAAAGTTCCCACGTATTTTTGGTAAAACAGCATTGTTGCACAAGCTTTCCTTGTCTTGAAATCCGATTTACGTTAATATTATTTTGCGCTACTCTAAAAGTAAAAAAAATAAATTTGAAAAAATCAAAAAACCCGACTGCGTCAAAAGCAAACTAAAAAGATGGAAACAAGATCAAATAAAAACATGCAGTCAGAGGCATAAGATATTTCTCTTCAACTTGTTATCTCCAACTGCATGTTATCATTTGATTTTTTTAATTTTTTTAATTTTTTTAGTTCGCTTTTGATGCAGTCGTGTTTTTTAATTTTTTTTAAATTTAAATTTTTTTACGACTTTTTTTGCCCCCCGTTTGCATGTATGGGCCCTTTCTTTTTTCAGTTTTTAGTATTTTTGATTAACTAGAGGATATGACGTGAATTACAGTTTATAGGTAATGTCGTTGTTAAGATAGATTTGGTATAAAATACCTAGGTCTAAAAATTTTACAACTTTGACGGTCTCAAAACCTACAATTTTGATAAAATAAATAAAAATAAATACACATTCATAATCTACTCAAAAGGCCTGTTTCAACGATACCCCACAAGAATAGTTAAAAAAAATTTTTTTACCCCCGATTACATGTATGGGCGGCGGGCGCTCCCCTTAAATAAACTTTTTTAATTTTTTGTTATTTGCTCCGTCTTTGGGCCGCGGTAATACATATTATGTGTGAATTTCAAGTCCCTATCTCATTTCTTTTAAAAGTTAGGGGCCTATGACAGACATCGTTTGCACAACAATAGGAGTTCCTTTCAGGTTCGGAACCCCAAAAAGTTCAAGAGCGGAGGTGGGAATCGAGCCCACGATAGTTTGATCCAAAAGCCAGCACGCTAACCGTTACATTATAAGTTGTCCTCTCGCACCTTCAAAATAAAGCGAATTTCAAGCAAAACTTAACATAATTTCTCAAAAATCCACGTATATATTGGTGAAATATACGATGAATTTTAAACAAGTATATCAAGATAACCGATTTCTCTGATGGTAGTCTGCAAATAATGAAAAAATAAAACGTAACATATTAGTAATCGTATTGAAGGATTTTTTTCATAGAATATGTATGTCCGATTTCAATGTCAACAAAACGATAAGATTTCAATATCCTTGTTTACATAAATCCTTTCCAGAACAGATATTATATAAACCTGCCTTGTTCCAACATACCTTGTTTTCGTTTTAGAATTGAATAAGAAAATACCAGAAGTGTTGACTTATGGAACAAAACCACAGCATACAGAAAAATACCAGCATAGTCACTCGACTGTCAACACTTTGATGTTTGTTAGAGAACAACGTCGTAGCCAGAAAAAGACTTTGTAGGGCGCTTTGTGAGTCCCGAAATTTCTTACTACCCCGTTTTTCGGGTTCCGTCAATAATTTTTAAAAATCCAGTAGGTAACCCTCTGCCATAATTTCGGGAGGGGGGAATCCTCATGCCCCCCTCTTGGCTACGACCCTGTCAGTGAATGAGCTTATAAACAACTTTTCAGGGTTCTGTAGCCAAATGGCAAATGAAATACAACCTTATTTTTGGAAAGCTATGTTCAACTCAAAATAAAAGACTATAAATTATTATTAACTTTGAATTTTAACCGTGAAGGTTCTTCCCGGCTACGGAACCCTTCACTGTGCGTGGTCCGACATGCACTTGGCCGCTTTTTAGTGTATTTGCCATAATATGGCACATACACTATTGGCGTCGGTCGGATGGCGGGACCTAGGGGTCGGACCAAAATTTCTCGACGTTTCATAGCCTCCTGAACACTTTGGCACCATTTTTAAAAATGTTTATATATATATGTATGTATATATATATATATATATATTTATATATATATATTTATATATATATATGTGTGTGTACACGATAACTCTCGACAGACTTAATCGATTGAAACGAAATTTGGTACACACATTGGAACCCATCACCGCAAGAAGCCTATTTAAAATGGGCCCGATCGGACCATTTTCAGGGTTGTATTTTGGGGTTCCAAAAAGTTTTTGGGCCCAAAAATACCGAAAAATGTGTCAGAATCGTTTCAAAATTGAAATTTAACTCTTTAGTAAAGATTAAAATGTGCTGCTAAAATTTTAATAAAATCGGCCTGACAGGACCGGACTTTCAAATTTTATGAAAACACTAGTTTGTTGATACGGATTTACTTATGGAAGGGTGTATTTAATTGGGTGTACTGATAAAATCCATGTCTAATATTGAAATTTAGAAAAAATTAATTATTTTAAGGGATGTATTAAGGGGTTAAATTTTTTATTTTGTCAAAAAACAAACTTAAGTTTACATAATAATGCCACAATGCCTGTATTAGCAAATACACTATATGTCGGCAGGGTTTGGCACTGCGACCCGAGTTTTTTTATTAAATCATTGGATAGAACTCCGCCTAACTTAAATAATGCCGTTGGATTTTTTGTCTAGCTTTACAATATTTGTTTTAAGGTGATTAAAATAGACCACACTTCTATTTTTCCTTTCAAGCGGCTAGCGTCACTACCTTCGAATATCACGGCCTACTACTACAACCCATATATTTAATACATGTCCCATAAATTATTGTTAGTTGAATTATAGCAACGGTGCAATCAATGTTAGGCGGCCTGGTTATAAAGCCAACGCGACGGGGCTAGTGACGTAAGCAAATATTAAAATTTAAAAAATTGTAGATATATCCGTAAATAGTTATCGTATTGAAATAAAATAAACGCCATTGTGTTTGTGGCAATGATTTCTTATAGGAAGGTAATATATTTATTATTTTTTACATCCTCATTTATAAGACCTTAAATCACGCTATCGGTCCAACATACCTGCTAAGAACAGGCTGCCCGCTTGCGTAGCTTGGTATGCGCGAATAAGGTTTTATACTTCGAGTGATTCAGCTGTCTATTAAGCTGTGGCTATACAAGACAATATTATCTAATGGCAGTAATTAATTATTTAATAAATGACTATTTTCTATCATAAAAAGTTAAAATCTTGACAGCTTAAAAACTTTTTACGCATTTTATTAGTTTTGTTTTACCAAAAAAGCGTCTTGATTAAAAGAAAATTAAGTATTCGGCTTGTTTCGATACTTTTTTATTTTCGGCAAATTTCAGTAGGCTGTAAGTAGTCTCGAATGTTCAGGAACAACAAAATAAATAATTTTAAGTAAAGACGCTATTTTGTCAGCACTTTCATGAATATCGCCAGAATGATAGTCTGTGCTTTTTTTGAAAAAACGTTATTATAAAGTTAAAAGAGATGAATATTACATACATATAGAGTAAAGGCAATTTCCGATAACGCATCCATACACGTGTTATGGTACACCTATCGGGTAAGCAAATGTTATTATATGAAAGGTTTGCATCTCGGCTTTTGAAAATCGATATATACTTATTTAGTTCTTTACAAAAAGTTTCCGCATACTGAAATGTATACATATTTTTAAATTATTATAATCATATTAGTCTGAGAGCGTTCAGACGATAAGTCTAAAAAGTAGGTAGGTACTTATTTGTTTCCTTTAAGGAAATAGCCTATATTTATCTTTTTTACCTTGTAACTTTTATGAATGAAAAGATATTTAAAGCAGTTTTTCGTTCTCGATAAATTTCTTCCATAACTTTTTTGGTCTACAGAGAAGCTATCTTACAAAAGCGAAATCGAATTCTTAGAGTATTTATGTATAAAGAACAAACCAATAACCTTAAAATAGGTTAAAAATTAGTTTTTAATTTGGAAGCTTTAGGGGTCGTCCATAAACCACGAAACGCTCTTGAGAGGGAAGGAGAGCGGTGACCACAAAAATCTACACGGCGCTACATAGGGTGAAGGGTGGATTAATTATTATAGTTAATACATCACACTATATCTCCTCTCTTAAAAATTTGATACGAGTTGATTTTTGTAACTTTTCTGTTTTTTACGAGCCTATTTTTAGGGTCTCAAAATGCATTACGAGCCAATTTTTAATCGACTTCAAAAAAAGGAAGAGGTTATCAGTTCGTCTGTATTTTTTTTGTGTTTGTTACGCGATTTCTCCTGCATTTGTTAACCAATTTTGATGATTATTGTTTTATTCAATAGGGCATACCTTCGGACTGGTCCCATATAAATTTTACCTAAATCGGTACAGTAGTTCGACTGATTCTTTTAATTATGTATGTATGTCACCTCATATTTCTTGCATTTATAAACCGATTTTGATGATTCTTGTTTTATTTAATAGGGCATACCTTTATATGCAGAGTGTTTCACATAATGTGGTTTTCTTTTTCAATTAGTTTAGTAATCAAATATCAAAAAAATAGTCGGTTAATAACGTGCAAACTACGTATTATAAAGCTACTAAAAAGTAAAAAATAAAAAAAAATTTAACAAAAAAAAAAACTCCTTCAAAAAAGCCACTAAAAAGAGGAAAATAATAAAATTTTGAGGTCGGCGACAATTAAATAAAATATGAAGTCGGTTAAAAAGTATAGTAGAAAATATGTAGAGGACAGTATGGCTCAGTTGGTAGCGTCGCGGCCTCTGAATCAGACTGTCGTGGGTTCGAATCCCACCTCTGCTCATGGATGTTTTGTGATGTTATTTAGTTTTTAAGTGATATATTATGATATTTGTTGTATTTAAGACGCTAATGACCTAAGTTGTCGACGCGTCTATAATCCACAATAAATAAATAAATAAATAAATAAATAAATAAATAGAAAATATGTATATCTACTTTTTAAAAGAATTCATATCTTATTAAATTGGCGTCGACCTCAAAATTTTATTATTTTCCTCTTTTTAGTGGCTTTTTTAAAGTTTTTTTTTGTTTAGAGTCTAAAAATGAATTACGAGCCAATTTTTAGGGTCTAAAAATGCATTACGAGCCAATTTTTAGGCGCAATATAATGAAACTAGAAGCGCCTAATATACACTCGTTTTGTCTGTGAATCTGATACGCAACTAGATATAAGTGCAATCTATTATTTAAACACAAGCTTACCTAAATAAAAAAATCTTTTAATTTTTACCCCCACCTAACTCCTAATTTTTATTATTGTAAAGAACCCTCGGTTTCTGACTCGCACTTGGCCAGCTTTTATTTTATCATTATTTTTTGACGTTTTTTTCCAAATAATTATTAAATGTAAACTTTTATAATCACACGCCTCATCTAATAGAAATTGATTACATGCAGACAAGCGGAATGAAAAATGTTTTATAAACGAGCGAAGCCAATTCCTTGACAGCTCTTCTACAATAATTAATAAATTATTCATTGAAAATCATGAACATATTATTTTGTCTGTGTCAATTAAAAAGCTATTTTAATTTGGAATGGAAAAATCATTAACATTAGCTGTTTGAAACTGTTACCTGTATTAAAATGAACATTTTGTAAACAGGGGTGACTGAAAAATCGTTAGGAAAACAACATATATATAGCCGCAAAACAACCCTCTATAAAAAATGTGAAAATCATTCTTTTTTTGATAAAATTCTAGCTTGTTTGTTGAAACACGATTTTAACTTTTTTTTTCCTTTTGAGGGGTGGCGCATATATCGCCAGAGGGTCGAAAAAGGTTTAAAAAACAGTTAATTGTAAATTACTAGAAAATTGCTAATTTTAGAATAAAAAAAGTTATTATCAATCTGAATGCAGATAAAATTCCGAATAAAATTATGTATCTATTTGAGGTAGAAGCTTGAATTTTTTACAGGACCATGAGGTTCTAGACTTTAGTATTTGATATTAATTTCAACTTGATACCTCTAGTCATTCCTGAAAAAAAGGATCTTGACAGGTATAGACAGATAACAAAGTGATCCTATAAGGGTTTCGTTTTTGACGTGGATAACGTCTAATGTCTCATACTGGGGTGTCTCAGACACAGTAAGTTACGTGGCCGTGCGGAAAAGTACGAGTCTACCGACAGATACAAACGCCAAGCCCAGGTTCGAATTCCGAAGGCTTTTATTGTATATATTTTTTTTTTAATAATGAACAATTTAAAATATAAAAAACAAAAATTATTTTATTTTTTATATTTGACTAACAATTTTTATAACATAAATAAAAGTGGATGTATTTCTTTCCTTGACAACGAATACAATATTATTTGTGTTTAACGGTTTAGTACCCGCGATACAGACATTACCCATTTTTCATTTTGAGGTACGGAACCCTAAAAATTACATAAACTGCACACAAATACGCTTGCTAATTTATGTTGAAAACGCATTCATTTAATTAAATTATATAATCTCAACGCTGATAGTTTCTTCAGGCATGTGGAAAAGCGAGAGTGAATGCTACAAAACCCTTACAAGTTTACACATTATTTCGAGGGTTTAATAAAGCTTAAAAGTTCAGTCAGAAGTGAAGAAGTGAATCAGTCCGTATTGCCATTTGAGTAAATTAAACAAAACAATTTGCTTTGACAAAGAATTTAAATAATAAGGAGATACATTTTGTGTTGAAATATCAAAAGGAAAAAGTTATTAATATTTTACTCGTTATAGAGGAAAGTCGGGTAATATGGAATACCCTTTTTAACTTCCCATTGGAAGTTATTGTAATGGGTCCGAAAATCGAAATCAAAATGTATAACAAATTTTTATGTTTCAAGGTCACTACACTATTTTTACGCTATTTTTAGAAAGATGTCTCTGTGTGTGTATGTGTGTGTGTGTGTGTACGTACGTACGTATGTGTCCATTTCTTTCTAAGACGAAATCTCGAGAATGAAAAATGATATCGACTACGTTAGGGTGCCAATCGACGCGTATTAACGTAAGTATGATCTGAAAGAAATTTTTTCAAAATCGGTTCAGCCGTTCTTTTTTCTTAACCAAATAGACTCCAAAAAAGTAGATTTTACACAATATCTGGCGAATAAAAAATTATATCAACTTCGTAAGGGTGTCAATCGAGGCGTGTTAACGTCATTTTGATCCGACATAAATTTTATAAAAATCGATTCAGCCGTTTTTTTTTTTTAATTATTGTTAAAAATAAATAATAATTATGTTTTAATGATTAAAATGATTACTTTTCTGTGTAATATCTAATTTAATTATTATTATTAAATATTTATCAAACTGGGAAATTCGTCGTGTGGACCTCAAGGGTCGCACCTTAGTCCTAATAAACGACCCACCTCACGGCTTGTTATTTTTGTTAATAACTTTAATAAAAAAATAGATTTTTGCATTGTGAGTCATTAAAATAAACGAACAGACAATAACGAACGAACAGTAAACAAAAAGAGGGAAAAAATTAAATCTATGAGTAATATACCAAATTAAATGAAAAAGTGTTCTTTTTGAAGTTTAAAAATATGCGGATAATATGGAAACTGTAGGAGGGTAATATGGAATAGTTCCTTCACCGTATATTTAAGTACAACAATCACAAATATACGTAGCCTTTTCTACTCCTCCGAACTCTTCGTGTGCTCAACTGTAGCACATGATAACTCAACCCATTTTTCTCCTCTTACGTCGTCAGTAAATTTTCCTCCACAAAAAATGAATGCTACGTCCTCTGCTGTAGTGCTCCGGGTGGTGCTGCACTATAATCAGAATCCATATTACAACCACATACCTATTTCATAATACCAGAAATCTAAATTTAAAGCTTTGAATTATTTTACAAAAAAGTGTTTGGATATTTAGAAAAACAACATTATCGCCAAGTTCTACAAAGATTTGTTGATATCGTAACTTACCTTCTATGCATGTACATGTCGGCCAAAATGGCACTAGACTGGACTTAAAATGAAGTGCGCCAAAAACTTCTATACAACACTAACACAGGAAAATGAATTTTACGCTTGTTTTTAGATTAGGTAAGCTAATATAGAAAGCTATTTTACTTTACAGATTTGAGATCTGAGATAGATGAATACACTCATCTATGCTAATAGTTGCTATAGGTGTCGATTTAAGTTTTTTCAGAATAGCAGTATACCATATAATCCGCATATTATTCCATTTTACCCGACTCTCCTCTATTATATTGTTCTATATCCAGTTATTATTTAATGAACAGACTTATTGTCTTCAAAAATATATTCCTTGTAAATATAACGTTGTTTTAAAATGAATAAACTCAGGTCACGGTGCCAGCCCCTGTTGATAAAATATGGGAACACCCGAATTGTTGTGGTTTCGATTTATGCGGTTTTAGATTTATTTCGGTTTGTAATTTGAAATTAAAGCCCGTTTATTGTTTGAAATAGTTAGAATTACTATGGTATTTTTATATATAAAATAACGGCACTACACGTATGTGAGCTAGGCGTAAAATGACCGTTTTCAGTGCAATTTGTTTATTTATTGTAAATTATAGACGCGTCGACAACTCAGTGCAATTTGTAACCGGGCGGAAAATAAATGTTTACTTAAATCGGTTCAGTAGTTTTTCTTCTAGTAATCTCAAAAATAGATAAGTATGCTTGAAAGCATAATTATTTACGTAGTAATAAAAAGTGGTCAAGTGCGTGTAGAACGCGCGCTACGAGGGTTCCGTACCGTTACAACAATTAAATTAGGTAGACATATTCTGTGAAAATTTCAACCGGCTACATGTTACGGTTTCAAAGATACAGCCTTTAAAAGGTTTTTCCATTTTTTGTGTGAAGACCCCCTTTAATTTTTACTTTTTTATTGATTTTAGGATTTTTCCCTTTACTTGTGCTGCGAGACCTTGCTTTTTGCCAAATATCATGATTCTAGGTCAACGGGAAGTACCCTTTAGGTTTTTGATGAGTGAGTTTGCAAATATTAAAATAGGTATAGGACCCCCTTTAATTTTTACTTCTTGTGATTTTCGGATTTTTCTCTTTACTTGTGCTGCAAAACCTTGCTTTTTGCCAAATTTCATGATTCTAGGTCAACGGGAAGTACTCTATAGTTTTTTTGATGAGTGAGATTGCGAATATCAAAATAGGAATAGGACCCCCTTTATTTTTTAATTTTTGTGATTTTCGGATTTTTTCCTTTACTTGTCCTACGAGATCTTGCTTTTTGCCAAATTTTATGATTTTAGGTCAACGGGAAGTACCCTATAGGTTTTTGATGAGATGACAAAATGGCCGTATTTTTTGATTGCGTTGACCTAGAAGCTTAAATTTTTTACACCTTTAAGGAACCGTAGACCTTAGTATTTCGTATAATCCAGCCAGCCAGCCGGACAAACGAGTGATCCTATAATGGTTCCGTTTTTTCTTGTTGAGAAACGGAACCCTAAAAATTAATCTTTTTCAAAAAAATCCGCTAACGATAAGTATGCTTGAAAGCATAATTATTTACGTAGTAATAAAAAATTAATCTTTTTCAAAGAAAACCGCTAACAAGTGAAAAATAAATAACTGAGGTCGATGCTAATTTAATAACTATAAATAAAATTATTTAAATTGTCTTTTTAACGCTTTAATTAAGGCGGTTAATGTTTTTTATAAAAAACCACGGCACAAGTGAAACTTTATTTATGTAATAAATTTGAACCCTGATCAGTATGGACGAACGTAAGAATTCAGATTCTATTGTTGGTGGTCAATGGGTATTTGATGTGCTGCTTCAATGAATATAATGTTATATTCGTACGATATTAGTTATGTAGACGTACAATATAATCTAGTTATGAACATAAACGTCACTGCTTTTCGATGAGTATTCTGGTCGACTGCCATCACACAATGCAGTCGTACAATATAGTTACGAACACAAAAGTCGCAACTTTTCGTTGAGTACTGATCTCGATCGCTTCGATTGGGCGTGACATGGTCACATGCGTAACGGAAGGAAAAAAACAAGGCTAAAAAGTTTCTCTGAAAAAGTTTTATATTATTTCAAATGAGCACAGGCTTAAATCCGTTTATTCAACACGTCATGCACGATTTTAGTGTTTTTTCGTGTCTGTATTGAGGATCTTAAATGGCCGTTTATCGACTGATACGTCATAATCCATTATGAAAGAAGAAGAAGAATAGAAGTCTTTATTTACAATATAGTAATATATACAGCTGCTATGTACAATATTTGTTGGGGTTTCAGCAATTTTGCTATAGCCCACCGAAAGAATAATAATTATTTACATGTTTTATTTGTTTTGATAATAAGATTACATTGGCAAAAAAAAAAAAATTAAAAAGAACCAACTATAAAATAATTTTAGTGAGAGCCATTTATATTATTTAGTATTTAGACATTTTTTTAAGGTTTATTTTAGAAATTATTCTGTAGGGTCATTATGAAACGCTTTTCGATTCTACAATGAAAAACATTTGAAAAACCCATTATGTACCTCTTTTCGATGCTATAGTGAAATATGGTTTCGATGGCAACGAAATAAATAAATAATGAATCTACCTAAGATGTTTGACATTAATTCAATTAAAGTCTTAAAACCATGCATGCGTTGAATAAAGTATAGTGTGCAACGCGTGTGCTAAATCTTTATGATGCCCGGCGCGATGTTTTCAGCACGAGTGTAGGCGAGCGCACACGAGCCTTGGCGAGTGTGCATCGCGAGCCGTATACGAGTGCTAAAAACATCTCGTCTGACGCATAAAGATTTATTTAGCACATTAGTTACACAATATACTATTATATAAGTACCTATTAGAAAGGATAACAATTTTGCCTACCAGTGCACTGAATAACAGTCTATACAACGCTGTACTCGTAGACATGACTGACGGTACGATATTGTGGCCGTGTTTTGATTTGCCTCTCTCGCTCTTTCTTCCTGCCCCGTGTAGAACACTTTACAATTAAGATACGCGTCTTAGAACATGACACATCGCTGAAATTTAATTTCCTAATGTCTAAGAAACACTCGCTCACAAAACCTGTTTACACACTGACTAATTGATTTGAGAACTTTGTTGTGTAGTAGTCTTGTGTCGGGCTGGCTGTATGTACATACAATCAAAACATAAATCTATATACAAGCACAAACGTATACCCAACACACAAACAGACAAACAAACAACGTTCAGTTTCTGTTCAGTTCTCGACTCAGTGTAACCCAGTGTAACCGCTACCACCTAAATAACATCAACAGCGGCTACCGCGTACTGCCAGCACATCAACATGTAAACCCCCTTCCCTCCAGGGCATATAATATCAGTATGTTGCGTGTTGAATAAAATGAGTAATTTGTGCGCTATTGTTTTGGGTTATCGTTGCAATTAGGGTTAGGTTAGGTTTATTAATTATTCACTGATAATACTTTCTTTAAGTTACTAACTGCCAAGGTCATAGGTATGATCCTGGCGAATAAGCCATTTTCCTGAGAGTAGTTCTTTCAATTATCCACGAGAGGCATGCACTTGTGGTAGGGACAAACATTATTTATTCCCCATCATTAGTATCGTGTCATTTTGGTGGTATCACTTAATTATTTAAAATTATTAAACAAATTATTATTATATAATTAACTTATACCACTAAAATGACACAACACTAATGGGGAATAAATAATGTTTGTCCCTACCACAAGTGCTGCCTCTCGTGGATAATTGAAAGGACTACTCTCAGGAAAATGACTCACTGTCGTTATTGAAGTTAGGTTAGGCTTATTTATTCACCGATAATATTTTCAGTAGTTGTTCACTGCCAAGGCTCTCAATTAATGCTTTAATTGTCGTTATTACGGTTATGTTAGTTTAGTTGTTCACCGATAATACTCTCTTAATATCGCTAACTGCCAAAGCCATTTGGGCTTGTTTTAGTTATCGTTACATTATGGTTAAGTTGGGCCTATTTATTCAGCGATATTTTCTCACAGCCACTAATGTCAAGGCCATATGGTCCTGTTTTATTTATCATTACAATTATTAAGGTTAGATTAAGTCTATTTATTCAGTTATATTTTCTTACAGCCCTAACTGCTAAGGTCATACGGTCCTGTTTTAGTTATCGTTGTTAAGCTTAGGTTAGGTCTATTTATTCTGCGAGAACATTTTTTTAAAGTCACTAGCTGCCAAGGTTCTGTTTTAATTGTTAGGTTTATTGAAAACCGAAGATAAGTGAGTGTCTAGTACTAATATTGTAATTGATTAATGTTATTCTACATCCTCGGTTGCTGCGTAATTGTAACTGTGCCCTTCGTAATTTTTGGTCTATATAAGTTACATTTGACTTTAAACATCGGTCAGCCCTGGTTCCCATAACATTTATAGGTGCGTTCGGTGTTAGAGCAAGTGGTGCCAGGACAAAAAAGCTGTAAGTGTTATTACAGACTGGTTTAAGTCTTCGACAATACACTCATGGACTGCTCAAGCCGTATCTCGTCGCTAAACGTCGATCGGTAGATCACGCCAGCATTTTCGGTAGCTCGTGTAAAAAATTAATATAATAAATGCATAATTAGATGCAATTATTATTTCAAATTATAATTCATAAATAACCGTACAAAATTGATTTTAAATATTGATAGTAATCTTTTAGATATGTTCTAATTTATTTTACGTCATGCATCTGTTGGTATACATGTAATAATTTAAATTTTAAGAGCAGCTCTCATGTTTATTGAGTTTGACGACCACTGCAATATTTATAAATTAAAACGCCAAAATAAGTATTTGCGCACCTAATCAAAATTGAACTGGTGTTTATTGATAATATGTTGGTTACGCATCACGGTCTTGAGCAGTCCATGAGTGTATATTCGAAGGTTATAGATTGGTTTAAGTTGATCGTTCAAGCAATACCACCACCACCCTCCTCTCCCGCCTTGTTTGTGCATATCCATAGAACCTTTTCGCTCTATTGCTCTCTATTTACGTCCTGTTCTGTAAATAAACACGAAAGTTCAACGTTCAACCCTTTCGATTTATTTTGTCCGTCATAATAAATAAATTGGAAGAATATAATCGAGTACTTACATCGTCACCAACAAATATAATCTATCTCATTTATTTATAAAAAGCAGTGGCGTAACTAATCACAGGCTGAAAGTACAGGTTTCCCGAGGCCCCGCGTAGTTATGGGACCACGAATAAATTTATGAATGATAAAATTTTTGAATGGATAGATAGATAAATTGTGTGTATTAAATATCTGCCAGTCGGCACACTCAAACCGACTGGTACGAGCTCGGGTTCCTGGGAGCGCTAATATCCAAAAAATATTGGAATGCAATTTACATTTTAATGTTTCCCCTGAGGGGTTTTAAATGGGTGAATCTGAAAAATTTTATCTGTATAGATAATACAGGTACCTAATTTTACAGATTTGCTAAGGTAACTTAAAACATATTTGTGCTTATCAAAAACTCTAAATTCCTTATATCCGACATAAAAACATTTCGAATTTCCGACACGACCGATATACTAATTATATACCTACTCAGAACCATGATAGTAGGTATAAACAGGTCTTGACACTGTAAACCCTTCAAAATTTAAGACCTTAATTTTTTCGATTAAAATTTTTTTTTTTTTTATTTGGGAAGATTATGAATTAAAAAAAATTGGATGGACCCCTTTTTCAGGTTCAGCCTGGGCCCCGCTTCTTATAGTTACGCCACTGATAAAAAAGATATAATATATAAGTAGATATTATAGAATCGCCATGCAACGTTAAAAAAGTGTATAATGCAAGAGAACAAAACAAGATATCTAGAACTAATATCTTTTTATTCTTAATCAACTACTTTTCATATTTGTAGCTTGTTTTGTTCTTTTGTTTTAGCCGTAGTCGGGTTTTTTGTTGTTTTTTTTTATAAAAAACCACTATATAATATATTTTTAAATAGGTCTTCGATAGTCCAGTCACTTTTGTCAAAAATGTTCCAAAATTATGCTCTCAGTTCCTGAAAACTTTTTTTGCATTGTCTCATTTTAGCGTTAAAATAAACACATGTACTAAAATCCCCCGTCGATCTATTGTTTAGATTAGAGATGTTCAAACTAAGGGAGATGCCCTCCAAAAGAGGGGGCGCAGAACCCCTCCGGGGGTACCAAACTCATTTTCCTTATTAAAATTTCACTATTTATCGCTTTGTTTTGAAATTATAACTTCACACATCATTAATATGTATTTTCATTATTATTTTTATATTTAAAATTTAAATTTTTATTTTTCCTGCAAACGTTAACATTTTTTCTTCGTATAAATATAATCTGAAAGTTTATGGAAAAGCGTGAATTTTAAAGTAACCAAGGGGAACGAATATTGAAATATCTACCACCTTTTATTTCTTTTGACAAATAAAATTTACATAGAAAACGTGTGTAAACATTCAGATTTGAATACGATGAAAACTACATAGTACGTACTATACCCCTAAGAAATTTTGAGAACATAATACTTCACTGATATTCACGAACGCGTTGAGGACTGCTGTGAAATGTCCCCAACGCGTTCATGAAGGTTAGTCGATTAGTGAAGTATTATGCAATCTTTATGTAAAGGAATAAAAGTATATTGTGTAACAAGTGTGCACACTATACTTTATATAGCACATGCATGGTTTTAGACTTTAATTGAATAATTTAATGTCACTGACAGAAGTACATCTCATAATAAAAACATTGGGCTCGATACAATATTTACCTATTCACTTTGTTACCATTGTAACCATATTTAATTTACCTGTAACACCGAAAAGAGGTACATTGAGATAGGTTCGTTTGGTATCAAGGTGTAGTGTAAAAAGTGTAAGCACTTTTGACACTATTACGTTTGTTATACAAAAGTGTAAAATAACTGATCTGTTTGTTATTTCAGTGTGGGACTAAAAGTGTAACAACTATTAGTCCTGACTTTTGAGCAGGTGCACGTAGTGTAGTGTAGGTCACGTGATATATGTCTGAATTGACAATCGCTGTGACAGATTTGATACTTTTTTCGTACTCAATTTTTTACATTTTTTGTCTCTTAAAAATGAATGAGCTTCAAAATGTAATGGTACAAGATAAATATGGCATGGAGTTTAACATTTTTACGACCAAAAAAAAACTGTAAAAACTAGAAATAATGAACTCAGCCAATCTGTCATTAATTTATTTTGTAATGCGCATGTACAATCTACTCAGAATGTACACTAGCCCGTTTGTTACAAGTGTACATTTAGTTTACACTTTTGGTGAACTTTTTACACTTTTCAGTGAAAAATTATCTACACTACACTACACTACACCTTGATACCAAACGCACCATTATTAAAAGTGTATATACATTTTTTACACTACACCTTGATACCAAACGCACCTATGTTCATTAGATAACCGGTTTTTCAAATGTTTTTCCATTATTCATCGAAAAGCGTTTCATAATGGGTCATGACGTCACTCGTCAATAAACAGTCATTTAAGGTCCGCAAAACTGATACGAAAAAACACTAAAAGCGCGCATGTGTTATATAAAAAATATTAAATTACTATTTCCTACTGTTAAGAGAAACTTTTTTAGCCTTGTTTTTTCCGTTAGGTTACGCATGTCGACGTCACGTCACGTCACGTCCAATCGACAAATTGCGTATATATCCCAGCACTATTGCAGAGCACCGCGGGGCTTTAGAATTGCCGAGAGTGTAGCAATGCTGTTGTTTACATGGCGTTGCTATGGTTCCTCTATTACAAGTCCCCAGTTCCCGGATTCTAGCCCGAGAGCTGGTAAAAGTGTGAATTGGATTTTCAATTTATTATTAAAAAAATAATGAATTGAAGATATGAATTGGTGCTAGGCCCAAATAACCTTAGCTGTTGGTGGTCTTTAAAACACACAGAACACTACGAGTAATCCCAAACAGACAACTTAGTATACCATAAATATAGCGGGATGCGTGGCGTACGGGTATCGCAGCTGCTTTATACGCAGTAGGTCTTTGGTTCGAACCCGGGCAGTACCATTAATTTTAGTTTCTTTTTTTAACTATTCCATATTCAACTTGATATGTATTTATATTTTTTTCTTATTTTGATATTTTCTATATGTAGATATTTATTTTTTATTTTAATATTTTATTATCATACAGTATCCTGTATCAAACTTTTAGCTTTGCCGAGTTTAAACCACGTAAACAAAATATTTTCAGCGATTTCGGGTTAAAAACATTTAGGGTTATGGGCAATTGCAAAAAGTTTCACTTGCACCGCATGGTTTCATAAAACCGCACCCTCGTTTTTTTAACAACCGATTTTTTGCGTTGGGTTTTTTTTAAATTTTTAACTTAATTCAATTCTTCTAAAATTTTAATTAAAAACTCTTTGATATAAGTATATGAAAAATTATAACACTTTTTGTTTGCTTGGAAATCGATAAATATGCGTTTTTTTCATGTAACTGCCATCAATATGAAAGTAGGCTATGATTATTAAAAAGCATGTTAACATGTACAATATTTCAATATAAAAATGATTGATATCAGTATTCTTCATGAGTTCGTGACCTCTTTCTAAGTTAAATTTACCTTTACATCCCCCCGCCCCTTTATTGTCGCTCTTAGTTAAAAAGGTTAAAAAAATATCTCACAAAAAAAACTTTTTATAAAAAAAATCACTAAAAAGACGAAAAATTATGCAATTTTGGGGTTGGCGCCAATTTAATTACTAAAACTTTTAATATAGTTATCTACTTTTATTGACGTCTACTTCCAAATTACATTATTTTCGTCATTTTAATGGCTTTTTTGAAAGAAGTTTTTTTAGTGGGTTTGCAATACGTAGTTTGCACGTTAAAAAAGGACGAAATTACTTCAAAATCGAAGTTTAACCCTTTAGTAAAAATTTTAACAAAATGGACTGGACAGGGCCGAACTTAGAAATGTTATGCAAACACTAGTTTACGAATAGTGAATTACTGAAAGATATAGGTATATAATTTGCTGCAGATGTTGGATAGATAAAATGCATAACAAAATTATTAAATTTAAGGAAAATTAAAAATTTTAAGGATATACGATTAAGGAAGGGATGTCAAATTGGTAACTCGCGATGTTTTTTTTTGCGGCACGGGCGGTCTGCATGGAAAAAACTAACAAATTAAAATTCGTCAAAATCTAAGAGACACCCGTTCGACGAATTTTCGATATTCGCGTCCCAAGGGGCGCAAACGGGTGAACGGCAAGAGGGTGGATTTTTGAAAATACATACTATCACTATTTAGACTTTCGAAGCGTTAGCATTCTAAATTTTACTCCAGCGAAGCGCGGCAGAACCGTAATAATACATTTTTGTAACAGATAAGCATTTGAAATGTATAACAATAGTGCATCCAGTCGCCTGCTTGAAATAATATATGTCGCACGCGTACAATAATGCAATATTTTTTGCCATACGGAAGTATGGCTAGCGTCGTAAAAATATAGAAATATGGTTACTATATGGTAACGAATTAAATAAAAATTGTATCAAGGCTAATATTTTTAGTATATGTACTGCTGTCAGTAAATCTACGGTGTTTGACATTAATTACTTCCCACCTCTACTATGGTAGGGAAGTAATGGATTTAGTCCGAAAAAAATATTTCGAGATTTTAACAGATTTCACGTTTTGAGACCCTAGCAATCGTTTAAGATCATTTTCTGACTGATGTCTGTATGTGTGTGTGTGTGTGTATGTGTGTATGTGGTCAATTTTTCGCCTTCAATATCGTAAAAACGGAACAACATACGGGCATGCCGATTGTTCTATTGTGTTTATCAGCCTTTAACTTAGATCTGATTAGATTTTGAGTCAAATCGGTTCAGTGGATTCAAAAAAACGTTCTCAATGTCACGTATTAACATAGGCAAAAAAAATATAAATGAATTCTAGATGTTATAATATGAAAAAAACGTAAATATTTTTTTTCTCTAAAATGTATAGTTTTCGAGAAAAAAAATATTTTACTAAAAAAAGAAAATTGTACGTAAATCAAGGTAACCATGATTTTTGCTATATTAAGCTAGCCATCAGTAGATCACCAAACAAAAAAGAGGACCATGCTTTTTTCAAAGAATAAAAATTAAATTGTGTTTTAAAGACCACCAACAGCTAAGAGAATAAAAAAAGAATAAAAAAAAGTGTTTATTTTTTGCAAATATTTACTAGGTGGGAAGTATAGGACTGGTCATCAGTCGAATTTTTCAATAAAGTTCTAAAGTTGAAGGTTATACTGCATTTCAAATAGATATGTGTTACTAAAGATAATGTATACATCTCGCATTTAAATGTAGTACAATTAAGTAGGAAGACGCGAGGTGTGAAGTTTGGCACTCGAGTCGCAGACGAGAGTGCCAAACTCCACACTACTTCACACACACACAAACTTCACATTACTACATTTAAATGCCCCAATGCGTTTATTATAGTAAATATACACTATTTTATCGGAAGGGTTTGGCACTGTGACCAGTGTTTTTATTTTATTTTTTTTATTATTGCACATACTACATTATCTAATAATGTATTCTGTCATCTATAAACATAAAAATGGTTTTATCAAAAGGAAAATGTATAAAATGATAATTATATTAGTGTAATAAATATAATGGTGGAAGAACGTAACTATGGTGGGAGAAACGTAATAATTGGTGCATAAAAGCGATTATAAGACGAAGCGGAGAATTGTTACGAGGGATGGGAGAAGGGGTTAGACACAGCTATTAAAACCAATTGAGTATAAAACACTGATATTGTGCATTGCACGTGTTATCTCTGTCTACTACTTACTAAAAAATTTTGGAGCATACAAGTAATTCAAGAATTACAAGGCGCGATATTCATGTAGTTACTGTGTGTAAACGGTTTTATTGAACATAGGGAAAATAACACTGAGAAGATTTATAATTTTGTAGTAGGCTATGAGCCATAAGACCTAATATAAATATGTATTGGATTACATAGAAAAAATAGTACAGTGAATTTTTTAAACAATTTTCCATAGCAACGGTTGACTATTAAGCGTTACTCGGAACCGGCTAAATAAAAAAGTCATGATGTGTCGTAAGACACCCGACAGAAGCTATGCTTTTTACGCATTGTATATAAAACCGAATTTATCAAAGATATAAATAATACAATTAAAAAGTTATTATTTGATCGCCATTTTGAAATCTGACGCCATTTTATTTTTCTGTGTCTTATTAAATTCTCAAATATCAATTTTCAAAAGGATCGGATAATTTTTACAAAGAAATATATACCTATGACCGCCATTTTGAAATATGACATCATTTTATTTTTTTGTGTCCTATAAAACTCGCAAATATTAATTTTCAAAAAGATCGGATCATTTTTGCAAAAAAGTACATATGGCCGCCATTTTGAAATCTGACGTCATTTTATTTTTTTGTGTTCTATGAAACTCTCAAATATCAATTTTCAAAAGGATCGGATAATTTTTACAAAAAAGTACATACGGCCGCCATTTTTAAATCTGACATCATTTTATTTTTTTGTGTCCTATGAAACTTTCAAATACCGATTTTCAAAAGGATCGGATAATTTTTACAAAAAAGTATATATGGCCGCCATTTTGAAATTTGATGTCATTTTATTTTTTTGTGACCTATGAAACTTTCAAATATCAATTTTCAAAAGGATCGGATAATTTTTACAAAAAAGTACAAACGGCCGCCATTCTGAAATCTGACATCATTTTATTTTTTTGTGTCCTATGAAACTTTCAAATACCGATTTTCAAAAGGATCGGATAATTTTTACAAAAAAGTATATATGACCGCCATTTTGAAATCTGACCTGATTTAATTTTTTTGTGACCTATGAAACTCTCAAATATCAATTTTTAAAAGGATCGGATAATTTTTACAAAAATGTCCATACGGCCGCCATTTTTAAATCTGACGTCATTTTATTTTTTTGTGTCTTATGAAACTCTCAAATACCAATTTTCAAAAGGATCGGATAATTTTTACAAAGGAGTACTACATATTTCCGCCATTTTGAAATATGACGTCATTTTATTTTTTTGTGTCCTATAAAACTCGCATATATCAATTTTCAAAGGGATCGGATAATTTTTACAAAAAAGTACATATTATGGCCGCCATTTTGAAATCTGACGCCATTTTATTTTTTTGTGTCCTATGAAACTTTCAAATACCGATTTTCAAAAGGATCGTATAATTTTTAGAAAGGAGTTCTACATATTTCCGCCATTTTGAAATCTGACGTCATTTTATTTTTTTGTGTCCTATAAAACTCTCAAATATCAATTTTCAAAAGGATCGGATAATTTTTACAAAAAAGTATATATGGCCGCCATTTTGAAATCTGACGTCATTTTATTTTTTTGTGTTCTATGAAACTCTCAAATACCAATTTTCAAAAGGATCTGATAATTCTTACAAAAAAGTACATATGGCCGCCATTTTGAAATCTGACGTCATTTTATTTTTTGTGTCCTATGAAGCTCTCAAATATCAATTTTCAAAAGGATCGTATAATTTTTAGAAAGGAGTTCTACATATTTCCGCCATTTTGAAATCTGACGTCATTTTATTTTTTTGTGTCCTATAAAACTCTCAAATATCAATTTTCAAAAGGATCGGATAATTTTTACAAAAAAGTATATATGGCCGCCATTTTGAAATTTGACGTCATTTTATTTTTTTGTGTTCTATGAAACTCTCAAATATCAATTTTCAAAAGGATCTGATAATTCTTACAAAAAAGTACATATGGCCGCCATTTTGAAATCTGACACCATTTAATTTTTTTGTGTGCTATAAAACTCTCAAATATTAATTTTCAAGAGAATCTGATAATGTTTACAAAAAGGTGCATATGGCCGCCATTTTGAAATCTGACGCCATTTTATTTTTTTGTGTCCTATAAAACTCTCAAATATTAATTTTCAAAAGGATCTAATAATTTTTAGTGTGCTTTATTTCCTTTGTCTGATTTTATTACATTTATCCGAAACGTTAATTACCGGAGAAAGACCTTTTGCCTGTGAAAATTCAAAAGTACGATTTGCACCCGGACGAAACTCGAGCCGGTCAGCTGGTTACCATAATATTGTATTGTCACCGGAGCTACACATGTGTGCAAAATTTCAACTCAATCGGATCATGGGAAGTGGGTAAAAATTCAAAAGTACGATTTACACCCGGACGAAAGCCGGGCCGGTCAGCTAGTTACCATAATATTGTATTGTCACCGGAGCTACACATGTGTGCAAAATTTCAACTCAATCGGATCATAGGAAGTGGGTGAAAATTCAAAAGTACGATTTACACCCGGACGAAAGCCGGGCCGGTCAGTTAGTTACCATAATATTGTATTGTCACCGGAGCTACACATGTGTGCAAAATTTCAACTCAATCGGATCATAGGAAGTGGGTGAAAATTCAAAATTACGATTTACACCCGGACGAACCGGGCCGGTCAGCTAGTTACCATAATATTGTATTTTCACCGGAGCTACACATGTGTGCAAAATTTCAACTCAATCGATCGCAAGATTTGTAACAAATATACGGGATCAAGCTAAATAAAACCACCGTTTAAAAAACAAAGCATCTACTACCTACTTATTTTTGCGTGATGCCAGAACATACGTTTTTATTTGAGAATCAGTTCGGTTGCTCTTGCGTGATGCCAGAATATTTTAAAACTCGCAGTCGCATAAGAAGTTATTTACTTGAAAAAAAAATCATGTAAATCGGATCAGTCGTTCTCGAGTTATAAGCGTACAAAGGGACATAGAGACAGAGAAAGTCAAATTGTTCGGGAAGGTATGATGAACGTCGAGAAATTTTGGTCCGATCCGATCGACGTCAATAATTAGTTACACGTCATTTTAACTCAGTAGGCCAGGGTTTTTAAACTTAAATTCAAACATCAGCAGTCAAAAAATTGAATAACTATATTGAAATAATGCAATATAAGACAGAGCATACGCTATCTTCCAATATCCATATCACACTGTGCAACAGACAAGGACAACCGAAACAGGTTCGCGATTTATTAGATAAAGTCGCATTTATTTAGTTTAATAATCAAATAAATCTGTATAAAAAAACTGTTTTGACACAATATTATACATGAAATCTATCTAAAATTTTCTGCTCTTTCGTTTAAAACAGGTTTCGAATCGATCTGACTTAAATTGAGCAAACTATAAGCAAAAAACACCGTTTTTTCTAATTTGCTCCCCTCTGGGGCCAAAATTCAAAAATCGGGCGACGTTAGGATCAAATAGACCCCGAGAGGAATCGAACAAAAAAAAGTTTTTTAAAATCGGTTAACTTGTTTGGGCTGTACGACTGATACAAAAAATCCGTTACAGATTGACAGATTCACAGATTCACAGATTCACAGATTCACAGATTCACAGACAAAGCGAGTGTATATAGGCGCTTCTAGCTTCGCTAAGATCGCGCCTAAAAATTGAAAATTCCCAACTAAGTAGTCAGTTTATTATAGCGTGCTGACATCAGCAAATCAATTGGCAAATTACGTTTTTTTAGGGTTCCGTACCTACCTCCGTATGGTACCCTATTACTCTGCCTACAATATCTGTCTGTATGTCTGTCTGTCTGCCCATACATCAGGCTGTTACAAGGCTCTTGGTGGATCTATCATACATTTTAATCACGTTGTCAAATTTTGATCGCTACGTGTTCATTAGTTGCTGCGTTTCGTTACCATAGCAACCCGTTATTTAACAGCGTGATTAAAAAACAGCGTGAAAAAATGTACGATAGCCAGTTAGAATTTTCACAGATTGTATGTGTTGTTGTGGCATGAATCCTGGCAAATAATAATTAGAATTAAATAATCAATTAATTTTAATAAATTAATGTTTTTTATTTCACTACAACACTGACTCCAGTCGAACTTCTATACTGTACTATAGAGCGTCTTACATCATCGGTGGACTGGCTCGGTTGGTAGAGCGTTCGACTGAAGATCTAAATATGCCTGGTTCTATTCCGAGTTTGGATCGTATTATTTTTGTTTTTTTTTATTCTTCAAATATTCTGTTGATATATATTTTCAATTTAATTAAATTTGATACTTAAAAATTTTGAACTATAAAAAGAACAAAATAAAATATAAGTAAAAAAATTTTGGAGCATACAAGTAATTCAAGAATTACAAGGCGCGATATTCATGTAGGTATTGTGTGTAAACGGTTTTACCGAACATAGGGAAAATAACACTAAGAAGATCAATTTTGTAGTAGGCTATGGCCATAAGACCTAATGTAAATATGTATTGGATTACATAGAAAAAATAGTGCAGTGAATTTTTTAAACAATTTTCCATAGCAACGGTTGACTATTAAGCGAAACTCGGAACCTGCTAAATAAAAAAAGTCATGAGGTGTCGTAAGATACCCGACAGAAGCTATGTTTCTTACGCATTGTATATAAAACCGAATTTATCAAAGATATAAACAATACAATTAAAAAGTTATTATTTGACTGCCATTTTGAAATCTGACGCCATTTTATTTTTTTGCGTCTTATTAAACTCTCAAATATCAATTTTCAAAAGGATCGGATAATTTTTACAAAGAAGTATATACCTATGGCCGCCATTTTAAAATATGACTTCATTTTATTTTTTTGCGTTCTATAAAACTCGTCAATATCTATTTTCAAAAAGATCGGATAATTTTTACACAAAAAGTACATATTGCCGCCATTTTGAAATCTGACGTCATTTTATTTTTTTGTGTCCTATAAAACTCGTAAATATCAATTTTCAAAAGGATCGGATAATTTTTACAAAAAAGTATATATAATGGCCGCCATTTTGAAATCTGACGTCATTTTATTTTTTTGTGTCCTATGAAACTCTCAAATATCAATTTTCAAAAGGATCTGATAATTCTTACAAAAAAGTACATATGGCCGCCATTTTGAAATCTGGCACCATTTAATTTTTTTGTGTCCTATGAAACTCTCAAATATCAATTTTGAAAAGGATCGGATAATTTTTACAAAAAAGTACATATGGCCGCCATTTTGAAAAATCTGACATCATTTTATTTTTTTGTGTCCTATGAAACTCTCAAATATCAATTTTCAAAAGGATCGGATGATTTTTACAACAGAGTACATGTGGCCGCCATTTTGAAAAATCTGACGTCATTTTATTTTTTGGTGTCCTATGAAACTCTCAAATATCAATTTTCGAAAGGATCGGATAATTTTTACAAAACAGTTCATATGGCCGCCATTTTGAAATCTGACGCCATTTTATTTTTTTGTGTCCTATAAAACTCTCAAATATTAATTTTCAAAAGGATCGGATAATTTTTACAAAAGTGACGTTACATTACTTCGTGACGTGACGTTTCACTTTTTATTATTTAGGTCCCCATCTGAAACGTGCGTTAAGAAGCATAGCTTCAAATAAAAATAGGTAAAAAAACTTTTAAGTTAAACGGTTTTATAATAATAATGTTTTAAAAAGAAAAAAATAATATTTAATTTAGGTTCATAAGTATAAAAGCGTGGGTCGTAAACTCTGTGATAATTTATTACAGTCACGACCCACGCTTTTATACTTATGAACCTAAATTAAATTTTATTTTTTTCTTTTTAGTACATTTATAAAACCGTTTAACTTAAAAGTTTTTTAACTATTTTTATTTTCATTTTTTAGTGTGCTTTATTTTCTTAGTCTGATTTTATAACATTTATCCGATCCACTGAAACGTTACCGGAGAAAGACCTTTTGCCTGTGAAAATTCATAATATTGTGTGCAAAATTTCAACTCAATCGGATCACGGGAAGTGGGTGAAAATTCAAAAGTACGATTAACACCCGGACGAAAGCCGGGCCGGTCAGCTAGTTACCATAAATTGTATTGTCACCGGAGCTACACATGTGTGCAAAATTTCAACTCAATCGGATCATAGGAAGTGGGTGAAAATTCAAAAGTACGATTTGCACCCGGACGAAAGCCGGGCCGGTCAGCTAGTTATCATAATATTGTATTGTCACCGGAGCTACATATGTGTGCAAAATTTCAACTCAATCGGATCACGGGAAGTGGGTGAAAATTCAAAAGTACGATTTACACTCGGACAAAAGTCGGGCCGGTCAGCTAATTACCATAATATTGTATTGTCACCGGAGCTACACATGTGTGCAAAATTTCAACTCAATCGGATCATAGGAAGTGGGTGAAAATTCAAAAGTACGATTTACACACGGACGAAAGCCGGGCCGGTCAGCTAGTTACCATAATATTGTATTGTCACCGGAGCTACACATGTGTGCAAAATTTCAACTCAATCGGATCACGGGAAGTGGGTGAAAATTCAAAAGTACGATTTGCACCCGGACGAAAGCCGGGCCGGTCAGCTAGTTATCATAATATTGTATTGTCACCGGAGCTACATATGTGTGCAAAATTTCAACTCAATCGGATCACGGGAAGTGGGTGAAAATTCAAAAGTACGATTTACACTCGGACAAAAGTCGGGCCGGTCAGCTAATTACCATAATATTGTATTGTCACCGGAGCTACACATGTGTGCAAAATTTCAACTCAATCGGATCACGGGAAGTGGGTGAAAATTCAAAAGTACGATTTGCACCCGGACGAAAGCCGGGCCGGTCAGCTAGTTATCATAATATTGTATTGTCACCGGAGCTACATATGTGTGCAAAATTTCAACTCAATCGGATCACGGGAAGTGGGTGAAAATTCAAAAGTACGATTTACACACGGACGAAAGCCGGGGTATGAACGTCGAGAAATTTTGGTCCGATCCCTAGGTCTCGCCATCCGATGGACGTCAATAATTAGTTACACGTCATTTTAACTCAGTAGGCCAGGGTTTTTAAACTTAAATTCAAACATCAGCAGTCAAAAAATTGAATAACTATATTAAAATAATGCAATATAAGACAGAGCATACGCTATCTTCCAATATCCATATTACACTGTGCAACAGACAAGGACAACCGAAACAAGTTCGCGATTTATTAGATAAAGTCGCATTTATTTCGTTTAATAATCATATAAATCTGTATAAAAAAACTGTTTTGACACAATATTATACATGAAATCTATCTAAAATTTTCTGCTCTTTCGTTTAAGACAGGTTTCGAATCGATCTGACTTAAATTGAGCAAACTATAAGCAAAAAACACCGTTTTTTCTAATTTGCTCCCCTCTGGGGCCAAAATTCAAAAATCGGGCGACGTTAGGATCAAATAGACCCCGAGAGGAATCGAACAAAAAAAAGTTTTTGAAAATCGGTTCATCCGTTTGGGCTGTACGCGTGACACAAAATAGCGTGACAGATTCACAGATTCACAGATTCACAGATTCACAGACAAAGCGAGTGTATATAGGCGCTTCTAGCTTCGCTAAGATCGCGCCTAAAAACTCTTTCTAAAAACAAGCTTAAATAAATAAATCTGTTAATTTTTTACCCCTACCTAACTCCTTATTTTTATTATTATACGGAACCTTCGGTGCGCGAGTCTGACTCGTACTTGACCGGTTTTTTTAGTGTATTTGCCTTTACATAGTATATGCCACGTACGCTATTGGCGTCGGTCATATATATACTTAATCGATTTAAACGAAATTTGGTACACCTATTGAAATCCATCAACGCACGAAGCCTATTTAAAATGGGTATATCTGTTTGCATTATTGTTAAGCTTAATATTAATCGGTTTAACAGAGACAATTCAAATGTGTCCGAAATTTTAGTGTACCTGTTCGTGTAGGAATTGCTACTTATGAATTAATTAAAACTTTTCCAGTGCTTTCAGTACCTAAGTTACCTACAGGTAATGCATGACAGTTTGATATTAACTGCTTTATGTAAAATGACACGATAGGGCGATTCCAAATTTCTGAAGTAGATAGAATAATCTACATTCACTTGTTATAGTTACGGTCAAATCTTACAACCCAATTTTGATACACTTCTAAATATCGGATCGACTTGAAACTTTGTACATAAACGTATTTCCGAGGACAATACAATCTTTTGCATGTTTCCGACCTGATGATTGAGAAACGTTACAATTGGCGATCGTGACAGGACACCTCTCGATGGTAAACAGTAGTAAGATCAAATCTTATAACCCAATTTTGATACATTTCTAAACATCCGATCAACTTGAAACTTTGCACACAAACGTAGTTCCGAGGACAATACAATATTTTGCATGTCTCCGACCTGATGATGGAGAAACGTTACAATTGGCGACCCTGACACTGCTCGATAGTGAAAAGTAGTGGTTAAATCTTATAACCCAATTTTGATACACTTCGAAACATCTGATCGACCTGAAACTTTGCACACAAACGTATTTCCGATGACAATACAATATTTTTGTACGGATCTCATCATGCGAAAGTTTCGCATAATTAGAATTTCACCATAATGGTGGAAATTATGTTAATTAGATTCGAAACTTTCGCATGACGAGAGAAATGTCATTTAAATCTAGATTTAAGAATGTCGTTTGTTTTCGACTAAATGGAGATGTCAATTCAGCTGAAAACAAATGATATTCCTAAATATATAGATTTAAAGCTGAAAGTCGTATCAGAAACCGAGCATAAATGTTCCGTTTCTCTCGTCATGCAAAAATTCCGATAAAGTATTGTAATATAACAATTCTGAAACAATTGAGCTCATTGTTAGTTCAAAAAACTTGTTAAAAATAACCTACAACTTATTTTTTTAACAAAACCAAACTTTAAGAAAACATGATAAAACGAGTAAGTTTATAATAATAAAAACTTCCACACTAGTGTGGGAAACATACGTTCCCGCACACCGGACTATCAAAAGTCACTTTACATGCATACATGCATGCATGTAAAGCAGCTATTTAATAGGGGGTATGGCAAAAAAGATGTTAATAAAGGCTTTGTAGAAGTTAATAATGTTCTTATTTAATATAAATGAACCAAACTAGGTTCTGGCTAACCCAAAATATATTTGCCAAAGAATATAAAAAACTGAACAAGAAATGTTCGCATTTATAATCCGTCTGCGATATATACTTTATACTGATGCAAGTGTGTGTGTGTCTGCATGTATTTACAGACATAGGGCACATAAAGACTGTATAAATGAATCCCATTATAGCTGACTGGGATATTCGCCCTATTATCCGGAAAACGATCTAATATCCGGAACCAATGTAGACCGTTTTTCTTCAGGAAATGTTAGCAATACATATACATATGTATGTACATGAATATTTACATATCTTTAAAACAATGAATCTAAAATTGAAAACAGCTCATTACATTCACTGTTTACATTCTTTTATTTATATACAGTGTGTTTCACTTTTCATGGACCATTTTTGCTTTTTTTCAACGAAGTAATTTTAATTTTTGAAGTGAAACTGCTTTTGACGGAGTGATTCCGATCGAATATGGAAAAAAAACTTTTTAACAAAAAAAAACCTCCTTCGAAAAGCCACTAAAAAGAGGAAAATAATGAAATGTTGAGGCCAATTTAATAAAATATGAAGTCGGTTAAAAAAAAGATACTAATCACTATAATAAGTACTATATACTTTTTAACCGACTTCATATTTTATTAAATTGGTGCAGACCTCAAAATTTCATTATTTTCCTCTTTTTAGTGGCTTTTTGAAGGAAGTTTTTTTGTTAAAAAGTTTTTTATTTTTTACTTTTTAGTGTCAAAAAGTGACATTTACCTTAAAAGAATCACACGCCGTTACTCACTTTTATTAAAATCAGCCGAACTACGGAACCGATTTTGATGAAATTTCAATCGGACCAATCTGAAAGTATATCCTTTCAAATAAAAAAAGAATTTTCCAAATCGGTTTATAAATGACGGAGTTCTGAGGTAACAAACATAAAAAAATACAACCGAATTGAGAACCACCTCCTTTTTTTGAGGTCGGTTAAAAAGTGTGATGGGTGTAAGGAGAAAAAAATACTACAACAGTACTAGGAGATACCTATTAGTTAACTCGTTAACAGATGGCAGTAAAAAATAAATGAAAAGGCGTTTATTCTGTTCCAATAAATTATTCTAGGTGGTACTAAGTTTACATTGTTTTTTACCCGACTACGGCAAAGCCAAAAGGAAGGGTTATAAATATGTATATTTGTATGTATGTGAGATAGTTTGTTACCTCGTATAGCCTAAACTACTGAACCAATTTCAACAAATGAAGTGTAGTTGGATTCGCCTTGATCCAAAATGTGTCCTAGGTAGGGTTGCCAACTGTCCCGGGTGAAAATCAGAAATTATTGAATCGATTTCAAATAATAAATTATAAATTCATGGCACCCGTGCGAAGCCGGATTGGGCCGATAATCATAAATACACCGCCAATTAATAATTACTGGGACGGGATACAGGCTAGTTGCATATATAACGTCCCGCACTATACGTAACGTACAAGTACCTACACTACCAGTTACCACTAGTCACTACACTATTATGTAGATTCTAAAGTCGGAAATACATCTG